>CM067481.1:18561231-18680371 GCA_034552555.1 Semaprochilodus insignis | reverse complement strand
TTTTTTTTTTTTTTTTGAGCATTTTGGCTTGAAACCACTGTGGCAATCTGACAACACTGAACAACATGTATGATGTTCCTGGCTCAAAAACAAGGCTTGATTGCCATTGCATATAAAAGATAACATATGCAACATTGTCCAAATAAATTAGGGAAATGATATAAGCTAACTGCACTGAAGCTGCATAGGCATGAATATGGTTTGCTGGTTGCAAAAAATATATTGCCATTCTCAGTTCAAAAAGGTGTTAACTAACTGCTCAGACTAACTAATCTGATATTATTCAATTTACCAAGATTATCATGTAAATATTTGATACTAAGCTCAAGTGAATCTGCCTAGTTAGCTTTAAAATTGTATTTCCAAAAGAGGGTTATACTGTGTATAGTCTCTTTCAAATGATGCGTCCATGCACACATTTAAAGCCTGAAAAGCCACATTTTAGTTCCCTTAAAGTATTACCACATATTACAGAAAATAGACTCTCTTACTTACTCCTAAATGGTAAAGTACAAGCCATGTGGCCGGTCTCTCTCGTGTTCCCGATGAACTGGTATTTGAATCTTGGTGGTTTTTTTACATGGGCGCACATGTAATGACATCACAGATGGACGATAAATCTGATTGGATATAACCGTTGTCTGTCCTGGATCCACTTGATAGGTGCAGTTCCAGGAACAACAGCAACCCGAGGAAATCAGATTTTGCGTCTGATGACAATCTCCACAACTGTAAACAATTACAGCTCTAGAACTCTTTTTTCTCTAGAACATAGCTATTCAGATAAAATCATAAATGACCTTTACACTGCGAAAAGACTGAAATCTGAAATAGCATGACATGGACGTCTTTCTAAGGTTTATTTTCAGTGTATATAGCTAAAGGAAGGCAATATCGCTTGTAGTAAAGAGAGTGTCTTCATTTAACCAGGATCTTTAGTAGGCTTAATGGAAGTCACTGTCTTACTACATGTGATCTAATGTGGCTTTGCAGTTCCTTAAAAACTAAAGTGTTTGGAGTGTTTGGCAATTTCTGAAATGTTCAGCAAAAGCCATACATTTCTGAAGCATATTTGGTTGGAGCTTGTTATCTGTCTTTCATGAGTGAGAGAATGTAAGATTGGTTATTCTGAAGGTTTATTTCATGAGAAATTGAGGAGAGAACGTTGAATAACCAGCTAGTGTTCAAGATATGATTCAAGTTTAAATTATATTACAACTATAATGTGGCATACAGGCATGCAAGGCTGAAGCAAAGCACATCAAGTGGTATAAAAACCCTGAAGAAACACCTGAAAAGAACAAGAAGCGGTTACAGACAGGACACAGGTGACCGCAACTCTGCTGGGCTAGAACTTAACATTTGTCAGAACTAAGGAAAATACTATGACTTTCACTAACTTTCAGCCTACAGGGCATATTATCAGTGTTCATGGTGGCATTGTTGAAGGAGTGCACCATTGCACTATTTCTATAACAGAATGAAGTTAACAGAATGAAGACAACAGGTAAAGAGAAGGTTTTCTTTAAAGACAGACCTTCTCTGCACTTTCATTTGTCCTTTTATTTTCAAGCTTCTTAGTTTAGAAGGAAATTATTTTCATGCATGTTGCTTTAGAAAGAAAGCGGGAGCAGATTGTAAGTACTTGTGCCAATATTGTTGGGGTAAAGTGCCATGCTTTGTCTGCATACTGTGATTAACAGACTATAAGGAAACCTAATGGCATCCTGCATCGTCGCTGCTGTTACTGTAGGTTTACTGTTTACTGTTATGTCAGTCACAAATCCACTGTTAAACGAAACTAGCCCTGGGGTAGCACTATCCACAACAGGAAATAAGCAGCAGTGGACTCTGTATTGTCCAACCAATTGCCTTAAGTTGAGCTCAATTGAATTGAATTGATATGAACCGATAAAAGCTCTTTAGCTATTTAATAGTTGGGCTGTTTGTGGGTCAGTGTTTGTTACAATATCCATGACATGGTAAAGGCCCTACCATGTGATAAGGCCACACTGGTTATTACTTTTAAACCTGTGACTTCTTATTAATATATGTTTTGCCTGCCTTTCTTCACATACCCTGTATTCTTCTCTCAGGCTCTTTCATCGTCCTCTCCAGCTCTCTCCTTTTACTCGATAAACCAATAATAGCCTTTGATGCTTACAGGGGTAGTACAATCTTCCTCCAAATCAATCCAGGCACTTTTCTCCCCAACTGGTCTCAGAGGAGCTGGATAACAGTGGGCTCACGCTGCTATTGTGTGGGCTTTATCACTCCCTGAAAGCTACTTAAATCCATGGCTGGATGGCTGCTCAGTCTCATACTCACACCGTTTTGACATCATTTCAGCCGATCACCTGTCTGGACATTGTTGGAGAAAGTTCACAAGGGGCAGGTGAACGGAGAGGAGGCCCGTTTTGCCCGTGTGTAGTAGTATTAACAGTAGTTATCTTAAGATAAGTAAAAGAGAAAATGCTGCAGACTCTCAATGTGTACATATGGTTTGTTTTTGGTTTACAGATGTAGAGAAAAAGGAAGTGTAGACAGAAGATAGCATGGGAGGCAAAGAGATGAGCTCAGGTAATTATTCAGCGTGACAGATGACTTTTCACTCTGGGCTAGTAAAAACAATAACTTTGTGAGAGAAGGAAAAGGAGCACTGGGGGCCTTCTTAACACCCACACATACACATATTGGCAATGTTTGGAACATAAATAAACTTCTATTAAGGTGAGTGGGAGGTTAATAGCACACTAAAGGCTTATAATCTACAGTTAGCTTCATGTTGGCCACTGTTGCATATGAGGTCAGTCCTATGGAGTTCTCCTACGGAGAAAAGATCATTAATATATAAATATCCCATTCTAATGTAATATAAGAGCATTACAAATTTAAATGAAGTCAACTTTACATGATCCTTACAGCACAGAAAAGGTATTAGACATTATTCCTTCTCTGTACACTAGACTACAGCTTAATATGCAGTGTTAGCACACGCTTGAATTCTGAAACTTCAGATATTCTTCATATTTAAAGGCTCCCTCCGGTGTTCCTTGAGTCATGCAGCTGATTATCCGACTTCACAGCCAGGCCGCAATGCTGCATAGCTCTCCTAGTTGGAAAACAATTAATTGCATAACGAGATGTTTATTTTGGAAGCTGCCTCAATTTCCTGGTATTTGTTTATGAAGAGGTATCTTATGGAATGACTAATAGGAGCGGAAACAAGAGAGTGGCCTTTAGTTAGCATGCAGGTACAGTATCTGACATCTGCTGGCACTTAGCTCCGTGCCTCCCTACTGTGGCTTGATCGAACTGCAGTATATCCACACTGATGTCTTCGCTGTTAATGATCAGACACACATACACAATCCATGAAGAATGAAAATATGCAAACATCTCCAACAATCCAGCAGTATAAACAAGCACACAAGTGCGTAAGAATGAATCTGTTGAATTCATACACACAATCCCTAGTCCTAACTCCTCACTTGTTGTCCTCACCCAGATTTGTCTGCAACATGGTACATAGATATTTTTGGTGTACCATATTCTGTTGATAATTATAGCATTTTGGAATTTTGGAATGTTTTAAACATCCTACATGCTGAATATGTTGTCTTACATAGTGCTTCTTTAATTGCCACATTATTTAATGTTTATTCACTGCCCACTGATGTCTATAACGAGTGCGCTTAAAGTAAATGGGTTTTCTGTTCTTTTCTAAACACGGAGAAAGGTTGCTGAGAAACTGTTTGTGGTGACTGAAGGTTTGATACAAATGCAGTAGAGAGAGATTAGGGTGAAAATGCTGAAATATTTTCTTGCTTTCTTACTTTTTTACATAAAACTGCATTTTTTGGGGCTTGTGAAGCCAGCTAAATGTCACCACTATGCCAAATAGTTAAAGTTTTCCACCAGTTGTGGTCTCAAAAAGAGCTAAACACACACACACACACACACACACACACATACACAGACCCCCACACACAGACCCACACACACAGACACAATTATAGCATTAAATAAGGCATTCCATCCTGTGCGGGGAAAAGTTCAATGCAAAAGGCTGCCCTACACTACCCACTCACAGGCTGCCCTAACCACAAGACAAAAATGTCAAAGGCCATCTGAAACAGCCTGAGAGCAGCACAGATGCTCAGCATGCAGAGAAGCCTCTCTTCTCTCTCCTTCTTTCTTGCTTTTAATATCTCAGAGGGAGGGAGCCAGAGGGAGGGAAGGGCTGCTTCGCAGACGAAGCAGTACATCTCTCTGATATTACATATTCTCCTCTCGTCCTGCAGACCCCAGAGCTGAGGCAGAGGGACATTAGGAATTCGCTGCTTGTAGGTCAGTCCACGGATGGAGGCAGCAAGTCTGGCAGGGAGAGAGAGAGAGAGAGAGAGAGAAAGAGAAAGAGAGAAAGAGAGAGAAGGAGTGAGGCGTTTAGTCATCTTAAAAGAGAGAGATCAGCAGTTTTAGGGCTGTATAAACTTGACTTGGGTGTCTCAGTGGTCAGGCGTAAGTCATAGTGATAGAGAGAGGCTCTGCATCTCAAAGCAGGAGTTAACAAGGATTTCAGCGCCATGGACAGCAGCATGGATACGGATAGGCATGTCTATGGCTTTTCTGCTGATGGGAAAATCACTCAGCAACAGTGACTGAATGATCAGTCGCCTTTGAAGTTTACATTATTAAATGATCATGAGGGCTGAATTAGTGTGGACTTTGGTGGAGGGCTGTATGAGAGACACATTTCTTCAGAAATCAAGGCTATTAAAAAAGGGCTCGCCCCCCTTTGTTGCCTCCACTGTTCCAGAAAGCCTTTACACTAGATGTTGAAACATTGCTGTGAGGATTTGATTGCATTTCGCCGCAGGAGCATTACACAGGAGGTCTGATACTGATGTTGCGTGATACATTATGGGTTACTAATGCCACTCAAGCTCATTCCAATGGTGTTCAGTGGTTCTCCAGAGAACCAAGCTCCACTGCAACACAATGCTGGAGGACTTTACTCTAACACTGAACATTAGGCATGGTCCATAAGCTCACCACTGTACTCAACACTGTGCTAAGTAAAAACATTTAAAGATGCATGTGCCAAAAATGCAACCAAAGCAAGGTTTCTTACAGTGCCATGCCATAAAGTAACAATGAGCCTCTCTCTTTCAATCTCTCTTTCTTAGAAAACAGAGAAAGGTATTTACTTTCAAATGTACTTTCAAATGTAGTGAAAGCAAAAGTAGCATGATTAATTTTTTCTCTAATATCCTACTATACTTTTTATAACAATAATTTTGCTTAAGCACCTAATGTTAAGGGTCACACTTGGTCCATGAGTCTTTATGTCATTAATTAGTCTGACACTGATGTCTATTCAAATTATCATAAGCACAAAACACAGCACTAAAGTAAGTGCACACTGTACCCTGATTACTGTGCTCAGTTTTTTTGTTTGGACATGTTTGTATGCACACATAAGTGAAAAGGAATGACAGATTTCATCTACTGTAGTGGAGTAAAAAGTGAGATATTTGAGTTTGAAATGAAGTAAAGTTAAAATAAATAGTCTCCCAAAATGGAAACACTTCGGTAAAGATACATGAAAAACTACTTAGGTACAGAACCCAATTACACTTACTTCTTTACTGTCCACCACTGTTTACCATGTATATAGTGAGAGGTTTGGTAGCAGGTCATTAGTGTCTGTGGGGTTGGGGTGTGTTTTTTGTCCAGTTCATACTCTCTGTTTAGAGCATACATTTAGACTGAGTTTTGGTTTCATTGTCCCAGTTTTCTGCTGTGTGTTAGGGGTCAGTGTGTGAGTTAATCTCAGGGCCAACTGACAGAGTGGACTGGGTTTAGGCCTGAGCACTGGGTTTTAAGTGCTTTATACTTTGAGTCTGAATTACTGAATTTTAGATGCAGCCAGGATTTGAAAGCTCTTCTTTGAATGGGAATAATGAGTGGAAATCGGCCTAATTCTGCCCTGCATGCATTTGTTGGTGTTTTCTGTTGAACTTTTAAAATATCCCTGCAGAATTCTCTGCTTGCAGGGTGTCTGCGGGATGCTTGTCCCATTTAGTGTAGTCGAGTTTACTGAGTGGACCCCATATCTCATTTCCATGCAGTGCAATGGGCGCAATTACACCATCACAAAATTCTCTTTCTCTCTCTCTCTTCTACCTACCTCTCTCTACCTCTCTCTCTCTCACTCCTCCTCTACTTTCTCTCTCTCTTTACTTCTCTACTTCTCAACCTTTCTCTCTACCTCTCTCCCTCTCTCTTTCCCCCTCTACTTTCTCTCTCTACTTCTCTCCCTCTCTTCCCCCTCTCTCCTCCCTTTTCCTCTCTCCCACCTCTTTCTCTTTCCCCCTTTCTCCCTCTCTCTACCTCTCTCTCCCTCTCCCCCCCTCTCCCTCGTCCACAATGAAAACAGAATTTCAAATCAAGGTTTTCTCCAGCTTTAATCCCACTGACCACACAGTAACCATGGCACCGTTGCCATGTCGACTGTCAGTCCTGCTGTTTAGAGAGCGGGAGGAAAGCCAGAAAACATAACTCTCTACAGCAGATAAACACACACAGACACACACACACACACGCACAGATACAGACACAGACGCACACACAAACATACACACACAAAGGGAGACACACACACAGACGCACACACAAACATACACACACAAAGGGAGACACACACACAGACACACACACACGTGCACAGACACACACAGATACAGACACAGATGCACACACAAACAGACACACACACACACACAGATACATACACAGATACACACACACACAGAGACACAACCCCCACACACATGAGAGTCTATTCTCTCTAACAATATTACCTTTTCAGAGGGGTATTAGGCTAAGCTAATGTTACTGAGATCAATACAGACAACAAGGTAGCTGTTTGGTGTTTGTTTAATGGGTCTGTATGTTTACCGGAGTGTGTGTGTGTGTGTGTGTGTGTGTGTGTGTGTGTGTGTGTGCGTGTGTGTGTGTGTGTGTGTGTGTGTGTGTGTTGATGCAGTGTTAATATGGTTTCACAATGTTCTTTCTGCGTTGCATGCACTGAAGGTCACAGTGGGAAAAAACATCACATGGGGGGAAAAGCTCTTAACCTCAGACACAATACATCTAAAAGCTCTGCCCTTTACATTTACCCCATTACAGCCTGTGCACATGTATGTATACATATGATAAAATGGGAGAAATAATGACCCTCAGAGCTCTTTTTTAGGGCAGTGTTATGTAATCAAAATGGTAAAGATTAGATTTCAGCACTCAGTATTTCATGAATGTGTCTTGGTCCATCATGGCAAATAAACCTTCAAATTCTCTAGTTATACATTTAGTTAAATTAAAATACACCTAGTTCAAATAAAAGGTTAGTTAAAAAAATACTCTCTAAAAGGTTAGAAAATGCCGTCGGGGCATTGTAACTTTATCATCTCAGAATAAACTCTATTTAATTCATTATTCTGAACACATGAAACTGCAAACTGCTACATTCAAGCAAAAGGAAAAAAAATAACAACAACTAGTAAGTCAGCTTGTAAGGGCCTAAATTCAGGCAGGACATGGAGCATTGACAATGGGGCATTTTGACCCTGCACCAAAACTCAAGGGCCAGCAGTTTGTGGTTATTGTTTTGGCATCATGGGGTCTAATTTTCCTTGTGTCCTGAACTTTATACTTTGGGAGGCCCTGTGGTCATAGCTAACTGTGCTAATTCCACGGTTGACTGGGTCAGGACAAGTATGATGGAAAACTAATTACATACAGCAGGTGGAAGATACTGGGAGCAACATCTATTCAGTAATGAACTTGGAAAAGTATACAGGCACATGTCTTACAGGGTGCTGGACAGCTTGGATAGACATGGCCAGAAATGGGCACATGTACTATAAATCAGTAGTGTAGTCTATGATATGCAGGGGATCTTCTGTTCACACACTAGGAAACCACTAGGACTAGGATATCTCTGTCAGGTATGTTTGGAGGTTTAACAAAAGAAGTAAAAGTACTGAATGAACACTGATATTCAAAACTGAACATGAAATTAAAACTCCTATACTCCTTGTCAAAGTGACCAATAAACATAAAACAAACATGGTTTTATTAAAGTAGTCCAAAAATGACTGATTGCCTAACTAAGCAATGCAATGTGGTCCACATACCTGAACAATATACTGCAATGTTGGGCAGCAGTACACCAAATATCTGTGTCTTAGACTGAAGACCCAAGACAAGAGGTGTAGGATGTCTAATAAACAGTGTGGAAGACCAAACTACTAATTAAATTTGCCAAAAAACACATAGGCCTACCTACCTTAGCTAACTAGCAAGTCTGGGCAGCTAACAAAGCCTTAATCAAGATTTTTATTATTATTATTATTGTTGTTGTTGTTATTCTTATCATTGGTTATTCTGATTTGTTTAGGATCAACAGTCTAAACCCACACTCAAACCAAGCATGCCAGGTGCAAGTTTGCCAACTACCTAGATATATAAGTTTCTCACATAAATGCTTATATGCTTAAAGTTATGCCAAATGTCTGACTTCTTATGTCAAAATGATGCACTACATTACCAATAATACAGCCACAATATAGAGAGTGTCAAGCTATTTTCTATTGATTGTTTCCTCCTCCTTTATAAGGTCTCTGTTTAAAGTTCATGAAGTTAATAATTTCATCGTACATTTTCACTACTAATAATCGTCAAAAAATAGTTGCACCCAGAAGGAATTAACCTGAAGGAATAAAACTAGGTGGGTAGGTTTGACATCATTTGACATCATGCAAATGATTCAAGTTTCACACTTGGCCGTGCACATGATGTAAGCAAGGACGGGCGTTATCGTTGTACTGACTGACCCAACAGCCGTGATTGTGGACATTCAGTGAGCAGTGATGCCCTCCATGAGTCATCCTGTTAGTGCCAGCACCATTGGCAGACAGCTGCATGACGCAGGACTACATGCACACTGATTGTTTCGATGACTGCCCTTAACGCCACGTCAACTTCGCCAAAGACTGCAATGGTGTCATACCAGACTGGAGTGACTCAGAATGGCAGCGGGTCATCTTCAGTAACAAGTCCCACTTTTGTCTCGGTGGAAACGACTAACATATTCATGTGTGGAGGAACCGTGGTCAGCGCCAAGATGAACAGTTTGTTGTCACATGTCACACGTCCAGAAGGCCTGGTGTCAATCCACCTCCGTCCCTACTGCAAAATCTGCAGGAACTGTGGGAGAATATTCAAGATGCATGGGATGGATAATCACAGGGCACCATTAGGAACCTCTACAACTTCATGCCGAGATGGGATGTTGGATTAGAAGACATGGTGGCCTGGCACCATACTGAGAGACACTACTTCTGTATGTGTAGCTCAATAAATGTTGCCCATATCAATCTAAATTTATTATTATTTATTGTTCCTGGTAACCTTTATCTACTTTTCCAATACCATTGCAATCTGGCACTTCTTTTGATGATGAGTGTATGAAAGCTGCATTAAACTTGAATTCACTAATTAGAAATCTTTGTTTAAAGTTAATAATAGCTGCCAATTGCTACTTTAACTGATCTTGTAGATTGGACTATACCAGAAACTAACAGACATGCGTAATTAAAGTTAGAGACATACCGCACTACATGGATAAACACTGTGACATTATGTGTACTCGATACGCATTGTTAACGCATATATCCACTACCTGAGACTAAACTACATCACTGCTACAAGTACACTTCTCTTTAATGAGGGTTCCTTCTGTTCATAAGCTTTTTTATTCATTTTTCTTAATGCAATTTTAATACAAGATTATTGACTAGCACATGCTTAACAATTAAATATAATGTTTGTAGGCAACATAAAAAAATAGACATAATAAAATGATAACGATATAGTCACTGTAAAATGCGGGATGTTCTGTGAACTCTCTCGTTCTCTCTCATGTCACTGAAAGATCCATATATGCTGTGTTTGATGCTTATTTATGTACCTGGTTATTTTAGATGAAAAGAGCAGTAAAGTGTTGATCACTAGGAGAAAAAGGTTTTCTAATGCAGCCTTTAAGACTCCCATGAGGCTCATTACGAGAACTAAAGTTCCTCATGAATTTAACTTTCTGCTATGCTTAGTGACAGAGGTTATGCTTTAATGAGTCTGAGTGCTCTATTCAGTGAGTTTAGAGGAAAATGGAGTCCCCAGTGTTAATGCAATGTAATCGTATTCTGCCTCTCTCACTTTCTTATTTGCTGTTTATATTCTGTTTATATACTCTTTCACTGACTCTCTCCTTCCATTCCTCTTCCTTTTCCCTTCTCTCTCTCTCTCTCTCTCTCTCTCACTCCAACTTATTTTTTCAATCTCTCTACTGCTCTCCTTCCCTCCCGTTTTTTTTTTTCATTTTCTCTCTTCCTCTCTCTTTATGCCCTCTTTATTTCTCTCTCCCTCACCATACTTTTACTCTCGCCTCTCTCTTCGTCCTTCTGTCTCTCTATCCCTTTTATTCAATATTTTCTGTCTTCATGCCACCTCTTTAACTACATTACAACATACAGATCTGATTATGACTCCTTAAAAAGGAGTAACAGAAAAGCCTGATTTTACTGAGAGTGGAAGAGAGAGAGAGAGAGAGAGAGACCATACATTTTCACTACTAATATATTTGAAAGCTGAATTAAATGTTATTCTGCCAGCAACCAAAATATTCGCCTCTGTGTCTGCTGATCCTGCTTTTTTTACCCGGTTAGTCATACATAACACCTGTCTCAGTGAGAAGACACTGAGAGGATGTTCAGATATAATAATCTTTATTTTAATCTAATAATTCACTAATTGTAATAGGTGCAAGGTGTTCACGTGTTCAGTTGTGCACACACAAGTTGTATAACCTCCACAGAAAAGCATTAACAATAGAATGGGATGCTCTTGAGCAGCCACACTTGAGCCTAAGGTCACCATTTCTATTCCCAAGTGTCAGCTAGAGGGGTATAAAGCCCCCACGCACTGGGTGGAGCAGGAGTGATGGAGCACCATTCAGTTCCGTGGGGAGTTGGGAGTGCCATTTGTGATCCACAAATAATCATCCAACATCAGTATCTGACCTCACTAATGCTCTTGTGATTAATGCAATTAGATCCTCACAGCAATGTTCCAACATCTAGCAAAAAGCCTCTCCAGAGTAAAGACTGTTACTGTGGCTAAGGGAGGGCAAACTCCTTATAATCCCCCTTGACTGGTTCATCTTGATTCATAAACACTATTGGCAGTGACATGTTTTAAGGCAAAAGCAAAGATGAGACTGGTCTGGATTGCAATGTCTGTTCGCATTAAATAACACAGGTTTTACGGCAATGTAGCATTACCTACATAAGACACATCATTTGTGTTATAAAATCCCACATTAATGTCACTTTCAGTAGAGCTGTATGAAATTACCTTTATGGTTTCATTGATTAAATGGATTGATTTAAATGTCTGGTTTAAATAGCTTTGCAATACAGCAACTTTCTTTGATCATGCTAATAAACCTAAAAGCAACTGAACTGCTGTGAGAAAGAAAGAGCGAGCAAACGAGCGAACGAGCAAAAAACAGAGCGAGAGAGAGAGAGAGATTATGATCTAATATGTAATCTACTTTAGAATCACAGATATCAACTGATTTATTGCTGGTGACCTTGAGATGTCTGAAAGTCACTATGTATGATGTGACAAATATTGATGCTGTGTGTGCACCTAAGAAGGAATAAAGATTAGTTATGGATTATAATGAGGTAAAGAAAATGTATTTTCTGGATTCATCTTGGGATTTAGGATATTGCATGCATGTAATATATGACAAATGTACATGAACTTCTGAAGGTATTAGAGGACATCAACTGGAAAAATAAAGGTAAGATGTATTTTGGATGTTTGATTTATTTTGGCTTAATTATCAGTTTGTTTCCATATAAGAACACTTTATCATCCCACTATGTGCTCAAATCCTTTAAATTCATCATCACAAAAGATCTCCTGTACTTGTGGACATAAATGTTGTATTGATTGATAGTTTAGGATGTGGACTTTCCCAGCTTCCCAGTTTCAGTGAACTGCAGGTGAAACACAGTCATGCTTTGGTTATCACCAGGAACATCTAATAGTTAATATTAATGTAACCCCACACTGCAAATCTAATAGCCTGATACTGACCAAGACCGCCTCCTACTCTATGGCTAGAGAGAAATTCACTGTTTCAGCTAAATGACATTTCCACAATAACAGTTCACTCAACACCTTCTCTGCCATGTGTCCTGACATCATAGCCATTCCACCCGTCCGCCCGATGTCCTCCCCCTCGTCAGGATGCCATGACGGAGTGACATTTTCCTTGTTAGGGGCCTAACAAGGCCAATGCCTCATTAAAGGTTATCTGTTAATTACCGCAACAAGTCAGGGGCAAAGGCTTGGGGAGAAGAGGCAGGCTTCTTATCACATCGGGTTTAACCTTTTCAACAGCCTCCCACTATCCACCATCATCCTGCCCCCATACACAAACACAACGTCACCACGCACCGGTTCTCTGAGGGGAAACGTGTCGGCCTGAATGGCACACTGTTAATGTGAGATGCTGGGGAGAAGTGGCTGTGAATTGGAAAGGTCTGGCCACTTGAGGTTTCGTCTGGAATAAGGACACCCCTCACTGAGTTCACTGAAAAACTTGGCTGGGTACTTGTGACCTGACAAACCTCTACAAAGCTGAGGTGTTCACCAAAAGCACGGGTTTACCACTGGACATATGCCTAACAGTTACAGGCTCATGTCTAGATGTTCTAATTCAATCTAAAAGTTCAGTATCTGAGGCGGTTTGGGTATCTTTAGATGGACCAGTATGACCAATAGTAAGGTGAGGTGTTCACCAAAAACTTTTTCAGTTTTCTTGTGTATTATCTTGTGTATTATGCGCCAAAGTATTACATGCCTACGTCTAGATGTCCGGATCCGAACCTTGGTATCTGATCTGATTACAGCATATTTAATATATATGTTATATATGTCAGGTCAAGGCTAGCTGGTCAGTTTATACCTTTAGCATGCGGGACCATGCGGGACCTCTATGATTTTTGGGCACTGGTTAAATCAAATGTCTACCCAAATCCTGATATGACTGTGGTAAGTAGAACACATGTTCAGCCTGATAACCAGTGGCATGTTTTCATTCATTCATTCATTCAATATCTAAACCGTTTATCCTTATGGGTAGCAGGGGCTGCTGGAGCCTATCCCAGTGCTCACAGGGCAGAATGGTTTGTTTTCATCAGGTGTCAAATTTTCCACTTATTTCCAAGGTGTTTGATTAGCTAAGACATCTTTGGTGCAGGATGGATTATTGTAGGGCACTATTAGGAACCTCTACAACTCCATCTTTTTTTTCCTTTATAAACAACAATAGGCATTGAAAAAAAATCTATACAGTATAATATTGATTATATATAATATGTATAATATAGATGTATATGTATAATACAGATCGATCTCACCATTCTCACCAGACGGGATCATAAACACCATTATAACACCAGTAAGAGTCACTGGGCAAGACCTCTAACATGATCTTCACTTGTAAAATTGGATTCCTTTACTTGTCAGGAGCGCCATTGTTAACTCTTGTTTCACTGCTATTTATATTAGTTCTTTTGTTTGTGGCCGAACGTGGATTCTTGCCGAGAGTGGACAGCAGCAGTTCTTGTAATGATTGCCTGCTGAGAGGTTCAGACATCATTGCGTTTACCATTTGTTTCATTGGCTACCTCTCTTTAAATGATCTAACCAGGAGCAGCACCTTCAACATGATTGATAAGAAATAAGAAAACACAATCAGATCAGCAGTGCTACTTTTTATCCTATAGTTTTTAGGTTGGCTCTGCAACATGATACATAGATGTCTTTTACATACCATCAAAGCGATTTTAATTTATTTTGGAATATTTTTAAACTAAAAATCTTACATACCACTCCATCTTTGGCACGTTTAGTTAGAGATCATAATCGTGTCTTATTCCATTGAAATGACCTTTTTTAAAGTTGGGTTGATTGTTGTTCTGTTGTTTGTTGCTCTGCTTTAAATCATTAGGTTATGAAATATATGTACCTTTCCTCTGAGAAAAGCTGAATTAAGGTGCACAGTTGGACCGTAAAACCACTGTTGTGCCTTTGAGGATACATTGTTTGTACCTTGATAAGCAAAAACTGTACCTGCTTAGTACCTTTTTTCCTGAATGTGCATGTCATACGGTGTCAGAAAGCACATCAGGAAGTCTGTACAGGATACAGTCAGAAACATTATAAAGGAGGAGCATACAGTTCACTGGTTGAAAAATAAATGGACTAGCTCACAACACTCCACATAGTGTCTGTTTACATCGAAAATCCCTTCGATAAAAGAGCCAGTCGGCTTGCTTCTAAAGCTACAAGTGATTTCAAGTGTGTTTATGAAACATTAATATGTCTTTCAGTTTCAGTATTAAAGGGCTCTCTGGATCCAAAGAGACAGGAGCCTGAGTGGAAGCAACTGCTTGAATGCTCCCAAGATGGCCGCTGAGTGAACAGACTTTCCTATAAGGACTCACACAGTGCTAATTGACGGAGTATAAGCTTTCTGTTGTTTGTTAGCTATGTTAGCCTTGTAGGTCTGTAGACATCATAGCTGAGCAACTACATGTGAGGAAGAAAATGGTGTAATTCTTCTCCAATTACTGCTTTCAGAAGAAGCTACACTGCTTTCCTTCCTCATTATTACTCTGTAAGAAGAGATGCTACACTCAAAATAAGGTCTCCGTTTATGTTGGTGTAATATTAAACAATGAGTTGCTCTAAACAAACGAGGCTTTTTATCTAAATGAGCTTAATGTCTGCTGCTTTAGCCAGAACAATAAAAAGCAGGGTCTATCAGGCTCATACACTCTAAAGAAAAGCAGACTTACATAATCCCTCTGTCTGTTTCTCTCTGTCTGGCTCTGCACCCAGAGCAAGGCCAAATTTCACACGTACAGTACGACAATGCCTCTCCCTGGCATCCTGTCTTTCTCTTTTCAGCAAATCCTCTGAGAGAGAGTGCCTGAGGGTGAGAGAGACGCAGCACAGAACAGCCGTGTGCTCCTCCTTAAGGAATCTCACAGAATAATGGCAGTCAGTCGACCCATCTCAATAGAGACACCATGAACACGTTCAGCTTGGTGTCACTGACCGCTTCAAAGAAACAGCAGCACGGGGAAGAAAGGAGAGCTGCAAAGGTCATCATTCAGCGGGCTCTCAGAAGAGTGAAGGATACGGCAATATGTCCCTTAGGATGTGAACTCTATCAATGTCAATGGTGCTTTCAAAAAGACCTTGAGGATTTGATTTAGGAATAAGAGGCGAGATAGAGAGGTGTGAAGGTCGACATATGAGAGGATTTTGATTGAATAAATGTTTAAGGAGTACTTAAAGGAATCATCCCAGGAAATATAGAATGCACACAATTCTTCCCTTAATGCCAAAGCAATATTTCCCTTACATCTCAGGTCACTCCATAGTAATGAAAAAAATATATATGTTTGCTTAAAGAAGCAATATGGAATACGTTTTGTTTAAAGCCTTTCAAAATGAACTAAAATGATGAACAGAATGTAATGAAATAACAGAAGTCAAAGACTTCTATGTTAGATGTGTTGCAGAGGTATCCACAAAGACAGCATGCTAACCAGCTAGCCTCGGGCCATCCTGTCTTGTAATACCACTTTGTACTTAAAAAGGCGTTAGCGAGTCACTGCAGTGCTAAGTTAAGACAGTGTTTTGTAATCTTTTGTTAATCATATTGATGAGAAAGGAAGTTCTCGGCTGAAGTCCTTGGCTAGCAATCATTAGCACCACTGCCACTCACGGCAAGAAACCATGTTCAGCAGCAAATAAAGGAAGTGAAATAAATAGAAGCAGAACAAGAGTGAACATTGGAATCAGTTGAACCGCTGGAGTTACCGCTTACTCTTGACAAGTAAAGAGATGAAGTCTCTTTCATCTCTGTATGTCATTCTGTTGTCTATAAAAATGGACACCAGTACATCACATAGCTAACAACAGTAGCAGGAGACATCTTAAAGCCTGGATTTTGCCTGCACTTTTCTCAGTTTTTGTACATCACAATATTCCACACTGTGTCACAAACCACATAAGCAAGTCCATCTGAGACACTTGTAGTGTAGGAGCAAAGTAGAGAGAGGGTAGAGAGAGTGAGGCCTAGAGGAAGACAGAGAGAGAGAGCGAGAGTGATTGAGTATACAGAAGAAGTTTGCAGCGGTTTGATCCATGTCGGTGTCAGTGGTTGCTGAGGCAGCAGAAAGCAGACATATTTACAGATCACTCACTGCTAATGTACTCCACACCATTAAACCACTGGCGCCACAGCAGCCAGAGCTGCAGCCCTGGAGAGCTCCCCTAACAACAGGCGACTCCTCCACTGTACAGCAGCAGAGTTTCCAGTAAAAAAATAGTTGCACCCAGAAGGAAGTGTCAGATTGCAGTGCTATTCGGAAGGAAGATAAAGGTTACCAGTAACAATAAATTATGATAAGGTTAGACTGATATGGGCAATACTTATTGAGCTACACATACAGAAATAGTGTCTCTCAGTATGGTGTTGGGCAACATGCCAGACGTCTCGGCATGGAGTTGTAGAGATTCCTAATGGTGTCCTGTGATAATTCATCCCATGCAGCTTGAATATTCTCACACAGTTCCTGCAGATTTTGTGGTAGGGGTAGAAGGGTAACAGCAGGCCCTCTGGATGTGTGATGCATTTATCTTGACGCTGACCACGGTCCTTCCACACACGGATACGTTGGTTGTCTCCACCAAGACAAAAGAGGGAGTAGTCACTGAAGATGCCATTCTGAGTCACTCCATGACAGTCTGGCACGACACCATTGCAGTCTTTGCTAACATGGACGTGGTAAGGGCAGATCATGTAACGGTCTGCGTGCGTGTATTTCTGTATCATGCAGCCATCTGCTAACAAACTTCAAATTCCACATTAAACTATAAAACTGTCAACGAGCCTTATGCAGAATTGCACTGCCAAGCCATCTGCATTAACTGCCTATTAGATTATACCGTATACAGATGGGCATTCAGTGGTCATTTTTTATACTTTCTTTTTTTTTTGCCCATCATATAGTAGCCAATCAAACTAAATAAATACACCACGAAATAGAAATCAAAGCAGGGACTTTCATGTTCAAATATGACTTCCGAATTTTGAGTTTTCAAAATATTTGACATTTCTAAAAACAAGATGTTTCACTACCTAAAAAGCTTATTGAGAACAGTGATGTGAAATTTCAGGAGTGGGATTTCTATATCATGTACACACGCTATTGCTTATTCTATAATCTTGGTTCCCTCCAACAAGAGTTCTGCAGCAGAGTCTGGATCCAAAAGGAATTTACCTTTGGAATAGAGCAAGCTGGAATTTGATTGCCTGGAGCCCTGAACTGTTGACATACTGGCAAATGATGATCTCCTGAAATAGGCAGCTCTAGTAATGGGTGGTCCATGTCAGAATCGGACATAACCGGTTGAATGTGGCTTACTGCTGTTAAGTCTTCATAGGATAAATCAGATAAATATCTGAGAAAAGATCAGAAAAAACACGTCTGGCTACCTGTCGAGATGCAGCTCAACATTTAGTGTGATCTCCGATAACATCATATCTTTCAACCATTCTTCTCGGATATCATTTCTCAGTTTCTGGAACTAGATGTGGGTCAAACGCATGTTGTGAGACCCGGCATAATGTCAGGGAAACCATAAAATCACATTAATCGAGAGGGGGCCTCAGCTTTGATCTTCCCTCTCCTCTTGACTGGGTGAATCATTTGGTTAAAGGGCACTTTGGAGAACCACTGACAGAAAGACCTACTGAACTTTTCCCTTTACCGCATTTCTCTCCACACAGCTGCCGAAAGCAAGGCCACGCGATGAAGTCAAATATCATGTTATAAGTGTGTGAGTGTGTGTGTCCCGAAGACAAAGAGTGTTTAACGAAACCTCCCGAGAGGCACATTTATTCCAGACATACAAGCTCTCTTTAAGCTCCCCCTTAGCTACATGCTACTTGGACCTGAAATGTGCCACTTTTCACCCCATGGGCAACCATGTTTGAGCATAGCCAAATTGTTTCTGACCGAAACTGTCACTCTAGCTCCAGTCCCCACGCTGCCTACAGACACAGTGCACAGCGCTGAATGGCAAACTTTATCTTCTCTCCATTCAATTCTCCACCGCATAGCATCCATCTATGCCTCGTCCATCTTTCTCTCAAGGGTTAGCTATCCATGTGTATTTACTTTAGCCATAGAAAGGAACAAATCACAGGTCTCCAGTGCGGTACTGCAGGACTACTCCAATGTTTCCGTGCTGTGACCACAGAGAGGTTAGGGAAGGGCTGCAGTCCAAATTAAATTACAGTCATGTACAATCAGCTCAATGTCTGCCTTGGGTAACTACAAGAGGGTGGCTTTGACAAAAACACATTATCAAGCATAGCTGCTTCATCCAATCAGTTAATGTGTCCGTTCCTGATTATTAAAAAACATCCTCATCATAAACATAATTACAATATACAGCAATTGTATAGTCCTGTATGGTCCAGAACACAGAAGTTCACTATAGCTGGCTCACAAGCTAGGTTATATTCATTTGTCGTCTTCTCTAGGTAGGATGCAATTAGGATAATGAAAGACATGTGGATAATTCATATTTCTACTTACTGTATCTCTAGTTTGGATGTCAGAGTGAGATTATTATACATTGGGATCTCTGTAGCACTTTACAGTCCCTTATAGGTACTATGTGTAAGATTTTTGTTTAATCCACATTTGGCAGCAAACAATAGTAGTTAAATAAATAGAAGCACAACAAAAGTTAACATTGACATTGCTTTATAGTGCTGGGAACACTCTTGGCAATGAAGTTTGATGCTGAACTGTCTTTTAGACTGGTAAAAACGGAAGGGGGCGGAGATGGGATTGAGCATATACTGGTAATGTGTTGTCGATTATTGTTTAGTGTATGAATTTGCCCTTTACAGGACTGTAAAAAAAAGTGTTCTCAGAATCTGTACCCAGAATACCACATAAATGAGCACTTATCTAGCGTTAATTCAGATGTATTGTATTGCACTTATGCTATGTCTTCATTCTGTATTTTGTAATTTTCTATCTAGGTACCATCACTGCCTTATTTCTGGCAGTGTCTTAGCTCAGGGTAAGTTTGGACTGTAATATATTCATACAAGTTAGTCTCTGAGTGGACAAGAAAGTACCTTTTTTAGAAACTCTGAATAGCATCTGCTAAATTCTGTGAATATAAGTGCATTTGACCAAAAAAGTTTGTAAAGTTTGATAATGAGGCACAACACAGAAAGTCTACCTCATTTGTGTTTAGCCAACTGTTCTTACGTCCCTTGGGCCATTAGCAACCTACCACTTATCGAAACCTAGAGATTGCACAGTACTGTTAATGTTACCCATATTAATCTTGAAATTCGAGCATAGCAAGTATCATTTTAATAGTCTTCCATTTAAAAAAACACTATGCTTTAAAGCTGACTTAAATTGAAGCACTTCACTTTAGAAATGCCCACTTAACAAAGCACATCACAAAGTGCAAGTGTGTGCCATATCAGCCTAGGTTTGTTACAGGATTCAGCATTTTCTGATGATATCAGTTTGATCTTATATCCACTATTGGATAAGTGTTACCATAATATAAAGCAAAGTGATATTGTATAACTATCTGTCTGTGTTTTGGTAAATCTGTTTTGTTAGTTACTAATGTTTTGTAGTAACTTTCCTAAAAAATAAATGAATGAGGTAGGTAGGGAAAAATAAACTGCGTTTAAATTTTAATTCAGGGAAAAAGCCTGGGTGTAGAGTAGCAATGCATGCATGCATATAAGTCCTTTTCAGACACGTATCACTGACAAGCCCCTGAACAAGGTCAAGTTTCTTACTAACGTGCAACATTTAAAGCATAAACGGCTTCAGAAGATATTACTGACACAATATCATTCTTTTGTCCTAGTGACAGAGGAGCCAGTTGCACTCTTCCCAGACAACATGTGGTACACCTGAATGTTAAACCTGCATCCCAGCTGTAGGGAGAATCGCTACTGTGGTGAGCTCTGCTTTGAACAGCTGCACCCTCTGGGTAGGATGTGCATTATTGATCTACCGCAAGCATGAGCAGAGCACACACATGGACAGCAGAGAAAATAGTGCACAAACTACTGCATTGTTCTAGCAACACTGGTTATTAACATTAACATTTTACTCTGATTTCCATGATTTTCCACTAATATCCATTCTAAAAAATAAATGCTAAAAAATCTCTTTTTAAAGTTTTATGATTTCAGGACTCCTCTCAAGGACAATGCTTGCACCCTATTATATATAAAAGTTAATGACTACAATTGGAAAATTACTAGCAAACTGCAACTACTATAATCTACTTTTAGTAGCAAACAAACACACAGAAAATGATGCACACCAATGTTTTAATAAGGTACTACCCACCAAGCCACCAACTGTGCATTAGTGAGATACATTGTACTAGCAAACTACTAACCATGTACCATGCTAGCAAAAACTGAACATGTAGGCTAACTTGCAAACTATGTAAACCACTAAAAACATCATGTACTAGCAAGCTAACTCACAACCATGCACTAGTAAAATACTAAGCATGCTCTGCTAGAAAAAACAGCATTGACTAACATGTCTGCTCACCAGCAAAACCAGCATATTTGATGCTGATATTTTGGCCAGCAGTAATGAAAGTTAATATGCTATCACCAGCAAATCTGTGTTTTCCTGTTGGTCAGCCAGTGTGACCAGCTAAACCAACACCAGACCAAGGACTATACCAGCTTATACCAACAAAGACCAACTTAAACCAGCAAGAATTGCATGCTGGTCTGTGCTGTTTTTTTTTAGCAGGTTGCACTGACTGTCTACTAGAAAAGACAATGTAAAGACAATGTCAACCACGTACAAGATGACTAGAAAACTACTAGCCAAGCCCTCACTGCAAGCATATATCTGTCCACTGGCTTGATAAGGTTGGCACCCCGCTGACTGTATGCCACTGCTTGTTCATCCTCGGACCACCAGACTATTGTCCTGCATACAAGATCTGATTCAAACAGATATTACATGCATATTACCTTTATTTCTGAAAAGTTTAAAGCTTAGAGAAGTGTTACAAACAACTGAGAGAAAAGATATTATAATTAGGCCTAATATGAAATGACAAAAATTGTTGCTGACATGGTCAAAAGATTATTGACTAAACAAATTCACAAACATAAGAAATGAAGGAAATATAAGTATATACTTTCTTTCTGGACAGTAGCAAAGAGTGTGAGGCAGCTTTCTCTCCATCTTCATAGCTCCACTCTGCTCAAGTCGGCCGCCCAGAAAACACTAAGAAAACCCTTTTACTATTTGGAAATGACCAAGCTAACTCACCAGCCATGCACTAACCGCGTATTAGCAAAATACCATGTAAGTCAACCATGTACTGGCAAACATGTCCTAGCCAGCAAACTCACATCCATGTGCTTGCAACATATAGCATGAACTAAACCAATGTTGCCAATCACTACCAACGTACTAAGTAGCAGGCTAATGTGCAGAATTGCAAACTATTATAGTCACATCCTCAGACACAGACGCAAAAATATTCAGAGTCACACTAGCACACAGAGATATGTGGGAGAAGTGTGCACATGTAGTCCCACAGTCACACAGTGAGAGGCTGGAGTCACAAGAAAATGTGCTCATGTTCCCTGTTCTCCTGATGAATCACCACACTGCCCTGAGAAACATCATCTACACTCTGCAGACTCAGACACTGACAGAGAACCATTTAGCTCTCTCCTCTACACCTCATGCTATCCTTCTGTCTCCCTCTGCCGTACTCTGCCTTCTTCTTTCCCTTCGTCTCTTTTCTTAGTGAATAGATGGTTCTGTCAAGCACATGTCTGACCGCTACTAACTCATTTCTCTCTTTCTCTCTTCCTCACTCTCTCTCACTCGCTCTCTCTCTGCCACTCTCTAACTTTGCTTCAGTCAAGGTCATGCCTGGCTTTGCAGACAGTGGCCGCTCTCTTTGCCACGGAAGTCAGATATTTCCTTGCCAGGCTCTTTTGGCACAGTAGCCCAGGTCAGACCCTCAATGCTGCCTGACTGGACAGCCTGTCTGACCCATGCTTCACCATCGCCATGGCAACACTTTGTCAATTTCACACCACAAACTCTGCCCAGAAGTGCCAGGGTCACCCATAACTCAAGGGCACGGGGTGGGGGGATGCTGCATCCCGGACAACTTGGAAAGTCAAAACATCCTACTAATAATATTGCAATGCAACAGCACTGAATGCCAGAGTGGACAGACTCTTTAGTCTATTAAATGCTTTGATAGTCTGTTTTCATCATGGCATGATAGACTTTCAGAGAGACAACAAGTGATGTTCAGGAATTTAGGAATCAAGAGTATTGTACCCATTTTCACACGTCAATGTTTGAGTAAGATATTCTGCTGCTGTTACTGTTTGGACGGCCTGAAAGAAATTTTGGTAGTATTCACATTCTTTGTACTATTCCACTTTGGCATTTCACTCTGATCAAAGTGAAAGACAAAGTAAAGTAGTGTTAAATCTAGCTTACAATCAAACAACAATGCCAGTGCTGAAACACGAATATAAGGACCTGACAGAGGAGAATCAGGAAAGCTTGCACTACCCCCTGTAAATCCGCTCAGTTAATTTAGCTAGAATCGCCATTTAGCTAGATCTTAAATCTGGTATCTGCTTTATGTTACCATGAGCAACAGAAAGTATATATAAGTTTGTGCCATTAATATGCTATGATAGGGAACAATATGCAAAGTAGAGAACATTTACACTGTCATTCAGAATATATACTTTTGACTAACTAGCCTTCGCCTCAGGCAACAAGAATGTGCTTTACCCATCAATTGAAGAGTACATATTAGCAAAAATCAAAAATAGAGTTGGAACTGATACCACAGTTTCGATCCACTATTTCAGGATTGCCACAAACTTCAAAGACCAAACAATCTGAGGACTCGCTTTGATGCCATGAGCAAGAGGTGTAGATAATGAGGGCCTATTCTCTGCGTTAGCTGAATGGCTTCATTTCTGAAACATTTTTATGGTTCTCTGAGACATAAACAGCAATTCTTCATTGGCATAAAAGTCCTGAACTGTATCCTGAGCTATACTTTCTTTCTGGACAGTGGCAAAGAGTGTGGGACAGTTGTCTCTCGATCTTCATTGCAAATGCAATAAGGAAGAAGAGAAGAAATATGGTAATGTGGCAGAGCTGAGGTCCATAATAAAGCCTTAAGGCTGCCGGACTGTGAAATATGCAACCAGAGATCTGACCCCAAATACAGGTCACTCTACCACTGCGGGGTGTCAGTGAATCACTCAAATACACATGCAGACACACCTTGGGCATCTTTTTAAATATTCCATCCACAGATTTGGTCGTAAATAACACGAGTTTGTTAAAAGCACTGCCAACCCTGAACTGTTAATTGTGGTACAAAACCTTGTGTACCTGCAAGAACAGTTGTGGATGTAGACCTTCTCCTCAGATGTTCATCAGTACGATAACTTGTAAACATTATTTCAGGCAGAGTAAGACAAAGCAAGATCTTTTTCAATAACTATATAGTGACTATTCATGATTTGTGTTGAGTGTGGATGGGCATTGTCAGTGGTGCAACAAGTCATTCCGGGGGCTTAAATGCAAAGCTTTAGTTCCAGACAGTCTTCATCCAAGACACAAAAATTGTAAGGTTAGTCCACCAAGACCTCACATATGTCACTGATGGCATTTCACAAAGCAGGCTTTCCATTAACCTGATAACTTAGGCCAAAACACAAGCCTCTCCAGAACTAAGTAACATTCCTATTTAAGGTATCACGGTGTGTAGTGTTCAGCTGATAGAGAAGTTCACTACCCAGATGAATCCAAAGCTGATGTTCTTTTTTGTGCTTTCGGCTTGCAAGTAGGTAGAAAACTGTTGGGATATCGGGTGTCTTTTACATTCCCCCCGCCCCATGCAAATCTTTTGACCATATTAATTTCAAACTAGATTTACATGAAACAATGGGACGCTGCTAAAGAACGGAAAGCTTGACTAATAATGGCAGATAGTAACAGCTGTTAAGCAGACTATGAAAATGATGCAGCATTTGGAATTAGTTGATTTCCTATTGATAAAAAGCAGAAGCAATTATGCATCGATAACATAAGAAGCAGAGGTGACTCATAGGCTTGTATGCAAGTGCATAATCAGACAATATGCCACCGGGCCCTGATTAGGAGAACATGAAAAGTTTAATGATGACCAAATTCAGGGACTTTGAAGTCAGATATTCTTCCTATTAGATAGGAAAGGATGGGTTTTCAGTCATTTACAATCAATTTACTGTAGATTTTAAAGATTGACTCATCAAAGACCCTGCATCAATGTGCAAAACATTATGGGCAGACTTTCACATTACCTTAAGATTAAATGCTTTTAAATGGCCAGCATTTATGATCATCTTAGCTCCCTGAATCAAAATCAAGTCAGGAATTGTGACTCAGATCACACAATATGAATTCCTATGCACCCACTTAAAGACTCCAGCAGAGTTATGATCCTTTTTCATTGCAGCAGAGCAGGTCAGTTCATAATGAGAAGTTTATGAGAGCACTCCTCCACAGATGGAGAGAGTGCGTGAGTGAGTGAGTGAGAGAGAGGGAGAGAGAGAGAGAGGGAGTGTTCTCACACATACTTGGCCAAACAACAGGCACATTTAGAGCCAAAATGGCTGTATTAATTATTCATAGAGCTGGGAAAATAGGCCCTTGCAATATTTATCCGTGATATTGACTTGACAGTGAGCGACTGCCAGAGCAGTCACCCAGCCACACGCTGAGGAGGGCTCACGACCCCCACAGCTGAGTGTCCCAGCCTTCCCATGGGCCAGATTCAATTAAAGAAAACACACATACACACACACACACCCGCACAAACACACCCAGGGAATTAACCACGCTCTTGCACAAACATGCAGACTTTTAAACAAATATTCATGACTTTACACACACAAATGACCACAGATTTGCAAGAGGAAACATTTGCAAATACACACGGAAACACACACACACACAAACTGCACACCCACATACACACATTAATTAGATTACTGCCAATCAGTAATGCCCCACCACGTATAAAGTACAGTAAGAGCAGACCTAATACAAAATGCAGAGGATCCTAAGTAAAGCTGAAAGCTTAATCATTGTTATATTAGACGTACAATTTGAGACAATGTTCGAATCACAAGAACAGGAAGCTTCATTTCAGGTTGTAGCATGCATTATCAACAGTGTGGTGGTATGTTGTCTTAAGTGAGGGAATTACAGATGTTCAGCTGTTATGAGTTTGTGAACTGCCTTTAAATGAGCCAGGAAAAAACAACCAAACACCCCTAACTAGCAATCTGGCATGTTCAGCATTCAAGCCTCAAGCAAGAAAAGGTGTTTTTCTGGTCAGCTTGGCCGAAATAACAGGCCAGGACCTGAACATGTAGAAAATAATCACAGTTCTATCACATTTCCCATGCTGATGAAAAAATGCATTTAGATGTTTCTCCTGTGCGGCACAACCATCTAGGCAAGAGGTCTCTGGTCCTCGAATACAGTTGGATTTTTGGTCAATCAGTTAGATCAACAGTTCAGTTAACTACCCGTGATTACAGAATACTGGGCCACCACCATGCCAGTGTCACTGCAGTGCTGAGAATGATCCACCACCCACATAATACCTGCTCTGTGGTGGTCCTGTGGGGGTCCTGACCACTGAAGAACAGGGTGAAAAAGGGCTAACAAACATGTATCAAATCAGACAAACTACAGTCTGTAATTGTACATCTGCAAAATGCTCCTATATGGTAAGATGAGCTGATTAAAATGGACAATGAGTATAGATACAAGGATGTGTACCTAATGACTTGGCTTGTCGGAGTATGTATATATGTATGTACTGGATCTTAATTAAAGGTCTGACTTGCCGCATGCTACAGCATCATGGTGAGCAGTTTGGCAAACTCACTTGTACAGAGATGCTAGCCAATGCAAGGTAATTGTCCTTGACTGTCCATCTCTGGGCATCTGGTGTTCTCGCTCTCACACACACAAACACACACATATACAGGTGAACACTGAGCAAAGAACTGAATACAGGGAGCTGAATACAGAAGTGAAGAAACAGCAGCAGCTTCTGACTGCCCTAAAGAAACAGCCAGTCTAGCACTCTCTTTTTCTTTATTTCTCTCCCCCTCTCCCTTTCAACAATGAATCCAGCTGTTTGTTTGAATTAAACATCATTTAAATACAGAGTGGGTTTGCATATGTAAATACAGTACCAGAAAACAGTTACTTTGATAAGTAATCAGTGGCTGTGCGAGTGCATTAGGGCAGTTTATAAAAATGCCAGCACAATGAGATGGATTTGAAATGTCATCTTACTCGTTGAGCATTGTGGTTGCCTTTTTGTCTGATCTGATTAGGGTGTGTAATGGAATTGGAATAGCATTAGTATATATCACTGAACCCCACAGGTGTAAGACTTAGGAAACGTGCAGGTGGGTGTTTGTTTGGTGGATAGCAGTGTTTAGGCCCCTTAAGCCCACTACATGTGATTCATTACATCTTTCTCTCTCTCATAAACACACAAACACACTCATTGATGATTCTTCTTGAGTACTCCATATTCCCCAGTCTACACCACATTCTTCCAGCACGAGAATGGGCATCCAAAATGGAGCAGAACAAGTATTTTAACGTTTCTGGCTCCAAAGCCCAACATAACATCCCTAAACCAGCTTTTATTCTATTGTTCTTTTTTAAAACATTATATTACAATATGTAGATTTTGTAAATATGCTCTAGGAAAAACATATATAAGGTTCACGACTAGATCTTAAAAGCATGGTTGTACTTTTGAGAGGACATTTACATTGTTTGTACCTCGATGACAGAATATGACCACATATTTGACAGGAATTTGTATTGATAAGAACATTTCCACATGCATACACAGACATAGACTATGGGATTTTTTTCTGCTTCAAAATACAGCTATCAATCAGATATCCCAGAATTACAAATCGCAATCCCAAAAAAGTTGGGACTGTGTGAAATGCAGATCAGCAGCAGTGATTTGTACATCCACTTTGACCTGCATTTAAATTGATAGAGTAAAGGACTGTATTAATGTGTTAGCTCCAGCTTTCACTCATTCAGAAATGTGTACTACATTCCGTAAAAGTTAGGGACAACTGAAATCTAGGAAACTTTTTTTGGAAAAATCTCTAACAGGTGATGTAATTATGCTTGGATATAAAAGGAGCATCCAGGAAAGGCAGGGCTGGGTTTTAAAGCAGGGCTGGGTTTAGCTTTGTCACTAAGTCAGTAAATGATCCAACAGTTTAAGAACAACATTCCTCAATGAGCAAATCCAAGGATTCCTGGGATTTCAGCATTTATGGTGTGTAATATAATCTACATAACAGGCAAGGCGGAAAAACACTAATGTCTGTGACCTTCAATCCCTCAGACGGTACTGCATAAAAATCCGGCATGCTGCTGTGATGGAGATCACCACAAGGGCTCAGGAATGCTTTAACAAACCATAGCCAATAAACACTGTTCATCGCTGCTTGCACAAATAATGGATATTATTCTCTTTCAGCATAAGATGGCAGCTATGCCTAGAATGGTGGGCAGCCCTATACACAGCACCAGGGAGCAGTTGGGGGTTAGATGCCTTGCTCAAGGACACTTCAGTTGTTTCTGTGGATAGAATGTTCTGTGGTTCCCTAACTTCCAGCCCATGAATGTTTATCCATGTAAAATACAGTTTTGTCGCTGTTTTGGAGAGCTTGTCCATTAGGACTTGTGAACGCCATAACGCATTGTGACAGGGTTTGTCAATCCAGGCTGGTTTGTAGCTTTTCTTTTCTTTCCTTGATTTTGCCTGAGCTGTAGTGTATGGTTGCAGAGATGACAAGCATGTTGATCTACGTAACTCCCGGATCAAAATTGAGGAAAAGAGGTTGCAAAGAAAGGTTTAATCTATTTATTCGGACCCAGCTGTAGTTTAACAGCACATATGAAGCATCATGATGAGAGCATGGATCATCAAGCTCCTTATTTTATAAATCTAACCATATAGATTTAATGGAATAAGACTTTGAACATCATTTAGTGGATTTATCAGGTTTGCTACCAGCTGACTACCTATTCACAAATGCCTTATGGGTGCCAGGATGTAACTGCTGTACCATTACGGGGAGAAAAAGATGTAGCTTACTGTAAACCTTGGGGTGGTCTTTTCACTAAGCAAAGGTCGGCAGCCGCCTAGGACCCATGAAAATACAAATTAGACACAGTGTACATATTGATGTTAAAAACCCCATTTTAAACTATATTTTAATTAAAACTATATACTCAAGCATAACTAATGTAAAAACAGCTGTATAGCAATTATTCTCATGGTTATAATGAACTACTCTATGTTGTTATTTGATGACACAACTGTGTGAACGAAGGCCGGTATGAACAAGGATGTAATCAAAGTTTTGGAGTTTAGAGGGTAAATCTAATATAGTTATACAAGTGTAGCACAAAAGATAAAAGAGGGAGGAAAGCACTAAAGTTTGTTGCTACTCAAAAACTCATTTCATTATTTCATTCAGAACATGGTGCTGCTCAGACTCAGCAGACTGTACATAACACTAATATTATTGGTAGTGTAGTTAGCTCCAGTGTTGGGGTGATTATGTAGTTAAGTTAAATATTATTACAATGTTCCAGTCTCATAATGAGGAATATTAGATATAGCAGGTATAATCAAGATGAAGAATATTGAATATAACAAATAGTTTTCACGTGCCAAGATATGATTTCTTGCAGTATAAAAGTGGGCGTTCAGGAGGCTTTATTCCTGTCTTTTGCCTAGAGCATCAGAATCACTAAATCCATTCTATGATCAGTCTCAAAACTTTTAGTTGTGACATAATATCTTTAGTTTTGTCTGTGCATATTATTTCACAGCACAGTGACACATTGGTCTTGAGGCTGGTCATTCACCATGTCGGTTATATGACTCATTCCTTTCAAAGTACTGTAGGTGATTCTTGGCCAGAGTAAGCATTCAAAAGATTTTAAAAAACCTCTCTGACGATGGTTCATCTGTCTATCATATAGCAGAATTAGGTTTATGTTGCAAAAATATCATGTATTTTGTGATGATAGCGTAAAAAAACCTATAGCTTTTACATAGCTACATTAACCTCCTTCAGTCATTTACTGTTCAGCTCTCAAGATGCTACACAATGTGCATAAAATGACACACTGCATAAAAGCACTTGAGCCATGTTGTTGATCCAAAATTAGGATTTTTGAGGTTAATCGTGACTAGAAATAAACTAATTTTGTTAAGGTGTAGACTACATAGAATGTTCATATTATTGATTGTTAATAAATGTAAAATAACTTTTCTGGAACAATTAATGACGGTTTTGTTTTCGGGTCTAATTTTTCCAGCAACATATTGATCATTTCCGGCTGTCATTCTTGTTCCTCAAGCCAGTTTGGAACCCTGCGAGAAATGAAGGAAAACAGCAGAAGGAACACAGGCGAACATAGGGATTTGTAATCTAACCTAGAGTGAGAAAGAAACTGTAAGGAGCGAGGGAAAGAGTGAGTTTGTGCTGCTTTATTCATGACTGCAGGCTGCTATAAGAAAGACCAAAATCAGAACACACCATAAAGAATACAACAGCCAGGCAACAGGTCACCTCGGTGGAAGCAGGGAGGATGATATTGTGGCTGATGGTTATAAATGAATAATGGAAAGTCCTGGAAATCCATGTGGACTCTCAAAGGAAAGCAGAACCATTGCAGCTCCATTGACTCATCTTATCAAGGGATGAAAGCCTGGAGAGCAACACAGTGCATGCCACATACTGCATTAAATGATTCAGACCTGATTACCCTCTGCTTACCAATTCACTTATAGCAAACATTATCCCAGTGCCTTATAGGGTGCAGTAAAATCAATAAAGACACATTTATGTACATTTAGCTTTCATTTTCTCTTTCAGTGGCTTAAAAGTGATCAACATTTTCTTGGATTTCTTATATTTTGCCCTGCGGTCCAGTTTGAAATTTGTGTGGTTTTATGTATTAAGAACAGTCATAATTCATTTCTGTAGGACTATTTTCCATCCTGACATCTGTTTGATTAGCTGCCCTGTATAATATATGGACACACGAAAATGTAGTTTTTATGGCACCACAAAGATGATGAATTCAAAAGTGTTTTTGTAGCTTAATTTCAATATGGTGAGTGAACAGTAAATATTGACAGTTACCAATGTTTGAATGTTGCACCGAACTCTTTTATTTCAGCAAATTATTGCAATTGGCTCTTTTCAACAGAGGGCAGTAGAGAGTTCCAGGAGAGTCCTTGTTTGTTTCTCAGCTTTCAATATCATCTCTATGAGGGGGACATGTTTGTTTTCAATAACAGAAATAGCTCTGCCATACCTGTTTACATCTCCTAATGAACTCCTCTGGATGAAATCTCCATTCACTCACATAATGTAATCTAAACAGTACCGCACACCAGTAAACACAGCGCTGTTACAGCTCCTTGCAGAGTGTTAGCTGTGGGATTTTACACCTCTCAGTGCACTGTCACACCATGGCTTATATGCATTCTGGTGTCCAGTGTAAATATACTGTAATTTAAAGGGACAGTTTAAAGAAAGCTATATGCATTCAGTCGGCCGAGACTGAAATTTAGAACTGAAAGTTTGATTCTTTCTTTTGCACAGGACCTTTGAGGCTAACATAACTAGAAAAACTAGAACCCACCAATTAGCACAATGTAAACTACATGCCTAAATCATCACACACCTGCTTCAAGTTGCATTATTAAGAGGGTCATATCCTACTTTATTCCCTGAGGTCTGCTTATGATGTTTGTAGGGCTACTGAAAACAGATATACAATGATTCAACCTGTCCACTTTCCAACATGTCTGACATGTACAACTGACAAACAGACAGCATAGACTGGGGAGTAAATAGTAGGTTTTGAAACACTTTTGCATACTACATCAAAGAAAAAAGACAATGCACACCGACACCAAAACATTATTTCAACTGTGAAGCATGGTGGAGGGAGCATCATGGTGTGGGACTGCTTTGCTACCTTGCTAACTCGTGATTAGTAAAGGAAGAATGAATTGAAAGGTATAACACTGTACAGGAGAATATAAGGGCATGCTCATGACTTCAAGCTGAAACGACATTGGGTGATGCAAAAAAGACAATGACCCAAAGCACACAAGTAAATGAAATGTGAATGACTGAAAAAGAAGATGACTCATATTTGGGAATGGCCAAGTCAGAGTCCTGAGGTAACCCCATCAAGATGCCGTAGTATGACCTGTAGAGGGGTGTGCAAGCAATGTGTCCTAGAAATACTGTGCAAAAAGTGATTAGAATAAAGTTTTTCATGATATGGACCATTTCAGTATCAGGTTTGTTGCCTGATAAGACTTTCACCACATGCATTTACACTTGGTATGCATCTCCAGTTAATTACATTGAAATCTGATTGCTTTTTGGCAAATCAGTTCATATATAACAACTACTGTCTGGGGCTGTTCTTAGTTTTTCCTGTTCTATTAAAAAAAAATTGTCCCCTCAAAAATAGCAGATTTTTATGGTTATTCATATGGTTACTGTTATTCATTTTCTGCACTGCAGAAAACTGCAGTCATGGATCACATGCAGAGGGTGATATTGTTGCTGTTGTGTATATATGTATAATGGAAAGCCTTGGAAATCCATGTGGATCCCCAAAGAAAGCAAAACTATTGCAGGTCCATAGACTCATCTTATTAAGAGTTGAAAGCTTGGAGCCGAACTGACCTGGCACCCTGTTTTAACTCGCTCGGGTCACTGAGGGCTACCAAATTAAACTCATGCAAGGAGAAACTGAAGTCAGGAGCTGAACTGAACTTTTAATGGGGGCAGTTTGGTGGGTTTTTATTCTTATAAGCTTAACAGCAAGGGGGGCACCCTGGCAAAATACGGGGGGGGGCACAAACATCTGGCTAAAAACCTCCTGAACATTTACACTATATATATATATTTTCTGCAGGCCACCAGCCCACCGCAGGGCAGACACAGACAGACATACACATTCACACACACACACACACACACACACACCACGTAGGGGCAATTTAGTATCTCCATTTCATATATATACATGCATACTACAATAGGTTACTTAACATCAATATGCACAGTGTAAACTGTTGATTGATGGATGTACAGTGAGCCTTAGGCAACGGCCTAACTTTGTCAAGTGCAAAGACCACCTCTGTATTCAGGTATAATTCTGAAGCTCAAGATGCATGAAAAGACCAAGTGTAAACCTGGTCAGTATTCCATACAGTTTAAGAACGTGCAGTCTTCTAATGCTTATTGTCTTACATTAGCATCATAGCTGTAGTTCAAAATTAAAGAAGCAAACTCTAAATGTGGGGAAAAGAGGTAAACTAAGTGAAAGTGATGCTTACACTACAGATATCAGTTTTTGTGGTCACCCCTCCCTCTCTCTGACTCTCTGAAATAAAGTAAATAAAGGATGGTTACAGTACTGTTCGGTTTTCATTGAGTTCTAATATAAAGACATTTAAAGGCTTGGATAGATGTGGATGGACAGATGGGATGGATGGATGGGTGGATGGACGGAAACATCTCTTTATTCCTCTGTGACTGTGACAAAACGGTGGGCCCACGACCTTCAGGGAAGCACTTAACACCCGTGTCAGTCGCCAAGTTCTCACCAAGGGATGGGGTTACTATGGAAACAAAACAGAAACATGGCCTCGGACTGTGCTCCATGTCAGCGGCCACAATTAATTACAGAATCTGCTAGCCAGCGTATGAATACAGTAGTGCTCCCTTTGTACAGAGTATTAATTTGTGCACGTGACTGAAAGCTCCAGGCTCGGCTGCTGGCTTGAGGAAAAGCAGATAAGGTGTTTAAAGAGTCCTGGACTGCGTTCTATTCCCCCTTAGAGCCAGCTGTGTGTTTGTCCGTATGTCTTCCTAATGGCTACAGGAGCTCCCATAACCACCTTCATACACACAAACGTGCACACCTATCCTTGATGATCGATATGTAATGATTAAAATGATTAATAGTGGGGCTTGGTATGGCCTGACTCTAATCCATCTCTGACAGACAGTGTGTATAATGAGAGGCTGGATATAGCATCCATCCCAGTCTCCCTGCAGACACACCAGACACCCTACGGCCACCTTAACCAACTAACCCACTTTCACTCTGGCGGGTGAGGAGGGGAGCACGTGAGAAAGGGGGAAAAATAAAGAGAGACAGTGCAAGAGACTAATTTGGGACGAGCAATATAGTGAAAACAACAATGCAAAGAATCCATATTTGAGTATTAGGATTATATCTATATAAGGGCCAATTTACACCTTGATGCTGGATAACTTCAGCCACAAGTTGAAAACTGTCAAATGTTCTTATCTCCTCTCCTATTGGGTATTTGGTTTTTATATGGCTAACCAGGAAATCTTGCTTTGTGAAATAGCCTCCCCTAGAGTGCACAAAGAACTAGGACCAGTCTTGCACATCCTACATCTTTCACTTAATTATTTATTAACTGATTTATAATTATTTTAAGAATGTCTCAAATCAGCACTTGGCAGACACTGTTGGATATGGATAAGGAAAATACATTCTAATTACAATCTAATTCTAATTGTCCTTAAAGCTGCCAAGATCCATCTCTGACCACCTTTGAATGCAGTTTCAGTGATCTGAATGTAATCTACTCACAATGCGTCCTGGTGCAATTTAGACCCAGCCTTTCATACAATCAACTGAAATCTGAGTTCCCAAATACCCATGTAAATACAAGTTGGAAACAAGTGTAAACGGAATGCGTTTTCGTTACTATCCAATTTCCGTGAGTGGAAATGCATCTGCTGAGCGTTTACTACAAGTTCCCCAAAAAGAGCCTTTCTGCATTCTGAGCTGACAGAAATGTGCTCGACAGCTCGTATCTCAATAGGAATAAGGCAAAAACAGAAGCCCTGCATGAGTTGAAATGTTCGTTTTTTTTAGTTGGTAAATCAGAATAACAACTCATTTGGACACATTTCAGTGAGAAGTGTAATTATGGGCTAAACATGAAAACACATGTTAATGCACAGCGTAAACAGGCTCCAGGACACTTTTGATACAGATTTAAATTGGATTGATAAGTTATACCAGTGCAACTGCATCCGTCTGTCCAATCTATGTTTGAAAAATTCCTCCCAGTAATGTAACAGTGACTCCGACAGAACATACATGATGTATATTAAATAAATTCAAGAAAAAAAAAATATTTTATGGCTAATGTTTTTGTTAGTGTTGCAAGTAATAGTAAACATTTTTGGTACTATATAGAATGCTTATGATAAGAGTATGCCTCCAGTCCAAAGGTAAAGGTGCTACTATTTCAAACCAGGCACATGTGATAGCACTAATCACTTCTCTAGCTGCCATGTAGACCCCCTGCCGGTGGTGGGGTCTGGAGCTCTGAGAATTTTAACAGATTTTTTTCCTGAAGCTGTTCAGTGTACACATGACTTGCGTCACTCTGACGCGTTAGCATTTGAGCTCTCAGCTGGATCAAAAGATAGTTTAAACGAGCTTAGCAGAAGACAAAGGGATTGCGGCAGACCGACTGACCTAATTTCAGAAACAACAGCATCTCCCCAAACATTCTGACACATAGCTGAAACACAGTGCAATGTGGGATATGGTTGTTATTTAGAGTGTGTGTGTGATTGATTGACTCGGCACTAGCTGGCTATTTGTGGCCATCTGAAACCGGTGTTATCGGGCCGCCGTGGTTGACTCTAGTGCCCTCCTATAGACATATACAAACGACTAAGCTGTGCACACACACACAAAGTTACTGAGACGTGCACAGTGTAGACAAAGAATGGGAAACACCAGATAATGAAGGATGCAAACTGATTTAGAAGACTTTGTCAACATAGTTTCATTTTTTAGTTTAAACTTCATTTCTTTGTTTAGTTTATACATAAAATATCCTATCAAATGTGAAAGACGCATGCATGAAGGTTTAAAAGACAATACAATTAAAGACTCAGTGTCTAATGAGTCACAATCCTTTCTGGGTGAGGTTTACTTTTGAGAAAGCCTAAGGAAGCTTCCTGACAGAAATCTCTAAAATCAATAAAAATGGTACCAAATATGAGGCCTGACAGGACTGAAGCTCCTGAAGACAAACAGCAGTCGGTTAGTGTGGAGACACTTATTTTATCATTTCATGTTGCTATTGCAAAGTTCTTTGTCAGATTGCAATAACTTGAAAACATTTGAACATTTCTCCTTTCAAAAACTGAAAAACTACTGAAATACTGGAAAGTGTTGGAGTATTTCTTTTGCTCGATTCAACCTGAGCGTCATACCTCCGGGTCTCCCTGACACCGCCAATCTCCCGGACTCCATTTCCCAGAGTGCACTACCTGATGACGTCACACTCGCATGTCCTCAGTCATCCAATCAGTCACGGTCTAGTTGGCCCGAGTTTTGATTAGCTTCACCTGTCACCGTTTACACACCTGCATATAAACCCCTCACACACACGCACACAGACAGACAGACAGAGAGAGCGAAGTTTTGCCAAACTCAGTTTGAGCGTTGTCCCTGTGACTTCCCTTCGTGTCTCTCTCTCTCTCTCTCTCTCGCGATTCCCCCTTGGCTCTGTCTGCTATATCCTCGCTGGTTATTGACTCCACTTCTGTTTTCTGACCATTCTGATTCTGATTCTCTTTGCTGGCTTGTTTGATCTCCTGGTTTTGACCTCTGCTTTTCTCTCGGTCCTGACCCAGCATTGCCCTGTTTTAATGCAAGCTTGTTCTTTGCTGTTGTGCTCAGTTTCCAGTTCGTTAAATAAAACTCCTTTGACTTTTAGCTCTACTTGTGTCGTGCCAAGTTCTTTGTGCCTGACACTGAGATTTAAACAAACTGCAAACATCAGCCGACATTTTTCAAAAATAGAGATACAGACAACAAAAATGGAGATATAGAATACCCTTCCGAAAGTAAAGATATGCTGTCATAAAGCTGAGGGTTGCAAAATATACCCCTTATATATTGTTAAGTATTTATTAACAATTAGCGCTGGCCAGAATGTGTAAAATATCATTATATACTCCAAATATGTCACAGTATCTGCTCTCTCTCTCTCACACACACACACACACACACACACACACACACACACACATTAAGTTTCCATTAATACAGTTAGAGACCATCTTTTTGGTGCATTATGCTAAATGAATCTCTTATAAACCTGACACGGGCTGCTGTGATTGTACTGTTTTGTTCCAATTATACCAATGGGAATCCAGATCTCCAGCAAGGAAACCTACTATTTAATCACTGTCTTGTTGGAGTCCCCAAACTTTTGATAGGCAGTGTGTATCTTATACACAGTTCCAGACTACATGTTGTAATCCTTGTGCACCTACTTTGGCTGCCATTCTGAGTCTCATTCCAATCCACTAAAACACTACCTACCTGCGATTCTTTCACCAGCTACAGAGGGCCTGGTGAGGAAATGCTCCAAGCGAGCTCTCTTCACGGTAAGCAGTCACATATTAAATAATGAAATTGGGATTCGTGTGAAAAGAAGTCTTCAAAGCTTCTGGCACATAAAACAGTTGTGATATCCATTTGACATCAGTGGAGACACTATTCAGCAGAACCACCAATCCACTGTTCAATTACAAATGAAGAACGAACAGAACGCTCAGAGAGACTCTTTCATTTTCTTCCAGCTTTCATTTCTCTCCCTCCCTCCCTCTTTCTCTCTCCCTTTCTGTCTGTTTGAACATTGCACTGTTTGATAGGCCTGACCTTTTCATGCCTCTTGAGTTTGAATAGATTTGACTTCTTTTCTAGGAGCTGCCATCATAGCAGTGTTCAAACAGACACTGAGACAGATACAGGCAGGCGCATTACGTGTACACATACTTATGCCATTTAGTGCAAAGTGAGACTCGCAAGCGGGCAAACACACACACACACGTGCACACACACACACACGTGCACACACAGACATACACCATCCTAGACTGCAGGGGGCAAGTGAGCAGGGGAGGAAGCCAGCGGAAGGACACAAAGCTCCTCTCACTCACAGGCCACATCCATCAACTGGACAGCTCTGCGTAAAATGTGTGCTTGTCTAGGGGTTGGGAGGTAACATGGGTATATTAGAAAAAGAGAGAGAAAGAGAGAGAGAGTGCTTATGGGCTAAACAAAGCTGACAATAGAAGGAATGTGGCCACAATTTCCTAGACTAATCTCTAAAATGTTCAAGTTTAAATGCTGCTTTAATGAAGTCATTCTTCAATATATACACACCCATTTGCCATTCCATTTCCTGTAGATCCATTTTAACATGATCCCCTTTCTTTGCCTTGGGTTTTAACATAATGAAAGTACGGAGGAGGACAGAAAAATAAATCAGGGAAATGAGTGGTGAAATCTGTTAAAAGTAGGACGCAGGCTGTGAGAACCTGAAAGTGAAATCTGAACCCTATCCACCCAATAGGGTTAACAACAGTGGTCCTGTGGTCAGAAACTGTCCCCATTCCTCATTTAGAGTTTACCTTCATATGTACCTCAAAAGTGATCAGGGAATAGAAGTACAAGTCAGGTGTTTCTAAGAAAGTGGATGGTATACGTACGTACACATATGTATGTACAGTGGAAAATCATATTAGCAGCCACATACTGTAAATATGGACACTGGACATGTGAGTGTATGTTCACATACACCATCAAACATTACATCTAACGTGTGAGTGCATGTTAAACATCTCCAACATTCCAAACCCACAAGTTTTAAAAGTGGAGCAGTAACAGCCTCTACTTTTCTGGAAAGGCTTAACACTAAATGTTGGAACATCACTGCAGGAATTTGCTTCCATTCAGCCAGTGTGGCCTGCCCTGATGTTGGGCATGAAGGCCTGGCTTGCAGTCACACCATCCCAAATATGTGGACTGTCACCAGCAGTTAGGACTGAGCTTAAAACAATCCTTTTCACTCACTCACTTATCCTCTAAATCGCTTTATCCATCTGGTTTTGGGGGGTACTGGAGCAGCGCAGAAACATACGCATACACACTTACACACACTCACACCTAGGACAACTTAGCGTTTCCAATTCGCCTGACTGCATGTCTTTAGACTGTGGGAGGAAACCAATGAGTGACATGGAGAGAGCCTGCAATCTCGGCATACTGTATACCTTTCCAGAGATATCTTGGGCATAGTTACAGATGCTAAGCTATGAAGGACCAACTGGGTGAACCAGTGCCAGTTTGTAACAATGCCCCCCTGAGGCAGAACAGTGCTGCAACTCCAGTTAGTTAAGAATAATAAAGACATGCTCATAGATTTGTGGGTGTAGCAGATAATCAATGACCTTTCCCTGAACTTGTATTTGAGTGTCTGTTTTACCCTAATGACCAGCATGACGCCACAATACGTTTATTCTCAGAGACCCCCACTAGAATTTAGATTCTGAGTCCAAGAGGTTAATTAAGGGGTTCCAGACCCTCCAGTACCCCCTGTGTTTCGCACCTTGTATGATGATAGACATACTTTCCCTACTAGTGGACCATCAAAATGTCAAGTGCTGTCGTTCACCTTTAAATCAAAGCCAAACCCATTTATCTAAACCCATCAAGCCTGGGTTTGTAAGCTTCACCTTGCGTCATGTTTTCTCCTCCCTGAGACGTGCTTTAGCTGCTCCAACGCTGAGGCTGAATGACAGCATGTTTTGGCATGTGTCAGCCCACACCTTCATAAGTGAGATATATCAGTGCTCTTCTGCTCCTTAGGAAAGTAAGCCTCCTTCAAACCTATCTGTTCTGTGAGTGTACCGACACATCCATGTGTGATCAGCAAAAGGAGTTTCCACTTTTCTGCAAACTGCAGCCGTTCTGTTCAGCAAACTCCACACACAAAGAAAAACATGCGAGTTGCAGAAACGTCTTGGTGTTGGTCTATTCTCACTGAGCCACTTCAACATGAACATGATCTACCACAAACATGCAGAGAAGACGGCAAGAACTCGGCTTTGACTGCAGCAAAAACAGCACTGCCCCATATCTCTTCATCTCCCTCTCTCATATCCTCTCTTCACCTCTTCCCTCCCTCTTTCCTTTGCTCCATCCAGCAGTTGCTGTATCTACAAATTCTGCCTCTTTTCTTCAGCCTTACATTTTTTCCTGACTCTGTTTGCTCTTTCTTGTTTCCATCTCCAGGAACAAAGAGAGGAGTTCGGCATCGGAGTGGGAAAATAGAGCAAAAGAAGATGAAAGGAGAAAGAGAGAGAACAGAAAGAGAGAAAGAGTGAAAAGAGGAAGCTCTGTGGTAGGCTATGTTAAGAATTCACACAAGCTAAATGATGGAAGCTGAGGAGAGGGTTATGAGAGATGAAAACGGTACCAGGATTCTTCAGACTGTGGAAAAAAAATAATACTAATAATAAAATCAAGCCAGACAGGAAGCTCAAGCATTGAACAACGATTTGTCCACAGCAAATCCGACTTCTCCTGTTGTTCTTTGTTAGTTTCCCTAGCTACATTCCCCACTGAGGCTGTCTGAGTCAGAGAGAGAAAGAGGTAAGCAAGATGCTAATCACAGCGCATGTAGGCTGCTCTGTATTGGCAGTAGTGTGTGTTATGCCTGGCTGGGTTATCCTCCAGAGAGGAATCTACATCTCTACAGCCGCCTTGTACACACAATGCCAGTCAAAAGTTTAGGGATGCCTTGCCTTCTTTCTTGAGCACTGTTACTTTTCAGTTATGTAAGAACAGACATACTCATGGCATTTTTTACCAGGCAGTATGAAGCCCACCATACCGCACCCTGTAGTGGTTGCATGACTTTTTTAAAGTCAACAAGTATGTGATTAAAGTCAAATCGATGTTGACTACTCACTGACGACATCATAAATAAAACCATAGGAGAAGAGAATGTTTAGCAACCAGCAACCTCAAAAATCTGACTTTAACCATCTGTAACCAAGGTACAGATCAGTCCAGCATGTTGTCTTTCCATCAAACCCTGGTTCACATTGCTAGCCTTCAGGGAATTCAAAATATGGACCCTGGAATCTGGCAAATTCATACTCAGCTTAGGAGCACACTAAAGGTCCTTGTAAAGATGCTCACCTGCAGCAGAGGTCTGGAGAACTAGAGGAATTTAGACCACCATAACTAAGAGTATAATAAGAGTAACCAGTAACCAGTAAAATAAGAGTAACCAGACTTTACAGGATTATAGGGAACTGTGCCTCCTCTCCAAAAATAATGTAGATTTATTTTTTTGTAGTCTTTGGGAAACCGGAGATAATCACATTCAAAATCTGATCTTTGAGGCATTGTAGATCGGCAGAGAAATGATAAAATGAAACCAAATTCAACATGTTAGTAGAGCAAGACATGCCCTTTCCAATGCGGATCCCTGGATCATATTGCTAGAAAGATCCGGCTCCCAAAATTACCTGGTTCCATTTTATATTCCATGTTTTTTTGTTCCCAATATGTTTCCAAATAAATATAAATAGTGTATTAAATTAGCAAAAAATGTCGTATTTAGGTTTGTTTATATAAATCACTGCACTTACATAAGCGATATGTTGGTTGTGGTAGCCAAACACCAAAAAATGTCAAATAACTAATTCATGTTAAAAGTGGCAAATAAACATCAATTTGGTTCCGAGTGAAGCGACCAACAAGGCTGAATATGCTGGCTTTCTGTGTTCTAAGAAGCAGCAGAGGGTCTGCAGCCCCCTGAGCTCTGGGGTTTCCTAGAGCGCACACACACACTCTCATAATAGGGATCTCTCCTGTCAGCCGAATCCAAACTCAACTGCATGCGACACTGCTTGCCCTTGGAAGAGAGGGGTGGTGGGCAGCAATTTTTTGTCAGGAGGGAAAGCAAGGAAGACGCACTCCGGACTGTCTTTCTTTTCCTCCGCCACCAAGACGTTCCCTTGCTCCTTCTCAAGCCCCTCTGTCCCTGAATGCGGGAATAATGAGCGTCATTACCGGCAGCAGGCAGGCGCCATTGTCCACTAGGATATTACCAACCGGCGCACACAGTCAATTATTCAACCCCTCCACACACACGCAGACACACACGGGGGCACACATTGTGTGCTACTTACACTGCTTCTAAGTAGGCCAAAGAGACAGAAAGGGAAAAGTATAACACAGAGACAGAGCTGGGACCGCCTGCGTGTCGGCTGAAACAAGCTGCGAAAGAACAAAGAAAGACTGGAGCCTTCAGACTCATTTAGCCCTAATGCCACTACATGGCACAGTGATATGAATAGGTAAAGTAATTAGCTTACTCCTGTCTCAAGAAGTTGCAGTGATGTCTATTCAGCTACTGAATGAATGTGTGGTGTCGGCATAGGGGAAGGTGTGGGAAAGTTTTACATGAGTGCTCTTTAATAAACATGGCAGCAGGGGAGAAACCCACCGGTTGCATCAGTGCTATCTAAACGTCTGGGACAGTAGGTCAAGTCACCGCTCACCGAACCTACATGTCCATACCTGGTGACCACAAATACCAAATCAACTGACCCATAGCCTGGCACAACAAAGCACACGTAACGTGTAACAAAATAATTCTCACCGGACAAAACATCTGAAATCTACCTAATAGCATGTAATACCTCCACGAGCATGAATAACAGCTATGATTTGATTTAGCTGGACAAATTTTTTGAATATAGGCAACACTAGTGCTCAGCCGCTCCTGCATGAAAGAATTGCACAGTTGGGTCAGATTTGGTGGATGCCTTCCCTGGCATAGTTCTGAGGAGAATTTCCTACAGACTGGGATTTAGGCCACTGCTGGTAGACCTGTATGACCGTACGCAAATTCAGCTACTTCCTTCACACTATGGCCTTTGGGACACCCAACTGCAATCACTCCTTTTCACCAATCATTAACATCTGCTTTGCAACCTGTTTTCCGCACATCAAACAAAATATTCACTGCACTGTACCGCCTCTTCTCAATCTATGAATCCGGTCATATAACAAACGTAAAAGGAAATCAGATGACGAGAATAATAGCACTGCATCTGTGAAGAAAGACCTTACTGCCATAGTTGACAGAGTTGATATAGTTAATGCTAACATCAAGGAGGAGGGACTGTGTGTTAGTGATGGGGAGACCATTCTAAAAGAGCTGATTCTTTAATTCCAACATGAGAGTTGGGGTTGGCCAATAACCAATGAGACTCTGAGTTTGAGTAGTGAGAGTTTAATTACCAGCTTTAAACAACACAACACTGCTCACTAGCTGCTCTAGCACAAACTATGCTTACAGAAATGGTTTCTATGCGTCCTGGACAGCAGCTCCTTCTTTTCTTTATGATTTAAGATGCAATGAACAATTATTAGTAACTACTATGCATTTCTTATGAAAGAGGTGAACACCACAACTTTCTGCAGATATGTTGACCCCTATTTGTTTGGAGTGTGCATTTAAGAGGTTGTGTCACCTTACAAATTGCTCCTTTAGTAATAATGTTACATGTATGAGTAACAATTGAATTATGATACAATTATATTATTAATATATAATACAACCTTAATGGAATGCAGTGGATGGAAATCCGGCCTAAAACTAGCCACTGCTATTGTGTTAGGTAATATTCTGTAGTGCTTAGTATTCTAATCTTTTTTTTTTTCCCCAGAATTTTTTTTTTCTCAAAAATTTACTTCCACCTTCAAGATACACCATACACCATCAGAACATTGGATTCCCTAATCCAATTAAATTAAATTTAAAATATCATAACTTGCTTACTGAGTGAGATGTTCTAAAAACTGTAAAACTAACATTTTTTGTTCATTTCTTAAGAGATATAACAAGTCTAAAATTCAAAACTTCACAATTTAAAAAATTCTCCCCCCCCTCCCCCCCCCAACCCCAAAACAAGATATGACCCCATTAAATAGGTGCCCTCTTGCAGAAATCTGAACAACAATACTTCAGAAATGGACATTTCCCTGTCTATGCACTCCCTGGTGGCAAAATAAGCGCTAATGATCTATGTCTAATAGGTACAGATTCCTGATGGGTGACAGTTAGTGCCCAGACATGGCTTCATTGAGCTGTTTTTGTCTTATCAGGTCTACCCAGACAGCTTCTGTGCATGTCTATCAACAGTGTCATTCATGAGCAAGAGAGAGAACAGCCCATTCACTCCAAACATAATCCTGTCACAATCATGGCAGGGTAGCCTAAATGAGCTTAGCGCTCTAAAATATACATGACAGACTCAATTATCAATGAGATAAAGTACAGGAACCGGAGTGATCAGCTAATACCCTACACAGTTCTTTAAATGCATCTCTCTCAATACATGCCAGCACCCCCTGCTGGTCCTAAAGTGGACTCGGCGCTTAGCACAGACTCCAGAAGATGCAATTAAGAGAGAGATGGGGAATAAAAATAGCAAAGATGCTAAAATGCTAATTACAGCGTCAACGCTAACGCCCCGCTCTGCTGTTAGCATGAATTAGCATTAGCAGGCGACGCCTGCCTCCAGCACAAAATTCACCCTGACAGTAATGCATGCTTCTATCCAACGCAGCATGGAAAAAGAGAGAGAGATAAAGGCGGAGGTCATGAAAGGGAGAAAGGAAAGGAAGAGAGGTAGTGTAAGGGAGGAAGGGGGTGAGGAAGAAAGAGCGAGGGAGGTTATAATTTAGAGTCGGGTGGAAAGTGCACCAGTGTACCGGAGAGATCTGTGGGAGTTATTAAGCCGGTGTTATTAAAAGTTGAGGAGTCCCACTAAGACCCTCACAATGGGGCCGATCTGTGTGTGTGCGCGTGTGTGTCATAAAGGATTGGTGCCTGCTGCTGTACCCCGGCTGTGGATTAAACCTAGGGAGTGAAGAGAGACTGAGAGAGAGAGGGCAAAAATGAAAGAAAGAGAGGGAGAAGGAGAGAATGGCTTAAGGCTGATGTGTATCATTGTTGACTCTGGACTGTGTAAAAGGGGTCAGATAAATACAGTTGGGGGTTTTATATTAATTCCTGACAGTGTTAGCGCTAGGCCACTGAAGCAGGCTCCCATCCATTGATATAACTGCTGAATATAGCATCTGCAGCTAATCCCATTTACTCTATACAAACCAGCGGGTGAACTGAGCAGTCCAGGCCTCTTTGCTACTGTTCTTTCTATCAGCATTGGCTGACAAAGCTCAGAGTTATGTGGTAGCACACTCTCAAAGGCATAAATGCATATAGACAGACCTACTTTTCAATGCTTTGTACATGAATATGTCATTCCCTCGGAAATAGAAATATCATAGTGTACAGAGTCAACAGTTCTCTTAAGCCCTATGCAGTATGTTATCGTATCCGTTTTAATCTCCGGTTCTCACTATTAAAGATATAAGGTCTCAAGTAAATAGAGCATGCTTCGCTCACGCGCTTACACATACAGGAAGCAGTCGACCTCGCCGTCCTGGGGCTCAGTAAATGTTCTGTCTAATATGGATTTGAGAGGCTGCTGTATGCAATGCAAGGTCAAAGGTCAAACTGCAGCTAAAAGCCACAAGCCACAATTGCAAACCCTTGGACTCTTGGTCAGACCAATGCCCTTCGAATATACCCTCTCTCTCTCTCTCTCTCTCTCTCTCTCTCTTTTCAATTTTATCTCTTCCACCCTCATTCTGTATTTCTCTCTTCCTTTGTTCCTTAACAATCTGTCTAATTCCATTCCATTCCTCTCCCTATCCCCACCACTCTATCTCCCCTCCGCCAGCTTTTCAGTGCTCTTCCTTTTAACTTTCTCCATGATTGAAAAAGACGTGCTCTCCGCTTAATTCCGTGGCAGCCGCTTCCTTAATTTACAAAGCCATAGGTGACAACCTTAGGTGTTAAATATCATCTTTGACTGCGTCTTTGATCCGTATATGTACTCTGCAAATGTGTTTTAGGCCCCAACCCCAAATAAGAAAAGGCTGGGACGGTATGTTAAATCAAAATTAAAGCTGAAAAAAAAGAAAAAAAGAAAAACTGACTTAATTTACTGACTTTTTAACCACTGTGTGATGTTGCCATTCCCTTTCATGATGCATAAAAAGTAGTAATTCACTGAGAACAGAGTTTTAGATGTAATTGTGTCCCATTATTCCTGCAAATAAGGTTTAAGGTGAACAACAGCGCAGGCTTTTGTTTGCATTGTGCATTTTCAAATGTGCCAAATACATTCTGGGGACAGGTCAGGATGGCCTCTGTAATGTGTGTAGAATGTGAGGAAAGGAAGGGAATTGTCAAGCTGTGCTGATCACTGGTCTCCCTGTTTTGGAGGACTCATTTGGAGGAGTCACTGGTTTTAACATTGTACTGAACAATGAGCGCACATCATTTCCACTACATATACATTTAAAACAATCACATTCTTAATATTTTTATTGACTCACGAAACAAAAATGTACCACATATACTACACGTAGTGTACTACTATATGTAGTATACTATTACGTTAATCGAACAACTGAAAAGCTTCATCATGCAAATATTTGCTGCTTTACTTTGTGGTCAAAAATCAGTATATGGTACACAGTCTGTTTTCACTTTGTGGTTTTCTTTTGATGCATATATTATGTGTGTTTAGGTCAGTAACATCATAGAACAATATTTAATTAATTGGGTTTGCATCAGCAAACAAAAAAGTTTGTTGTCAGTTACAATTAACCCCGTATATGGGTTAAGTTCCACCTCTGTCACTTTTGGCTGACTGTTCACAAACAGTAAGTGCTTAAAACAAAGTGTACGTGTTGATTTGTAGCAGAGATGTGCAGATTACTTGCATACAAATTATTAATCTTAATGCATGTGTAATGAAATACACATGTACTTGGTAAATCAAAATATTCTACCCTGTTCACTTCAGATTTAGAAAAGATCTGGGCTTCTGAACTGGGAAATGTGAACAGTTCCAGTGAGATGGCTTCTGGGAGAAGGCCTGGCCCCTCGGTGTGTTCAAAAACTGTGTCTTAAAGGGACTAGCAGGAACGCACTGAAAGCTCAAGTCTAATTTTCACAGAGCTATATCTAACATTTCTGTATCAGACAAAGAATAAGTAGAGAGAAATGAGGGCTAGTGACTGAAAGGCATGTTTTATATATCCTCAGTGATAAAACGTGACGTTAGGGGGAAAAGAGAAAAAGCACCAATTCAATACACGCTCTGCACTGAAAATGTACTTCGTTCCTCAGCAGGCTCATACAGACAGGCCAGGCTAATAAACCGATAAAGGATGTGTCCAATCGAAGGGGAGAGAGAGGTGGGGATGAGGAGAGAGAGAGAGAGAGGGAGAGAGAAAGAGAGACAGAATAAGGAACATGTCTCATACTGAAATCCCATCTCTGCTTTACAAAATCGAGAGAGAGAGAGAGAGAGAGAAAGAAAGGGGACGGTATCCTGTTTATTGATCAGATAAAAGCAGAGACACGCAGTAACAGAATGGCTGCTACAGCAGATCGCCTGCCTCATAGATCCGCTTCTTCTGTAAGCACAGCCCCCTATGGAGGACAGCATTGAACAGCGGAGGAGGAGGGACAAGAACAAAATGCAGCAGTTTAATGGCTAATTGGACTCTGGAAGGAAAGAGGAGAAAAAATCTTCAATGCTTCAAAGCCTTGCTGTTAGCATTACTCGAAATGTGTCATCACCCAGAAATAAAAATGTCACACATGGGTTTAGTATCAGAAAGGAAGGAGACACTGTTAAGTTAGCATTAATTCTGCATGGTAACAGCTAGCATTAATATTAATGGCAGCTAACCTCAGCTGACTAAGTCACCCAATGTTACCATTTATCTGTTTTCCATAAAACATCTAACATTACTGAAGTAAGTGCTGACCAAATGTTTTCTTATGAAATCACTTAAAGTGAAACTGTGTAGGGTTTGAGGATTTTAGAGATCTCTCTGGTGCATATGTGTAGTTGCACACAATGTGCAGAAGAACGTTTTGTAAGGCTGGTTTTGCTTAGAGCAAATGAATCACGAGCATGTTTTCAGTCAGGAAGTCACAGGTTGCACATGAATTATCTACAGTTCATCATATCTTCATCACAACAATGCTGACTTTGTATTTAAGACCTAAACATTGAGCCGGACCTTCTTTTTGAACCCGTGGACATATGACGTGGTCTAAAAAACTTCTGAAAATTTCAACCGACAGCCCCAAAACATTCTTTGAATTTTCATTTTATTTTTATTTATTTTATTTGTATTCTCATTTCAGGATGTACAAGGAGACTCACAGCTGCACATGCATACCATATTTTAGTCTATCCTAGTTTTATTTCCTGATTCAGAAATGCTGCTTCCTTTCATGCAACGTTCTGTGCATTCTCTAAGTACCGGCAGGATGGGATGAGGGTCTGGGTTTTGACAGGGGGCATTAGAACATTCTTGAGCTATTTGAAGACATAAAAAGGTTGGTCTATTGTTTTTATTGCTGATTTTCCAATAATATGTAACTAATTACACCAGTGACATTTTTTATGTATTTAGTTTATTTTCCTAAATTAATCAAAATCAATCATATCACAGTGACTTGTGAATCTTTTGTATGTAATGAATAACTTCCTAAACAATAAGAGCTGAATTATCGAGTCAGAAATCTACACTTCTTGGACTAAATGTTTATGGTCTTGGTATCTAGATTCTAGTAAAACCTTTTCACTGTTCTACTCTCCTTATATCCATCAAAAAAATCTATACTGCCCTTTACAAGTAACAGTGTGGTCCTTTCACTGGCTGGTGTGGTGGCACAGTGGTACAGTCGACACATGACACTGTGAGGTCATGCAGGGTTTCTGACCCCCGGTCTTCTCTGGCTGGTCGTAATGAAAAACAATTGTCCTGTCATGATGGGCCTGGGCCAGACAATCAGGAAGGATCGATGAGAATGAGCCAGAATACACATTACCTTCCCTGGCCTGCTTTGGCCCCAGTCCAAGCCCTAAGCCACCAACACAGCATTTTCTCATTACGAGGTGAAACAATTTGGAGGCATGGAGGTCAGGGGGACCAGCGTAGGGTTACTGGGACAGAAAGGGCTGGGGAGAGGGGGAAGGGAGCGGGTCAGGTTGCTTAAATGAATTAGAAGTTAGAAATAAAACAGTAAAATAACGTTCAGGGAAGGCCTTTATATTTTTAGATTAGATGGGGTGGGGGTGGGGGGTTAGCTGCACAGATACAAGTTACATTTTCTAAAAAACTCCATTTCTATTATCAGGTTTACACAGTGCATATGAACATAATGCAGGAATCCAATGACTTATAGCTGCTGCTCATCAAAGTTAAAGAAATTCAGCTTAGCTCAGTAGAACAACTATGAAACTGTATGACACCACTTTAGCCTCTAAACATTAAGGGCATGTATGTGTGCCCATGTTTCAGTACCTCACTCTCATAACTACAGTACTATGCAAAGAACCCACTCAAATAGAAATGAAGTCATTCATCTTTTTCAGGAGATATTTCTGAGGAGATGAAATAAGACAATCCACTGGTACAACGGCAATGAAAGTCAAAGGAAAATAAGTGAAACAAAATGGGAGTTTACAGTCACCATCAGATAAACAGCAGTGAAAGTTTTCAACTTCAATCAAGCTTTAGTCTTGTTTCAGATCTAAAAAAAAGAAGACAGAAGACAACTCAGTGTTGTGGGTCTGAAAGGATGTGTGACTGTAAAGAAGCCCTCACTGAGAACTTTCCAAATCAAACAAAGAAGCTGCTGTTGTTTTCAGAACTATGGACTGGCTCCAGAGTCCAGACTTCAAAATCACTGAATTATGACAAGCAGAAAATGCAACCAGCATCTACGACTGACCTTTGGAGCTGTGGAGAAATATAGATTAGATATAGATAGAAGATTCTTTAAAGATTTAATTTAAAAAAACAAAATCAAGCCTCCTGAAAAAAGGAAAGCTGTAATAAAGGACAAGTTTGGACACAAAAAAACAAAACATTAATGATATTTAGTCAGTGAGTCTGTTTACGTGCACTTAATAATTTCGGCAGCCATCTGATTATTCAAGTGGTCATGCAGAGAGCAAACTCCAATATCTTAAATCGAATTATAGCCTAGAAATAAGATTATGAAGTCTGTTAAAGAGGGCTGGGTTGTAACTCAGTAATCAGATTTCTGCAATGACTCAAGTTTCTTTCAGATTTCTCAGTCTGTGCAGGTGTGAAAACAGACTGTGGCACCAGAAATAAGTCCAACATTTAACACAGCAACCATGAGATAGCAACAAAACACTTTTGGAGCTGAAATCGACTACACGCTTCAAAATAAAGGATTTAAATATTCTACATCTTGTAAATGACATATATTCATATTTTCTGTTTAAAGTGCCTCAATGGATATAAAATTGTGGAATGAAGTTTGAGTTTTATGTTGTGTTTACATCACATCTTATTCTGGGTTTATTAGTCTGAGTTTGTTGCAAAGCAGAAATTCACCTGGACTTTTCCTGTTATCTGATTACACAAGTGCATGTAAATGCAGTGAACAGATTACTGACAAAATCTTATTTTCTGCAGTTATTGGATTATTAAGTGCATGTAAACATGATCATTCCTACAAACTTTGGAAATGTAATGTAAAATACAGTATTAGCATTCTAATAGAGTAATTTTATACACCTGCAGGATTTTTTATTATCTTCCAGCTGTTATAGACGCTCTGCTTTCTAAAATGCTGCACAAAGTGTGGGGAAAGAGTGTGTGTGCACATGTAAATCTGATCTGATGACCTCCGGCTGCTGACTAGGACATCACTCAGTTCACACACCCCACCGAGACCCCCAATAGGGCCCAAGATCTGAGTCAGCTCATCTCTGACATGCACATACACACATACACACTCTGCAGTCTACCACCTCAAATTTTCTCCTTCACCACCCACTGCAATGCTGTTTTATTCTCTCTCTCTCTTTCTCTCTTTCTCTCTGGTAGAGTCTCCTAACACTACTCAACTGTGTACATCTCTTCTGCTAACAAGATTTCCCTCTTGAGTCTTTTCAGCTGCTCACATTGCACAGTCTGGTCTAATTCTAGGATCTTTCGCCCATGTGACAGTCCAAAAACTCTCCTGAGACTTTCCCCCCTGATGTGAGGTAATCATCAGTGTCACAGCGTTGCTCACATTTGAAGCAAACATTCTGTGTCATGTTGGAAAATAATTGCTGCATTCCAGACACGGCTGGAGGTATGAAGTACTATCTTCAAAACGTCTTCGATGTGCTCAAACTGTAAGACTCAAACAATTAGGGATTACTGCGCGCTTGTGAAAAAATATTTATGGGGACAATCACAGAGTAAAATCACTAACTACATGAAATCTGCACTTACCATTTCATCAACTGCTGATTGGTGTCTACCACGTTCTTTTACCAGGTAAAGGGATATGCACCAAAATTGTTTGTAGCAATAAACAGAAATGTTCACAAGTAGCTTCAGTCCAAGTGGAGTAAGTCTCTGGGATTTCTCTGGGAGTTGAGTTTCGAGTCTTTAGTAAAGAATTGCAGCTTAGTTTCATCATTAGCTGCAGCCTCTGCATTGTATAAATATATTTTCCTACTAAAAACCTCTCAGGTTTGATATGGCTTCAGACAACAACCCAATAACAACCCAACCTAATTCCAAAAAAGTTTGGACTGTCAATAAATGCGAAAAAACCCCAGAAAGCAGTTGTTTACAAATCGACTTTGACCTGCATTTGAACAAAAACAGTGCAAAAAAGAATTATTTAATGTTTGACCTACTTCATTGTTTTTGTAAGTGCACATATTGAAATTGATGCCTGCAATATGTTCCAAAAAAAAAGGACAGGGGCAGTTTAAGACACAGCTAAGCCTGTACTATGCATAGTGAAAGCCACATCATCCAGAAATGCTGCTGACTTTTCTGGGTCTAAGATTATTACCAGTGTAAAATCCCCAAGCCAGGGTCTGTCACGGTACTGGGGAGTACTAATGGATAGCCAGTACCGCTATGAAAACACTATTAATGATGAACTCTTTCTACACACCACAGCATTACAACATTACGACAGCACGATTGCGTATTCAGAGAGTGTGGGTTCTAAACTGACGGGTGCTAGACTTGAAAACATGCGTTACTGAGCTCAAGATGCCACAAAGGATCCCTGGTGAACTGGGTGGTGGATAATTAGACTGTTTTTTTATTGATAACAATTGTCATTGTTGCTATACTTACTTGCATCATATGGAACAATGAGTTTTATTCCCCAGTCGGTGCTGGCTGGGTCAGGCTGAGCTATGACTGAATTTTGGCAGGCCTTATTTGGGTTTGGACCAGAATATCAGGCCTAATTAAAGCTCTAGTCTCTATACTCAGAGCCAGATTTATCTGCAGAGTATTACGAGTGACTCCTGTGTATATGTATGCTTTATAGCATAGCTGCGCTCTGACATTTTGAAAATGAGCAGAGAGTTGCTGAGAGGGAGACAACACTCATCATTGCTTTGTCTTTCACATCAAAAAAACGCACTGCATAATGTCAACAATGACTGAACACACACACCAGGGCCTCTGGTCTCTGAAAGGTGTGTGTATACACCTTACAACTGAGCTGGCACCTTAACATAAGCACTGATGAAGTTATGATCAATCTGTTTTTACTGGATCTACTGTTGTCAGGGGCATCACTAAAGCCAGTTTAATGGCACACATGCTACAGATACTACAGCTGCATTCCAGTCAGCATTAAGCAGTACCCTTAATTCCCTGCACACTGAACTGTAATGTCAAGTGAACCACAGTTGATTAAGTACCTTCATTCGGAATGCACTGCATTGTCACCATCAAACATAAAGCACAACAAACTCTTCAAGACATGTGCAGTGACTGATGGTTAAAGTTTCCTGCAAGCTCCGGCAAAGTGATAAACCTTTATTCCCTATTCCACAAAGGGTGCATGCAATTGACCTAAAACATAATGTTCAGTAAATCTGTTGGACGTTGCAATGTTTGCGATGTGAGAAGTGATAAATTGCTATTAAAATAGATTTTTGCTTTGACTGGATGTGCAACAATTACATGACTTTCATACCTAATTTTATACCAAAGTTTTCAGCAAACAGCACAAAAAACAATAAACAAAATGAAACTACAAAAGCATTAGTTACTACTGTGCAGAATAAAATATGATATCTGCTTACATCAGAACTGCAAGCACAATTTTATACAGCGCAAGTCTGAACAGGGGCGCACAGTGTCACTGATTTAAAGCACTCCTTATAAAACATCAAACTCTAGTTGTCTGGAAATGATGGGCCCCTTCGGGCAAAATCTGTAGCCAAAATGAGTTCCGTGAACTGCTTCAGTCAAAAACAATTACCATGCCCTGAACAGCTTTTTATCTGTTATGTTTTTATTTTCATTTTTACGTTGGAAAACAGAGCAAACAGATAAATAAAAACAGAAATAAATAAATAAATATGGAGCAGAAAAGTAAAACTGAATAAATACATATGTTTGGGATATAAATCTTACAAAATAAATTAATAAATAAATACAAACATAAATAAATGAATGAATTGATAAGTGAGTGTACAAAAGCAAAAATAAATTATTAAATACAAACAGATAGAAATGCATAGATAAAGTGAATAAGTATTTGCATATAAGCAGAAACACTGAAATAGATACATTCATATGAATAATTAATAATAATATTACTTTTAATTTATTCTTGTATTTCTTCCTCAAGTCTTTCCTAATGATTAGCGACAGCTGGACGTAACTAAAAACATGCATATACCAGTGTCTGTATATTTGTGTTACACAGCACATTAACCACGAGGCAGTTTTAACACTCAGGTTACACTTTGTAGTTCAAAAGGAGTGTATATGCAAACTCTAAAAAAAATGTGTTGTAAGTTTTAGTTCAAATAACAATGACATTATTTAGTTAACTGTTTCTCATTTTGCGAACTCGTGTGGTGACACTTTACTGTAGAGGCTACATGACACCTACATATGTTTATGACAACTGCCATAATCATATATACATGTTTATAAAGGCTTATTCCATTATGGGTCTTTGACTATAATGGTTACATTTGCCAGTCTGTTCAGTTATCTAAAGTAGCCTGTATGACAGATGATGCCTGATGTAACAAACATTTAGAAATATTAATGCAGAGTTATGTCAGTTGTCATGACAAGCTTAAGTAGGTGTCATGCAGCCTTATGAATACTACCCTACAGTAAAGCGTTACTGCTTGCATTACCGAGCTAAAAATACACATTTGTCATGTAGATTTTGATTGAATTTAATTATTAGAACATGCACATCACAAACGCATTTGTCACAAATGAGATTTTAACTGCACTTGGTTGGTCATCTTTTTCTGGTTAAACAATAGGTGGGACGATTTCTGTTTTTCATGCAGACTGACTTTTCTATGTCAAGCATAAGTTTGGCTGTGCCCCCTTAATTCTAAGAGTGCCTCCAGAAACGTCCATGTCTGTTCAGTTACATGTTCTAATCATTCTATAATTACTTTACCGTCCCAACCTTTTTATGAAATGTGTTGCAGGTCTGACGTACAGGAATGGATGAACATTAACATATGAAATGTTGATGTGAAAGTTGACCAGACAAAACATGAACTACCTTGGGTCTATACTTTCTGCAATACAATAAAAGTCATAGCAAATGTAAGAAACACTGCATTTTCTATACTGTCCCACCTTTTTCTAATTTAGGTTGCATATGTATTTGTAGAACTGATTCACATGCAGTTACATTGGTAGAGTGGTTGGCCAGACCTCAGGAACAGACACAGGGCTAATTTCTCCTCACTTACAGAGCCTTTGATCTGAGGAGCAGTCAATCAACGCATTAAACTCACCACAATCCACTATCAGGCCCTGAGACAGCAATACACCAGCTCTTCCATTACACACACATCGATTTCTGATCGCTTTGGGAAGCAATCAGTCCAGGAAGCTAGACTCACTGCATGCTTGCCCTAAAACGAAGAGGTTTTCTCTACTGCATTGATTCTCAATTGATAAATGGGTTACAGCCAATGATTCATTGAGCGAGCCTTAGAACCTTTGCATACCAAATAAGGCAGAGATATGTGTGGACAAGGATATTAGATATGTGCTTGAAGACTGCCAGCCCTTTATGCTATGTGCTAAGATGTTTGTGGTCACTAAATGTCTACAGGATAATAGGAAAACATGAAGGTGTTGACACTGTGAGTATAAGGAACAGTGCTTGAATGTGAAAATGTAAAAGAGCACTGTCACTTGAAGATATAGTGCGGGTCAGGTTTAAACGGAGACACAGCATTATTTAGCTAGTACAGCGATTGAGAATACAGAAGCCCAAGGAAAGACCCCACAAGGACAAGAATACAAACTAGTGTGTGTATGTTAGAGTGTGTAATTAGGGACACAGAAGGGATTTCTAGAGCGTCCAAGCAGCAGGAGGCCAGCCTCTTCCTCTTTAGTGTGTTTTAATGACCGCAGCATCACACTGCAATTAAAAGATGAAACATCCCCTCTAGAGCGAATGCAGTGACATCACGAGCCAAGTTCCCACCAAATCATTTCATGTCACAAGCAAGTTCTAACGTTCACCAGCTGTGCATAAGTTCAAACACAGGCTTATTATAACTTTTACAAAGTAGTATACCGTTAATGAAAATATGGCTCTAAGCAACATTGTACTCAAAGGCCCCTCCACCCGCAGCAGTCCTATTATTTTGTATGCAAGAATGGAGAAATAGTAACTATTCATTCACCCATATAAGGAAAAAACAAGACAAAATAAAAACAAGTGGAAGACTCTTTAAACAACTAAATTGTCTAGGACATTTTTCTGCCAATGTCACAACAACAACAACAACAACAGCAACAACAACAACAACAACAATAAAAAGACATACTTAAGGGGCTCCTTGTGGCTCGGGGGCCCAAACCAACTGTTTATATTGCTTTAGTGAGAAGTATCCCTGATGAAGTAACAGTGGCCCAGTTTTTGGAATAAACAGTATATCGTGACTTTTTGTGATGGGATCATGATCTCATCAAAACCCAGCACATGTACATCTGCCCATTTCAAATGTAGCTTCTGAGTTCAGATATTATGACGTTGGCAGAGCATTAAGCATTAAACATGCATCAAACAGGCTAAGTGGTCTTTAAATCTTTATAAAACATTTTGCAATAAAACATTTCGCACAGTCCATATCAAGTAAAACCACATTTTCTTTACTTTTCTGAAATTAAATAAATTTAAATAAAAATATGCAGTTTGATGCAGTATGTAAACATTGTTAAACCATGGTCAAAATGTACCGCTGTTCAGTCTGTAAACATATACAGAAACTAAACTGTCAAAACAGACCATTTTCAATGCACTGATTTCTATGGTTAACAAAAACAACACTAACAAAACTAAAGAAGAATGTTATTGCCATTTTCCGACCATTGGAATAACTTCTGGTTACTTCAGAAGTTACTGTATCTGCCTAAGCATTCAGCATTTCAGTTCTAACCTATTTTCTGAAACAACAACAGAAGTTCCTATGGCTCCACTGAGATTTGTCAGTGTACCTAGTTGCCGCCATTGTAACAGTTATTTAAAACAGCTGGTTGTCTAACGTGCATTTTTAGATTTTAGCATTTTTAGAACTGTATAAAATTGCATAGTTATTTATTTATAAAAAAATCTTCAGTAAAGTTTTATTTTTCAGTTGAATACTATACTGAGATACTTCCTTCTTTACATTTGTTATTCTAGATTATGTCATCTGTTATTGCCAGTTTAAAGTGACAGTGTTTACCTTAATCAGAGTGCACTTCATTGTCTACTAGCTAAGACATTATTGCACAGGGAAGGCAGGGAGGCCTCAACAACTTATTTCAGTACAGATTACGTATTACCTGTTAAAAATGTAACCATTTGTAACCTAATCAAGAGTACTATAATAAGAAATCTGATTGATTGCTATTACTTTTTTGGATTACTCATCTTTATACCAAAAAAAAAACATTTTAGTACAATGGCCTATTAACAAACCGGAATGCATACATTGTAATACAGAGCCTCTCAGCTTTACATTCCTATTTTATCGATTATCATTCTATCATTATTATTATTCTATCATTGATAGAAGCTGGAAGAAAAGTAAAATTTACCCAATACAAAGCAAAGTTTTGTTTAACTTAAATCAATCAGTTATAAGTTAACATAGTTGCCAAAACTTGTAGCACCAAGGGACGTATTATGCTTATTTATAATGTTCATAATTGTATTTTTATTGTCCACTAGAATAGAATAAACAGTGCTAGATTTAGATTTACACAATATTTTCCTCATACTGTATATCTGTGTTCTGTTAGAGCTCCTGTATCTTTAAGCCCCATCTCCCAATGATTCCAGTGTGCTTTGATTGGTCAGCTTGCCTGCTGTATTCTGACTGGTCAACACCTAGCTCACCTTCCAGCTAAAGGTTCTGCCCCCAAGCCACTGTCGCTATTTTTATAATGATGTCAGTTCTGCTGTATCAGTTTGAGCCAGAATCCAACCCTGAAAGTCAGGTAGAAAAAGTTGGTAGTTCTGATCCACCTTCACAAGCTAGACAGGAGCAGAACGTTTCAGAGTGGCTAGTTTTTACTTGTTTATGTCTGACACTTGTCAAACCTAATAGTATGCAAATAGCCAGTATTGCCCAAAGGTTCCTTCGGACATGTAAGCCCTTAACAAGCTACCCTACTTCAAAAGCAAGTAATTGATGCATAGGCTTTATGTTGGTAGGCTTGTTCAGTATCTATTTAAATGCATGAAATTTCCTAACATGTAATGTCCAAATGGCAGAGGCTGTGAAAACAAATTACCTCTTTGGATTTCAGAGTTTAGCAGCACACTGCCACCCCTCAGCAGAGCCCACCGTTTTTCACATACTGTATTTTGTTTTTTCCTGTAACTGTAACAGGACACAGATGTTGCAGGTATTCCATTACTATCCAGACCTATGGCCATATTGGTGGTGTAACCAAAGTCAGTAGAACATTAGTTTAGTTTACACCTGAGAACATGGTAAATCCTAATCCCAGGCACACACTCAGTTTGTCATAGTAGCCGCTTGCGAACAGATCCAGAGGGCTGCATGTAAGGGCCCCGACATCAGGACATGCTGTGCGTGTCGTACACGGCTTTGAATTGTAATGTCACCATTAGAATGTGTGTCCTAAAACAACAGGCGCGGAAGTGTTGGGAAGGTTAATGGGAAATTATTCAAACGCATTCGTATGCTAATCCTTCATCCCTGCGCCGCTGACAGCATCCTCCTGACTGCTGTAATACATCATCTCTCTCGCCGATTCTTTGGCTCACATAGTGAGTTCCAGCGAGGACACTGCTGAAAAAGAGGAGAAGCAAAATTTGAGAGTGTAAAAGCAATGGTTTATTGAGCTCTGGGTGACAGCACAGCTGGAGCGCAAGCATTGTTCGATACTGGGAGAGCAGAGAGCAGTTTGATGAAGCGAGAGAGGATAAAATCCATACAGATAGCCTAAATGTGCATGTGTGAGCGAGAAAAAGAGAGCAAGATGAGGACTGAGGCCATATGTAGTTCATACATTCAGTACTTTACACATTTCACCCCCCCACACACACAATACCATGAACTAGCTAGCTAAGAGTCTGCAGCTCCCTGGCCTCAGCACTCTGTCTGTGATGAACCATACATGTGCCTGTCTGTTCAGACATGTTCCTTTCCACTGTAACATGTGACTTACCCACCATGCTGCTCGGCTGGACACAGAAACCAGACGAAGTAAATGAAATGCACAGAATGGACCTTTCCCACTTGTCCAACTCTGTCTTCCAGTCACTGTGTTCTTCAGGGTGGTTTCCATTGCTAATAGACTGCTGATCTCTCATGCATACCTTTGAACGGTACCTCTTTAATTTTTACTAGCCACTAACCAAAAAAACAAAAAACATACAAACAAAACAAAAAAAACCAAAAAACAACACACAAGGATGCACAGTATCACTAACGAGAAGCACTGTTCATCAAGCATCAAAAGTGCTAATGGCATGTGGATCCCCATCGGGGATACCTACTAGTTCTATAAAAATATCAATGTATTTATAAATATTGATATGTATATACATACCAAACATTTTGAAATGGTACCGTACTTTTCATATCAAATGTATTTTCCTGCTTGCACTTTCTTTTGACCCACATAGGCTTCTGTAAGCGAAGAGGTCCTTTTTCTGAAGCTAAAACGGCATTCGCAGTTCACTGCCCTCATGACTAGTCTTCTTTGAAAAACAGCAGGTTTGCTGTGTGGACATACTTTGGCTTCGAACCAAATAAGGATGGAAAGACAAAGGACATGAGTAAGCCAGTATGCAAAGGGTGCTTCAGAACAGTTCCAACTAAGGGTGCTAACACATCAAACCTGGCCAAATGCCTGTCTTACCGTTGTGCATATTTATAGGCAGTTCCCTACATAAAGTTCCCTACGTACATGTAGGTAGGACACTTAATAGCTTAAATCACCTTATCAAAAAATACTACTGGAATTAAAACTGAGACGCTGTTGACACTTCTTATTCACCAGCTTTTTGTTCTTATTTTCCCATTCCACTTTAAATGGTACAGGACAATTCCAACAGGAAGTCGGTGGATAGGAAGACGATTTCAGCCTTGAATTAAAACTACAAGTAGGATAGTTTGATAGTCTTAATGTCCTTATCAGAAAATGTCCCCAATAATATTTAGGATATATCCTAAATCAGCTTATCAGGGAGGAAGTAGTAATATTAGTCTGTACTGAATTAACATTAAAACATAATAAAACATTTAAAGTACTAATTTAAGTTACCTTGCTGTACAAATAAAACGTACCTGCTCAGTAGCACCACTCAATAGATAGATGAAAGTTTAGAACGACTGGCACACTGACCTGCACAGAGTTCCAAGAGGTTTATGATTATTCCAGCTTTTAACATTTAACAAGGCATTCAACAATCGTCCTGATAAAAGTTATTATCCTATTCTTGAGTTAAGTCTTTCATTGTACTTTTGAATGTGACAGTATGCGTTTGAACAAGATCATTGAGTCACAAGAGAAATCTTTAATTGGATACGTTTATCGAAAAAATCCACTTTTTATCCACTCTATTAAACCTGGCTGTGCCACCTTGCACATGTAAATGTAAAGACAACAGCTATAACAGTCATTCTCTAGTCTTTCATCAGCGGTAAGTACACGACTGGACATTTTTGATTGGTGTACTGTTCTCAATCCAGCAGTGACACTGAAATGTCTAAAACCTACATTGGGTCCGATCCACTCAAATAATGCAGAATCCTGAAGGTTTCTTCTTCATTTAACTTCATTTAACTTCATTAGAACTTCTTCATCTCATTTTCAATTTCACAATTCTAAAGTGTTCTGTTATTTATTTCAAGGTTTAAAGGTTTTCAATGTGCTCTCAGAAAATTGGACGCCACTGTGCATGCTGTCCCTAATAAAATGGTCAGTGAGTGTGGATGCAAGGTTAGTGTATAGACTGACCATGATAAGAAAACCTGCATTATCAGAATGCACCCACTACACCACAGGAATATGAGCATTTGCCACATTCTCTACTAGTAAACTCTGAGCTAGCGCCTGGGGCGGCTGGGACAATGTTTTAGCAATTCCAGATGGGGCCTTTAATCTCTGTACAGCTGGCTAAATGCATTGTTAAACTCTCTCTTATCTATAATGGCATGAGGAGATTGCTATCTGTGACTCGAGGAGATCTGAAGGATAAAGACGCAAAGGAACTATGAGCCGCACACACTCTCACAGCCTGATAACAGCTCAGGGGACTTATTAGAGATGGAAAATTATAACATGCAGCAAAAATAGTATTTTCAAAATGGCAGCGATTTTTATCTCACAAAAGAGGGAAAAAGGCCTTCTAATCTCAGCATATCCGTACTGCGTTTAAAATAGGGGCCCCCTGGTGGATGGGACAGTGCTTTTAGCACTTTCCCAAGATTTTAAAAGGACTAATTGGTATTCGCCTGCATTAGGTGACATCACTGTATGGCTCTGCCACAATTTTTGTCACTGGGAGGATCAAAATATTGAGTTTGATGAGAAAACGGTCATCAAGAAAACTACATAAAAATGATTACTGTATTTCTTTAAAAGCTAGCCGACCTTTCCATGTGTAATTCCTTCAGCGTGATCCCTAATGTTAATGTTTAAAAAAGCCATCCAAACAAATAACACCTATCAACACAATCACCACACATAACCCTGCAGCAGGTCCACACAGCTGACTGGCTCATCTGCCCGATGTGAAGACACTGGCTAAGGCCAACCAGTTATTATTTCAACTTACCGAGTGAGAACTGTTCACAGTGGTGGTGATAGTAACCAGATGCTTGATGGGTTTACTGCTTCTAAAAGCAGAATGTTATGAGTATTACATTTAAAACGTCAGTCTTACTGGTGGCTTTGAATAGTGAATAAAATGGCTATTTTTGTGTCATAAACATCATTGTGACCCCTGGTTCCCATTACCACCACTGTAAAGAAATCTGAGTCGGTAAGTTCTGTACAGTGAACCGCTTCACATTAAACCACTCTGAGTCATTTTCTTTACTCAAACAGTTTCAAACATTTAGAACAATCAGAGTAGAATTCTCTTATGCCTCTTGCTTATGCAGTGCTGGAGCAGTTTCATCAGTAGCCTACATTTAATAACGCTGGGCTCAGAACCAAAGGGGTGTGAGTGACATTTTGGGTGAGATATATATATTAATAATATAGAATGACAGGACTTAACTTTGAAAACATGTTGCTTTTTTCAAATAAAAAAAGTAGAATAAAATATTTTTAATACATGATAAGCTGTATTAAATACATCATCCATGGGATACACAGTCATCCAAGTGTGTAAAAACATGTATTATTAAAGACTGAAATCCGTCCATGAAGTTAGAACAAACTATGGTCATTTTTTTCCTGTAAAGTTGGTGAAATGTCAGTTACACCTCTTTGGCTCTAAACCCTCAGAATAATCATGGGGCAGTTTGTTATCAGTTTAAAGACTGTAACACAACTGCACAGCAATAAAAACCCAACTTTGGGATGAAGCAGAAGACAGTCATTATCATAATGCAAAATGTCATGTGATTACAACAGACAAATATTGAGGCGAGCCTTCTTAGGAAGTGAACCCCTGATTCTCATGGCAGTGGAGTAGAGCGCTATTATCCACTACACTAAAGGAGCACTATAGCACTATACTTTTTCTTAAGAGAAAGAAGAAGAAGATGGTGATGATGGGCTAAACTATAGAATTCACAATGAAAGTCCTGTACCGCTCATTAGCCAACCCCAGAGCCTGCACCTCATTTCAGTGTTGGCTGCTGGTTTGGGTGTCAGAAGCATAGCAACAGTTCCTTAAATTACACAGACACACTTTTCCACACCTGTACAGGAAAGCCTTCATCTACAGAGAGCTGCCTCTATTTTTACTAAGTGGGTCAGGATTCTGCACCAGAGGCAACAGGGAGAGACCAATTTCACAGGTACAGCTGAACTTCATTAAAGCATAAAAGTGCTCTTATTTTTTTGTCTTAAAAGACGTCTAACGTCAAAAAATTTGAGCAATTAAAATGTTCTGGATATATTGCTGTGACAAACCGAACAGCACCAGCAAATTAAGTCCTTTGTCAATATTCTGTGCTGTGCTGCACCTGCATACCAAAGCACCACCACTGAGACCTTTTTTAGAGCTGTAGGGAGCACATTAGCATTAACACAAGCTTTTCACACTGGACAATGATTATACAGACTTTCAAATGCACCAAATGATAACAGATGAACAGAATCTCTGCTGTCTTACTGGTGGGTTATAATATCAGAAGAGAAGTAGCAGTATCACAGCTAAACAGATACACAGGAGAATAACTGTCAGTTCAATGGAACGAGAAAAGCAGGGCAAAGGCATCAAACTGTTTGGCGTGCAGAAAAACAGCATATTCAAATCCTATAAGCAAGGATGTATGTATTGTGTGCCTGAATATCTGAATGCTTAGGAGGCTATGAGGGCTTGCTAGTCTGTTTGTGCCTAATTTTGGGGAATAGATGTCTACCTTTTGTGCTCGGCAGCAGGTGTGTGGGTGTGGTTGTGAAACATTCCTTGTAAATGGGGTTATAGGTGATTGGAAACAGCAGTGTAGGACCTTGTCTGGCCACCTACACACGAGTGACACCCATCTGTCTTCCCACACATGTCTCTGTTGTGGATTGTAGTAGTGAAATATTTAAAACATATATTACTGCTCAATATAAAAAAGCAAGATCTTCTATAAACTTACTTTAAATGCACACACACACACACACACACACACACACACACACACACACACACACACACTCACACTCACACACACAAACCCTCACTCTCCTCAAAGTGTTGGATACCCAACCAGGCAGCTCACAGCAAGTGGTCGTCCTCCTTTGGTGTGGAAGCCCCTGGTGGGTGGGAAAGTGAGCACCAGTAAAGGCGTCTGCTCGGAAATCTTGCGATTCCTCTCAGCAAGAGCAAACCCATCTTCTCCTCGTTCTCGTGGCTCGTTCTTGTGAGGTGAAGAAACCAAACCAGGTAGTTATGGATGATGTGAGGATGGACTCCATGATCACTGTGTAGAGCTGTATCATCAGGTTGCATTTCTTCAGCCGTCTCAGGAAGAACATTCTCTGCTGTGCTCACTTTTCGACGAGATTGTACTACTCCTCTATTACTTCAGGTCCCTGGATATGCACTGCAAAAAATGATATCTTGGTAAGTAACAGTATCTTCTATCTAGCTAATATATCTTAACATTCTTATTTTGAGATTGTTGTAAGCTTATTTTAAGACTATTTTATTTCCAGGTGTTTTTACTTGTTTTAAGCATTTTTTGTAATCTGAATTTTCTCACTACATTGGCAGATAATTTGGCTTATTTCAAGCACATTTCTTAAAATAAGCAAAATATGCTGTCAATACAGTGAGAAAATGTGGCTTAATAAAATGACTTGAAACGAAGACAGAAAGAAAATCTGGAAATAAGATAAATAATCTTAAAATGACTTTACAACAATCTCAAAAAGAGGATTTTAAGATACATCAGCTAGATAGAAGATAATCTTACCATCATCTGCCAAGATATCATTTCTGACAGTGTGGTTGTAGTAAGGAACTTCCACGACTCACACAGTGGAACCCACAGAGTTGTTGATGTTGAGGAGGCTAGAGAGGCAGGTTGTGCCTGATGTCCATCATCATCTCTACAGTTTACAGCCTGCACCATTACACCAACTTTCTTTCCGTGGGCAGACTCATCACTGTTGGCTCACCGAGGTCCACTACAGTGCTATCGTCTGAAAACTTCCTTAGAGGTTCCTTAGAGAGACAATTGTTGGTGTAGATACTGAAGGAAAGGGGGGAAGCACACAACCTTTGGAACTCTGGTACTGAGGTCTGACGCATTTTCCTAGCTGCACCTGCTGTCTCTTGTTTGTCAGGAAAACAATGATCTAGCACCAGACTGGATCAGGCACAGACAGCCGGGACAGTTTGACCTGCAGTAGCTCTGGCACTATGAAACTGAAAGCCAAGCTAAAGTCCACAAACAGAACAGAGCATACTTTCCAGGACTGTTGAGATGTTGTAATATGAAGTGAAGGGCCAAGTTGGCCATATCATTAACAGACCTGTTAGCTCTGTATATGCAAAGCAGAGGGGGATCCAGCAGAGGGTTTATAATGTCTTTCGAGAGGACTTGGAGCAGGTGTTCACAGACCTTAATGACCACAGAGGTGAGCTACTAGCCTGTAATCATTAAATCCAGTAATGGTTTTTTGGGGGGGCTTGGGGGCAGAGCAAATTTCAAGTGATTTACTGATTTAAGATGTGAAAATCAGTGCTAGATGATCACTGCAGTGCTTTAGAATAGAGGGAGAGCCTGGCCACACAGCTTTTCTCACCTTTTGTCTACTAAAGAGCCTGCTGACATCCTGCTCTTTCATGACGAGATGAGAGATCCAGTGAGAGCGAGGAAAAGCATGATTTATTGTTGCTGTATTTCTCCCATGCTATAGCAGTTTCTGACATGCATCAGACGATGTGTGCTGGTAGACGAACACCATATACAAAGTAAAATACACTTATGTTAACAACTTACCCTAACAGCTGAGTAAGGCTTCCTTCAGTAATCCTTCACCTCCTGTTGTATAGTCAGTTACAGTCCGAGTTAATGTTAGTCCAGGTTGTTAGGAAGCAAACATTAGTGAGACATATGGAAAGATCCTCTGGTCTCTTGGAGTAAATGAATGCTATTAGACTTTGTTCATCCCTTGGCATATCAGCCTGCTAACCAGGCTTATGTGTCCACTAGTCCGGCCTATGGCACACCTCTGTTGGTCAGCTGCATTTCTGCCAGGCCACAGCAGCTGCCACATGCTTAACTATGTATTGTTCAGCTCACATTATAAAATATTTTGCATCTACTTGAGTTGTTAAATATAGCTCTATATAATACATACAATACTAATTTCATAATAGTGATTAAATTAAGCTAGTTAAGTAAAATGGAAATGGCACTTCTTATTGGCTGATACTGCATGTTAAGGAAAAAAGAAAAAGGAGGAATCGTTATCTTCCTAGTTGAAATGTAGCTGTATTTGCAGAAACTAATGTACCTAAATGTATATAGGCCTCCCTGAAGTATGAACAAAAAAGAGAGCTCATTTCACCCCCACCAGCTGCCAGTATCTTTTTAGGATAGACTTCTGCTACTAATTTGTACGGCTCTAAATGATTGAGCGCCGACATGCCTTACAGCATGTTTGTCTGTTTATGTTGGAACTGGTGATCTTAGATCTCTGCAAATACTGACCTTGTGCACATACCGTCTGTAAAATACAGAAAACATGGAGAGGTCTCTTTCGGTTATTATGCTACTAAACTGTGGAACCCAGAAATCATTTGACTGTATACACACAGCAGTGTTGCAAAACTTTAAGTGTTTTAAATCACTACTTTCATTACAACCTAATTACAACTATTGAATACTCAAAAAGAGATTCAGTACTGGCCTGTCCAGCATGCTGTTCCTGATTTTAATCCTATTGCACAACCAGCAGGCTGCAGCATGGTAGCTGTCCTTTGCGAAATCTGATTTACAGACAAGACAAATCATCACTTTAATCCACCACTGACCAAGCTACAGATCTTGACTGGTACAGCACAGTGGGTAACACTGCTACCTTCGTTGCAGTTGATTAGCATTTTGATTCCCTACCTCTGAGAGAAGTCTCCTAATGCTACATTTGCCTACCTTTGTAACGTGATTCAACTTGCAAGCTACTCTGAATCGTCCAAACAGCCTAAATGTGAACACACTAAGCCAGCCTTCTACCAGAGAAGAACCACAGCTGCATTTCCGAGATATTGTGTGGCCCTCAGCTCACCATGCAGACTACTTTCTGAGCCACAGGTTGAGAGCGCTTTTAATTGGCTCAGCGGGTGATGGCCAGCAGCTTGATGTTCTTTATGCAATCTTACAGTTGGTAATGAGTTTCTGCTTCAGTTCCCCTGCGGGACCAACCGGCCCAAGGAGCATGGCGGCTAAATTAACGTGTTCAGAAAGAAAAGGAAGCGCTTAAGCAACAACGTTGCCAATTTCAAGCCAAACACACACACACACACACACACACACACACACACACAGGACAGGCAGCACAGAGAGGAGCCGTAAGACCAGCAATGCGTGAGCAGGCAGACGCTGGCAGGCACTGCAGCGTGCACGTCTGTCTGGAGTCCCTGGTGAGGAGCACCCGTCTGCCAGGCTCAGGAAAAAGAGAAACATCATCTTTAATAAATGAGCAAAACACCTCTTTTTGCTAAAAATGGTTTACTGGCTGTTTGTCCTTCACACAACACCCTTACCTATCACAGACTTATAGAAACAGACACTGGCTGCTTAGAAATGTCATTTGTGTGATTCTACATACAGTTACAGATAAAGTAAACTGCAGAAGAACTCATTTTATAGTAACTAAATAACATTCAATGATCAAAAAAATAAGCCCTTCCACACACAGATATAAAAGTGGACATCCTCTATACATTCATTACAGGTCAGTCACTGAACATCTTATTTATGTAATTTTGAGTTCACGTACCAATCATTAAACGACAAACATCTTTGCATAGAGCAGAGCAACTGTTTTAAATAAATAAAAAAAACAAAAACTGTTACTGGCCTTTGATGAATAATGTAAATAATAAATCCGTCTGCATGGGGCCATTATGCGAATTTTAACATTAAAGCTAATCAAACCCGTGCCTACAGTCACTCCCTAATTCTTTTGATGAGTGTCCTCTTTGTTTATACTTTCATATGGAAAGTGACACCTCACACAGACGTTGCCTTTCACATATCCAATACACAAATAGCAGAATTGTGTTACAGGCTCTGTTACTAGTCACCTGTGCAGTGACAAGCCACAGAGAGGGTATATTCTCTGTAGTTCGCCCTACTGAAATTTTGCTAGACATCTGCACGGGGGAGCAAGTGTTGAAAAGGAAAGCTCCTTTCCTTGACTGAAGGAAAAGTGTGTATGTCATTGGGTAACTTATCAAAAAACTTTAAATTGTCATAGAAATGCTTTGTGAGCAGAATGAGACACTTTGGAGCAGTTGACTTTAAGATCACACTAAGCCAAGTTTGGCTTGAGAGGTATAAAGCTGTATTTGGGCTGCATCGATCTCAAGACTGGTATCAGGGATCAGGCTGATACTGTGATCATTCACTCGTACTCATGAAAACACACCAACCCCAACGTACTGATATCAGCTGATACCATGTGAGATAAGCAACATGGACACTGCGGCATTCATGAACAATTGACTAGCAGCAGGGTCATAACAAGGACCTTCTCACTTAGCTAGATGGTAAAAACATAGCTCCTCTTTTTCTTCCCTCAGCAAAACCCCACCACCCCACCTGTATTTGGGGTTATTGTCTAAACAAACTTAAAAATACCCACGTAAACATTTCTTCTCTCTTTTTTTCTTTTACCAATCTGCATAAGCGCAGTGTGGTGACAGAACTGTCCTACCGTGCACACTGATAGCTGAGCTGCTGGAGCTCAGTCTGATCAATACTTGGTTGCAGTGTGTCGTGTGGACTTGAACAGCTTTACTTACATTTGCTCACAGACAAAGCTGTCTGTAGGGACTGTGTTTCGCACGACACAGCATTTTTATACAGTGCAGGTACGAGTGAGCTTTTCGGATGTGGAACAAAACCCATTCTTTTTCACGACAATGCTACTCAAACCGGGGTAACTATGTACCATAGCTAGCTAACACGCTTCATTTTAAATCAGCTACATTTTAAGGATTTGGGTAATTTGTTATGGGATCGTACTCTGTATTGATGAGTACTAAAATCTATGTACTCATACTTGGTCAGTAAAACAGATATCGATCCATCCCTACTGATTATCCAACATCAGTGCCTGAACCCACAAATGCTTGTGCGGTTGAATGTGTTAAATCCCATCTTCACAGCCTTTCCCAGAGCAGTAGAACCTGTTACTGCAGCAAAGAGGAGCAATCTCCCTATTAATTTTGATTTCAGAAGAAACGTTGCATGAGCAAATGTCTACAGACTTTTAGATATATAGTATATGTTCGATGTCTGAAGATAACTTTTGCACTAGATGTGCAAAGCTGAAGTAGCTAACAAGCAACAGAAGCTTATAATTATCTATTAACATTGTATTAACTGCATGGCTAAACCACATGAAAGTTCAAAGTGGACCTGACAGTGTTTACTTGCTGTCGGTTAAACTCCTTTAAGTGTCAGTCCATTTTTAGTTAAGTCTCCCTTACTGAGCAGAGCCTGCGAAAGAGCAGATGTAGCCAGTACTCCGCCTAATTGAGGCTGGTTTCCATGATGGGGAACAGCAGGCGTCTGCTGGAGAGGCACTTTGGCTCTTTCTCTCTCTTTCCTCTCCTCGTTCTCTTGTTTCTTGGAGCTCTCCAACAGCAGTTGCACAGTCTTGGAAAAAGTAACACGGGGATCGGTGGCAGGAAGGGCGGGGCAGTCACATTTTGCACGGATCTCCAGAGCCTGCAGAAACAACAAACAGGTGAACACAAAAGATGAAAGACATGATCTTCAACCTTATGCCCACCAAGCTTATTGCAGAAGACAGACTTCTTTAAAGTTTAATACGTGAGGGACTGATGAATAAGCTGGACAAATAAAGAATGGATTAACCAGAACCTTCTGTGGTCTAAGGTGGAAGACTATTGATATTTAGCGTGTGCAAGCCGTCTACCATAAAGACAACTGGACAAAATCAGCATGATGGCTACCCTCTGACCTCTCTTTGTTTCAGAAGACACAAGGCGCAGCAAGGATGGTCAATATGGCAAAAGCATTACATCAGAATATTCAAGGACAATCGGCAGGTTTCTAACCAGATGAATACAGTTTAGGCAAATCAAAATGTCACAAAACAATCAACACTAGAGTATAATTATAAAAACTGTATTTCATGCTGGTAAAAAGTTTTAACGAATGCGGACAGTCTACGGAGAAAAATTTAATGGACGACTTCAACACTGCTGTTTGGTTTGTGTTATTTTATGGCAACGTTTTACATTGTAAGAGTACAGAGACAAAACACGCTGGCTCAGGAAATGTCTGCTAATCAGCAGCAGGCACCTTATGTACAGTGGCAACTAAGAATTACTGTGCTGTTGACCAATTTATCACTAAAATGTATTTTTTTTTCTCTCAGGTTAGATAAAGTAATACTTGAATATACTCAAAGTATAGTGGTACCTGTCGCCTTCTGACATGTTGTATAGCAATGCTGAAAAAATGGAAACACTTACTAGAGACTAGTGACACACCAATAGCAATCAGTGTAAATGTGTCATGTACCTGAACAGTTAAATAATTAAAATTTTATTCATTATTATTTCATTAGCTAGCTTTGATACATTAATTACTTTTGCTTGAGTAGCACTGCAGTGAACAGCAGCACTTTTGTATAGCTGTAAGAGAAGTACGCTTCATAGTTTTGGCTTTTACTCCTCATCTGTCTCAAGTCCTTATCTGTCTCTGTAGCATAGAGCAGGAATCACTTCCAATGCTATTCCACCGTTTCATGATGCTAAAGTCTTTTTGGAGGGTTCTAGAAACATACACTGTATGAAAACTCCATCCATGCTATGTAAATGCAATTGTCAATGGGCAATTTCATACGAGGTTGCTTCATTCAAAAATAACAAGCCATGTGTGAGCTCTGAGCAACCACCGTAAGAACCTGAGCTACAGCAGCTCAACACTGTAGGACAGTACAGTCTCTCTACAGTCTATTTAAAAACATCACTGTATTAATGTTTATACCTAGCTGATGTTTTCAGTCAAACAGAGTACAGTCAGCATATACTGGTATTGGTAGTAAAGTTTGGTGTGCTTAAGAACATGGTGAAGTCACAGTGTATTCATGGTGGGAACAGGCAAAGCCAAAATGTTTAAAGATATCAACAACTTTGTGCCCATTCACCATTTCATATCGGGCCAATACCCAACATCAGGATTGGTACTGAGGCATCCCTACCCCTGGTATATCACATGACTTGATTTTAACCACATTTACATTCTTCTGATGTGTTTCTATTGTAATTTATTGTCTTTGTTTTTATCAGCAAAACCTGGGCCTCCATCACAAACAAGCACTCAAACTTTCACGTGAACTTTCGTGATTCCATGCCATATTTGGTATATAAGAATTCACACAAAAAATACACCATTTCACCATTGCATTTTCACCATAATTACCATGCTATTTTATTTAATGTTGATAAGGTCTGATAAGTTACCACATATGCAGTGGAACAGTAATGCCACTTTTAAAACATCAAAGCTGCTTTTAAAAACTCCCCAAAAACTACAAATTAACTATACATTTTTATTTCACCATTTCACATACAGCACTGCACTACATCCTATGGATGTTACACATCCTGGACTCAAAACTCAAGCTTGCAATCTTCTGACGGTTCTCCTACAGCTCCTTTCAATTAAACAGTTGGTTACTGTTGTTGAAATTCATGTTATACCAGAAAAGCTCACCGCAGTATAATAAATCATGTTGATATTACTGTATATAATCATATGCTATGCCACAGACCAAAGAACAGTAACAATCTGTGGTAACATTACTTCGAACCATGATCTAGGAACGGAGGGACCTTCAGCAAAATGCTTAACACACCAGCCTTTTCTGGTCAAATCCTCATTCGGAACAATCTCACCAGAGGAACAATATCAGATGCAGCTCTTGACACAAACTCTTTTCATTATCCCGGGAGAGGGATGGATTTAAGGAGCACGCGGATGTTTGAAGATCAGGCCATTAGAGGGAACTCACAGCTCTGAACAGATAAATAAATGTAAAAGGCACTTGATGAAAGAGCTGCCTGTCCAAAGCTTATTGGCAACAATTACCCGAGGGAACATATTAGAGCAGCATATCCTTTGTGTGTCGTCTAGTTATTTAGGGACCCATCTAAGATTGTGCACCGATTTAAAATACATGCATCTTGTAGTTAAGACAATACCATATTAACTATGCATGACTGCAACTTCACAGCATGAGCCTGTGATATGGGTGGTAAATTGACTAGCAATGCACAGGTCATAACGATGTACAACAAACAGCATTGCTAACCTGCAAAAGAATACAAAACATGGATTATAACGAAAAAAGCATGCTATTACGTAAGTACATCACTGCACATCAGTTTGTGAGTGGTTTGTGACTTAAAGGACAACAGGTGAGAAGGGGTAATTCTCAGTTGTAGTAGGGTCTAAAAATCAGATTAAAGAAATCCGCTAGAGCGAGCTTGACTTTAGCTCAGTAAACAGGGATTCACAGCAGTACCAGAAACAAGCATGCAGCATTTAAAACGGCAAATACGAGATTTTAAAGCGATGCTGAAACCAACTACATGCAGGATTTGAATATTTGCATGTTGTTTTAATATAGTCTCGCATTGTCAGACTCTCTATGAAAAGTCTAGCACCTTTTGCTACTTAACACGGCCAAGAACCACCTACTACTGCAGGAAAAGGAAACTGCACTGACATGCTAAAACAACCAATCACATACCTCCTGACAGGCACAACGTATAGGAGGAGGCAATCGAAGTCACATAGTAGGCAGTCCCTCAAGAAACACTATAATATACTATACTATTCTATTCTATACTATACTATTCTATTCTATTCTATACTATACTATACTATGAGTATTAGCAAACTTAGCTGGAACAACAAAACTGACTCACATCAGACCTGTGTGGACAGCCAATCAGAATTTACAAAATAGACTGACAAAATCGGACTTTTCTGTTATCAAATTATTAACTGCATTACACACTCCTGGTTACAGCCAGTCAAAGCAGGGATAACTGTAATTTTTCTTTTTTGATATATTTTCATTATTTCTATATTTTTTTTGGGTCTAATTTATAAAGCTCTGCTTTTTCTCAAGTAATATTTTAAAAACAGAGCTGGCTACCCTCCATCTACTACCTCTTATTCACCTTAGCATAACCCAGTGAAATGCTCCCTCAGTTGATGGCTATGCTGCTTTATGCTGCACCAAGGCAGCACTTTCTACATTACTAGAGGGAGATGGAAAGTAAGAAAGGAGTATCTCCATTTACCCGACTACAGACCACAGAACTGCAATCAACCCACAGAGAAACCCCATGGCGGTAATATTTAGCAAGATGACTCACCATTTGTCTCTCTTTCTCTTTCTGACTGACACGCACAGTCTCAGAACAGTCTTCCATTTGACTGCTCCATAGGCGAAAGCCATTCTCACACAGTACTGCGTCCTTCCACACGTAAACCTACTGCTGAGAGCCCTCATAACCACAGTTTCACAGGCTTGAAAACTACCTTACGAGAAAGTAATAGTGTGAAAGAGATTGAAGAAATGAGCATCAGAAAAGAAATGAGTGTGACCATTAACTAGGGCAATGCTAGGATAGGGTAGTAATATATAATATGAGGCAAATGATATATAATATGATCTAGAACTGGTATGATTAAATCATAATAAACATAAAACAAAAATGCTGTTTATTTATTGTCTACTGTGTATTTTGTATTTAAATACTGCAAGCGACTATGCACCTACCAGATTTTCATTCACCATCACACCTGTGTAAATCTGACACAACAATAAACGTGATTTGATTTGAGAGAAGAAAAAAAACAAAAACATTGCTACTGTTCTAGAGTCTATTTGATAACCAGAACAGGAAACCGTTATGCATAAAAAATACAACCCCAAATCAGAAAAGGCTGGGACAGTATGGAAAATGCAAATAAAAAAAAACAGTGTTTCTGACATTTACTTTGACCTTAATTTCTTTGCAGACAGAAGAGGGTACGGCTAGTAGACTATATTCACAATTGGGTTCATACTGTCTGAACACATAATAAAATATGGTCAAAGGTCAAAGTAAATGTACAAAACACTGACATTTTTCATACTGTGCTAACTTTTTTTGATTTGATTTTTTTTTTTATTTTGGGTAATTTTAAAAGAAACCACACAAGACCTGCTAGACCACCAAAACTGTCATCATCAGATAAACTGTTCTTTCATCTTTTGAGAGATAGAAAGAGATCATAAAATCAAACTATTCTTGTTTCAGATCTGAAAAATATCCACAGGTCTTTCTATCCATCGTTCCACTGAAAGGAACTCCCTGCTGATTCCTCTGAAAAACTGAAAGAACAGAAGCTGTATTAAAGGCAACGGCTGGACAAACTAAACACTAAAAAAATCTGAAATTCTTTTTAGCTGTCGGTGCTTCTGCTTTGTTTCTTGACAGTGAAAAATGAATCATGCGTACTTAAAGGTCATTTGACTGGAAACTAAATAAATGCAGGATGATTTCTGTTGCACAGCACTCTATATAAGCAATATACCTTTCACTTATCCATTCTCACACACACGCCACTGTCGTTCCACATGAGAACATACTGCTGAAAACATCTGCTTTGATCCCACATTGTTTCTTTGTTACCACAGCTTGTTTTTACAGGCTTCCAAACTACCTCTTTATGAACAAAGTAACCTTGTAAAAGAGAAGAATGAAACAAGCAACAGTACAGACACTGGCTTGACCATTAGCTTTGGTAATGGTCATTAAGAAGTATATAGAGGATGCATCTTCCTAGTTAAGTTGGAGTCTATTACAGAGCACTCAAAAGCAACTTCCCTAAGGAGTAATGTAGGCATGATAAGATTGCAAATGGATACACACACACACACACACACACACACACACACACACACAAGCTTGATGGACAATTAACGTCTTTACCATCTGTTCCCCCTTGCGTTTGAGCCACCTCAGTGCCAGGATGCAGGCAGGACTCTTTCACTCACTGTTGCGGGTTCAGGCTGAAGGTTAAGTAAGCTCCGATGAGTGACTAAAACACACATCCACACACACAGAGCCACAGCCGCCTCCACCACTTTGCATTGTATATTAAACAGTCATTTTATGGAGTCAGTGGTGTGTGACGGCAGAGAGGACTGTGCATGTTCCTGTAAATGAGTGTCCTCCACACTCAACTTACTCGCCGGCTTTCTCTTAGCCTGCAGTATGTCAGCCTGAGCTCTTCATCTGCACACACATACACAAGTACCCGCACATCAATTCATCAGCAGAGAAAAGAAAAGGCGTCTATGGAATTGGAGGAGATGTCAGGCAACGCAGGAAATGTGTCGAGCCCTGCAAGATTCAAAATAACACATGAGATGAAAGACAAACCGTTTTCTTGGGTCTTCGGCTTAGCACAAAAAAGGAGGTCAGGATATTACGGCATGAACAAATTGGACCGGAGAGGGAAAATAAAGTACCGCAACCTCCACTCCCGCTTTAATACAACCCCACCACAAAAAACAGCCAAACCTTGTGGCATAAAAGTGGATTAAAAAAAAAATCAAACTGGGCCAGATTTCTGTACAAGCACAAGCACAGTGCAAAATGTGCCTTGATATGTGTGCAATTTGCACATTCACTTCACTTAAGACGGCTACTTATCAGGTAAACTGTGAAGCCCCAACCACTATCTGCTCACACCCAACGTGTGGGATTTAAAAGAGGAAGTGAAATAATGAATCTGGCAACAAACTCAGACAAAACAGAAAATTAAAGTTCAATGACAAAGCAGCTTTGAAGTGCCCACATTCGGGGTAATTGAATTTCCTCATTTTTTTTTAAATAAAGAGTTTGTACCATGAAAACATAGTTATAGTTTCTAAACACGGCATTCACTACTTAGTCCATACAGTCCATACTTGGAAGCGAAGCTGCAAATTCAGCCCGTTTTAAATTCAGTGCTTCTCTCACGTCACAAGAACCAACTATTTTACATATATCCAGCACCTTCCACTGATATTGAAATGTTTGAAACTCTGGGTGATTTTCTGAAAGACTCACAATACAGGACAGCCAATCAGCACAATCAGCACACCCTTTAATGTATTTCAGTCTTAAAGGCACAGTACCAAAAAAAACTCATACAGCTAGTCCAAAGCGTTTCAACAGTAAACATTACCCACGCATGTGTTTAAGGCTAAGACTTTATAAGGATAAGGATAAGACTTTATTCTCACACCTTTTTTGTACATAATGCAGGCAGAATGCATCATATCGGAGTGGCAGACCACATAAACTCACAGGGGCAATGGCTGAAATTTGTGAAAGTCACTACCCTCCATCACATCACTCATCAAAAGGTTTCAAACTGCCTCACAAAGCAACATCAGCACAGACCTTTTCATGAGACCTTCAGGAAATGGGTTACAAAGGCAGAGCAGCCTAAAGTCACCAAGTGCAATGCCAAGCATTAGCTGGAGTGGTTATAAAGATTGCTGCAAACTGGACTCTGGAGCAGTGGAAACAAGTTCTCTGGTGTGATGAATCATGCTTCTCTATCTGGTAGTCTGACAGTCAAATCTAGATTTGTCTGTTGCCTTAACAAGCTTGGTGTAAGAGAATCTGGGAATTTGTGATGAATTGGAATGTCAATTGCAAGTAGACTCAGTTACTACATACTAACTGTCATTGTGGTTTACATGTTCTCCATAATAGGCCTAAAAGAAGTCTTTTATTATGTATAAAGTTGTTCAGAGCTCCAGAAGTGCTGACAATACCCATGATACACACAAAAAAAGCAAAGTCATGATGTAATTTATCACAGTAATGACAATATACGACCATACTGCCCACCACTGATTAGGAGTGAATAATTTAGTTTATCAACGAAGAGTTTCTTCTGCATTAGGAAGTGTTTGGCAAAGCCAACAGCCACTGGCCTACATTTCCCTCCCTCATTCCCTGGGTGTGCATGCGTGCGTATGTGAACGCTAACGGCTGCAGAACGTTAGGACGGTCTCCAGACGTCTTGTTAGTCAGGGTCTAGTCTGGAAATCACAGACAGGCCTGGGAGCTCTGTGCACTGCCGTTCTGACTGCTCCTCCTCGCACCAGGAACTTCCCAAGGAAAACATAATGTCTCCGAGTTCTATTCCTGTATTTCATTATCCATAAAAAGCAACAGCACCTTCATATAAGGTTTACGTGTTAGTTTCACAGAAGACGTTTAACTATCGGCTCCAGTGAATTCTCCAGAGCTGTAGCACAGGAAGGGTTTGGAGCAACAAAGGAGATCTGGTTTCTTTTAGGACCTGCATTAAGTGCTATAGGTAGAAAAGGAATCTGAAAAATGGCTGGCTTCCTATTGTGTGTGCCTTATAATTTATGGTACATGGTCTTTAAGATGGTCATCATTTTGACTATATTCAATTAATAATCATTATCACGTTTTGTTAGTTTAGACCTATTTTTACAAAGCAGAAACAAATATATTGTTAAGTACAAATCAACCAATTAACAGTGTGATTAACAGCATATATGAGAAGCAAATTTGAGCTTTCAAAGTTTCATGGATTTGTTGTGTGGGCTCTAGTGCATGCACCACTGGGACGAGATGGTGCAGCCTGTGTGATGTTCCTGAAAGTGTTACCTCTGGGACCAGGCGGTTGAGGTGTGTAATGCGATTGTGGTGGGAGGGGTGGGTAGATAACCACTCTGGGGTGGTGGACTCTCCAGTCAGTTGCTCAGCTATCTCCATCTGCTGCCAAAACACAGGCCCGGCCCTCACATCTGCACATGCCTAGCAAAAAAAAAGGGGCAGACAGAGAGACAGATATAAAAAGAGAAGTTTAGCCTGGCTGCCTCCTTTCAAATCACAGGGGGATCAGAGAGTTAGATAGATATTTGGATATAGAAAGAGACAGTCAGGGCAAGTGGAAAACATCAACAGAAAACGAGTAAATTATGTGCTTGTGTTTTTGCCCAATTGATCTTTCTACACTCTGTTCAGCCAGCATGTTTTGAAGCTTGTCTAAACTTACAACACTTGCTACGAAGGAATGCATTTGTGGATGGAGCAAGGACGGTCCAACTGCTCATTTCCTGCAGGAACCTGCCAACTACATTCAGAGGCTACATTCAGAGGCACACCTTTAAGACTGGAGGCTCTGCCCAGTGCTGTGTACAACTCCAAGCATTCTTTGTAGGCCGTGGCTCTCAGTCTGCAGCTGTACTTTCCTTCAGCCTCATGTTGGCCCATACATCTTTATTAAGCAGTGCTTTAGCTGCTCTCAGACCCTCTCCACAGTACCCTGACTCACGACTAGCCCTGGCTAACCTTTCACTGTTACTGGGGTAACATGTCTGCATCTTTGGCCTCACTGTGTGACTGAGGGGAGGTGAGCAAATACGTGCAAAGAGGGCATCCATTAGCAGGGGGCATCTGCTAACAGGGAAAGGAAAGCTGACCACTTTGCTCTAAAGAAGTCTGCTTAGAATAAAAAAAAAAAAATCAGGGGGCAACATATCTCTGGATGGTACACCAAACTCTCCCACATTGCCAAAACTGTGTGTGTAAACAGTGCCATCTAATGTACATTGTGGATATAACATTTGTCATAAATGCAGCCATAGCAGAATGTAGTGGAAAGCACTTAAGTGTTGTCTGTCACTCATCTGGTCGTTGCGTCTTTTGCCAAAAGAGTTTTTCCACCAGCCTTTTCTTTAATGATAATCATTATTGAATGAAATAATTTGCGTACTGTCTCATCATGACATATCATCCATAATTAACATTTATATAAATCTAATAAAGATGCAATTGCTTTACAGAGAAAGAGCACATGACAACAAATACACAATTATACAACAAATATACAACCACTGTAAGAAAAGAAGTGATGAAAGAATTTAAACCTTAAAGAAGGAAGGACACAAAATGTTCAGAAAAGTGGTTAGCAAAACATTGTTTTGACTCAGAAAAACAATTTAAATACTTCAATTAATTTTTTGAATACTCAGTATCAAATGCTGATACATATGCATATGCACACATATAGGTATTCCACTTTAAAGTTTTAAATAACTTTACATATTAATAACTGTTATTTCAATCTCTGATACAGTGTGCAATGGAATACTGTAAACATTCACACCACATCATGTTTAGAGGTATTCTGGGGGTATTCTGAATATTATATGCATTCTTTATTCTTGACGCTATACAACCTGAACTATCTATACGTCTTAATAATTACGTAATAATTATAATTCTGGACACTGGACATTCTTCATTTTACCATCTCCAACTTATTATTTGAAACCTATAAAGTTGAAGAGTACCAGTAAGATATTCAAATAGTTTTGCCTGCAGATGAAGGGATGTCCTTTAAGAAGGGGTGTTCTAATCAAAACTGTTCAATTCAATTATAATGTGTTCACAGCAGAACAGTTTGAATACAAAGCTTACTGTTATATGCGCAATATGATACCCATTAATAAGAGTCTAGACTGATGCATGAAGTACCTTAGCAGCCAGTTGCAATCCAACCTGATCAGCCTCTGCTTCGAGTTTCCTACTGAAGGGTCGGTCAAACATGTACTACAACAGAGCCACACAAAGCATTCACTGAGTACAGTAGAAAAAACAGTCAGACAACAAATCAGTTTCTCCCTCACCCCAAATGTACTCAGAAAACTGATGTTTGGTGTACATAAAGCTTTCTTCTTAGCCCTTCTAATGCATCCATTATTGATGTAAATCTATAAACACCAATTATCACTGTGTAAACTGCATGCCTAAATCATAACATCAGTATGATATGCTGTTATGTATAAAATGGACAAAATTTAAGATGACTGCTACTACTGTTAGCTATGCGCTTTTTCTAGATAATACTGTGTCACTGGTGCATTTTGAGGTGTATGGTGATTTATACATGTTTATTGCACAATGATAGCAGCTGAGCAGAAGCTTACATTACTTGTATCTGAAGTGCAAAGCTAAAGAAGCAGATTTAAGATGCCAAACATGTCTTATCTGATCAGTTACAAACTGTGTAAATTTGATTTTGCTGAATTATTGTTTTAAATAACATCCAAGTACCTTACATAAGGGTTGTGGAAAAGGGAGAACCACAAGAAAGTGACAGAGACATAAAGAGAAGTGAATGGTGGAGGAGAACAATGGAAAGAAAATTGTCAGGGGAGAGTAAGTATCTAGTTAGGTAGAACAAAATGCTCAATAAAATCTAAAGTGAGTTAGATAGCAATTAAAACTGCAATTAAAACACACAGTGGCCTACTATTATAACTTAAAAGGGCTAATATACAACTACCGCCAGCCCATATTTTGTTTCCAAACCAGACACACAGATGTAGTGAACCTGCAGACTTTAGAACTGAGGTGTATAGAACACACAATGAGCTGTGCAGAAGAAAAGCTCCTGCTGCCAGAGTTAATTCAGTGTGGATTTATAATTCACATCTAAAAGGCAGTTTTTGGAACAAAAAAACCTGTAGAATCAATATGCAGACAGCGTTGTTTGCTAGAGACTAAGAAGAACCCAAAGTTTACTGAGAGTTTGCATGGCTGACTTTTGTTTAACACTGAACAATTACATCATGCTTGCATTATAACAGAATTTCTGTTTTCATGGATGGGCTACAGGAATACTGAGCTACGAAGAGAACACTTTCTGTTCCATCTCTGAAAATGGCAGGAGTAGCAGGGCTGAAAGTAGCAATTAGCTCTTAAAGAAACAGTTTGATGAAAAATCTAATTTTCATGGTTTTCCCCCTTCAAAAACACCATGTCAGTAAAGACATGGTGTGTGAAATTGACTTTTTAGTTATGAACTGGACCAAAGAAGCCACAATGGAAGTTATTAGCATCACTGATTAGCATAGCGCAAAACCACATATAGCACAATGACCTTAAACTGTGTTTAGAGGTTAAGTAATCTCAAATAGGCTTAATTATGTGGCTTCTGACATTGTATGACATACTGTTATCTACTGAAATGGACAAAAATCAGACTGATCAATTACACTGAGAGAAATGCAAAATTCACATGTACATTTGATGTTCTGCCAAACTACTGCTTTAATTTTCAGGCATCTCTCACCTGGACCAGTGTAGTTTGTATCCAGTGGCCCAGCAAGGCGAGGCTGTCACGAGGACAGATGGCCCATATCATTGTCAACAGGATCAGAGACAACAAATCCACCACATGAGACATGCTGGCCTGCTCAGCCTGTGAGAGAGAGGGAAAAAAAGAGAGCGAGAGAGAGAGAATGAGTGAGTGAGTGAGTGAGAGAGAGATGGTAATTATTTTAATATTCAGCGAATGCAGCAGAGCTTTGTAACTTTGTTTTTATTAGTTCATTTCATCATTCCAGTATTAATTTGTTTGTGTTTTGCAGTTGTAAAGAGAAATTACAGAGCATGTTTTTTTATTGTTTATCTCCCATTTTTGACAGGCCAATTATGTGTAAGCACTTACCAAAACAACAACAAAACAACACAACGCAAACACCTAACAATTTCAAATGAACACAGATAAAACAAATTATTAATCACCACCTGAACTAAAACACCACTGTGCAAATCTCGACAGTCAGGGCCTTGTCTGCTAACGGCTCAGTGAGCAGCGTTACCAAATGTGGCGCAATGCAGATGGCATCAGAACTTTATATTACCTCCTGGAACCATCAAAAACAATCCCGTTCAAAACCCATCTTTTCAGAAAGCTAGTGCGCCTCTTGCTTGCTCTCTCCCCTTTCTCTAATACAGCCCGGACTTTTCACTCCCAGCAGCCTGGCAGTCACAAAATCTGTAAAATACACTTCGCTCTTTCATTCTCATCTGTATTTCAGGGCAGACAAACGTCACACTAGTCTTGTAAATATCCTTTCTCCTTTCTCTAAACTCTTCAGTCAGAGTTCTTTACAGACATAGCCTAGAGAAAGACATTCAATAGACACAGATAGGGATCTGGAAACGGCAGTTTAATATGACTGGCAAGGCTAGAAAACAATGGCAGCTAGGTGAAGTGCAATCATTTTTATTTTTACTGAATAATGGTAACGTTCAACAGAATAATTTGCTTTTATGCAATGATACAAAAGTGACAGCTGCTGTTAAGGGTAATGACCATATTTTAGAAACTCAGACAAACAAGTGGAACTACCTCTTTATGTGTGCAGCAGACTGGGTGGGTGTGCAAGAGACACTGTGGGAGACAGCAAGACAGGCAGAGAAAAAGAAAAAAGAGAGAGAGCGAGAGAGACAGAGGGACAGACGGAGAAGCAGGCAGACTAATGACTTCATAAAGCCCCCCCCCCCCGCAAAAATATAACTTTATAGCTTGCTGTATTCTGTGTATTGAGCAGTATGTCACATGTTTAAGCAGTATTAAAGCTGGAACACAGGAGTTCTTGGGTGTTTCATCCCCTCCTGATATTAGGCATGAACAGAGATTCATTGTGTCCCAGTGTCCCTCATACAAACCGTAAAATAGTTCCACTCTGTTGATGATTTCACTGTTGATCTGCAGCTGCTCAAACTGTTTGAATGGCGCTGACCATTGCAGAAACAGTGATTATTAGTTTTTAATAACTATTTCCCAATTTTATTATCATTAAAACGATGTGTAAAGACACTTTGGTCTTTTCCTCTTATCCTATTTTCTATTCAATCACATACAATCACACACACACACACACACACAAACATTATATATATAATGAAGCTGTGCTTCAGTTGTGGCTACTATGTACAAAGTACATAACTGATCATAGCCATGTTTTCTTTCTCTGTAACTAAAAAAGTGAAATGCAAAGTATTTAACAAGCAACAAAGCATCTAACACTCCATAGCCTGTATATGCTACTCTTTTATCCAATGCTAAAGCAGACTATTTTAAAATTGAAAGTTACATTTTAAAAAGTTACATGTAAAAAGACCAGTGGAAACATGCTGTATCTTGTTTGGATTCGATCACCACTATCCTATCACAGTTAATGCGTAAACTGTAAACAAGGCCCCAGAAGCTTATAACCACTTATTAAGATGACTGTATTTCATACTGTTATCTATTAAAACACAATATATTTGCACATAGTAAGGCACAGGAACTAGTTAAGTCATGATTTAGTAAAGTGTGGGTAGAAGATAGTTAAGTTGTGATAATTAAATCATGGCCACAACCTATTAGGCATGGGAAAGTGATCTTAAATTGTGGCCATAACTTGGCAAGGTGTGGAAATGAAATAACAGTCACTCACAGTTATTAATTTATTTTTACACCCTACTAATACATTACCATGCAAAAGACATCCCATTCTCATGCTTGAGCAAGCTGGGGGATGGTATAAAGAGCGTTCTGTAGTTAACTAGAAAAATGGAACATGACTTAGCCATGACTTAGTAAAGTGTGGGAGCAAGACTTGTAGTAATTAAATCATGGTCATAACTTACTAAGCATACTTGTGCCTGGACATGACTCAGTAAGGCACGAGAATACAGTTGCAGTATTAGTAGCTTCCTATTGATTGGCCTTCTAATTTCTAATTTTGCAAGGATGAGGGTGTCGCATTTATCTTATTGGCTGATGCACTGGTTTAAAATAAAGTTCTCTAGTCAACACGTATTGCTAGTCTTACTTTTTCAACCAGATAATCAATTAAAATAATTAAGTTATGGTCACAACTTGGAGAGGGAAGAACTTTCTCAAACTCATTCCCAAGCCTTAATAAGTCTTAGCCACAGAGTTATTTCTAAAAACAGACAAAAGTATGTTGCATAGCTAAAGAAATCTGAATGTTGTCTATACATTGGCACATTTTGACTGACTGATCCAAAGCATTAAGGGTAAAATCCATAATTTTTGGCTTTTTGTTCCTTTTACTTCCTTAAAGTTTTAATGCGGCAGAAACAGAAGATTCCAAAAGTCTGTGAAGAAAGCTGAGCGAATGCCCTTGCTATAGTTGTCATTAACTCTCAGTGTGATGAGGACTCCAACAAGAATGGCCGTAACAAGCCGCGTTGCATTCCTTCAAATCTTGTCTTCGTATTCACCTCAGTGCACTGATGCAACAGTCCCGAAACTTTAATTGCACATTTTAGAGAGTGATCACATTTCATTGCAATTTAACCCCTGTACAGAGATGAAAGTAAAACATGATATGGCCAAAAAGAGATAAACAGACAGTTTAAACCCAATGAAGGGTGCTTTACCTCTAAGGCAGAAAGCAACAGGACAGCAAAGAGGAGGACTGAATGCTAATGCATCTCTTTAAACATTACGAGCTGCACACACCCCAGGCATGCATGATTCTGATGAGAGAGGCAAACCAGGCTGGAAAGCTCATGCAGCTCTCACAGTATGCAAAGATAAAGTGGAGCAAAATGACTCAATTCCACTGTTAGGTACTAAAGACAGCAGTGAAAACCAGTGAATGAATTGGCATATTTGGTTAAGACTTACAGCATGACCAATCAGAGCATGGGACATCTCATGTCCCAGTACAAAGGCCAGCTGATGAATGTCTGCAACAGCCTCCAGCATTCCTGTAAACACAAATATATTCCCGTTCTGTCTCACACACACAGACACACACAGAGAGACACAGAGAGACGTAATTAGAACACATTGAAATTAAAATATGAATAAATCGCTTTGCTCATATTCAAGAATGTGTAAAAATGTTTCCTAAATATTATCTTTTAGTAAATACTACTGCCTGTGAGAAATGTCCTGAGAATTGAATAATATTTCATATTTAATCATATCCTTGAGTTCTACCAAATTATAGGCTTTAGATATCAGCATCAGTTTCTGAAATATTGAGGCTTTAAAAAGGTGGGTGTGGCCTGAATGTTTGCTTTAAAATGAACGTGACAGAAAATGTTTTTTTTATGCTACTGGGCTAAAGACACTTATCATTTAAAAAAAAAAAGAGTTGTATGAATAATTTCACCCAGAAAGAATCAAGCTCAACTGTGAAACATGCAAACAATTCAAGTTTAATGCTCGGCCACGCTTGTGAGGCACAGAAGCCCTGGTCTCACTCCACCTTCACTGCTTCTGCAAAACCTGCAGGAACTGTGTGAGAACATTAAAGCTGCATGGGATTATTATTATCTCAGGACACCATCAGGAACCACTTTAACTCCATGCCGAGATGTCTGGCATGTTGCGTTAGCAAACATGGTGGCCTGACGCCATACTGAGAGACACTACTTCTGTATGTGTAGCTAAATAAATATTGTCCATATCAGTCTATTCTAAATTTATCATCATTTATTGTTCCTGGTCACCTTTATTTTCCTTCCAAATAGCATTGCAATCGGACACCTCCTTCTAGGTGCAACTATTTTGTTGATCATGAGTGGAAATTAGTTCTTTGCTTTTAAGATGCATTAACTACCAAAACAGAAGATACATATTTATGATACATATTTATGTTTTACTGCTAGCTAAAAATATGTCTAAAAAAGAAAAAATATAAAAATAGACAAAAATACATGCATATGTGCGCAAATTTTGGTCTTCTTTAGAGGTTTGCAATCACTGTTTAAATGTTTAAAACAGCAAAGAACTTAATATACTAACAACAAGGTTCATGCATACCTTAGCAACAGTCAGTAAAAGACACATGCCCACAATAGCACACAATAACCTAATAAATTTGCTTTACTCTAATTAGTTTCTCCTGGACAGGGCCAGGGTACAACAGCTTCTTCTCCAACACAGGGCTTCTATACAGTACGAATGATTAAAAAAAACACAGAGCGAAATATCTTTTAATAACCTTTAAAAGGGTTTGCCATATCTGCAAATATCACACTCTGTCATCACTTATGCATACACACCATGTATAAGAGTACCATGTGTGTTGAAGATTAAATAAAGTGGAAATGTCTGAATTATTCTAACAAACAACCAACATTACTGATCATACCTCCAGGAGTACAAGTTTTCCAGCTTGAGAACTATAGTATAACATACACTAAAACTTAAATTAATGTATTAATATCCTGAAAAACGGTGACCTAATTTTGCTGATCAAATAGCTTTTCATTGTCATTTTGTGACAAACAATGACTATAATAGATAAATGCATAAATATATAATTATAGTTTAGTTTTTAATTAAATTTGCAATTTTTGCAATGTCATAAATTCTTGTTACTCTCAAAATACCACACATTTGAAATAAAAACCTTTGTATCATATGTTACTTTTTTAGTATCAACATGAACTGAACTGTATAATTTGTTATTTAACAACACTTATAAACAGAGTAAGGCATTTCAGACTCTCTGAACTCCGCAACAAAGCATGTCGGACCTTTATACTTTGTAGCACTTTTTAAGGCAAAACAAAGTCCCTGCCAATGTATTGGACAGAATTATTTAATTTCCTGAAAGCAAACGTTCACTGTGTCTAACTAGTAATCGTAAGGCATAGGAGAATGCATCTGGTCAGTCTGAAAACAGAGAAAGGGACCAATCTCAAAATTGCCAATTCAGAACACAATTAAAGACTGTGTTCACATTAACAATGTTAAAACTAACAATCCCATCTATGAATTTGGGACTGTAACTAATCCTGCATTTAAAGCTGTGATGCTGACCTTAACTGAATTGAATCATTAGGATAAAACAAAATCAAGACGGTCCTGAGTGACTTACAGGCAGAACGAAGGCATTGACAGTGGGCCTGTCTACCACGTGCACTTTCCAGGGCAAGGAATTAACCCCTTCAACATCATGGTTCCTTTGGACTAAGTGCTTGACCACTTGCTCAACCACCTGATGCCTGGGGTCTGAAATGGGGATAAACGAATCTTCATACTCCTCCATACACTGCAGAAGTTTGAAAGAGAGAAATATGTAAAACTTCTAGCATTGAATGATTTTAGCACATCAAATAAAAATATATTATGCAACTTTTGTGCATCTTGTGTTAAAAAAAGTATACATATCAGCAATTAGTCTATGGGAGAGAGGCCTCCTGTCTCAGTGAGTGAAACAGCCCTACCACATCTGAGGCATGTTGGGCCAGCTCCATAAAGCTCTCTCTGCTAAGGACCAGCAATCTGCTTCTGCCAGTGACTGGAGACTCCTCAAGGTGGGTGAAGAAGAAGAGTGAAAGGAAGAGCAGCAGGCCTGTTCCAGCTCCTACAAGGTGCCATCGCCAGCGCCATGCCCATTCACGGAAAAGCTGCTTCTTATTGGGAGGCAAAGCCTTCCACCACTTCCTGATACTTCTATAGAAAAAGAGGGAATGAAAGATGCTGTCACAAGCAGACTGGTGCTAACATTTTCCACAGCTCATTCAAAGACAAGAAAGAATAAACTTTAGACAGCTGCAAGTCCAGATGCTGGGATCGTCAGCTGTGATACTGGGATCGTCAGTTGATCGTCATCCAAACTAAATTTACGCAGGCAGATGAAGACAAAAAACAGTCCAACCCAAACAGGTTAATCCTGAACCGGAAATAATATTCATACCTAAGGGTTTTAATAGGAACCAGAATGTGCTTCGTGCATGGAAACACAGCAGTTTGTAAATAGCAACAAATTGGTTTATTTGCACATATGTATGTATGTATGTATGATCTGAATGAATACTATTAAAATTAATATTATTTTAAAAAGGAACAAAGTGGTTTATCTGTATGTATGTATTAGTTGAATGAGTACAATATGGATGAACAACAGTCAGCACACTCTAAAAATGCAAACAATCTGTAAAATCAGAAATGTTGACAATGTTACATTTGTCCAAAAGGTTTCTGATATGAAAACCTGGCAGCTTTCACGTTCTATATGCATGGCACGGCATACATTTCCACAGCTACTGAGAACTGGCATTTGCACTTTGGAATGCAGGACAAGAAAAAAAATAAGTTATCTACTGAGAAATCTGCTCATTCCAGGTAAGTGCCGCCCTCTGTTTTAACCCCCTCCTACTTAAAGATGTTTTGAAAGATGTGATAATGTGGTATTAGCGTGATTATGAATGAGAACTACTGATCTCCGCTTGTGTGGAGTACTTAAGAAGCCATTAGATAGACCAGTACAGCCCTCTAGAGCTAAGAATAAGCAACTTAAGAACTTAAAGCTTCTTCACCCTCATACAAAAGAATCCAGACACTCCTTCTAGTTAGTGAATTCAGCATCAATTGCTGAAACAGGTGTTCAATTATGCAAACTAGGGGTATACAAACTATAATAAACATAGATCAAAATATCAAACTTTTAAAGTGTGGCTTTGTGCTCTGCAAATAATCACTCGGACATCACTTATGCATACAGTCCAAGCTTGGAAGTACACACTGCTACCCAGAAATGAAGATGAAATGGGGTGGAAATGTCTGAATTGTTTGACATACTACCAACATTATTGATCGTACCTCCAGGAGCATATGTACTCCAGTCTGGGAACCACTACAAATAAAATCTTTAAATAAAACTTATAATAATTTATTAAATCCAAAAAAGTGACCAAACTAAATACAAGAAATGTCTATGGATAGATAAACACATAAATACATAATTATAGTTTATTGTTTAATTGTTTTTGTTCAAAATTATAACCTTTGTATCAGCCACACAAAACCCCACAGTCACCATGGTCAGTGCCAAGCGTTGGCTAGAAGGGAACTAAAGCCCCCCACCGTTGAGCAGTGGAGCAGTGGAATAGCATTCTCTGGAATGACTGAGGTCTACCTGCACCATCTAATAGCTTTGGGATAGGTTGGAGTGCTGTTTGTAATCCAGAACTAGTCATCCAACACCAGTACCTGACTTCACTGATACTCATGTGGCTGAATGGAAACAGATCCTCACAGCAATGTTCCAACATCTACTGTAAAGCCTTCTCGGGAGGGTAAAGTCTTTGTCTTTAACTCTGGACGAGCAGGTGTCTACAAACGTTTTGGACATATAGTAACACTGTTAGCTGTAAACATGCTTAGACTGGGAGTATGAAACGAAGCGTTGGAGTGAAGTGTCTAAAGCATCTCCTAGCGCTGAATGATGTCTCTCACCTTCCTAGTATGATAGCTGCCACCTTTTGGAGAGGTTTGAAGACCAGCCATATGAGGGGGGCAGGTAGGGCGCGGCGTCCAGCCGAAGTGTGGAACTGTTTTGCAGGTTCTGTTGTTACTGAGAAACGTTGTGCCACGTGCCGGACACTGACAGTACTCGAGTAAACGAGGTGTGTTTTCTGGAGGAGAGCCCGGTCCTCCAAGCCCCGGAAAGGGGCGGAGAGCCTTGCGTTTCCCTGAGATGTGTGCTGCTGCCACCGAAGTAAAGGACGAGCAGGTACTGTCCGAAGCCGGTGAAGAGTGAGATGAGAGGGTACTGTTTGTATTTTGAGCAGACGAATGCAATTTAAAAACATTTTAGCTGGGTCTGTTTGAGTCTAGCTAGTTAGATTAGCTATTAATTAGCAAGCTATTAAACTTTGGTGAACATCGAGTGCTATGATAAAGTAGTTGTAGCAGAGGTAAAATACAGGTCATTAGTACTGTGTATTTTGGATTAAAACCGTCGCACTGGATTTCATCCTCAGCTACCGCGGCTGGTTAAAATGAATGAGTCCTCCAAATTCTCAGTCAAACAGCTGTAAGCAAGGCACATTCGTAGGCTGTAAACCCTGGTAAAATGGGCATAACTCACGGTCACGGTACGTAGCTGTGTCGTTTGCACAATTAAGATGTTTGTCTTTAGGTTGCGAGTCTAATCATAGTGACCTTTAAAACTCCACTTGAAAACTTCAGCCACTGACTAGAGTGCTACAGGAAAAACATTCCCTCCTTGAACTACCCACCTGAATATGGTTCCGGCCCGTGGTGCTCTTTACGTAGCGCGTGGGTTTACAGTTAGTCTGTTTAAGTTTCACAAGAACATTTTTAACTCAAAAATGTAAAATCAATCAAACTAACTACTGGAATACATTAGTATCTTTATTACCAAACCTTTAGGTGTTTCTGAATGGTGATTCACAAACAGATCCAGTTCACCAACAGCCTCCAATTGTATCAATTTTAGTATAGGTATGTAATAGTTAATGTCATTTTACACTTTCATTTCTGACAACAGTGATTGATATACATTGTAGTTATGTGTCTCTTTGAGCTCAGTATGGTATATTCCAATGATTTGGAACATTTCATACCAATATCTGTTGGTATAAATTTTAGCAGTGCTTCACAAATGAGCAAAAAGAAAACAAAACTTGCATGACAATTCGATTTTGTGTTTATCTTTGAGGGCATACAACCTGTGTGTGCCAAGTTACCTGAACCCACCTTGGACATCGTGTCTTTAGAAAACATTGACACTGATGATGTTCTTCACGTGAAATGTTTGTCGTTTCTTTTATGAAAAAGAAGAATCACTAATCTTAAAAAAGGAAAATGTAAAACAATGGCACTTCACCACTGAAATACATTGACTGACATGCTATAATGACCCCATAATAACATTATTACATGTTGTGTAGGTGATCAGGTGTTTAAAGGCTACAAAAAAAATGTTTAACAAACTACACACCAATTCATATTATAAATGATATTTTGGAATGGTCTTACTTTCAAATGTAACACATTTACATTACTCTCTGCAACAAAAAAAGCTTGTCACAAGGTCAGATGAGTACTTATTACTCATTTTCTGCACTGACTGCCTGTTTAAGAGGCGCATAGACTTCTATACTGGCCATAACTTGGCTGCCAGGACCTGTGGAACACATTTTAACAGAGTTGCTGGCATTAGTCACAGTTTGCTCTTCTGTAGTACACAGCTCATGAAAGTCCAAAGTTGGGCTGCTGTCCACTGGCTCAGATGTGGGGAATGTATATAAAGGGGACTGGGTAATTGGTTCATGGAGGTGAGAGGAACAGCCAGCCTCGTCTTGGGCAGTCTCTTGCTTAACAATGAAATGTGCAACAAATAACGTTTCGATCTTCACGAGGAAAGTCTCCATTTCTGTCTCCGGTCCCTCTGCAAGCATCTTCCTCAATGATACAACCAACTGCAGAACAGACACACAATCACAGTTAGCTTAAACATGCTACGATCACACTTCACTATTAAAGCAATGCTCGTCCTAATTATTTTATTACCTTTTCCAGACATGTGAGGGAGGAATCTCTGCGAAATAGCCTGTCCATGGGCACACAACTGAAAGAAGAAACCCAGAGAGAGGATTACAGAGTAAATAGAAATAAACAAACATTCTTAGTGCAACCTAAAAATAAAACTAAATCCCAGTGCAAGTGATGGAATTATGACTCTTCCTCTACTGTTAATCGGATGTATGTGCTACGTGCCCAGCTAGATAAACAATTTAAAATTATATTTGAGATGTTTTATGATTGTGTTCATTTTAAATGTGAGCTATTTAAGGTGTTTTTCACTGTCTGGCAGGGGACGACAGATGAAAGCTAAAAAGGCTGTGAGGTTGTTGCTTGGAGGCTGCTATGGTATTGGAGGTGACTGCCAAGATGTTGCCAGGTAGTTAATTAAGGTATCACTCATGGCTGCAAGAGTATTGTTAGGTTACTATGGCATCTCACGACAAAATCTGATAACAATAATCGGATAACATTACTGTTCCTCATTAACCTTTGGGCTAATTTGTTCTCACTCATCTTCTAAACAACTTTATCCTTCTGGGTCACAGGGGGTGCTGGAGGCTATCCCAGCGTTTAAAGGGCAGAAGGCACAAAAAGGGTGCTTTATATTTGACAAATATATAAATATATATATATATATATATATATATATATATATATATATATATATACACACACACACACACACATATATATAAAGTAAAACATAGAAAGTGTACCAACCTATGAGACTCCCTGTATTTAAACACCACCCATTCTGCTCTTCTCATCACCTCTGTCCAGTCAGGAAGGTCTGCAGAGACTCGATACTCAAACTTGTAGGGATGCTCTAAAATAGACATGCACATTAGACACAAAACATAATACATCACACACAAAACATTATCCACAAATGGGTTTTGAAATTTTGAAATGTTTTGCCAAGATTGGCAATAGCTCCCCCCCCACCCCCCAAAATATTTTTGGCACAGTATTGAAATACTATAGAACATTGGTGTTTAGACATTTAACTTCATTTTCAGTTGAACAGAAGCTTAATACGCACTCTGAGTGCCAGAAGGCCCTGTCTCCTCCTGCACGAGTAGACAGGTGGTCTGGGACACAGGAGAGGGGTTACTGGGGTTATAGGGGCTCACAATCATCCCTATAAATGGAGCTCCTCCTCGAGAGAAATAGCTCTGCAAGACACAGAAAGAAACCAGTTAGAGTGCCAGACAAAGAGAAAGTGGCCTTATTTTCTGGTTGATGACTTAAACTTAAGAGAAAGATAAAGTGCTACGGATGTGCAGAGACTATTTTCAGAGACGGTATGTAAAGGCCCCGCTCCTGTTATTTAACTTTAGTGTGTCTAAAGAGCCAAAAGCAGGGCACTTTAAGCATTTCAATTAAACTGTTAATTTAGTTTTATTTGTAAACCAATTTTCCTAACTCCCTAAAAACAAAAGGAAGAAATCTGGAGAGAAGCCAAGACTCAAAATGGGAAATCCATCCTCCTCTGGTTCGACACCAGATAGCCAAACAATAACACAACAATCTGAAAGAATGAAGAATGGACTAAATAATTGACAATGGTGAAAATTTCAGCAATAACAAGCCTGTCATTAGAAGCATGTAGATTAACCAATTTGAAATCAATGATTACTGTTACAAGCCTATCCGACTGACAATGAAATCCAGTGACTACTGTTAGAAATTACGACAGGATGACAATAAAATGAATGAGAATTAGTGATGAAAGCCTATTATATTAGCCTACATGCTAGTATGAATATGTAAAGAACTAAGTATTGTGTGAAGGAGGTAAACAATGTCTAAAATCTCGTTTATAATCTCGTTATAAACATGTACCCCTTCTCCTCCTCATCCTCCTCCTCCTCATCCTCCCCTTCCCCTTCCTACTGCTATTACTTTAAACACATCAGTGTATAATGTATTTATGATCAGAATTATATTTATTTGTTTTAGTAATGCAACAATACAGATACAGTATCAGGCTGATACCGAGCGACACAAGCCACATGTACACTGCCGAAATAATAATCAAACAACTCAAGATGGCAATTAAGTATGATCTGCTCACACGGTGAAGCGTTACTGAATATGTGGGGGTCAGACACAAAGCTGTCAGTCACTTTCTGCCTTGACAGAAACTGCACAGCGTGTTTTGAATGTTACAGTATGGACAAAGCATTTTCGTAAACACCCATATGAATATCTTTTCTGCTGTGGAACAAAATCCCCTCTTCTCCATTGCAGCGCTACTCAATCCAAGGTAACTAATGTAGTTAGCATAGCTAGTTAATACATGCCATTTAACTTAGCTAGATCTTTGTGATTTAACTGTTAAGGTACATTGTACTTATTTACACTAACAACCAAGTACTACAAAATATGTACTCATACTAAGTCTGAAAATATAAGCGTCAGTGCACCCATATTTTGAATCATTGCTTTAGCAAACCATCAAGATCTCCTACCTGGTATTTGGCCTGTGTGTCAATGTCCCTGAGGGAAGGGTTGGGATCAAAGGCTGGATGAGAGTGATACCAGCCAACTACACTGTGACCTTTGACCCCAAGGAGCTCAGAGGCCTGTGTCTGGGAAACAGGGTCCATTTCACACTGCAGTCCAGTGCTGAGGCTGTTACATGGCTCTGCTGCACAGATCTACAAACACAGTTTACTCAGACGTCATTAACAACCTAACATTACCACTTTTACATCAACCATAGGGCAACATTACTGGTAACTAATCATTTATATTCCGGATAGACCTTACTTACATGTTATTTGAGTACCGTTCCAGGCTTCAGTAACTAAAGCAGTACTAAAGTATCTCTCATGAATTAAACAACTTACCTTCAACACTTTCTCTTCATCATCATAAGATCCACCCAGTAGTCCGATTACCTCTCCCATAGAGACATGAGCATGCTGGCAAAAAAGAGAAGGGGGAAAAATATGAAGCCGTATTGTATTGATGGACACCTCTATACAGTAGCAGCTTGTATGATCTCCGGAAAAGCACTGCCAATCAAAAGCTCTGAAACAACTGTACGTTAGCCTAAGGTCATCATGCCTCTGGAGTGATGGAGCACCACTGAATAACTTTGGGTTGAGTTGCAATGGTGTTTGTTATCCAGAACTAATCATCCAACATATGGATGGGGTTGCATGAGTTATTTCTAAGTAATTTAGTTCCAAACTCTTTTTGTACTAAATTCAAAATTAGTATATTTGTATAGAGTAAAATAATGGTTCCTTATATTTCCCTGTGATAACTGTGTGAAGTTGGAAAATTACTTTCTGGCCAACCCACAAAGCTGTGGCATCAGTCTACAAATTTCAGAATCTGTCGATGCAGATGTAAACTAGTTTGTGTGGTGGAATCAATTTTGATTTAGTATCGTGTGAACTTAGTAAACATATACCCTACGTATAAACTTACATATAGCCTGTAATGTTAAACTCTCAAAGAAGAATAGTGGCTATTACTGCAAAAAGAGAATCACAACTACTATTCCTGATTAGCAGAAAATCTGGATGAGCAGGAATCTGCCAACTTTGGACCATACAGTCTACTTTGTTATGCAAAAAAAAAAATATATATATATACATTTTGTCATTGTGGTTGCATTTGATTCAATTGACAAGATTTACAACAGTGGCCCTAGCCTACACTTCAACCAGTTTGTATTTTACACACTTTGGAAAACTCAAGGCCCACACCTACAAAAAATCAGGTGTAAACATACCACATCCATCACAACCAAGGCTTCGGCACACACTATCACTTGGAATGGCTCCTGAGGATGAAGGGAAATGTGACATTACTAGAAAGTTCTTCATGCACTCTTAAATAATTAGGACCAAAAGTGTATGTAAGACTTTTACCTCTTTCTCCTCTCCAAAGGCCTTGCATGGAATAAGTTGGAATGGGTCAAAAGAGCTGCAAAGCAGAGAGCGCACAGGAAAACATTCATTTCCTCATTTCTTGTCCCACTACAGAATATAGCAAAATTTTCTCTAGTAAGAAATTGGTTGACTAATTCAAACAGACAAAGACACATACTCACCCTCGTTTAGGTAACTTGCAGGGCTTTGGATGTCTCTTTCTCATCTCCTCCCTCCTAAGAGCCAGCTCCTCTGCACTCAAGTGCTAAAGGAAAAGGTAAAATACACACAAAATAATAACAAATGTAATCATTCATTTTTGCATACTGCTGTCACTGTACAAGGCCACAGTACACCAGACATTATGTAGCGCCACATAGTAGAGCACTGATATAAAATAGCTGCTGTAATAAGGCCAATAAATGGCAACTGATCATAAGCTTTTCATCATTTATCATGTTTGGCATCAGTTTACTACCTTTTCACCTTAACTCGCTGATTTTGAGTTAAAAGATACTTGTGTTCATCTAACAGAGAACCTCACCTGCAGCTTCACAGCCAAGAAAGCCCAGCAATGTCTGTATTTCCTGCAGAAGTTAAGGAAAGCTCACCTTCCATCAACCATCCATACCACTTTCTACAAAGCCACTATAAAGAGCCTCCTGAGCAGCTGTATTACTGCCTGATTGGGGAATCACACTACCTCCAACTGTAAGACTGTTCAGCAAAAAGTGAGGACGGCTGAAAAGATCATTGGTGTCTCTCTTCCCTCCATCATAGACATTTATACCACACGCTGCATCAGAAAAGTCACCAGCACTGGAGATGGCCTTATACACAGGAAATGCACAGGATGCACAACTACTTAAATTCTTGCACAACTACGGCTGCTACAATAGTATATGTTTCGGTTGCTACCTCCGTCACTGCTATCTTCACATATGCTAATCTATCTGCTAATAGGTCATAGTATATTACATCATGTTTAGAAAAACAACTTTGCCAGTTTGGCAAATAACTCAACATATTCCCAGTGCCTTGTGCTGTCTCTGTCCTGTATCTTGTGTTTGCATTGTATGTCTTTTGTATTTATTGCACTCCACTGTCTGCACTGTGTATACTGGATTGTTTTGAACTTGTGTTTGGCTCTGGAGGAAAGCTGGGTCACTTGGCATTACCATGTGAGCTACTGTGGCTTTTTGTGGTCCTGCTATAGTTTTAGTTTAATTTACTAATGGTAAAGTACTCAGCGTTACAGGCTGAGAAATTGGACAGTGCTGAGAGCGCTGGCATGCACCAGCAAAGAATGCCAGCACCAGTGTGTCTACCTTCATTAAAGACGGTTGATGATCATGAATTGTTCAATGCTGCACAGCATAATGCAGGATGCCCGGTGTGCAGTGGCCTTAAGTCTAGAGTTGAAGGGTTTAATGCAGACGTCACCAATCTTATCTGCAAATAGCCGGTGTGGGTCTAGGTTGTCATTTTCGACAAGCTGCAGCACACCTGATTCCAATGTTTCATCAGCTGGTCACAGTCTTCAAACAACTGCTTGGCTAGAATAAAAACCTGCAGCCACACTGACTCTCACAAAAAAAGACAGATGTCCTCTGGATTAATATGACATACAAAACTAGGAGCTTTCACAATAACATCTGGGCAGCTGCAATGAGTAACTACACAATATCTATACAAGGAAGTTATATTTAGAAATATGCAAAAAAAAACTGAACACCCCAAAATTGCATATATATAAGTGTAAAGGGCATATAAGCAAACACATCCTCTACAGGGAACCAACTTAAATATGGCACTTTCTGCAAAAAAACCCAAATTTTAACACAAAAATATTACATATTAAGTGTGACACAGCTTTGTCACAGATCACGTCTGCAGAAGAGTGTTCTCTGTAAAGGACTTGTGCAAGGGTAGCATCAAATTTAACACATGATTCAAGACTATCACAACATTTAAATATATTGGTGTGATCACACTACCTCATATGTCTGGCCCTCCAGATCTTTGGCATCGCACCAGTTTCCCCACATGTCCCGCACTCGCCGCTTTCTTGTGCGCTAAGAAGAACAAAAGACACAATCATAATACAGAGGCCACAAAGTCAGCTGCTGAAAGCAATTCTTAGCTATTCACAGACAAAGTCCCTAGTTATTACTACTAACATGTCGGGCTGCATGTACTAATTCTTGGTAATGATACACTGTTGCTCAATAATGTAGCCTGAGCTGCTATATTAAAAAGGTACCACTAGCACAGTAGTGATGTTATGAGAGTAACTGCCACAGCCCTCTCTCACCATGGACTGTAATCTTTGAGCAAGCTGATAGGCCTCCAGGCTGTCCCGGTTCTCCTTCAGACGAGAGCGGTCCACCGGCCGTGGACGATTATAGATGGCCTGTTCTATAGGGTGGAAGGTGTAACAGGCATTTTAATTAACAGTACCGACTGTCGTACATGGGATATTGCTTTTTCAGAGACCAAAAGGGTAACTAAGGGAGAGGGTTAGAGGCTTACCACAGTTGAAGTTGATGGCTCCTATGAGCTCTAGATAAGTATGTATTCGGCCGATGCAGTTCACATCCCCACAGTTCTTCAAGCCAGGGCGCACTGATGTCTTGTTCAAGTACTTGGGTTTACTCTTTTCCCTAACACAAACATACACACACACAATAATGCTGACCAGACCACACAAATTAACATTTACCAGAACAGTAACTTCAGTAAACCAAACACCGTACACTCAAAACTTTGTGTTTTGCAGTTTCCTAATATTATATTAGAGCATATCTAAAAAATCAAACCGGTTCTTTAGATATTGCAGCATTTTCACATCGCTGTGACATTCCTGGTTGTCTTTTGTCAGTTCAATACATTGCCATGTTTGTACATTACTTATTTATTAGTGCCTTTTCTGAAGACTCACCACTGGTCCAGTATGTAGTTTCGGATTTTCAGATATCTCTCTGGGGTTTTTGATGGACGGCCCTCAAAAAACTCTGGAATAGCCTGCTTTTCTTCTTCGGTGATGGTGCTTATGTCCAGTGTCACTTCCTGTTCAGGGGCCTTCAGCTCCTCCTCTTCTTCCTGGTCCTCTTCAGTCTCCTCTACTGGACTACTTCCCACTTTATTTACAGCAAAAGAACATCAATGTCAGTAAGCTAAAATATTGGATATGTGCACATCACTGTACATAACCAGTGAAATACTTCAGAAAAACTTAGTCTAAAGATGATATCAGTAACCTTTTTTAAGTTATGCTGAGTGACCTCATTGTAAAATATTTTATTTTACTCTTTTGGCCTGTAGTGTAAATGTAGTGAGCAGTACATACCTTCAGCACTTTCATCTCCAGGCAGGGTGAATGTCTCTGGGCTAGCATCAGAGTGAAAAGCCTCTCTCTGTGGTCCTGCATCTGTCTCAGCTGACTGGGAGCAACCGCTGTTCACTTCAGAGCTTAACTCTGCAGGTCTGAAAGACATATCCCCTGGATTCAAGGGATGGCTGTTCAGGTTGTCCGCATACGGCACCACTGTAGCAAGCTCTTCTTGAACTTGAGGCTGCATAAAAGCTTTAGGCTCGTCCCCAAGATCTAACTGGCTCTCTGGTTGGGAGGCATCGTCACTCAGGTCATCAGTGATGTCAACATCCTCATCATCAGACAAATGTTGGATGCGTACAGCATTGGCCAGCACAGAGAGGTGTGGCTGGACAGAAGGAGGGGTCGCTCCAGAGGCTGGGGTGTGAAGTACCGAACTCTGGAGCTTGACAGAAGACTCTTCAGTGTGACATTCAGCTTTAACCTTGAGTTTTGAGATTAAAGTACATAGAGTGAGATCCACGGTACAGCTGTATTTATAGTAAATTAAAGAAGAACTGAGTAGCACATTGCGAAAGCAGTCTGTAAAACAGAAAACTACAAATAATTTAAGTGACCACTGTTACTATTTCTGGTTAATTATAGTCAGGGACTTGATGCATTATGAAGAAGACACAGGGTGCATAAATACCTTGTTTTTAAAGTACTGTCTGGCATAGCTCTTTACTTGAAGAACTGTCCTTGTGCCAATGAGTTTTGCAATCTTGGTCCACCTCCGTCCATACTGAGCCTTCAGATCACACAACAAGTTCATCAAACACACTTGACTCCTAATAGTATTATTACCAGCCTTACTATCCTCTTACATATTTCCATGTTCCTCTTGTAATATCACACCAAAAATGCTTTATAAAAGAAAAAACAAACACGTACTAGTCCCTTCTCAAAGAGGTCCTTTTCCTCTTGTGCCCAACGAGCTGCAGCTCCAGAGCTCTTCACTGGAGACCTGCACAAAGATATACTACTTACAGAAACTAGGATGTAGATGCATGCATCAACTTATATTTACTGTTGGAGTAAAATGTCTCTGTATCCTAAATTTGCCAGGGTTCCCACTCTAAAGCAAACATCAAATGCCTTGCCTATCACTGACTATAAAGCATTTCCATGGCCTATGATAAATAGAAAAACAGGCTGCTTTGTGCCGAGCAGACAAAAACAAGCCACAGTATTTTTAAACCCATCAATTTGTGAGCTTTATTTAATAGTTTTCAGTTCAAAACTTGAAGTTGTTGACTTACAATTCTCGATGATCAGGATTGGGATAAATGCGTGTGGGAAAAATCAAGTTACTATATGGGAAATATGTGAAATATAATATATAACAGCAACTTAAAATTACATTTGTTACGAACAGTATTCCCTGATATTTCGTGACAAAGTGATAAAATCCCCTTTACATGTCTGGGATAAACTTTTTACAATCCTTTCATATTCCAGAAATTCCATGACCCATGGGAACCCTGATTTTCATTTTTTATTGTGTGTGTGAGTTGCTTAACTTACTTCTTTACTTTGGGCTTGTCCTCTGTCCATGCCACTTTAGGTACCTTCTTGCCAGCAAAATAATACTTAAAAATTAAAGTAAAGGAATCATAGAGCTGCTTTCTGACAAATAGTTCTACAGTACATAGAGCCCAGATGCAATCTGACAGTACGGCTTAAAAAGGATATTGCTCCTCCAGCAGCATGCTCTCAATCACCTCTCTGTTCTCATCACTTATAGAGCTGTCCAGGGTCCAAGGCTGCCAGAAGACAAAAGACAATACAACATGAGTAGATTAAACCAGCGGGTAACACAAGCTGTATCAGTGTTATAATCCACAACATTACCTTACCAGTATAGCAGTGTTGGTCTTCCATGCTGACTGTAAGTACTGGTCCTGAAGGATCATCGCTCCAGGAAGATCACTGGGAAATCATATAACCCAGAATTGCATATATGAACTCACATCAAAACATCGAATAGCTTCAAAGGATTCGTTAGTCTGCTATTAAAAAACCATTAACATTCAACCCGAAACTCTCTGGAAAAAATACAAAACCAAAACAATAAAAAACACGTTAAGCTGCACTTATTAAACAGAATCAATGAGACATGGAAGAGCTAGCATAGCCAGCTAGCTAGTAGCTAACTAACTAGCACGGAGACAACGGCTGGACGTATTTATATCAGATAAGGTTTTCATAGAGGAACATTAAATTACTAATGAGCGCTAAAAGATAACTTATTCAACTGCCTGTGTATGACTGAGTCCATCTGCTGGACATGTCTAGCCAGCTCTGAATAAAGTAGCGCTTCTTGCTAATTCAGCTAACGGTAGTTACCTCACAGGCTCGCTTTAGCATCGCTGCCGTGTCACTACAGAATCACGGGCAAAACACAGTTATCCGTACTGACCATCGGGAGATCTGTACCACACCCAGAGGCATATTTACCCTTCATCTCCACCACATTCATCCCCCTCGATGTCAACAACATCCATCTCGTCCGCCATGTCGATGATGGTGATGATGATCTAAGCCAACAAGACGAGACGACGTTACTTCAGCGGTTTTTTCATAATGACCCCTTCTGACAGGGAGGCTTACTACAGTCATATAAACACACTGATTAACAATTATAACAGTTAAAATATAATGTGCTTAATACTACCACTACTAGTATTACTATTACTATTAATATTATTCATAATTATTACTGCTGATTATATAGTAAGTACTATGGAATTAAATTATAACTTATAAACGTATTAGAGGACATAATAATAACCTAATAACCTAATACCAATACCATTACTACTACTACCACCACCACCACCACTACAACCACCACTAAAACTACCACTACCACTACTGCCACCACTACTACTACTACCACCAATAAAACTACTACTACTACCACTACAACTAAAGCTACCAGTAAAACTACCACCACTACCACAACTACTACTACCACCACTACTACTACAACTACTACCACCACCACTACAACTAAAGCTACCAGTAAAACTACCACCACAACTACTACCACCACTACTACCATTACCACAACTACTACCACTACCACTACAACTAAAGCTACCAGTAAAACTATCACCACTACCACCACCACTAAAACTACCACTACTACCACCACTAAAACTACCACTACCACCACTAAAACTACCACTACCACCACCACTACTACGACTACCACCACTAAAACTACCACTACTACCACCACTAAAACTACCACTACTACTACTACTACCACAACTAAAGCTACCACTACTATCACCACTACCACTACTATCACCACTACCACCACCAATAATAATAATAATAAACAAAACAAAATGAAAAACATTTAATGTCTTTAATATTTTACTCTTTGTATGTAGGATAAATTATATAAATAAACTTGATTTTCCCTATAGTTTGTAAAATGTTCTTTTTGTCAAATGCTGCTCCTTAAAAACACCCGTATCTTTGGTAACTATAACCAAAACGTTTTCTTTTTTTATTTTACAGCACTTCCAAAATGCCTCAGCCGTATCTGGATATTCACTACCATTACTACTAGCACCACTACTACTACTACTACCACCACTACCACTAAAACTACCACCACTACTACTACCACTACTACCACCACCACCACCATTACCACCACCACTACCACTACCACTACTACTTACCTTGACATCCACAGTTCCCCTTAAATGCCATTTTGGACAGTGTAAAGGCTGAGGTGGAGGCACTCTGACATTGCTTTAAACTCTTCCTCTGCTTGGTGGACATCAGCTTAATTTTAGCACAACGTTCAAAGAGTCAGAGAATAAATCTAGTAGATAAAAAGAGACTGTAGTCTGTCTTATCTGTTGCACAATTTGTGTCACAATTTAGCCATTCCTAGGCCTTTGTCAAAGATCAGTTTATGACCACGGAGTTGCTCTTGGCTGGATATTTTTGGGTAAAAGTGGAAGAGGATGAAGGTAAACCAAAAAAACAAAACAGTTCAGTAGCAAAAAAACAAGGAGACAATCAAACACAGAGCAAAGTTATTAAACCTTTATTGACTTTCTCCTTAGAGGATCAGCCGGGCAGCTGAACCCTCATGCACGTACACAGGAATGATCAGTGTTTCTCCACTGAACTCTTCTCACACAGCTCTACATACACGCCTTAGTAATCTATCACTTACTCATTAATGCGGTGCGTATACGACTGCCCTGTGCGACAATTACACATGATTATGGTGCTCAACTCACATGAAAATCTAGTTTCTGTTTCATACAGTTACAGTTAATGTGGCATGGACATCACAATGTGTTGCATGGCGTCAGGGGAACTAAGAGAAGTGGATGGGAGCAGACAGGAACCTGTGCTCCGAGGTCCATCCCTTTTCAGGCAGATCAGCAAGCACTAGCGACATTCACAAGACGACTGCAAAACAGAAGAAGCACCAGCATATTAAAGACAAAGTCAGCAGTCTGGATGATTTTCAATAGCAGGACTGAATTTGTTGTTACGTCACATCTTTCAGCTGGTCAGGTATTCAGAACATGATATAAAGCTGTTCATGCACCTGTTGTGTCTCACTGGTAAAACTTTATTTCTGTGTCCACGCAGTCAAAGAAGAGGTCTCCGAGCTCCTGGCCCTCCACCTCCCCTCTGAGCATAGCTTCGATCTCCTGCAGACACTGCGACTCCAAGAACCGCATAGTCTCCTGTAGAGATGCCCCAGAATCCTGACACACACACATACATAATTGAATAACCATGCAATGTGGGCAAACAGTCTCATAGCTTTTTATTTGTGTATAATAATGATAAGTTAATGCCTTTATGTACAAAGTGTGATTTATATATGCAGCATATTTGATGTAGCATATTTAAATGAATATGCACATGTTAACTGATAATGGCTTGCACCCCAAAAACAAATCTGTAAATATTTTATTTACCCTCTGTTTATTTTTTGCGAACTTTCCCAGGCGACAACAACTCAGTTGACTAATTCATACAACATATTTCACGTTTTAAATATTTTGCTCCTTTATAATATTTTGGTTTATTTATTTGCATCATGTCTGATATGTACAGTCTTGATACAATATATTTTTTGTATTTCCCTGTTGTTTACTCACACCAAATTTAGAGACCTGTCTTACAGGTTTTAGAGTTTTATCTCTTCTCAATCTTCTTTAAAGAAGCACATGCCAGGCCTTAGCTATAAGCTCTAGACAGTATTAATCAGCATCCCGGATGCTAAAAATACAGCGATTGACAGTTATGGTGCTATTGTCCCTTGGCAACTGGGAGACGTGCAACCAGAAAAACTTCAGTAAAACTTTTTGATTTGATTTCAGTAAAAAAAATGTATTTATTTTACTGCAATCTCACCAGGTTTGCCTCCATGGAAGCCAGTGCTGCCTGCTGGGCTTTGTAAAGCTCATGTTTCCTGTCCACCTTGTGCTGAAATCGAGGCTGTGTCCTCACAGGATCGTCTGGACCGTACTGTGGAGACACCACCATAGTGACTGGACTCATGCTCTCCGAGAAGATAAATGGCTTGAAAACAGACCTGTAGGATTAAAAATGCTATGGTAAGACCTTCATACACTGAATAGTTCTAATGACAACTGTTTATGGATGGAGTCTTTAAAATGATACGTCAGGAATATGATGTGTCCATGAGAGGTTCATAAGTTAAAAGTCTCCATGTATTATTCGTTATTAGTTTAAATAATGAAAATGCTAGAAGCCTTTTTTTTAATTCCAGTATATTTTACGGGGGCGTCCAAACTTTTACACCTGATCACACCAGGACACGTTGTAACAGTAAATAGTAATAATTATTAACAACATTGCTGCATCTCTTGTAGGGACCTACCTGGAAGGGTCAGGCGTGGCAGTAAAGAAGTGGACACAAGGCATGCTGGTGTCTCGTGGGAGAATGGACACCATGCTACCTGTAGTGCGGAAACCTTCGGAATCCATACAGATGCCGCTGGGTTTGTCCCTCAGGATGTTCATCATCACCTCCGCTGTCACAGAGCCTGTAGCACATGCGCGCACGCACACACACACACACACACACACACACACACACACACACACACAGGGTAACATAGCTAGCCAGAGAATCAAGTGATTATACTGAGTGGCACAGCTTACGCTTCACACAGCTCGTAACTTCACAGCTACCTCATGTCATTTCCAGGACACACCTTAATTGTAGTCCTGGACTATGATACATAGTCTGCATTATTACTAAGACTAAGCTTTATTTGCCTAAGCCAAATCTATCGTCAACTATACTAAGCTTAACCTGTGCCCAGACGAATGGACCAGGAGACATAAGCTGATGTCTAGGGAACAAGACCTTGGAAAAATTTCAACAGTAGGGGGCATCACAAAATCATTGCTTTAGTGCAAGTCAACACTAAAAACAAAATAAAATGCACTACTATCACCACTAATATCACCACTACAGTGAGAAAATGACATAGAAAACTGTTTATCTGAACTGTAAGCAATTACTGAGTTTACCACATCCATACAATGATTGGAGTGCAAGGAGAAATCAGGAAACAAACCATCTAACTGTGTTCTTCAAACCAACATAGTAATGGCCATACAAATACAACAAAATAATCTTGTTGCATTTTGTGTATTTGTATTTATTCTAATGGCAAAAACACACATAATGCCATGACTGCCAAGAATTTGCACTGTATTGAAAAACCAACTTAAAGATGAACTATTTGTGGTTCTAACTTTAATCTTTACTTACTCTCAAAGCAAGTCTACTCAATATGTACCTCCAACTCCACAAAGAAAATTCTACATGTGTTTTTATCTTTATTGTACAGTCCCATAAAAACATTTCTACTATTCAGCTTATATTCAAAATCTATATCTTCATCATAATCTAAACAGGCTGGCTACAGCTAACTCACCGTCATGCTCCTGAAGCAGAGCCGTGCCTCCTTTATAGCGCTGCTTGGCCATCTCCATCCTGGCAGGGGGGTTGTCAGGGGTAAAGGCAGCAGTGAAGCTGAACTCCCCCTCCCCACTCCACCAGCCCTGAGACTGGGCCACACTGCGCAGCTCCGGGTGCTCTGCAGAGATCTCCGTGCCTATTGTCAGCTGGTTAGAGATGTTCTTGACTCCCTCTGACACAGCAAAACCGGGTCAGTATATCGTCAACTGTGTCATGCAGTTACTGTATTCTCTCTACATATATAGCTTTATAAAAGTTTTACTGCGAATGAACACAATTTTGTTAGTTTGCAATAATAACTTCAGATTAGCCAGGTTTATTACAAGGAAAAAAGTAATAATTGGTAATAATTACACCTGTTATATCCCCTTGTTGTGATATAAGTACTCCTTATCACTTTTCAACTGTTTAAACTACTTTAAGGTCAGATTTTCTATTTGTGTTTTTGTCAATTAACTGGAAAACTTCTCTTCAGGAAAGATATTTGAAGTCTTGTGAACTAGACCTAAAGTATTAATAAACAAATGCTATGGTTTACGTTATCTTACTTTACTGAAAAGGAATTGCAAGAAAATTCACATTTCAAAAGAAAGCAAGGTGTCTTCAAACTTTGATGTGCAGTGTATCTGATCCGTGATTACGAACAGTGCTCCATACAGAACCTTCTTTTAGTACATTCAATTATGGATGTACTATATAAGGTAAAAAGTGTACACACAGTCTTTAGGTTCAATATTACAAATTTATATAGCAGACCAGTGGGTGGCACTGACCTGTGACTTTCTGAGCGGCCCACAGTTTCCCAGCGGTCTCCAGGACCCAGGCCTCCTGGCGATCAACAAGCAGGAAAGTGTTGTGGTAGCTGAAGTGTTCGGGGTCCTCTCTGCAGGCCCCGCCCTGGCCATGCTGCTCCAGCAACTCAGTGATCACACGTAGAGCTGCCCATGCACTGTCTCCTCGCTCCAGAGCCAACCTAATCACATACAGTACACCAAACACCAAACCATCATGTAGTTGATATATTCAATATTTCTCATCATTTAAGATTATTTCACTCATTTGTAGACATTAATTTTATTTGTGGCAAGTAATTTTCAGTAAGACAAATTAGGTCACTATATCGGCAGACCATTTTGCTTGTAAGAAATATGCCTGAAATAAGACAAATTATCTGCCAATATAGAGATAATCTGATTTACTAAAAATCACTTGAAACAATAAGTCCAACAATCTTTTTGCAGCATATACAAGCTTTTTTTAAAAAACAAAACAGAAAAAGACAATAACTCTCCAGAACTTACCGCACCAGGTCCATGCCCAGCAGAGCTTCCTCTGGACTCACAGGTTCACGGGTCCAAACCGCTTCATTGCCGATACACACCCCGTGTTCGTTGGCCCCCATCTCAGCCCCCCATAGCCAAGCAGGTCTGCTCAGCACCACTGCATATGTGTGCTCTACTTGCGGGATTGAGATATATGTGCACTAGAAGGAAAAATAAAAGCCCCCTTAGAAGAATACATCAGTGTTTCTCAACCTAAACTCTACACAGTCGGTTACCACCAACAAAAGTTTCAACATGGCTCCCAGAACAAGAAACATTCATAACAAAGCTTCTATTATAAGTGTGTTTTATAGCTGAAGGTTGTCTAAGTTCAGGGAAATTATTGCTGATCCTATCATATAAATACAGCAGATAAAGATTAGGCTAAAAAATTCAGAGTACTCCACTTGTTCAGTATTTACAGATGGGTTCTATCACTACTTTCTTAGTATCCAGCGAGGAAACGTCATGGCGCTACATGCCCAACAAGCATTAATTTTTAACTTGTTAAGACACACGTTTATAGATAAGAGTGCAACAGGCAAGTATGTGGAAGTTAATATATGGTTAATACATAAACCTGGTTTTCCACAGCATGGACTGAGCAGTGCCAGAGTAAGCAATCTTCAACATCCACCAAACCACTGCAAGCACTAAGCTACTAAGCTGTACTGCAGAAGCCCTAAACTGGCCATCAACAAGCTCGGCAGACATTTCCATTGTACAGGCTGCAAGTATGAGTGAGCCTGTAAGTGCACTTGTGCAAATGGGAAAAGTTGTGCCACTCACCTCTTGTGTGGTCCCAGGGGCGTGTGAGGCGGCAGGGTAGTAAACCACTTCCTGCACCTCATCTCTCGGCCGGTCAGAATTCTTACCAAATATCACATGGTCATTTTTAGAACCCGGCGGCAGAGACACAAAACAGTCACATGACTGGGGTGGTTCAGCCATTCTGAAATGAATCAATGGACTGAATAAATAGAAAAACAGAGACACCGAAACAAATCACAGGTAAAAGTGCATCGTCCTACAAGCCTCAGGTCCAAAGTAAGTTGTGATAGTATGTGACAAGAAAACAAATACAGTATGGCAGTCATCAGTAAATTCTAGCTGTGATAAATTGAGAAGAGTACAAAAACACAATTTTGCCGTTTTACCCAATGCACTATTGTTATGAACTTCACCTTACGGTTTATAGTTGTATGCTCAAGCCAAATTTGATGCCTTCAACACGCTGGGACAGTAGCATGTTTACCACTGCGTTACATCAACTTTCCTTTTAATAACATTTAAGATGTTTGAAGTTTAAGGACTAAAGACTTCAAATAATCCACAACACAAGGCATTCATAGTGTGCTTGTCTTTCTGAATTATGATTTCTGAATTATAAATAGAATTAATGAAGGTATTAAAATTTTATGGTCCAGTTCAGGCAGCAAGTCTGTAGAAGGGAGGAATCTGACTATAAACCCGCCAGGGTTTCACTTCTGTGTTTTTTTTTCTAAAAGCAAAAATAATCATCAAAAAAAAATCATCATCTATAAGGCAGCATATGATGCTCCAAAATGTGTATATATCTTTCAGCTTTAATGGTGCCTTTACAGATGTGCAAGCTACACAGAGCTCTAATGCCCTGGCAGACCCAAGGTGCATTCCAATTGCCCTCGTAGGTCCCTGCAAAGTGTACTTCGGGCATTTAAAGGATGTTTACAGATCACAGGGAGTAAAGATGATATAGTTGAACGGGAATTTTCAGCTGCACAGGGAGTAGTGAACAACGGTATATCACTTTGCAGAAAGCTGCAGTAAAGTTTGCCCATCGATCATTGTCTATCAACTGCAGTTCATTTAAGTGACATCCTGCACTTATAGGGAAGCTTACAGGGAATATAACAGTACAGTTTAAGGACCCTGTAGGATGGAATGCAGCTCATGGCCTTGGTACCTTACGTTGATAACAGTCCAGATTATCCTTTACTCCTTTAGCCAGGAAAAACAACATCTGTTAAAAACTGAAAGGCTGATACCAGCGTGTACAGTCCATTTCAATCGAGCTGGAGTCCAGAGAAGTCATCACTACTTCGTGACGTTGTTGTTAACACATGGGTTCTGCTGCCCATAGTACAGTCTTAACTTGCATTTGTGGACAGGATGCAGATGTGGACAGGATGCACTGGTGAACAGTGTTTACTAACTCCTGGGTCGATGCGGTAATATCCATCACAGAAACATACCAGCCTTGACCTTTCTCTAGAGTCCCTGAATCTTATGATATCACTCACCACAAAGAGTGATACCTAAAACCCCTGCGATTGCTCACTGCGGAACGCTGTTCTTAACACCTAATTAATTTGCTGATGCATTTGTCAAAGTGATGAACCTCAACTGATTAAGGACTAGGCCTCCGACTGCTTTGGAACCGAGGCTTGTGAACCCCAGTACTGCCACTGTGGATCTACACTGTAGCATAACTGTTTAGTGCCCTAGTCTAAAGGTCCTCAGGTGCGTCTGAATATTAAATCCAGGTTTGCTAGATTAGAGATGGAACTAACACTGAATCTCAAATGGCTCCCTACAGGCCATTAAATAACGGCTTTAACAATAGGGAGCCATCTGTGCAGGGCTGATCTCCACGAGCAGGACACCCTATAAAAGAAAGCCTGGCTCAAAGCAACAGCTAAGCAACGATATACCCCAATAACACTCTCATACAAAGGAGGGTCCTAATGATACTGATGATGAATTGGTGTCTTCATTCATTCATTCGTCCATCCATCTCACTATCTGCTATACACCATCACATTCCTACTGTTCAGATGATTCAGTGAGTTTTATACACTATTATTTTGTGTTGGGTGATAATCATAGATATCTGTGTAATAGCATTAGAAGCTGAATACAGTCCATCATAATTAAAAAGTCATTAAAATAATTAGCGGAAGAAAAATCACCTCTTGGGGAGACAGCTGAGCTGAGCGGTCACAAGAAAGGAGCTAATCTCTCCTCAGAGGAGGCAACGGCGTGCGGGCTGCCGTCAGTCTGTTAACAGTTAGATCTTAAGTACGTTTTATAAGCTCCACTAAAGCAGTAAACGCATGTTCTCTCTGAAACTTGATTTAATCTTCATCAAATTAGCTAAATCCCAGCGCTGTTCAGCACAGACAGGGATGCGCTCCGCCACAGAGATTAGACGGCGGTGTTAACGTTAAATGGAGAGACAGTCAGGCTGCGGCTTAGCGCTTCACCTTAACGCCTCCATTTCCCTCAGACAGGCAGGCAGGCAGGCAGATAGACAGACAGACAGACCGGGCTTTCGGTGGATGACAGAACCAAACAAAGCTGCTGTTAAACCCGCACACATAAAACAGCCGAATACAGAGTCTGACATAATCATATTTTCTATCTGTCCACAGACAGCGGGTTACTACCTGCAGTAACACCCACAAACAAACATACAGAAGACACACATGTGCATGTCCTCCTCTGATTCCTGCCCGTATCTCTGTGCTTATCCGGAACTCTTATGAAGGGAATTCATGAAGTTATTACCTTTTTAAAGCTCCGATTCGGACAGCAAGCCTGTGGAAGGCAGGGATCCGACTGTGAACCTGCCAGGAAGGCGCTGTCAAAATAAAAGTCACCCAATTTCATTTCACTTCTGTGGGTTGTTTCCTAAACAAAAGCATTTAAAAGTACGACAAATGTGTCTACTTAACAATTCCAAAAACATAAAGCATCTCAAAATAACGAGAAATGATACAGGATAATGTAAAAGGAAATCAAAACAATGATTTGGCACCACCTCAAAATATGACTTAACATTTCAGAATAACGGCTTAGCATCTCAAAATATGCCTAAAAATTTTAAAATATGGCTTAGCATGTCAAAATAACGATTTGGCATCTCAAAATAATGGCTCAGCATCTCAAAATATGACCAACATTTTAAAATATTACTTATCATGTCAAAATAACGATTTAGCATCTCAAAATATTACTTACATTTTAAAATATGTCTGGCAACGTCCCAGACATCAGGCAGTATATTCGTAACCATTTCATGTAATTTCTGAGAGGAACCTTTTAGAAGCATTAAAATCCTCAAATGTCTATTTTCTATCAACACCACTGTGTACAATTCTTCACACCATACCACTCTGACTGACTTTGTTTAGATCATAAACATTTAATTATGCAGACCTTTTTTTTAAAAAATGTGTGGCGTTTCCCTTTAAGCAAAAACTAAAATGAGCTTCTCTGTGCTCTTTCTGTGCTGATGGTTCAGGGTGGCACAGAGATGACAAAGGAGTTAGGACTGAGCAAGATGGATGAAAGGAGAAATGTGGAAACGGTGGACACAAGCACACTATTGTGTGTGTGTGAAAGAATGATGGATATTATTTAATTGTTCCAATAGCCTACTGTGTTACTAACTTACCAATTATTCCAGTTAACAAATTCTAAATGTGATGTCAGTAAGTTTTGTTCACTCTGACAGTTGAGCTAGAGAGCATGTGATGCATAATCCTGCTCACAGTTACTTTAATGTTGTACATTACAAAGACGACCTATTCAGCAAATGTTACACCCAAACCAAAAAGACTAAGACAGTGGAGACTAACGTGATCAAAGATAAGAACTCATGGAAAGACAAGAAAAAGAGCAAGAGAAGATCAACAGAGAAATGAAGAAGAAGAGGGACCAAACATACAGACTAAGAGGAAGATGGCTTAAGATGAGAATATGACAGTACAGGATAGGTTAACCAGTCACAGTATTCAGAGAAATGCAAACCCTTTCATTAATGATCAGGACCCTCACAGGGCCACCACTGAGCAGGTATTATTTGGCTGTTGGTTGTGGGGTCCTGAGCCTTGATAAATAAGGTAAAGAGAGGATAAGAAATTCTGCAGAGAAATAGATTTGGACTAAATCTGGAGCGGTGGTCAACCTGTTCCATGGCACACAGGGAGCAGATGGGGGTTAGGTACCTTGATTAAGGGCACTTCAGTCATGTCCTATCGATTCAGTGAATCAAACCGGTGTCCCTCCAGTCACAAGGCTGGCTCCCTAGACAACCCGGAAACAATTAATCTGAATTGATGGGGAGATCCCTAAGTGTTAGGCCAACTCAGATGTAAACTAGTGGCAAGAAAATGTGCTAAAAACTAATTATAATAAAAACTAATGAACTTTTCTAAACTGTAATAACACTGATCCCAGGAAACAGCCAGAGAGAGAGAGGAGAGAATTCCCCTGGAAGAAGACAGAGAGGCAACTTTTCTATCTCTCAGCTGTATGTGAGAGCAAGACATGGGAAAGAGTGGTACAGGAGGAAATGACGTGTAGCTTTCCCAAACTGACAGATGAACAAGTAAGAAGTATGGGGCAGCAAAATAAGATGGGAAAAGCAGAAAAAAAGCTTTTAAAGATAATTCTCCTACATGAATGATTTTTAACAAAGGTCAGTTTCCAACTAACTCTTCAAAGTTCAAATCAGTGATCTGCTGTGGTACCTTTTCTCCAGGTATTGTACTATTATTATTCTCATACACTTGACAACAAATTCTTCCCTTCACATAGTTCAGTTTAGAACGCTGGCATCAGAGCACAGGCTCAGACAATGACACGGCATCTTGTTCAAGGGCCCAACAGTGCCTCCTGGGCAGACCTGGGTGTTTAACCCACAATCCTCTGGGCAAGCATCCAGGGCAATATCCACTTCCCAGTGATAGTGATAGCTGGGGAAACAAAAAAGAACAATCGTTCAGGGTATGTTTAGTGCTCTTGCTTCTTTAGTGTTGCTCGGGAGTTAATGCAGCTAACCAGTGCTGTCTGAATAAATACAATGCTGTAGCAACCCGCTACTGCCCCACGCTGCTTTGGAGTAGCTTAAGAGGCGTGGCAATGTGAAAGGAAGATGGCACAGCAAGACTTGCCGGCAAAACTGGCACGAGATGACAGGGCCAGTGTGGTAAGGCTTGACAACAAAGCCGGTGTCACATGGCTCAATACCGGATTCAAGGCATGACGCCAGCGCTAGCGAGAAAGGCCAGTAAAAGTGAAACCTCCGAAGGCTTCTGTTGTGGAGAGCAGTGGCGAGCTGCGCAGTAGGTGGTAGGCCGGCGTTGCAGAGAGAGAGGACACTGCAACTATCAGTGCCATTAACCTGGACTAATTTCTGGCTGGGAGACTGGTGGGGGAAAGCAGTGGGTGGCTGAAAGGAGGACAATTGCTGCTTCTGCCATACGCGGTAGTACGGGACTTAAAGTATTGAGCTGTGAAAAGTCCTGCTGCGCTCAAACTGAACAGCGGGGCCAAGAACGCGGCCCTTAGTGAGGACTGGGGATACTTGTCGACGTGGAGCAAGCGCACAGCGGGGTTTCTGTACGGTCAGCCTTTAAAGGAGAGGGCTATGTAGCGACCTGCTAATAGCCCCACTGCCTCTGGGAAGCTCGGGACTCGTAGCCAGGCGAGGAGGTTCATGGGAGGCAACTAGTCCTGTTTAACTTCCTGTGCTGCAGCTTGTGAACAGAAATCATTGTACTCAAGAGTTTTCATAACATTAATTTTCTTGACTTCAAGTATGATGATACTCTTGCCACACCACCTGCCCCTTTATCAAACAATGTGTTGTGTTTTTTTAGCTGTTCATGCAGCAGATGCTTTCATTCATCTCTTACCGCACCCCATATTTTACAAGCTACCCTGCATGTTTTGCCCACTGGCATGTCTGACCTATAAACTCAAGCCAAAGCAATGTAGCCAAGGACACAGTCATGAAAGACAAAGCGTTTTTATTTAGAAATTCACAGTTTCTATTGGCACTACATCTTTGTAGTTACAGTTACTCCTGTTCAAAAAACAAACAAAAAAAAACAAAATACTGTGCAGCTCTTCCTCACAGATGATCTGGTGTGTTTTGGTGCCATCTACTGGCCGTTTTAATACAGGAGTCTGTGGTCACTAGAGGGCACCAGAAAGAAGAAAAGCATGGGGAGAAGAAGCACTTGAACAAAGTCTAGTGTAGAAAACCAAATAAAAGGCATGAGGAGTATTCCAAAGTGCTGGGAGAGAGCCTGCACCACACAGACACAGGCCTCTGATCACTGGATTATAGGACAGGTAAATCTCCATATATTCTTCTTTTTTTCTTCCGCACTGTTCAAAACAACATCCGTACATACACAAAACACACATTACACAAACATGTCATATACATTCCAAAAAAAAAAAAAAAAAAAGTAGAAAGAGATCATGATAAGAGAAGCATAAAGAGCATTAAAAGCCCCTCTGAATGTGGAATAACTCCAAGAACCATTCTAACTGTTCCCTTTAATTACCACCTCCAAAATAGGAATTCACATTTCTTATGCTTACTGTTCTTTACAGGGGCGAAAGGAAGAGGGAATGAAAATGTGACACAATGACCTGTTAGTTAAAATCATGCTATGTGTAAAGAGTTCATATGACAGTAAAATTACAGTGGGAAGTAGAGTGGTCCAGTGAGTGCAGACACACACACACACACACACACACACACACACACACACACACACACACACACACACAATTATATATGAGAGAGCCAGAAAGAGAGGAGAGCAGAGATAGAGCAGCAGGTATAATCCCAATGAGAGTGAAGTGATGCTTCATTTATAGGGTCACATGTAGGAATGGGATACAGATCCGTGTGTTTAAAGGAGGCATCACACAATGAAAGCAGGCAAATTAGAAATGTGATAGACACATGCACTAAACAAGACGTAGTCAGAGCTCCAGTATTCCGTTGAATAGCTACCAATAAGACAGAACCCATCAGAACAGACCCATCAACCAAAATTGAAAGAGTTTTATTTCCCTTAACAGGGCGCAGACAGAAGCAGACGCACTTTCTATAAACCAATGTCTGGCGTCAGGCTTCTGACATTAGAAAGAGTTAGAAATTAGTTAGAAGTGATTTGAAAGATAATAGAAAATAAAAACTGTGGATCTATGTAATGACATTCAATGTGGGTTTTGGATAGCACTCAAGACTCCAGCTTTCTCTGTGGTAAACAATACAAGAAGGGCTAAAACAAAACAAAACAAACAAACAAGCAAACGAAAAGTCTTAGGGTATTGGTACCATTTCATGCTCCACTGGTAGGTTGTGTGTGCGTGCGATGCATTCTTCCATAAATATTGTTGACACACAACAGACACTGGAAGGGAACACCCAGCTTGACTGAAATTCTTGAACTCAAAACAGCCCAAGTCAATAGTGACATTTAAATAAATAAATAGATAAATAAAACAGCAAACGCAGTGTCCACTGTAGAGCCCCTGTGGGTGTGTGCCAGAATATACAGTATATATATGTGTGTGTGTATGTAATATATCCATGTAGGTGATTCTGACTGGCCATTTGGCATAAAACACTCTCTCCAAATGTTGGCTCATGTAGTAAACAGAGTAAACAGTAAACATGTCTGACAAAGCTGGAGTCTGACCACCACAAAAGGCATGAATTAGAATGAATCTGTCTATGCTGTTGGGTTCAGGCCCTGCCTGAACTTGTATTCATCATCATCATCATCATAATCATCATCAGATTATGAATAATTGTTTTGAAACACAAGAGAGGAGGAGTTTTAATAGGGTCCTTTCAGACATGGAAGTGAAAACAAAGAAGTGGAAATGGATCTGTTCTTCATTCAGTTCTGCTCATTCAGTTTCCTGGATCGATGTATGGTAAAGTGCTGGACAGCCCTGGGCCACAATGATACCAAATACAACCCTGATCCCACCAAACAACCACCAAGAACAATGAAAGAGCTGGAGTTACACATGCAAAAAGAGAGAGACGAGGGAGAAAGATAATGTTAGTACAACATAAACCTAGGAATACAAGACAAATGTGGCAAACACTGACCATACCTGAAAACTAGAACGAGCATGAAAGCAGCAATAGGAGGGGTCTGGTGCAGAAAGAGACAGCAAACCGAGACCTGTGGTAGTGTGTCAGAAAGAGAGGGAGGATGATCTTCATGGCCACTGCTATTTTCCATGGATCCTCCCTTTCACCATTCTGGCCATAAGCAAGAACATACGATACCTACTGATGGAGTCATGTACTGGTCCACTCGAGAAGAAAGGGAACGAAGGGAACAAACACAGACACAAACAGCAACAGTCCCATTCATACTATTTAAAAGTTAGTCTTATTTGTAACCCCACTGGAAATAAACTGTATTTCTCTCCATAAATGAAAGAAAACAAAAAACCTTACCCTTCACCTCCATCTGTGGGACTGTTCACTTTTTTTTCAACAACGGACAAATAAAGGCACGTAAAAGAGGAGAGGATCTCAGAATGAAAAGAAAAAAATGGTTTTAAAGTGTTGGGGTGATTACAGTTTTCATGGAGTCCTAGTTCCACTCTGTGCTTGAACATATCTGGCAGAGTCTGGCTCTATGAATAGTAAAATAGACAGAAGAGATAGAGAGAGAGAGACAGAGAGAGAAAGACAGTTTGTCCATCTGTACTTTGTCCATATGTACAGATGTGCGACACAAGTATGTGATACACTGCTGATGGAGGGGTGGTCTTTAAAATCAGACGCGGCCGGTCACAGCTGCAGTTACTCCGAACGTCCCCACGCCTAGTTCCTGTTTCCCCTTCATCAGCTCTTGTAGCGTGGGCATGACACCTGTCGCCACTGGAATAGGGGTGTGTAGAAGCCCTGCCCTGAAACGCCCATGTGACTGTGGTGGCTGCTGCTCCTGTTTTTTCTGCTGCTGTTCACCAATCTTGGAGTGCCGGCGCTTGAATGACCTTTTCTCTGTCTTGTTCTTGGCTGGCAGAAAACTTGACGAAAGCTGATCGTTACTTTGAACACTGCAGCAGGACTCATCTGATGCTGTGGACGAGGAAGAGGAGCAGGAGGAGGAGGAGGAGGAAGAGGAGGAGCCTTCAGAGCTGCCTTCAGACACCCCATCTCGGGATGAGCAGGCCGACGGCAGAAAGTGTGGCACATGGACACTGTCATTCTTAGGCCCTCCATTAGGGATAGTCACCTCGGTCACGGAGGCCCTCAGAGTCTCTGGCTTCTCTCCACCTTTCGTTTTGCAGCGTTTCTTCTGCAAGCAGAATCCCAGAGAGAAATAAAGACCAGGGTGCAGCCAGAAAGCAGCATGTATTAAACCAGTAACAGCCGGAGGAACCACCTTTATGCCGAGTGAGTGTGGTGAAGATGAATACACAACAAATTACACCATCTACAGCACTTCAGGATGAATCACTTGACGATGTCCTGTATCTAATCAACAATATTACAATGACAGTTCAACCAATAATTAAATAAATCATAATTCTTTTCTCTTAACCCAAACCTATAAGCCAAGACTTACTTTTGGTGTCTGATCTTTATTTCTTGGGTTTTGCACTGGAGCGTCAAGGCTAATATAGCTAACAATTAATGGAAGCTTTGCCATGCTTATATATTTACATACTGAACTCAAACCGCGTAATGAAGCATAATGAAGTAATCTCAAACAGACTTGTCTTTGGATAAAAGTACAGAAGAACTTCAGGCTTCAAAATGGCTGCTACACTTGTTTTTTACCCATGACATACTTTTATCCAGTTCTGGGACCCACGAGCTACATATTTTTGTACTTGTTCTAACATAACTGAATCATACTGTAGCGGTTTGCTACTCGGCTGCCGCTGGGCTCTAGAAACTCATGAGGCTCCAAAGGATCATGGGAGGCACGTCCCCTCCAAACAAGTGTTGTCTAAATGTTTGTGTTTCATGTGGTATTTTGTGTTGAAGGTTGGACTAAGTTTGGTGTTGTGTTGGGGTGGGATGGGTCACCGTTAGGGTGAAGCCTGTGGTTAGTGATAACCTTCTTCCGTGAGTTTAGCACTTTTCATGCACTCTTCTGCAGCTGTCATTAACAGAATGCTGACTCTCAGCAGCATCATGGCATCCCCTGTGTCATGCCAATGCCACAATAGTTAGAAGTTGATTAGTGCCCTCCAGTGGTCTTGGATGGATTGCATAAGACCATGACAATGGGCACAACGATGGAAGGATCGAGAAGACAGACAGCCTCAAGACCCAGCGGCAGAGCTGGTGTAGGAACATGTGCAAGGCCAGAAGCGGCTCAGTGAGGCTGACAGTGGTGCTGGCGAGAGAGAGACTGGCCAGCCATTGGTTGCCATCATGGGCATGCCGTTATTTCTACTGTGAACAGGTATGCTCACATGCACCAAAAGGGACACTGTGGAATGTTTCACCATGTGCAGGAGGATTTGCAACAGTGAGAACGCAGTGCAATAGAGGTACAGGGGGCGCTCATCTACAAGGGGATGCTGGCCTGGAACTGTACGCACACCCAGGAACAGGCTGGAGTTGGTGGGTGACTGAAGACAGTTGTAATTTAGAGGGGAGGTGTGTAGCGACCCACAATGTAACCATCTACGCAGAAGTGATGTGGCTGGCCAGTAAAACAAAACGCTGTGTGACACTGTTTTTACGGTCGGATTTTCAATCAATCAATATTTATTTGTATAGCACTTTTTACAACTAATGTTGTCTCAAAGCAGCTTCACAGAAAAGCAGTTTATATAAAGGAAAAGAAAAGAGTTCTTATGGGGGGAGGAGGAGTTTTTAAATGGTCACTGTCTCTCTGCTCCACAGTGGTCAGACAAGTGACTGAGGATACGCTGAGCTGAAGCAGTTAAAAAAATATGTATATGGAGTGATATTTGGCAATTGTTCTTTGCTTAATGTGTGGAAACCACATAAATAAATTTAATATCTGAATGTGCTTTAAAGCATGAATGCAATTATTTAAACAAAAGAAGCAAACTTCAGACTAAACATGTCTTGGCTCATCAAATACAAATGGGTAAAAGCAAAATTGTGCAAATGTAATTTCTGGCCAAGCCATCACTTAAAGCACAATACTAAACACACACTCACACACACACTCACACACTCACACAAAATACTACTGCACTAACACTGATAATTACCAGAAATTGATTACAAATGAGGGCCAGGACAAAAAGGAAAATCAGAAGGAGAAGCTACTAGCAAGACCTAGCCCTGCTGAATAACTGAATAACATGACTTCTAAACTTCAGTCGGCAGAGAAATGGTTCACTTCACGGCCAGTACGAAACACTAACAGCTGGGGCTGTGTTCCGAAACACTCACTATACCCTACCCAGGTGTATGTATTTAATAAGGTAACTTCGGTCTATTTTTGTTCTTTGCTTGGCTATTTCTTAGTGTTTAGCCTGAAGTCATTAGTCCTAAGTTTGGTTTTATTTTAAATAAACCCCTTATTACAGGTCAAAATAAGAGTCGTAAAAGAAGGTTTAAAAAAAAAATAAAATTAAATTAAAAAAAAAAAAAACCCCAAAAAAAGAGCGCTCAAGTGTGTGGTTTGGAACTCAGCCCCTTGCCGCACTATGGTCAATTTCACACAGTAGCCCACCACAGCAGGCAAAACGGACACTGTACCTTTTTCTCTGGAGAAAACCTTAGAGGTTCTACAATGTACAAGTCATCAGGACCTACTAAAGAGGGGAGAGAGGGGGGCAGGTTAAAGGAATGGTATGGCAACCATGAACAAATACAAGCATGAATGCAATTGCAAGTAGTAAAACGGTCACAGTGCAGAAACAAGACAGCAAGACAACGCTCAAAACTAGCAGATGATCTTTAATATCTATTCCGCCTTGGGAAACATTACTGAGTTGGAGGCAGATTTTGAGGCTTGTGGAAATGCGTACCTTTTAAAAGGTACTGTTCAAGTTTTAGAGTTGTTACTACTTGCAAATGTTTGAACATGAGCCAGCCAAAAGCTTCTAACAACAAAAAATACAAACCCGTTGCACCATGAACATAAACTGGTAGTGACAAGCTCCCAACCCCAAGGGCATGCACGCACACAGGCGTGCGCACACACACGCGCACAAACGCACAGCAAAACATGAGTAATTGTGACAAAATAGAGAAAGAAAGGTATTCTGGTGTAGTGCATGACATTAAAAGTTACATTGGAATTGCCCTGGCTACTTATTAACATCTCATTTGTGCTGTAGCTGTGTAAAGCACAAAGTGAGAGACGCACTGCTGATGTAATTATGCTCTTATGGGTTGTCTGCAGACTACACAGAAATGAGGGGCACACAATATATGTATTCACATATATATCACTTATCACAGTGCTGGTAGATGATGTTGCATTGATAAATATGATAAAGGAATAATGGTGTATAATGACCATAATGAGATGGAAGGAGCTGGGTGACACGATGTGTGTTAAGAGAGAGTGTATGTGAAAGACAGAGGGGAGAGCGAGAGAGAGAGCGAGAGAGAGAGAGAGAGAGCGAGAGAGAGAGAGAGAG
>CM067481.1:18541779-18560841 GCA_034552555.1 Semaprochilodus insignis | reverse complement strand
GAGAGAGAGAGAGAGAGAGAGAGAGAGAGAGAGAGAGAGAGAGAGAGACATCCTCTTGAGTTTTGATTACTGCATTCTTCATCAAGACTCCTACCTTCTGAGGTAGGCAGCTGAAAGGACTTGGAGCGCACGAGAGGACAAGAAACTCTCCTCTTCAAACTCATATCATCATATGATGAGAAACACCTGAGAAAGGAATTCAAAGAAGGGAAAATATTAAGTTAAAGGACAAATGAAGACAAAAAAAGAGACAAACCAATAATCAAGTTAAAAAAAAGGAAAGGATCAAATGAATGAAGAGAAATGAATATGTGAAAAGGGAAAGAAAGAGGAAAGAAAAAAAATGAATGTAGAGAAGGAAAGAACAAGGAAAGTGAAAAATGTAAGAGCAAGGAAAAAGGAAAGCACCGAATGAAGAGAAAGAAAGAAGTGAACGAGAGAAGAAAAGAAAGGTCAGACAGTTTACTGCTTGAGGGTAAGGAGGATGACAGTAAACTGTTTTCTCGTTAGCGTGAGAGCACAGGTGTGATATCCTATGTTGTAATCTGAATGCTGTACCTCTTGGGGCTGGGGTAGTGGTTGCTCACAGGGATGGCTGAGCTCCGGCTGTGATTAGAGGAGCTGCGGCAACACTGCATACACAGCAGCAGGCCCAGAGCCAGACACAACACCAGAGACACCACCAGATAACTCTGTCTGTCTGACACCTGCAACACACACACACACACACACACACACACACACACACACACACACACACTCTTTAAATCTCCTTTGTCAGGTGTGAACTAGGTCTTGCAAAAACTTGTAGACTTTACTCCTTGGCGATGGCGCAACAGGTGTGGAGGCTGGTGATTTTGGGGTTCGTATCCCTCTAGCAATCCAGGGTTCAATAGAAAGGGCATGTCATGCTCTACTGACCTGTGGAGTTTGGCTTTGGTCTAACAGTTCTGCTGATCTACAGTGCTTCAAAGAACAGATTTCCAGGAAACAACAATATGTCATGTAATGTCAGAGAGGGGGCACAATGGCCTATAATCCTGCAAGGTTTACTCTCAGTTTCACTGAGTTACGATGGTTTCAGTTTCTCTGGCTCAGCTACGGGCGAGTGTCTCCACAAGGCTGCTATGAGTGTGGATAAAAATTTGCAAGATTCTGGGGTCCCTTATGTTTGACCTGGGTAAGGTGTAGTGATGTAAACTACTGTGTTAAAGTCAGATACCATCTTGCATTTATTTATTTATTTATTTTTTAGACACGATTAAGTACAATGTTCCTTTTCGTCACCTCTCAAGCTCAATATTATATGTTAGTTGCATTTTCTGCTTGATATGATCCATAGATCCTGGAGTCCACTGTCCAGAGAACAGAGCAGCAGCTTCTTTATTCCTTTATGTCTCTCACTTATGCAAGTGGATTATATTTTCTTAAGCATCCTCAGAAATATGTCCTGAAAAATTCATACTTTGTTCCTAATGGCTGTTCGGATTAGAAATATATATGTGAATGTGTGTACATACTTCTTTCTGTAACTGGCTCACAGTAGCAGACAGGTTAAGCATCAGCTTGGTGACATTCTCCAGCTGGCTCTGTAAGACCTGAATAGAATCTGTTTGTTTCTGATCCTGCAAGAGAGTAAAAACACAACCTTCTTAATGTGATAGCACGCCTGCCTGTCTAGATCTTCTCTTGTGCAACAGTCTTGAAATCATCTGAGAGGTCAGTACGTATGCATATACAAATGTAGTGCTAATGACCTGCTCTTCTGCTATTCTGGAGGTGTTCTGCAGTTTAATGATGGTCTTATTAAAGGCCTTCTGCATCTCCTCCATCTGCTTACGGTACCTGAGTGACAGACATGCCAGTGAGAAACAGTATACATTTCACATGATGACAGAGACCATGCGTTTATGGTGAAGGACAATGTGTGCTGTGCACTGAAAATGAAGGTGCACAAGGTGTGAAATTTCTGTTTGTGTGAACATAAAAAGGAGAATATATTTGCTCTGCTGTTGTTATATTCTCATTTAAAAATGTCAGATTACACAGATAATGAAAAGGGAAAACTTGTCTGCAAAAATAAGCTATATGAACTGAGGATTAATGTGTAATAAATTGTCCTTGTATTCCGATTTGTGTGTTCATGTAGGCATATTTAAGCATTCATGAATCTGTGCTTGTCCCTAATATATTTATATATTGTGCACTGAAAGGAAAAACATGCATACCTCTGGCTGAGCTCCTCCAGGTATCTGCTGCTGAGGGACATATTCATCTCCAAGGCTTTGATCCTGTTGTTCAGCCTCATGAACACGGACTCCTTCTGGTTGGAGCCGTGCACCTGGTTACCATTGCCATTGCCATGGCCATGGCTCAGCTCGGACAAGTTCTGAGGCTCAGCGTAAAAGTCTGTAGATGTCCGCTGTGCGCCGCTCTGGCTGGCTGGCAGGAGAATGTCCTCCACCTCCTCCTCTTGAGTGAGGGATGGGGCCTCGGGAGACTCGGGAGTTTTATGTTGAATGTCCTCGGGCCCCGCAGATCGGTTTGGATCTCCAGCCTCGGGGGCCATTGTGGGGAGCTCAGTGGGAGGGGGGATTTCAGCGGGCCGTGTGTGCGTCGGGAGGGGCTGGAGCGGCTGCTCTTTGGTTGGCACAGGAAGTTCTACTATTTCCGTTTCTGAACTAAGGAGATCTGAGGTGGGAGTGAGCATGGAGATGGTGGAGCTGGGGCTGAGGGAGCTGCTGCTGCTCTCTGGGATGTTTTCCAGGTACTGGGGTTTGGAATCCTGAAGCTCACCTGTAAGGGGTGGAGTCTCTGAGACATCCTGGGTGGGGGTAGGTCTTGAAAGTGAGGTGTCAGAGAAGCTGTGGGGGGGAATGGGTGATGTCTGGCTGGGTTCCAACAAGATGGTATCAGGTGACAGTTCCACACTGGGCTCCAGCTGTTCTGGGACATGATGAGGTGCTGGGGCTGTATCAGTTGGAGCAATCTTCTCATCTTGAGGGGCCTGAGTGGGCTGCTCTGCTTCTGGAAGCTTCTCAGAAGATGGGGAGGAAGCTTGGGTTTGAGTGGGGACAGGGAGGGGTGTGTGCGTTTTAGTGTGTGTGTTGGCGTGCATGTTCCGGTCCCGACGAAGACGCTGGAGTGCCAAAGCGGCCGAGCAGTACAGATGCAGATGCTCTTGGAGGCTGGCCAGGCAGGACAACGTATTGAAATGGCCACAGTAGAAGATGTTCTCTTTCTCCCATGCATCCTCCTCACGCCTCCTCTCCTCCTCCCGCTCCTCCTCGTCCAACAGAGTTACAGTGGGCGGGGTTGGCTCCTCTTCCTCGTCTTCAATGAGGATAACAATGCGACTCTCCTCGGAGGGAGACTCAGTGACTAATTCAGGATCCTCCTTCACCAGTGTGGGGTCTAGCTCTGGAGTGTGTAGCCTGGAAACAAAGTAATAGAACTTGAAGCAGTAGAATTTCCTTTTAAATAAAGGATTTAACGTAAACTTGCACTTCTTTACATGCTAGCAAGAACTAGGGATGAGTGTGATTAGTAGCATAGACAAACATGCAAACATCTCTTACACATATTACATATTAATGGAAATAGCCATGTCTAAGCAGGGCTATACATAAAACATTTTCAAACTTAAATTTTTTTTCCCCCCTGAAGGTTAAATCACAGATAAATTACAGACAAATCTTTAAATGCAATCTTCTAGCATGCAATGAATTAAGGGTCAAAAGTTCCAGGTTTTATGTTTCATGTATAACATACAGTCATTTTATTCATATTAAATTATTTCCCGGTCAGATATTCAAATACTCTTCCTTTAAAAATACAGATATGCATATAGCAAAAATAATAATAATCTTCACTGTTAGTGTAACTAGAATTATAGTGATGCTAGAACTATACTGCTGTTGTATAATGTTCAATTTGTACTGCTGCCTTATAGTCAAGTAATAATAAATGTCTGTAAAAGTACAGATAGGTATTAGCAGGTAAAACAGGTATTAACTAATACTGTGAATACATTTTGCAAAACTACTAGTTCTAAAAAGTGTCTTATCAGGAATAAAAAACAGATTTTGCATACATAACAATTTGACGGTTTTAATTTTTTAAAGCTTTTGTGCAAGGTATACATTAAACCTTTTACTACTGATGTGGTTAAACACCTAAATGATCCCATCACTGTAACAACAAAACATCCAACAGCTTTTTTGTCCTCAAACTTTGCATCTAAAAGAAACAGTAGGAAGCTGACTTTATTTTTAGAGTTGCGGCTAATGGGCTGACTTGGAATGTGAGCAAACAGAACAAACCAGTTTGAGCAGGAAAAGAACTGGGAGCTGAATATTGAGCAAGTGCACTGTAACGCAGAATAAAAGGAGGGTAGGTGTACGTAAAACATACATTGCTTGTTGCTCTGTGGGGGTGGGTGTTGGTGAGAGTGTGGTCTCTGCTGACACTCCTGTGATGTTTTCCTCCCCTGAAGATGCATTCCCTATAAGGAGGCGAACACAATGAGTATTATATATGAGGAGAGGAAAAAGGCCACTTGGACAAAAGACAGAGAAATGTCATACATAGATGGGGAAATGGAAAAGGCAGCCGCCTGCAGCGTTAAGCTGAGATGAAGAGCAGAGAGTCAGAGCAAGCGAGAGACGTGCGTCAGAGGCTCTACCCACAGCTGAGTTTAGCCAAACCCCTGCACCCCCTCAGCTCAACTCAACTCTCCCTAGCACAAAGAGACTCATTGTTTATCAAGAAACATACCCTCCACGAGCCAATACTCCCTCTTGCACACTATACCTCAACTAAAATTCAGACACATTAACACACACACACACACACACACACACACACACACACAAACGTACACATCTGGTCCCTAAACCAGTAACAGTGGCAGAGGAAACATCTCTGGATTGCACATAATGATATCAAGATGAAGGACAGAGGGACAGTCAACCACGCTTCTTACTCTGGATAGGAAAAAGCTTTGAAAACAACAGAAAAGGCAAACAGGCTACAGGCACGCAGACAAGTTTCATACCACTAGCATGCAGCCAAAATGTACCTAAATGTATGAAAACAGCTCAAGAAAATGTCCTTCACATTTAACACAACAAAGGCAGGACAGCAAAGCTAGACCTTATCAGCATGCTTTGTGGGGCAGCGTGTTATGGACATGAGCCCTTTGAAAGTTGTTGGAGAGATAAATGATGATTAAAATATGTCTGATTCTGTATGAAACACAGACCTGTTTTCTCCGTGTAACTGAACAGAAAACTAAAACGCGCACATTTCAAAAACTAGGACTAAAGAAAGATGATAAATTGTATTACTATCATCATTATCGCAATACGAGATTCCACGATTTTTAAAACTGCAAAAACACAACAGATTACCTCACACGCAGCACAACTGTGACGTAATTTGATGGTCTAGTAGTCAAGGACAAGGCAGTTTTTAAGTTGTGCAAGAGAGTGTGCGTCAAAATTGTGGCAAAGTCACTCACCTAATCTAATTAGGTCACTCTGCACGTGCAACATTACTAACATAATCTGAGATGATCTTTCATTGCAGACACTATCAATGCATATTCATCATGGACGCTAATATTGTGACATAGACAAAAATGATATTTCGCAGCCCTAATGGCTTTATGTCCACTACAGCAGTCACAAACAGCACAACCGACGAACTTCCAGGTCGCTTAAGGCCAACTAATGGTAAGGAGCCAAATTTATGAGTCATGTTTTGCCAGTTATACCAAAATGCGTTCCACATGAGCTAACCCCCAAACTAATCAGTTTGGGCAGCAAGGCAGGTTTGTTTTTCAGGAGCCTCCTGGCATTAAGCTTGTTTGCGCAATGAGAGGGACGAAGTATTGCGTTATAAAAGGCCAACTCTTTGAAAAGCAAATTTTATGCCTAATTCTCATACTCCATAATTATTTAGCTTGCAGTAAACAAACTGTCTTCATCTGAAAGACACACTGAGAAACCTGTTGAGGTGACGCCGCAGTGTGTTCATCAATCAAAATCGTAAACACAGTTAAAGCTATAGCTAAAGCTATCAATCCAGGAATTAATACAAGAGTGAGAGAGACAACAGGACTATGGCTCTTTAAACTACATTTAGTTAAGCTTTCAGGCTAGGTGCCCTCAACATCGTCAACATTAAAGAGCTGTACTCTGGCAAACTCCTCTACTTCAACACTTTTTACTGCCTACAAGCTCCACCAGAGTTGGCACAGCAACAACCCCCACCCGTCACACAGCTGTGAGCCAGAGAGGGAAAGTGAGAGGGAGAGGGAGAGAATATAGATAGAGAGTATTCTGCTATTAGAGCCATAGGGGAAACTTCAGAGGTCCACTACAGGGGTCTGCGTGATTGTTAACCCATTAAAACCCTGGATTATTACTCAGTAACTAATTTCACAACTTACTTTAACTAACAAATATATACCGTTTAGTAAATTCTACAAATGTAATGTAGAAAGATGTCTAAAAGGTGCTGTGAAAACCGCATGTCGGTACAGAAAGAGACAGTCTCCTAGTCTTTATTTTACATAAATTGAGTTATGCTTTAATGTGTAAATGAAACCTCAGGCTGGACCCCAAGTGTGTTCCAGGGTTCACATTTATCTTCCCAGCCAGTACAATGTCCCTCCTCGGCAGGCACAGTAACCACCAGAGTGAGTAACTGAAGTGTGGACATGCAGGCCTTGACAGTTTAATGGGTTAATGAGTAGAACAAAGTGTTATACCTTCCATTTGGGCTCCATCTTCAAGCTCTGGCTTCCCACCTAAGACATTAGCAGCAATGTTGTTGACCATGGTGAGAATGGCATCTGCCGAAAAGAAACAAGCACAGAAAATCAAATACTAAACATTTACAAGTAGATAGAACACTGAAACAGCACAGAAACCTACATTATCTACCCACATGGCCTGAATCTATAATCACAGTTTCCTCAGTAGGAGTCAAACCAGGCATGGACCCACAGAGACCCTAATAAGAGCCCACTCTGTGTGCTTGTGTGCGTGTGCATGCATTTTCAGACTGCCAGTAGTTAACTCGCCATGGGGGCCTGTTTTACGCCAATCGGGCTGCAGTACTCTCTTTTCAAAACAGAGCCTCCCCTACCTCGGAGGGACCCATGTCAACACATGGAAACAGTAATGTGTGCATCTGTGTGTGTTCACACTGCTGTGCGTGTTTCTTGAGTCACTGAGGAACAGACAGACGCTGTGCGCACTGCTTGAGGAGGGAATAGAGAATCACTAAATTACCCAAGCTAAACTAGCTGAGAGGTTCAGAAAGAGAAAACTGGCGGGACATTACATTCCTGGAAACCAGACATAATATTGGGTTCATAACATTCCCAGCATATCAGATACTAATAAAATTATGCTAGGCTTGGTGTATACGTAAATAATCCCCCTCCAGGTCTTATATAATTCTTGTTTAAAACATTGCCATACAAGATAATCCAACACCTTATCTAAAGCGTAACAAAACTAATATTACCCATTATTTACACACAGGTTTTCCATTGTGGCCTTTAAAGTTACCAAGAATGTGGGGCCACAGCAGAGAACTAAACAGAGAACTTCAATCGTACTTAGCAATATACAAGTGTAAGACTTCAGTGCACAGTCAAGATACTGTACACGTTCTCCAAAGCAGCGTATCAAACAGGGAGCCTAATATGTAATACGGCATTGTAATATACTGGAGGCATCCATAACAGTAAAGAACGGTACGTACTTGTGGCGGAACCCAGGAGGTTCTTTGATGGTTTGTCTTCAGATGGAAGGTAGCCTGGTGGGTAATCTAAGAAATGGAGGTCTAGAGTTAAGAGAACAGCTTCAGTACATTAGTTGATGAGCACACACGGCAACCACTGACAAAACATGTGAGATAAATCAAGGAAAACGTACACAGCTTATGGTCTAGAGAACAGAAGACTTGTTTACCAAACGCAAAATGCATTCTCTCTATACCTAAGACTCCAACCAATTTGTGACCAATAAAAATGAAAGAAAAGTTTTTTTTACAACATATAAAATCTTTAGAATTATATCCATCAGTGCAGTTTAATATGAAATGTTAAATTCATATTAAATATTCAGTTTGCTGACTAAAATTATTGACCGATCACAGAAGACAAGTGACAAACATAATTTCTAAAATTCAGATAGCAATAGTCTTACATAACAATGTTGTAGCACTGCAGGGTGGAGCTTGTATGTGTAAACTATATAATATGTGTAAACAAACAATGTATATATACACACACACACACACACACACACACACACGCACGCACGCACGCACGCACGCACGCACGCACGCACGCACGCACAACATGTTCAGTATTTGGCTCAACTCTGCTGGTCAGTGCTTACTCTATACATACAACACAACACCAAGAAAATGCAAAGGTCACCATACCATAGTCCTCGTCCAGGTACTCAACCCTCTCTGAGGGATACTGGGAATCAGCTATCTCATCATACTCTTCGACCATACTGGTGCCAAACACCCTAAGAAGCAGAAAAAAAAAACACAAGACAGCAAAAAGTTAGGGAATAAGAGTGAAGAGAAAATGACAGAAAAGGACAGGGCAGACACCCAAACGCCATATTAGCCATATTCAATAACAGACATTATGGTACATATCTTTGGGCTAAAATCTCTGTTAGTTAAGGAAATCTCATTAACTAAATACTGTTCTTAAGCCATGATCTGCAAGAGCAGTAAACAGATGCAAGCTACAATAAGCATGTAACTAGAGTCCTGAGGCAGATATGGCTCATTACAGGAACTACTGTCATGTTTTTCCCCTCTTGGTCTCACTTTTCTTTCCCGCTCTGTATTGCTGTTTTATGCCTACTCTCTCTCAGCATGTAAAGGAATTGCTTGATTGAGAGAAGTCTGAGAGTATGTTTCTCCTGCTATGTGGCAGGTTTGGCCCCCCTCACAGGCCTCTAACCCACAGTAACATTTCTGCCAAGGCAAACGGCAGAGACCAACATTTTCAGCAGAACTGAACTCGATTCAACCCTCTAACAAACTTCTAAAACCTGTAAAACAAGGCAAAACAGGAGGACAGACATAAAATATCTAAAATAAATGTATGAAGTAAGTATGAAAGTGCTTTTCACATTTATTTAATGTCTTTTTTGGAATCCTCTTTGAACCTAGATCACCCTTCACTATGTGAACATTAATATGGGTTAATGTACCAAAACAAAATGATTTTGTAACTTTGCATTTACAGACTGACATATGTACGGCTTCAATCAAAATGCAGTCCAGGCTGAAACAACTTATAACGTCAACAGGACTGGGCGGGGCTAAACAACTAAAGATTGAACAGGTGCATGTACACTGGTGAATGTTTAGATCACTCGTTAAATTATAATCACTGTTATTTCTTTCGGTAACAACTGATACAGTGTAACAACTGATAAAGTTAGACATCAAAGATAGTTTTATGTAATATAACTTTTGTGTTTTGGGACAACAAAGTGTTAGTTTTGGGTGTTTTGGGACAACAAAGCGTTATTAAATGTTAAATAACTTCCTGCAATTATTTACTTGTAGGTACTGACAAGTTATCTGCCTTAAAAAGAGCACCATGTTTCAAAAAATGAGAGGCTGTCTATCTCTGGATGCTAATTCTAGAACAACATTCTCAACGTTATACAGCTCAGTCATTAACATTAGTAGCATTCTAAAGTCGAAAATGAAAACACAGCAAATTTATAACTGTTAACTTTTCTGAAAACAGCAATTCCAAGAGATTTTACTGAAAACAGCTATATCAAACTTCAAAGGTTTGAGGTTTTAAATAAAATACACCTCCAACACCAAGCAGAAAAGGGCAAAGGTTCATTTTCCATTGAAGAGTAAGGCCCAATCAAACAAGTGATACTCTTGAGTTAAGCCTGCAACAACCGATTTATTTCAGAACAGTTTTTATACCCTTCCTAGGGCACTGGGAAGTCATCAGCTGTTTTTCCTCATGCCTCCAACTTCTCATACCCCTTAAGTTTCCCACCAATATTTCCGAATCAAATATCATCACAAATACCACTTTTACCAAACCTTACATTACAAATACATTGTTACTTTATCACTTTGTATCACAACTGATCCCACCATATTTTTCATTTTCCAAAATCATGATTAGGTCCAGGCCTTGGAACATTAATTCCTTCTAGTTGACTCCAGAGTAACTCCAGAGGAGTGCATCTGCATAGATACAACAATAACCATAGAAAAAGCTGAAAAATCACTTTTTATGTGAACCATCCTTTCTTGACCTTTAGTGTTCTACAAATGGGTTCAATACACCAAACACAAAAAGGTAGGTGAGCGCTGTGAATATTCTCCTCCATGCTACAAAAACTTGACGCGTTTGATTTAATTTCCCCATCCTGCGATGGCTATTGCATATGTATACACTGCAATGGCGAAGCTGAAACAATACATACTGCAGCCCTACTACAAAATATATTAAGAGTTATCAATCAAACACCAAATTTCTCAAGTAAATCTCACTCACCTAATCAGGCTAAGGGGGCAGAAATGTTCAGACCCAAAATGTGAGAGCAACTCAACCTGCAGAGGGAAAAACACAAAACAGACAAAAAAGTGTTAGAAAACAGGAACCCCCAGAATGTGTATATTTTTCACCCTTCGTCATAACAGGCAAAAAATACCCAGAGTGAAGAACTTGCAAAGCGTGAAGTTTTCTACAATACTGCAAAAACCATAATGTGTGAACAAAAACAAGCACTGTGTTTGCATATTAGGTTGTGTGCATAAAAACTGTCACTGTCATGCATTACTCTACATGGGCCCTGCATCCCAAGCACCCATTACTGTGCATTCAAAACATCTACAAGAGAAGAATGCTAACCTTCATGTACTTGATGAACATCTGATGCAAGAGTAAGACAGAGGAGAGAAAGAGAAAAACAAGAAAAAGAAGAATCAGTAAAATGAAAAAAAAAAAAAAAAAAAAAACGAGAGAGAGACTTGATTCATGCCACAAGCAAGTCAAGCATTTGTTCCGTTCTCTTTTTCGTTATAAGCAACAGTATTCACACAGGAATATGAGCTCAGGTCAGACCAGAGAAATATTACCTGCGTGAAAAACGAGGCGAAGCAGAGAGTAAGAGAGACATGACTAGGCTACATATCTTCACACATGTAACAGATACACTGTATCCAACAGCAAAGCACAACAAGAAGGTACAAGCCCAAAAATCACACCGTCAGTGAATAACGTGTGATCTATTGTTTCGTAACTGCTTCTTAAAAAGAAAAAATAGCACAGGTAAGTATTTAATATGAATCACAGTGTGGGATAAGAAACTTCTAGATCAAAGACAGAGAAAGAAGAAAAGGCTCCCAAGCAACATTGCAGGAAATGTAATGGGGAAAAGAGAAAGAGGCAGAAAAAGAAAATATGTATTATAAAGCAGTCCCCCCCACACCTTTTGTCACTCTCTCTCTCTCTCTCTCTCTCTCTCTCACACACACACACGCACAGCATCTAATGACGCAATGATTTCTTATGCCTTTTTCCCTTAATAGTATTTTGTTGCCTGTGTGTCTCGCTGTGTCACAAGGAACACACTGATGTGATGTGGCCATGGACCTCCATGCAGACACGCAGGTCAATGTGACTTTCAAAATGTCACACAAACACTTGCTACCACCCCCCACAAGCAGGCTCCATTTCACTCTCCCTTTCACACAAAACACACAAAGGTCACTGTGGCCGCTGTGCATGTATTTCATGTCTTGTAATAACCTAGGCTTTTAGTCCATGGACAAAGTAAACCATGCAGTCACAACAATGTCCCCAAAGAGCATTAGGTCCCACAAGACTCTATTCTCTACGTCCTATTCAGTCACAGGGAAAGTTGTGCCCTACAAAGGTGTTTAGAGTGGTATTGAAAACCACCTAATAATTTTTAGATCTAAAACTGCATGCTAAGACTTACCTTCACATATTTGGCGTACAGCTGTTCATCCAAAGGAAAGCTCTGCACAGTGCGTTCGTCCCGGGCATGAAACGTGCCAAGCTTGATCCACTTATTTGTTGGATATCTGATAGGAAACAAGATGAAATAAGACATTTACAATGAAAGGGTTGTTGACATACAGGGATGTTAAAGAGAGACAGTGACAGAGAAGAACGGAGATAGAGAGCCTAAAGCACTATAGCTTATAACAATATAGTCATACTGTCAGTACCTGTACAGCACAGGTAGCCTGGATCAAAACATCACAGCTCGAATGTACACATCAATGTTCTGTGTCTACCACAATATTCAACAGCAACAACAACATGAAGCACGGGAGTGGTATTGTCGTCACAACAAAAAGGACTACTACTCAAAACTAGCATTACTGAAGATACTCTGGGTTCAACTAACCAACCAACTAACTGAAGTAAATCACTAGAATATTTCCAGATTCATACATGACTACAGTGCAGGAGGTCTGCAGTGTAGTCATGTATGAATCTGGAAATATTCTGGAAATATTCACTGTCAATGTAATCACCTCCCCAGTTTAAACTAACCCAGCTCAAAGAGTGCTTTAACGTGGCAGAGAGTGTGTGAGAAAAGACATTCAGGTTCCAGGATGCAGCACAGGTGGAGAAAGGTGAAAACACACCTGTCACTTATGGACACCAGGAAGTCTTTTGGCGTGGAAGAGAAGAGCTCAAAATTTGCAATGTCCAGCTGCTTCACCTGGATCGGCTCACAGAGCTCAATGACAAACCTGGAGAACACAGAGGTCGAGAGGCCATGAGGGGGTGAAGAGTGAGAGGACGAGAAAACTATTTCACAAGGTCACTTTCAAAGGCTATTTCAGTCTGAAGAGCTGTGCTGCCTTACTGCTGGCTTCTTCTTGTGAAATTTCACTGGCTGCGCTCAGACAATGGCAGGCAGGCGAGCATGCGGAACAGAAGCTGGTTCAAGCTCACAATAATGCTACGTGTGTGTGTGTTATAGAGAAAGAGACAGAGAGAATCATGTTGGTCTCTGCATCAAACAAATGTTTAGATTTGGTCAATGTTTCAAACCAATCTGATTACATAATTATTATGGAAGAAAGGAATGTTTTGGTGACACTTGGCTGCTGTGTCAAAATGTCTACATTTGTTCTTTTTAGTGCATATGTAACCCTCTGCAAATTAATGTGCTATGCAGATGGATTTACCTCCAAATTCTACATTTTATAAATGTATCGGCGCCGTCAGACATGTATAACCAAAAATTAACAGCACTGGTCCAATTCACATGATAGCATGGCTAGTCAATCTAATTCCTTCAGAGGGCTGAGGCTGACCAAAGTGACTCACCAGATCTTATTACTGCAGGGGTTCAGCATGTAGAGATCCATATTCTCCATTAAGATGGCAGATGTGCTCTGAAGAAGAATGAACACACAAACAACTCAGACAACTACACAGACGCACACGTTCATGAAAATATAACTGCGCTGAGATGACGCTATTAAAACGTCTGAACTGCATCATCTCTCATCCATAAAGTGGTTTATTTATTTATTTATTTTATAAGCCTTGTTTAAAAGGGAGTTGAAATATGAAAATGTAATATAATAGCAATTGAAGAGACGATAGGAATATTACATGGCTTACGGCAGTGATGTAACAAACAGCAGGCTAGTAAACTGGAACTAAAATTAAACTTGCAATCAAACCACTAGGTGTACATTAAACAGCTGGAATCTATGGAGATTGTCTACCTTGGCCTCGCTGTTGGCTGCAAGGATTTTGGCCCCACACTCCACAGAAGCGTAGTTATTCTTAAAGTTCTTCTGGACCTTCTTGACTGGGTGTGGACTGCCATTGGATGACGTGTGCAAAGACTGACCTGAAAAAGGGTTGGGGGCAGGGGGGACAAAGTTTTTAATACACTGGGCAATATTACTGGGAAGACAAATAGTACATTTGACAGCACTGGCAACACAGCAGACACAAAACTAAAACTTGCTGAACTTCGTTGTCTTTCACAACAGTTACTGGATAATAAGCAGTGACCGTATGATAACAGTTAAAGAACACTGTTCATTGAAGTGACCCAGACAAAAAACAAAAGGCAGCTTATACAATAATGAGACTCTACCTTCTACAACTAATAACTTCATATATATCGTAATATATAATAAATATCTTTATATATAAATAAAAAAAAAATAATACATATTAATTTACACTCATTGTCCATTTATCAGCTCAACATCCCATACAGATTAACTTTGTAGTTATTCGATTGCAGACTATAGTCCATCTTTTTCTCTGCATACTTTGATAATCCCTTTCAGCCTGTTCTAGGTCATGCCCAAAACAGAGCTAACAAAGTATGCAGCAAATTAGATGGACTATAGCTTGCAATTGTAGAACTACAAAGTGGTAAGTGGCCCCTAGATGGTAAGTGACACTAATCAAACGTACAATGAGTGCAGACACAAGAAGGTGTACCTAATGAAGTGGCCGGTGAGTGTATGTAGTCATTATCTATGTCTGCAGCATCAAATAAGAGTACAGGAGGAGTACAGACACGGGAATGTGTACACCTGTACGTATGTGGGCTTTTACCCCCCTGTGACTGCACACACACACACATCTAAAAGATACAGAGGCCCCAGAAGACTGGGGTTAAAGTTTAACAATAGTTGAAGTGACAGCCTTGTCCTGCTGGGGCCCTGTACACATGTACAATCCCTTCTCTTATCTGATTTGAGGGGGCCTTGTTTTCAGTTTTTCTTCTAGAACATTGTAGGTCAGGCACTCCTGGTTACAGGAAAACAAACCAAATACCCTCTGCACCTCACCATGCAGCACATTACTCACTGATCAGAGTCAAATGTCTCACAGGGTTAAAGTCTGTCAAAATCAAGTTGCACAGAACTAATGCATAGTCCAAGATAATAATGGGCGACTTTGGTTATAACCATGTTACAATATTAGTCACACTACAGCAACATGCACAAGTCAGAAACCACCATTTGATTAATTACCAGACAAAACAATGTTTACAATTAAAGATATATTTTTTCCATGTTTAGTGTGTCCACCATTATCATAGCTTCCATTTTTTCCCCCAGGAGATTTGCTTTCAGTTTTTCTAACAAATCTGCAGGGATATTTGGTAGCATTTTCTGCCTTTTCACAACCCAAGTGACCCCAGTTATAATTTTAGACTCATTAATCCATAAACCTTACTTCAAATTTCAGATGTCTTGTTTTTGTGTGGTCTTTTTTGTCTGTTTTCTCAGTAAGAGTTCAGTGCACATTCTTTTGGACTCATAGCACTTAGCTGTTTTCTTACAGTGGAAGGATGAACAGAAACTAACACCTATTTAAAATAAAAAAAAGAAAGAGTCTCTTCCATCTTCTCTGTTTCTCTTTTTTTAGAGTTTTTTTTAACTCTCTGTTTTTTTCCCCTTAAATTCTGCTTTAGCCATTTCTGATGAACATCTTGGCAGCCAAGATGTGTTTGCGTACCAGATTGTGCAAAAGTCAGATCCTTACTGAAAGGTAATAATGACAGTGGCTGCTTTGGGATCACGTTTTGTTGGGAGGGCACTGCTGCACCTATCTGGTTTTAAGACTGGATGGATAGATTTTAAATGGCAACAGAGTTAAAATTTTAAGTTTAATAGAGAAGGACAGAGTTTAAGTGGCAATAGGAGGCACGAAAGTAAAGAGTGAACAAGATTGGTTATATATTATACTTGGTGTTTCCTGCAAAAAAGGAAAAAAAAAATAGTGTACTTAGTCATTTATTTAATAAACGAAAAGGTGGCCTCTGCTTTCTGCATAGCACTGTATGGATGCATAAACACTGCGGAAGCATCAGCATTTTGAAAGGGTCCATCTGCGGAGTGATGCTGTACATAGCTCTAAAAGTAGACTTCTCTCTCCTGCACTGGAGGGGGCTAGACCATTGCAGCAGGCTGAACATGTACGTATGTGTGAGTGTAGAAAAGCGTGTGTGCAGATGAGGTTATGCAACATTCACTATGCACGCTCCAGTTACTAAAAGCGGGCCTACAGTCACGAACTGACAAACTAAGATGAGGAGCAAAAAGAAACAGGCATGATGGTGAGCATTAAGCATTAATAGATGGAGAGAGGGGAGAAATACCAGCGTGCATTGCTGTCAAGTACACTAGCCAGAACAGTATTTTGTCCTAGCCAACAGTCGCGGTCACTGATCCACTAAATGCTTTATTAATGACCCTTCATTCAGAGTGATGTGAAATTGTTCACTTAGAGAAACTTGAACGACTTTATAACGGTGCTGATAAGAACAAGGCGTTGTGACATCTACAACACAACACAAATGCTATATTTGCTATTCAGAATCACCAGAGAACCTCCACATGTACACACACATACACACATACACTTAATTGTACTGTTAACTGGTACAGTTAAATGGCACAGAATTCTATTAAATGAGCAATGAACGTGCGTATGTATATGTAGGGGACTTTTGGTGGGATGTTCTCTCACTTTTCTTCTCCTCCACCTCCATAACTTGCTTCTTCCACTCATCAAAGGTAGGGATATCCTCTTTACCGGGTACATGGGGATCCGTCCCTCCCTCATGTTTAACCACCTACAAAAACACACAACATGCAGCAATCAGGTAGGAAGTCTAGCCTTCTTCAGCATTCATGAAGGTAACATCTAGCTGGATCAGAAAGTGGCGGCGTATTGACAAAATTGTGAGAATTTTAGCACTGTCAAAATTCACTGCCGCCTTGCATTCATTTGCACTGAGGATCGATGCCCAGCGAGGTGTGAGTGAGAGTATTACATAAGCACTTATGAAAGAGCACTCAGAGTTTCCAGTCTGAGGAATGCAACTCTGAAATCCTATTACAAAAGAGCACACCAACACGTGCGCACATATCCACCCGCAGAGGAAATGGACGGAGCTTGTCTGGCTTTTATCTCCAAAGAGTAGGGCTCTGACAATGTTCTGACATATGTAGACTCATTCAAAAATGAGAAGCTTTTAAACACTTTTCACACAGTTCAGTCTTGAGCCCTTTTCAGCTTCCATTGTCTATAGAGTTTTATAATTTCCCTTTAATCCCTTTTAGTCATTCAATGCAAACTATTCTGACTCTAAAGCCCCACTCACACTCAGAACAGGATGTTTTTACCAGTCATGTTCAGGCTTTATATCATTAACACATGTGGCCCTAATACAATTTTCACCACAATGCACATGTTCGTACATGCTGTTTAAATCCGGATAAACAGGAGGTGACCATCTTAGCATGAACAGACAAGAGTTACTTCTGAATCACGCACAAAAAGCAATCCCGTAATTGATTTGAATCTCATAAAAATTGAAAACCATCCATAATATCAAACATTCTACTCTGTAGGCCACGCTTTTAAACAGCAGCAACTCTGCATGGAATAGGGCAGATTTTGTTGCCAAACAAACAGCACTTTCCTCAGTGTAGTGTAGCAGAAACTGACTTGGTACAGTGGAAGGAAACGTAACCCCATGTGAATTTGACAGCACAATGTGTGTGCGTGTGTGTGTGTGTACACGAGCGTCAGCTGGTTGTAGCCTCCAGGGGTCCATATCGCTCGCAGGAGTCTGAGGCACCTAAACATTTTCACTCAATGAAAAGTAGCACACTGAGTGAAATCTCACAACCCAGGCAATTCTAGGATTAAGTATCTTGGCCTAAACTTTTAACCGCTCTCTGGAAAACTGTTCTAGACAGTTATGGAAGCATACAGGATGAGAGAAGTCAGCTGTTATTTGGCATTGTTGAAAAATGTTTTGTCTCCAAATGGCAAATAATTGGATGGAATACACACAATTGATTTGGTACATATGCATGTCTTGTAGCATGTCCTGTTTTTTTTGATGTAGCTAACGTGGCATTTTAGTTTTCAAACTTGTCTTCAATGTTTTTGCTTTTAGGATTCCATAGCCCCAGTAAAAAGACTGTTATCAGTTTCCTTATTTTTGACTGTATTTATACTAGCCATCTACCAAAAGTAGAAAGAGATGCCTGCACAAGGTCACACAGTGCTGTAATGCAGACCAATATGTTTAACATTAACTGTGAGCATTTTAATGTTAATAGTAAAAAATATCATTACTTGCATTAATACTAATAACAACAAAATAGTGGATTTCAACAGTCCTCACTAATTACAGTCCAAGCAATATTATATTCACCTGCTGGTCGTCGGGAGGGTGTGAATCGTTGGCTGTTTGCTTCAGCTCTGTGAGGTCCGGCTCAGCTGAGTCTGGAGCGGCATTTGGGTCAGGATTGGTCCCCGTCCCCTCGTGCTCTTCTGGTTCAACACTGCAGAGATGGACAGCCGGGAAACAGGTGGGAGAGAGAGTGCAAGAGATGAACAGGCTGTTAAGAAACCCCAAAACCACTAAATGGTTCTGAATGACAATGAGAAACATGTTTTTGGTTGATAGTGATGGTATATCAGGAGAAAGAAAACGAAAATGAATGATCACAAAATGAAAGTATGAGAAGAGTGAAGGAAGAGCAAGTTGACATATGTGCTTCCAGTATTTCCCTGCAACCTGGTCAACCCAAGGCTACCAAGTCAACCTGTTACCTGGTTGTTACGAAGTAATGAGCTGGTTAGCTGGCAGTGAGCCGGCAGCTCCTTAGTACTCACCTGTTGAGTGTGGAGCCAGAGGCAAGGGGCTGGCTGGAGAGGGCCACGGAGCCCACCTCACACTGAGTGGCACTAGAGTTCTTTAGTGGAGCACCAGCACTGGCAACCTCTAGTGCACTGAGGGGAAAAAATCATATGCCATTTACCAAGAAGGAAGAGGGTGCGAGGGAGAGGGTGTGTGCGTGCGTGAGAGAGAGAGAGAGAGAGAGAGAGAGAGAGAGAGAGAGAGAGAGAACGAGAGAGACTGTGTGTGTGAGAGACAGAGAGAGACTGTGTGTGAGAGAGAGAGAGAGAGAGAGAGAGAGAGA
>CM067481.1:18520347-18536955 GCA_034552555.1 Semaprochilodus insignis | reverse complement strand
TGGGGCATGTCTGAGCTTCTACCACTTTGCTGAGACAAGAAACTTATGGGAGCTCACCAGGAGCTCTTCAGTGCCTGCACAGAAGCTCAGAACTAACGGTCATGATGGAACACACTGATAGAATTCAAAAGAGCCCACCGTGCCTCTGCTGAGTCAGGCGAAAGAGCAGTTGGAAGGAGCAGGTTTACACAATGTAATGATGTGTTCTGGCATAGCATAGATTACTAGCAGAAACCTATCATACCAGTAGACAAATAAAGGCTCCCGAAATGATTCTTGGCTTGAAATAAAGAACATGCACATGACACAAAGACTCGACAACTTTTAAGATACTTTCTCATGAATTAGAAGTAAAGAACCTCTTTTCCGTCAACGTTCTCTCACTGTAATTCACATTGCACAAATATGTCAAACAACCTACTGGAATCTGTCGTACATCCACTACGCTACAAACAGAAAAATAGAATGTATTGATAGTTTTTGCGACAGTTTGGTGCGATCATTTGCATGGCAAAGCCAAAAGAAAGCCATCTTCTTTCTTAGGAAAGAGTTTCCAGTTTCAATAACGTGCTCCATCTCTCCATCTTCATTATTTATACTGGTGTAGTGTGTTGGTGGTGTTTACATTACATCCATATTTCATAAAGAAGTCTAAGGACTACAGCCAAATCATTTGGCACCGAAGGCCAGTCAGCTGGGTAGAGTCCAGGCCCAAAGCACAGGCAGTGGGAGCAAAAATGGTTGACCGAGCACTACACAATAAATGAGCAAGATCAATAAGCCAGGCGCTCCATTCAATGTGACAGATCACTTGGTCCTGTGCCAGGGTTTATCCTTTTGGTTTGTCTGGCTGAGTGGGATCAGGAAGGCCAGGCGCCCAGCAAAATCCCTCAAAGATTTCCTGTTAGTTTTTACCCTATTGACTGTGCCAGAGAAAAGCAGAGTCGGACCACTTCTACAGATGTCAAAACACAGAATAAAGACCAGATTTAGTGCCCAGGCGCACATCTAAAATGCTGTGCAAAAAAAAAAAAAAAAAAAAGACGTCTCAGCAACACAGGTGAACTGTGATCATCAAAATACCTAAATATTTTGAAACATACTATACTGTGCAAAATAGCCATTATCCACAAGCTATTAGAGGTAGAAATCTCCACAATACAAAATATAAACGATACACAATAGTCACAATACCATGTTACTGTGATTTTAAAAATATTGATGTATGCTAAGATATTATGTATTACAATATACCGTATTTTGATTTATTACATTTTTGTGAATGTAAATTTTATCTCCAAGACTTTGACAATAAGTTTGACAACATATGTTTTATCTAATGAGATTAAGTTTTATACGTCTCTTCATCTTACTCATTTTTATTGCAGCAAAATGGGAGAGTCGAGCAGACAGACTGACTAGCACTGCTATAAAAACCTTCCTTTACATCTATACAAGTATGAGAATCAATACTTGCCATGTGTGCATCAATACAATATTGGCATGCAAAATATCACAATAACATGCTTCATCAATCCCCTCACCCCCATAACATATTGTCGGTGATGAGATTAGATGCAAGATAACCCACTTGCACAAGGAAGAGGAAAGTAAATGGATAATTAGGTAAATCAGCTGGCTTGAAAAGATGTGTCTATCAAGAAGAAATTACTTAGAAAAGAAAATGGACAACAAAAAATTGCAAATCAAACAAAGGAATGTTCTCAGAATGAATAATGGACTGAAAAATGCAACCAAATTCTAAGACTGGACTTTGAGGTGTAGAAGTACAACCCTGCCAAAATAACTTTTACTTATTGGCTTTTACTGGAAAATATATATACACAGTATGAAGCTTGGTCTCCGACTTTTGGACAGTACTGTAGCGCTTAACTATCTTTCAATATTGACAAACGACAGAACCCAATTCTGTGCATACATTCGAATTCTAATCAGAGCCTGAGGCTGTGGGATTATAGTGACTGGTCTGTATAATTGCGTTGACCTCATCCTCTCACACCTGGCATGGCTCAGGCCTATTTAAGACAGACCTCAGGTCAGCAAATACCTGGGTCAGCCAGACCATCATAGCAACAAATTTACAGCAAAGCAGATGCTGGTGTCGTTCCTCAACATGCAATATACTAATTACACCAAAGAAAATATAAAGGACCCCCCGACCCCCAAACAAAAGATTAAACTAGAAGGGCTTTTCTAAAAACAAGAACTAGCCACCGCATTTTTCTCTGGGAATGCAGTGATGTGACTCTCATGTCAAAGATGATTTCTCAGGCTTCAACACAGAGATGAAAAAGGCGACATCACAAGATGTCTAGCTATGCATGATCCGTAGCACCAGCTAAACGCAAACTCTCGGGCAAGCTGCTCTACATAAGACTTTAATCTCATTACATCTAATTGAGAGTGTTAAAATGACCCATCTGCTAACTATGGCATGCAGAAAAGGCCCAAGGCCACACCAATGCACTCGAACATTCCCATAACAAAGCTTATTAGCTTTGTACTCAGCCCAATTCCTACTTGATGTTATTATGCCGAATAAGCGGCTACCATTTGTGTTTTAAGGAAAACAGAGCAGACGAGGCCTATGGAAAATGTTACTAGGGCTGTCCTACGGAGCGTCATCTCAGTAAACAACTGGAAGAGCAAGGAACATTACCCTCCAGTTACAAGCACTAATAGATACCTCAGGTGCTATATAATGAAATAAAAGAAGGAAGGCCCAGCAAATAGCACTACCAGCCTGGACCTAATGTTATAACGGCATAAAAACAAGATGGGATGGTTAATGGGCTTTAATGAGTCCACATGAATAGCAGTAGGACTGAAAAAGACATCTTTTTCTGATGATGGTCATGCCGCAAGGTATCACAGGGTATGGAAATAGACCTCAATGCAACAATGAAAGAAAGGAACACTAAGGTCGCTGTCTGAAAACACACTTCTCTATTATCAGAGTTTCCAGGGCTAATTCACTTTAAAAGATCTAAAGATAGTCTTTGGCCATTACAAGGAATAGTCTTGAGACGGATCTTGTGATACTGGCCCAGCAGCATGATGTATTACCCCAGGCTGATTAACTCTAAAAATGAACGGCTGGTTTGTGTGTGTGTTTTTTTTTTTTTTGTTTTTTTTTTTTAAATAAGACAAACAATTTTAACCTGTTCAGTTTGTTTGATCTCTAACCTCTGAACGCAATCCTATAAGAAAGCATTCCATCAACATTGACCATTTCAATGTTTTAATGTTCCATTTTCAATTTTTCTACACACATATAAACACATCAAACAAACTCGGATACTTCTGAGGCCCTGTTCAGAGAGACAGCCCAAATCCGATTTCTGCCGTATCCAGATTGATTTGTTAAGGGTTGGGCAGCAAAAAAAAATAAATAAATAAAAAATTCCCACATTAAATCCCAATTTTATAAATCAGATCCAAACCACACATGATTACAAATGCTTTTCTAGAGATGCGTCTCAGTCTCGATGCACTGGCCACTCCAAAACAGACTTCAAAGTGTCTTGTGCGTCACTCACAATGTGACAAACAGTGATGACATCAAATCCAGAGCGACAAAGGTGCTGGAATTTACTACATCACAGCAGAGACGTAAACCCATGCAGATAAGTTGGTGATGTCTGGACACGCAAATTCAATCAGATCCCTGGTGTAAAACGGCAAAAAAGGCAACTGTGAAATAGGAAATTGTGACAAACAATATAATACATTAAAAACAATATAAACAGTATACAAAAATATTAAAAGCAATATAAAACATTATATATAATGTTGAAGCAAAAGAATAGTTTATAGCTTGCCGCTATTTTTCTACAGCAAACACGGCTCAGTAAATCAGATCTTTAAGCAGTGTTACCCAGCTGGGAGCCCTAAAGGAGTCAAGGAATAAAAGAGAATTAAATGCTCTTTAAAGCTTACTTAGACCGTGAACAACAAAAGCATTGAGGTCCGCTGTAGATATTTCCCCTTTCAGTTTCATAAAGACATGGTATCTGCTCTCACATTGTAGCCCCTGACCATGCTCTTGATTATTGAACCCTCTATGTCTTAACCAAAGACCATGCCAAAAGAACCTGCGATTCTCATCAAATGAACTTCCTCATTCTTAATGGTTTTAGTTAAACCCAGCCTTCACATAGTGCTTCAGCAACTGGGCCATTTTCTGCAGTAGACAAATATGCCAACAGATGCTACCAACGAGCCCAGGCATGACCAGGTGAATGCTGCATTTTGATGTCATACTGCAGGATGATTCAGTTTAATGATCATCTGTCCCTGCATTATTTAGAAGAGACCTTGACGCAAGTCCCAGAACAATGCATCTAGTTTATTAATGTATGCAAAGAGAATGGAAAAATAGAGCCTGTTGGTCATTTAATGTCCAGATAAACTTTCCTTTAAACAGGCTGTTTGTGTCTTCTAACATGCTCTTCAAACACGCAAACCGGAAGACTGAAATGTGACCAAGCGCCAAAACTAAACTGCTGTTATTCCACTGAGGCAAAACCACAGCCAGCAGAGCCTCCTCTTTAAATAGCACAGAAAAGCAGCCTCTGCCACTCTGTTCCTCATTATATACACGCAAAACGGATACACATGGATAAGACCATGAAAAGGCAGTGCCATGGAGAAGGATATTATTCCATTTTGCATTGTCCAACAACAATAAGGACAGGGAGGGAAAGTTAAAGTACTGCATATGGAAGTTCCGCTGCATATTAAAGTCTATGGGGACAAAAATTGTAGTTCATCTGGAGCTGTTAGAAAGAGGGATATTGAATGGGACTCTTTGCAGTTCCGTAAGGGACAGGAAAAAAAGATAGAGCAGCTCCGAAGTGTGTACAGAGCCACGTGGCTGGGGGAGGAACAGAGGAACAGGCAGGCATGCAGCCAGCCTTCTCCCGAAAAAGTAGGGCAGAGCTTGGGCCAGACAAAAACATTCCGTCACCGGTCCAATGGATAGGAGGGATGGAGCCCAGACCTGCCTGAGCTGATAGTGCTGTGCAAAATGAAGCTAGCAAAAGGGCATCAAATCCTACTCATCCAACATAATCCTTCCTCGCTCACATGGCATGGCTGGGGCAGACTAAAGCAGAATCAACATACACAAGCTAGAGGGAGCTTATTTCAGACCACACTGACAACTCGGATAATCTAGTGTAGCAAACAGCGAGTAGGTATTAAGACCTCAGAGTTTCAGAAAGGAGGAAAGAACACGGACAAATACAAGACCAACACAACAAAAAGACATCATACTTGCAGCAAAGAACTGCAATGACTGCAGATTCACCATGGAAAGCTTTCAGTCAGAGCAGACTCCAATTCCCAAGGCAAAAGGTTGTGACATAGACACATCGCTTCGAGGCTTTACAGCACCTAGTCAAGTGTGCCGGAAGTCTCCAGAAGCCAAGTGAAATCACTGGCTGTATCAAGAACCTATGCAGTTCTGGCAACCTCAACAATACAGTAGCTCATGGCATGGGCATCTCTTTTCAGAAGAGAGAACTGCCACAGATTTCATCACTTTGAGCTGCAGCATCGTTGCATTACGTCATCAAAAGCAAGACACGTAGAAAAGAATCACTTGGTTGATTCGGAATATTCCTGCAAGCAAAAACAGACGTGTAAAAAAAAAAATAAATAAAAACTTTAGTTGGGTTTCTAATGACACAGCTGACTTGCGTGAAGTCCTTTGGTCCATAATTCAACTGTCTCTGAGCTCTGAAGGAGGGTTCCGGTCATAAGGCAGTAAACACAGGGGTCAGAAATTTGATGTGGTCCCTAGGGGTACAGTATAATGTCAATATAGAACATTAGATCACTGACTTCTGCTCTAGTTGGACTTCGTGGCAGGCAATTCCCAAGCCATAACAGAGTTGCCGAAGCACCCCGAGTCCTTGTTACGCCTTAGGCCAAGGGAGAGGACTATAGCATGGCCTTGGCCCCCGCCTCAATCCTCAGGGTCTCCATGCCAACCAGTGTGCCAAAGTTTAGCTGGAGAATGAGGAATTTTAGTTGTTGCTATTGGATACTTGTGCAGCTTTAACCACTGGACGTACAAGAAAACCAAATCCTGTCTCTCTCTATAAGAAGCTGTGTAGGTATTTAGCAATATAAATAAAAACAACCCACACTCTTCATACTGCCACCTACAGAATATTGATTTCAGAATCCACCATTCTCTAACAGATATAATCATTTAAGAAGCGCTACGATAGTCCGCTGGGCCAGGCAGGATGCTTAGGTGGAGTAGAGTAGACCTACATGGGATCAGGACACACAGAATGTACACAAAACAATTACCAAGCACATGTTCCCTAACCAATTAAACAAGACACAAATGCAATAAGAGCTCAGATCAAGGGGAGGTCAGTCTCACACCTGTGTGATTTTGGAATGTGTGTGTTGGTAGATTTGGGCCCTGGACAGCTTAATCTAAGCAAATGAATTCCATGTTTAGGTAGTGCAACTTGAGGGCTGGCCTCCCTAAATCCCCAAGAGCAACATCATATGCATTTATTACTATAGCGTTTTTGCACAAGTAGTAATTTGTAATTACATTAGTAATTTGCAGTGAGTCATGAAATCATGTCCTTAATGAATACAATTATGAAACCGTATAGCAGTAGGTGGATAAGAATACTTATGCTGCATCTAAGTTATGACTTTAAAAAGGTCATCAGCAAACCGAAAACCAAGTGTGTTCAATGGAGCATCGACAAGCAATTCTGCCCTGACTGCAGTGGTCAGCCGAATGTTCCATCAAGAGTTTTACTGTCAAACACAGTGGTGGAGTAACTGCATGCTGATCTTGTGAGGCATACATGTCAAATGCAGAAATGTAACCGTGCCCCCAATGTTATACAACAATAAAATAAGAGTACATCATCCTGACCCTTTCTGCAACAGTAACACACAACAGTAAGTGAATAGAAGAACGTTTCTCCACTTTTCAGAAAGAAGATACTATAGCTCACCATTTCGTTTACATTTATGTATACATGTCATCTTCATACCACTACTGCTAGTTTAAGAACCCCTGTATTACTGGAGCAGACCTACCACCAACAGAAGAAAGACATGGGATTAAGAGTGTTTACATCTGCAAAGATTCTTCTTCAATCTATAATAAGAAGAGTGTTGTCACATGGGACCCGCAAGTCACTGAGGTGTCTTGCAAATTTTAGTCAAGCTTATGCTTCCATTCCTGTCTGACATTATTGAACTGCTTTCTACACTGTGCAGCAGTTCTCACATGAACACAACCTATGACATGATCCACAGCTCTTCCAATAGTATCACGTCAGGGAGTCTCAGTGGCTCGGCTTCTAAATAGCTTCTGAAGCTGGGCTTGCATCTTGCATACAAATCCCTAGGGTACTCTACCACGGAGCCATCTTGGTGCTGTTTTTGCAAGCAAAGCATTTTGGTGATGTGCCATTGCTCAGCACACTCTTAAAAGGCCTGAGACAAACAGAGAGAAAACAGTCATTTCACTTGACTGAGAAGATACTAATTAGCCTGATCACCACACCCTCCTATTTACACCGGTCAAAACACCAACTCACCAAGTGCCTTTTTTTCCCCCCTTATTGATGCAAAAAAAAAAAAAAAACATTTCTCTCACACAGCTTCATGAGGAGCAACAACATGGGATGCTTTTTTTTGGCAGTCTTGAAGTTCGGCAGTGAAAATTACTTTTCATTTCAGCAATGTCACTATTGTCATTATCCAAAAACCATCTTAGTTCCAAACATTAAGCATTTAAAGAGACATGGAATAAGATATCTAAATGATGAGGGAAAAACTGAATTAGCAACCCACCAACCATTAACTGATTTTTTACATCCAATTCCTTAAACCCTTTTGCACATATCATATATGAATTATGACTAAGCTCATGTAAATAAAAACCATTTGGATATCTCCTCGTGCCACGCAGCAGTGACTGCATAGGTTGCTGTGACTGACTGACAACGACAATGACAGGGTCTTAAAACATGCAGGTGGTACAAAACAGCCAGGTCTCCTATCAGAAGCCTGGACCTACGTTGCAGTTACACTGCTGTGGATTTATGCCAAAAATTCCCTGCATTACTTGATCAGTCAGCCATCATTGCCACATCACAAACATCCAGCAACAGGAAAGTATGCTTCCCATTGCAGAATACCTGAAAATCATCATGGCATCACCCAGCATTGTTGCTCCATGTTTCTCTTGGCTACTCTTCCTTTTTTACTTTGACTCTAGTCATGCAAGTCCATTTGTTAATGCATTTGCTTTACTTGACTGTCAGTATTTCGCAGCTCTACAAGCGGTAACAAAAACCAGCACAATTTTAACACACTAGGCGAGAAAGTAGGACCACGTGAGCAACCTACAATGCCAAGTCACACAGCTAATACTGAGTAATCGTCACTGTTGACTTTGAATGTGGAGACAGCATATCCGGCATGCTGTTCAACCCATCCACGAAGTGACGGCAGAATTAGGTTATATATACGATGCATTACGTTGATGGGTGTGGAGCAGACACGCAATGTTCAAAGGATACAGTGTCAACACACGAACAAAGCACACAATAGACTGAATACAAAAAGAGGAGTTACATCTAGTCAAGATCAGGTTACTTGTAAGCCAAAGACTTTCACAATTTTAAAGCCACAGTCAGGAATCTTTAATCACAGTAAAAAGACAGTATGTTCACATTTCCATGCATTCCAGATTAAAACACCTGCGCCAGGTGTCATTTTCTGAAACAGGACCTTCCAAAAACAGCTCCACCACCAGTGCTTGGCAAAACTGACAGAATTCAATACCACAACATTTGATTGATTTTTTTTAATTATTTTTTTTTATTTTGATTTTTCATGGTGTCATGATATTAGATAGTTTAGAAGGGACAGTTTGCTGACTTTACACATCATAGGCTCTGTCCTCATCACCAGGAGAATGTATATGACTATGGCTGAATGACATGGGGTAATTAAAGGTACTTTGGCCAAGAGGACCATAATACAGACGGTTCTGTGTTTTGGCTAGAACACAGAACACAGTACATCGGACTGCCAGTTAGATAACAAAACTGATCAGAATAACAATCACATATTGTCATATTTGGTACATTGGTGTTTGGCTGCTTTTGTTTGACCCAACTCATTTACAGGCAGATCACAAGCTCAATTGACCACACTCACCAATGTCTTCCCAAGTTTATTCAGAAATTTGTTTTTGAGAACGTCACTAAGAACGAGGCTATGTCAGATTCATGAACTGTTCTTCAACTGCAGACCTTTTCGCACTTTTTAGGAAGAAATTTCTTCTGTTCGCTAAATGAGGTCCAATGTTTTTCAAGTTTATGATAATGGTGCTAATAATATAGGTGTGTAAAGATATTTCTTGGCATGAATAGCCTGGAGCCACTGTAACGTTTGATTCGGTAAATAACGGCAGGCCTTGCTTTCACCCTCTAGCTCTTAGTCATAGAACAAAGGGCTGGTACTGGTTTTGTGAATACTTTACAACTACAGAGGACAACAAAACAAGTACCTGGGTTTCGTTCTGCATGCTCAGAGCTAAACATGCCTTTCTGGAGTGTCAGGATGTTACCTGGGAACATCTACATAGTTCACTGCCACAAAGCATTGTGGAAGCTGTTTACCAAAATAACGTTCATAAAGGTGACACTGGCAATAAACGCATGACGTGGCTGTGGTGAAGCAGTCTTAAACATTCTTGTGCAATTCGCTTTCAGGAAGCCTCATTACTGGGTTTGTATAGGTCAGAACAAGAGCAGTGACTTACCCCCTTTAACTGCATTTAATAAAGCTCAGCCTCTTAGGAACGTCTTACAATGCTCTCTTTGAGTGAATTAGTAATTAATATTCCAAAAAGGAATTTGATTAAAAAGACATTAAACAGACCACAACCGGCTCAACATCTGCTGTTCCATGAAGGAACGATACATCAACCAGCAGTGCCTACCAGTTGCTAATGGAGTCACACCACATAATAGCCAAAATGTTCAGCAGCGTATCTCCATATGTAATGCAGCATGATTATGAATGTAGATGTAAGAGGGGAAAGTTGCAGTGTGCGCTTCTACACACTGTAAAATAGCAGGAAATAAGCAGGAAAGAAGCAGAACACTGAACGTAGGTGGATCAAAGGCTTTAGGGATTTATAACATGACTGGTCTACGGGTGAGGGGAAGAGGGGTTGACAGAGGTGATCTAATGAACGGAGACAGCTGAATCCCACCAGTATTAAAAATTAAAGTCACTGTCCGGAGGTCACTCCCGGACTGCACTGCGGTAAGGAACATGCTTGTAGGAGTGCACAGAACTTAGACTGAATAAATGAGAGGGGGAAAAATACAATACACATATAATATTTTGGCTGTATATGTTTTTGGGCCCATGCATTTATATTTTATGATATTTTTTTTTTAACTAAAGTGATTCACATTTACACACATTTACAAATCTGCTTTCCTTCAATAACACGATTAGATAAACCAACTTAGGACAAGATACAAATCTTTTTATGCGTACTTTGCAGTCCCTATATTTCACATGGAAACGGCTGGAACTGACACTTTGAAAAAGCTCACAAATAGCATAACCACAAGAGCTGTATTGCGACTTAAGTATTGGGATGTGATATATCACGGGGGAGAATCACTACTACTTACTGCCCACAATTTTCTTTGGCGAGTCACTTTTGCCAAATCACTTTCCACACAAGCACTGTTTGAGCTGGATTAGTCTGACCTGGAGTCGGGTCTGTAATATAACTTATTTGGGATTTAAATAATCAGTTTGGGTGTAACATAGTACGTATAATTACCCCAGCCTGGACTGAAACAGCATGTCCCAGAGGTTCGTCCAATAGACACCACACTGAATAAGAGTAACAACACTATGTATTAGAAGGGTTTTTTATTCAGATATTGCATATACCCGCAGATTACTCTTTAACTAAAACCCTAGCCGGCTCGAAGAGGCCTTGGGGCGATCATGGGGCGCTGAAGAAACTGGAGAGGTTGGAGATTTGCTTGCAGGAACAGAGACAAATGAGTTTATTTACTTAGAGGTGGGGGATGGGTATGAAGGAATCTGAGGAAGGAATAGCCTGGCACCGTCAGGCACATATGCATGTCATGCACATATACTTGAAATGCTTCAGAACTGTATTTGTAATGGAAGGAAAAACCTAAAACAGCAAACGAAATACATGCTTTGTTAGTGCTAATGTTCACGCCATTCTCATTTTACCCAACCATCTCACACCAACGCAGCAGAAGCACAGTACCGGAATCAAGCCTGTATGGTTGGATGGTATTTTGGCTGTAGCAGCTAACAGAGTCTGTCTATTCAGTGCTCTGTCTGGTTCCACTGGGAACACATTGTGCAGGGTGACAGCTCGTCCTCCTGTGCCCCAGTGAGGGGTTAAGATGTCCCAAACGGTTGACAGGAGAAGGACAATGAACACTGTCTCACCAAGTTTAATTAATCACATTGTCTGATGAGGCCAGCGCCAGAGTCATATGCATGTACCTGAGAATTTGTACTTTGTATCTGCACGGTACAGACATAACCAGAGATGTAAACTCAAGACTAATTTTGAAAGTAGGTATGAAAAAGAAAAGACAGACTCCAGTTTGGAAGTCTGAGGTACATAACACAAATGTATGGTACGTAACAGTTTTGGTTCATATCTAGCTTTGGCTGATATTAGCCCATCACAGTTCTCACTCAGACAGAAACAGGGTAAACCACCGCACTAGCGCTAGCAGGCAAAAACAGTACTGCAAGGAAATCAGGAGCCCAAAGGACAATTTTAAATCAGGCATGTGAAAAAACATGCGAAAGCAGGCAAGGGAAATCTTTCAGCGCAGCAGGTTAAAGCTGTAGGTTTTAATGCCGGTTAAGGCTTGAATAACGAAGGCTGACCCTTCAGATGAGCTAATAAGCTCTGGAATCATTACCTGATGCAGCGATAGATGGTGATTACCTGTGGGCTTTTTCTTCTCCTCAGTGGATGAAGTGCCATTGAGAGCAGACCCCCTAGTAGACATCTCAATAATGCCAACACTGATACCAATATCGAATCCACTTGGATCAACATTATGGAAAAGTGCAATCTTTGAGAGTTACTACCGTAGTAAATAAAATGCAGACATTTTAGCAGAACCATGTCACCCAAACCTTCTCTTCCAGGGCACAATGAACACATCATCAAACAGTGGTGTGAAATATTGATCAATGTAAACATTTATCCAAATTGCATGATACTTTCAATCCATTGTCTGATAACCCATCTAGTACCAGCTGTACTACTCATTTGTCGTTAGCGTGTCCTCGGCCAAACACTCATGTTAGGGCACTCACCTTTCATAGTACCCAAATATGACATACTTACTTAATACAACCACACCTGTGGCACTGTACAGCTCTGGTAAATACTCAATGTTTCACTGCATTGTTGGCCAGAATATTTTATCCCTGAACTTGCTGCAATGTAACCAGTGTTTCCCCACAAATGGGCTACTACCAAAGTATACTGATGACCACATACTGCTAGAAATAAGTCACATAACATGGACACAATATCAGTGGCTCAGTACATTTTTAAGTTAACCTATGATATTAGAGTAACACATCCCCCTGCTCCCAACCAGGTATATTTCAGAACTGTGTGTAATTAATACCCGAATAGTGATTTCAGTATTCAAATACTGACTTTTTTTTTTTTTACAGTAAAGTTAGCTGAAAAGTCAAGCGCCCATGCAGACCCCCACAGACAATATCCACAAGGAACGGGGCCAGAGAAGCATTGAGTGAAAGAGGAGGAATAACTTCAAAAAAAGAGGACAAATTTAAAGAAATGTTAAGTTTGCCTTCAACAGACTGACTATTCCCCTCTAAGCATGTTAGAATTTGCCTTCTTAGTAAAACACTCATTAGTTCTACAGTCATTAAAGTATTTCCACCAAAATAATGTTTGTTTACTCTTCCTCTGCTGTTTATTTGGCCTTATCAGCAGCAGCTCAACATGCAAATCTGGCAAGATAAATAGAGTCAGATCCGTATCCTTCATGAAAATGTTTGTCAGTTTGACATGCAAATAAAACAATTTTCCGCTCAGCACTTGGAGTCGAAGAGAGTAGCCTAAGACAAAAACTGCAGAATGCAAATGTGGCACAGGTTCTCTTGTGAAGCCAGAGCACACGACTTGCGTGTGCACACAAGCCAACAGGAAAGAAATAATCTAACCAGGAAGATCTCACACCTCATACCAGGAAGAGAATATATGACTGCTGAAATTAAGCCAAAGTTTATATAGAGAACCGTACAGTCTTAATGGAGGGAAAATAAGACTAGGGTAATAATTAAATGAGCAAACACTGTATGAACAAGGCTTTTCTACTTCTGGTGGCGTGGCATATTCTACAGTGCATTTACACAATAAATACTTCATTGTAAGGAAGCTGCAATAGGTACAATTGTTTTCATCATAGCATTGTTTGGATTAAAGCTCTTATCTGGGCATTGAGCATTCAAAGAATATTATTACAATAACTACAATCAGGAACATCTGAAACAAAGTTTTTCAGATTTCAAACTTGCTCACAGCATAACTATTCCCTCAATAACGAGAAATTCCTGTTACTTTTCACAGTATTTATTTGCATTTATTCTAACATTTATTCTAAACAGTGATATTACAAGCCAAGGCATACTAGGTGCCAACAATGGGTTTAAATAATGCCCTTAGGTGCCCAAAACCGTTAGCGCAGTAGCTGGTCGTATGAACGATGAAAGAGAAATAACTGCAGTTACGGAGACTATTTCAGTTTTTCTGGAAACTTAACAGTACCAAAACTGAGCACAGATTCAGGCATTCTGACAGTGCACTATGAAATTTCAGCATTCTCTATAAAACCTTGGCTCTGTACAGAAAGGGCCAGAGTGAAGACGGATTGAAGTTCTGGATAAACTAGATAACAAAAGATGCAAGTTCATCCAAACCCAATCTGAGAGCTCCAGTCTACAGGAAACAAAACTTCCACCCGAGGCAGAATTTTTGCCCTTGCCATTCTCCACAGCAGTCCATCAGCAGTGCACACCGCACAGCACAGTCCACCCATCCCCCACCCCATAATCCCTTAAGGTGACCAAGCATTTCATTTCTTACGTCATTCCTCCAACATTTCCAAGTTGACCATCCAAAGGCTAAAACAACAGCCATCCCAAATAACAAACAGACACGGGCTCAGCTGAAACATAAGGGTCACAGTTATGTAAGAAGCCAGTAAAACAAGCTTTTTAGAGACCTGTGGAGAGACATTCACACAGCACCCACAGAGTCTCCCTAACAACTGCACGCTTTTTACACTAATGAGCAAGAAAGGAAGGGGCCCCTCATGAAACACGCAGAGTCATGCCTGATGTTCTTGGAGCACAGCTTTCTATAAGCATGTGTGAGCTACTCAAAAGTTTACTTTGTTCATGACAGTGAATGAGAAAGAAGAGAACTTGCCAAAAGCAACTATGCATGTCAGATGGTGGACGTTTTAGTCAAGTAGCAAAAAAAGACATTCCCAAAAATAAAACGTGGAATAAAGCAACTACATTCCCTTAGTTTAATAACTTGGTCAACAAATAACCACAATAAACAGATCACACTTCTAAGAACATCACTGATTATGTGTCTGGGAGTATCAACACATATACTTAAAGCTAATAATATTCATAATAATAATAATAATAATAATAATAATAACAACAACAACAACAACAACAACCATCTGTTTTTCTTCGCAGGAGCAAAGAAAGCTATAGTGTGCGAGAAAGACACGACTAATGCTACTGCACTTGTAACCGATTAGCTCAGCCTGACTCTACAAGAGCCAAACATGACAAGCCATTCTACCTGATGTATGAAACCAGTACCTGTGGTCTGAGCATGTTCTAAACTGTATGCCCTACTATAGACAGCTTTTTGTACAAGCAACATATCTGCCTGCATCACTGAGCATGTTCAACTAGCGCAGCTCAACAGCCTCATTTCCACAACTTTATTATGTACAATAAAATGTATTTTCATGTATTTAACAGTGTAGTTATGTTCACATGTAGGAATCTTCCTAACAATAAACACTTTTAAACCGTACCTTTGTTTTTACCATTAATGGAGGCTACTGCTCATCACCTGGCACAGGCCTAGTGTAAAGTTACACTAGACCAATATACATTGTATAGTCTGAACCAGTAAACACATCATCTGCACACTGGCTCAGACAGCAGAATGGATTTAATAAAGCTCATTTAAAATATTCATTAAGGATTTGTAAGTAACCTATAAGATTAGCTAAAGGATGATGTCACTGTTTATGTTGGCAGGTCCTGACTTAATTCTTCAACTGAATTTTCTGCAGGCCAAACATACCAACAGCATTTTACTGACACTATCCAGGTAATGTCCTGGGTGTGGAGATGAATGCCGGTAAAGCAGCCATGTACACCTGTTATATAACAATGATTTGCACCAACCGCAATCAATTTTTTTTTAACACCAGATCACAAAAAGTGAAAGCTATCTGATAGATTAGCTTTCACTTTAATCTGAAGATTAATCGATTTATATCAAAACTGCAATTTAAAAGTGCAATATTGAAATCACAAGATCTGCAATTTTAATTATAGGCTATTTTATCAAATCTGTGTCTTAGGTGGGGGAACATTGAATCATTTACATGCAGTTTACAAGCTCTGATATTATATTAGACCAACTAAACCACTATATGCTGTGACATTACAACCATAGCTACCTGAAAAAGGGGACGCTCTAGTCTTACTGACCAAATAACAGGACTGGACTTCAGTTCCCAGAAAATAATTGCAATTTAAATCCCAGTTGCAATACTGATCAGAAATATCCCAATTAGACATTCTTCCCAAATCGTTCAGCCTTACTATATCAGTCTTGTATTCCATGGCAGATGGGAACAACATAAGAAGGTATCAGACTAAGGATGGGACCTAATACATGGGTGGCCCTGCTGACTCAATGGTCATTATCTTATGTAGAATTATATCACCACCTTCCTATTACAGAGAGCTTAGGCACAACATAGTACAGTGCTCATCACAAACCAAGCAGGTCTATAAAGAAGAGAAAAGCAGAGCACACTGTCCTTTACCATGTGTTAAATCATTTATACAAGCAAGGCCAGGCGAGGGGATGCCAAGAGGGCCAGGAGAGATGGTGAATGAAAACATAGGCCTAAGCCTTTGGGTGCTGTTTCCATAGCAACCTACGCACTCCTCCTCCCAGAGTTGGTGAGGAGCGGTTTGCAGTCAGACCAGTCACAAAGACATCCGCCCACCTTTCGTTAATAAATCTTCTTCTCTTTGCTCACCTTCTTCCCCACAAGCTTGATCTTATACACTAGCAATAAGGCTGAAACACCTGATCTGAATCGTTCCAAGGAGTCTCCACATACTTTCGACCATACGTTGCATCACAGTAGAACAATGCAGACAATATACATACATACA
>CM067481.1:18443469-18519974 GCA_034552555.1 Semaprochilodus insignis | reverse complement strand
ACACACACACACACACACACACACACACACACACACACACACACACACACACACACACACACACACACACACACCTCAGAGTCAGAGCTAGCAAAAGGCTGGAGAAAAGTCAGGCCAGGCTAGGCCAGGCCTTCAGCAGACTTGTGCCAGAACAGCACTATGTTCTACCCACAACTTCAGGCTTTGTGCTTCTCTCTGACTCGCCTTTTCTTTCCGTTTTTCTCTCAGCTCTCTCAGGCAAGGTTGGGACTGAAGCAGAGATGGCAGCTCTGAATGTTGAAAACAATTAACCCTTGCAGACAAGGAAAAAGAGAAACATGATTGTGTTCTAAGTAAAGGAGAGAGACACAGCCTTTTTGGCGTTCCAGGAATTTCTACTCATCTGAGTGAGGTGGGAGGCTGGACTGCAAGGCTGCGCTACCGCTCATGCTGCGCCACCAGAACAAAGCGTACCTTTCAGCATTTCAGCTCAAGTTTATGCCTTTTGGTTTAGTATTTAGTTTATGCCTCATCATGCTAAAAATAAGGACTGATTCCTAAGAAATTAAACTGAGAGCTAAATTACGTTTTACACCTCTAAAATGGGGATATTTCAGAGACATAAACTACATCAAGAGCAAAAATCTTTTAGGAGATCAGGGGTTACACTGATACACTGGTTTTAGGATTGTTAGTTATGATTCAATGCAATGACAATACAAACAAATAATATGATAATACAAACCAGTGTAACATTTGGTTCTGCAGGGTTACTAATGTAGTAAAACAAACACAATGCATGAAGTGAATAAAATTACTTTTTAGAAAAGTAGTCCAGTGTCACCTCAGCATTGAAGATTACAATATATACATCAAATATCTGCAAGTGCAAACTACATTGGACCCCCTAATCGTTTGGACCTCTTAAATTTCTCTAAATAAATTTATTTTCCTGGAAATAATCGTATTACGACGTTATACTGCTTCCCACACAATCCTCAAGCTTGTGTCTTTGGTATTATTAACCAACTAGAGACGAAGCACTGCTCTGCCTCATGGCGGCGCTGCAGGAAAGTGGTCCACTTAGTTAGTCCTTCACAGCCTAGCAACTGTAACTATCCCCAGGAATCCTCTCAACCAATTTTTCCAAAGGTTTGCTGGAAATAGTGAAATGTTACAAATCAAAGACGTAAGAGATCTCAGTTAATGTGTGGAAAAGCACATTACCAAACTAGAAAAGAGCATTTCCAGAAGAAATATTGTTAAACCAAACATTTTATTGCAGTTGAATCCAGCATCAGTGTCGCTATGACAAGTGAGTTACAATCCAGCCAACACTGCAGTAAGTAACAAAGGACCCCTAAATGCCACGGGATATTTCACACACCGAATATCTGTCTGAAATATCGGGCAAATCTAAACATCTGTCTGATGTCTACATATTTTAAGCAATTATCTAATATTATTCAGGTCATCACTGCGTATTACAGAAACCTAAAACTGGGAGCATTCTGCTTGACACAGCTGGTCATAAACCTGAGCAAACTGCTAACTTCCTTCATGAGTCCTGCCATGTGGCCTAGAGACATGTGATCAGAATAGAGCTGACAAGATTGGAGGTCACTTCTATTTCCTCCCTCCTCCCTCTTTTTCTATGACACCAGAACATTTGAACAATGTCAAGTGAGACCTTAACATGCCAAAACTGATTAGACTCGCTCACTCTACTAAAAAAAGGAGCTACAACAAACACAAGTGTATTATGGCCTCTTCTCCATAAAGGGGTCAAACAGATCGAGCAAAACACAAACCAACCGGTCACAACTACATATCAGTTACCGTGGCACACACAGTCATCAATTAACCTACTTTTCTAAATTCAGTTTGGAAACTGGGCAAAAAGTTGATCTGTTTTTCACTGAATCATACTGCTGGATGTTAACTGTTGACAGCTCTGCCTTGCCTTGGAATAAATCATGTCCACAAACGTTTATGCCAAACACAATTTTAGGTCAGAATAGTGGCAAAAACGCTCCTTTTTGGCACAGCTTGTTTTGTGAAACCGATCAGAATGCTGGAAAAAGGTACTGAAAGTAAGCCACGCTGTGCTACAGTATCTGAACAGACCAGCCTCTCTTGTAAAGTTTACCTTCAGCAGGAGTGGTCTCACATGCACCAACATCAACACAGAACATGCCTGTGAAGAAACTTCACCTGCGGTTAGTGCAGACTGTACGTACAACAAGTAGTAAAATCTGTCGAAATGAGCCAAACCTTTGTGTCAAGGTACCTGTTTGTGGTGTGTTAAAAAATTGTGAGAGTAAGTCAGTCATTAAGAAAAAAATACAAGTTTTAGCTGAAGTACTGCTGAAACCATTACAGCAACACAAACATCATAATCAGCTGTAACAGGGAATTTTGCTGCAAGCTCTGTAAACACCAGCCTTTCTGGCAGGAAATGAGTGTAAAAGCTTTCTGAAAGCTTTTTCCAAATACTGTGGGCTGCGTCACTACCCCTCACAGGTTAATAAACCCAAGTCAAGCGTAATCCGTCCAATGACCATTGTACTACACCAGCCTGGCACAGGGCAGAGGGGTGAGAGAAGTAGCAAATGGGGACTATCCATTCAAATGTGGCTACTAATTCTGTATAGTAGGATTTAGTGTGGCACATGGAAGAAAGAAAATAGGGATTCGAGTAGAGCCGAGTATTTTTAATCTGATTTGCTGGTTTTGACTGGATTAAAAAACAACAAGAATATAAAACGGTAGATGATCAGTAACTACACACATGTTTACTTATTGAGCGAAGAAAAGCAAATGCTGGTGTATGACCGCTGGTTCGGGAGACGGTTGACATTATTTTAATGTCGGTCCGAAAAGATACACCAAATAAACATATGGGACGACGATAAGATGCTGGTGAAACTTTATCAAGCAAATGATGACAACCCCCCCGTGTAGTTGCAACTGCCTCGAGCTAAGCCACCTACAATCACCACCTACACTCAAAACGAGTTGGTAGACCATGTCCATAAATACGTCATATATATGCCATATTCAGACCGCCTAATCCAATTTAGGTAAAAGACAAGGATGTTAGCCATGTTAGTCGGCTAGCTAGCGTTCTCAAATTTCACTGGCATTGTGGTTCTACTGGTGGTCCCAGTAACCAACCCCATCGGGCGGGCAGGCAGAGCCAGGATTGGCCAGATTTCTGTACATTGTGTACCATAATAACCAAACGTAAACGCTGAAGCTATAGCTAGCTGTATCCTGGGTTGCCCAGCAGTTAATAACTACGGACCTCAGCCGCGGGGGCGTTATGTAGTTTCATTTCCAGACAGGAATACTTAAACTGTCTACCGATTTAGAATGTAGCTACACTGGATGTTTATATTAAACATTTGAACACATTGAGCATCTCGATTCCAACAGGCACCGTATCTGACACGCTAGCTTAGCTAAGCTACGCATCTCACACTGAAGATCGTAGGCCACACTGTAGGAAGATTGTTCATTTAAACCATCCAATGAAGCCAACGGAGCTGACTATTAGCTGATGTATGGTCTCTGTTATAGCCCAACATCGTAAAAACATGGATAATTTAAGGTGAACTCACCAGCACAGGAAAGCTACAATGAGGCACACCAACAAAACGCGCAGCCTCTTCATTATCTTCCCGCGGGGACCAACATCCTCGCTTCTTTATGGCTCGTCCTCTACGTTTTATGCTCAACAGAGATGAAGCCAGGCGGATTTTATAGGTAATTTTATTTAAACTCTAAGTGCTGAGGGGCGTGTTTCACGCTTCGCAACAAACTGGTATTTAGTTATCCCCTCTATAATCACTCAAGCCGTCGCTTTACTTTGCCTGCTTCTGGCTCTACTGCTGCTGCTCGGGCTCCAGCTCGCTCACCCTTTACAGCGGTTAACCCTCTCAGCCAATAGGAACCACGCCCCTCTCCAGAGACGTTAACCCAGTTCACCAATAACGGTCTCCGAACCTCTACGGCAGCAAGCGACGTCCACCAATAGGAGCATTTTGTGATTTTTTTGCCCCGCCCATGCCACTCTTCAAAGATGAGCTGGAAGGGTTATAGCCGGACGCGTCAGCCCGGAGATAAGCACATTTCAAACAGTTTAGACATGTGGGGGCAGCATATTAACACGTAATACTTAGTCATTGATACGACGAATAACGTTGAACTGATGTTTGCCACTCAGTAGTTAAATACTTAATCTACTAATAACCCATTAATTCTAGTTTCTGCATTTTACCAGAAATACATTTGGTTTATGTTCATTAGGTTTCGCAAAGTCTCGACACATATGCTCTCTGCTTTCCATTTCACACAAACTGTGAACACAAGGCTTCTGGTGCCTTTATGAAATATGAAGAAATAATTGATTTGTTTTGCCTCTTTCGCAAAGATGCCAGGAAATACCAGGGAAAAGACTACATTTCCCAAAATGCAACAGCTTGGGGTGGCCGAGATAGTTGACTGTGCAGAACGATTGTCTTTATAAATATTTATATTGTTAAAATAACATTAAAATAATATTTTTACTTATCTGCCACACCAGATATTAAATAGAAAACGGACTTATGACCTGACTGCCCAACATATTGTTGTGTTTTAAACGGCGGGGTCCTAAACTTACGGTATTCGCAGCTCGTTGGGGGAGCTGTGCTTTGCAGAGAAGTTTGTCCGGTGAGGTTTTTGGTCTGAGAAAGTTCTGTTCGACTTAAAGGGAACATTCTTGTGCCTTGTTTGCAGCTGGAGTTCCCACTCGAACACGTAATTTGTTAGGGAAACATGTGGTTGTCGGAGGACGTGGTGAGGTTCTGGTTGGTGTTGTTATCGTTGTGTATTTCGGAGCGGCGTGTGGTCGCCGGCGCTTTCACCCAGTCTCTGGACAGCGACTTTACATTCACCCTGCCCGCCGGACGAAAGGAATGTTTCTTCCAAACCATGAAAAAAGACGCCTCATTGGAAATTGAATATCAGGTATTTCTGCTTAGGTGTGGTCTGTTGTAAAGACTGTAATAAGAAGGCTGGGTTATGACTGTATGAATCAACACCGTGTCATATAATATCTGTTCAGCTAATGTGGTGGTTAACTTGTGGTGCTAGGGCTGTTTGTTATTGTACTTTCCTTGCCAAAAATTATAAACAGCAGCTTAACTAAGTAACTTGTCAGAGTAACTTATGTGATGTGACGTTAAATCATGTCATGGTAATACTAGAAGCGAAGATGCTGTGTGGTTTATTATGTAAATCAGCTTATTCGATGCAAATAAGCAGCCTTTTAGTCATAAACATCAAGAGCGTAGTTTTGAATACTTCTATAAATATGTCCATTGTGTCCGGCGTATCTATCTGTACTGTTGTATAGTCTATAGCGCATGAGAGAGCGGTATTTGTCAGACCTGTCCTGTAGACCCACTCACTGCCTTGCACGTTTTTGTGCTCTCCCTGGTTTAGTACATCCACGTAATGAGAGGAGTAGTTGGATCAGATGTGTTGGGAGTAAAGAAAACACTATAAAGTGCAGGGCTGTAATTTATACAGTTCAGACTCTGCACAATTTCAACAATTTCAGTTCTGCACAATTTGTCAGAAACACATGCCCCATTCATCACTTGTTTGACTGCAGTAGCACTTTTGACCAAATATCCAACCAAAAATGATCAGAAGCTGAACATTGAAGGGCTTGAAGATGGCCGGCACATAACCTGGATTGCGACAGATGGTCTACAGTCTCTACCTTTACCATAGCAGAAAATCGAACCTGATTTACACCTTTAGGCTTTCTGTGAGAAAACATTTGAAACTTCTGTGTAATAATCAGATTGTCTTGATTAACTATGTATGTTGCAAGTAAGAGAACTGAAGAGAAGACTTATGACACAGTGCTTGTCCAGTGATTTCTAAGAGCGGCGTTGCATGTAAAAGCAGGCAAAAGATCATGATTGCACATTGTTTCATTGCGTTTGATTTCCCAGTGGGATATGAGTCTGGTTTAAGAAAGACATAAGGGGTGTAAGATCATGAATATACGTGTTGTGTATATTAGTGTGAAGGTGTGCATATGCTTGTTCCTGAGTGTACTGATTGACCTGCAGGTTCTGGATGGGGCCGGTCTGGATGTGGATTTCTACTTGTCTTCTCCCAGTGGTCATGTCGTAGCCTCAGATTTTAGGAAGTCTGATGGAGTTCACACGTAGGTTTAACATAACCCACGTTCTTTACACCTTTCAGCACTTCCGTTTTATATCAGATATTTAAAAAATGCCGTCTAACTGCTGTGTTACAGAGTGGAGACCGAGGAGGGAGACTACATGTTCTGCTTTGATAACAGTTTCAGCACTGTATCTGAGAAGATCATCTTTTTTGAGCTGATTCTGGATAACATGGATGACGGAGAAGATCCTGAGGACTGGAAACAATATGTACAAGGAGCTGACCTACTAGACATGAAATTGGAGGACATCATGGTAAGGGAACACACTTGCTTAGCAGTGAGACTAGATGCTACACAGCTGAATAGACCAAATCAGCTTATAGAGTATACCTGCCACAGTGGTTGCTAATTCCAGTTTATCTTTAACCAACCTGCTCATTATGACAGTAGTATGTTTAGCTATGTTATTAGCTTTTACAGTTGTGTTTATGTGATTGTGACAGTGCCATTAACTTTTGTGTGCATGCCGAATGGCACAGTGAAAGATGTTATCTGTGTCATCTCCCTCATTTTACCCTGGAGGCAGATCTGCAAGTGACAGGCGGCCACACAGGTGGTACAACTAAGGCTGATGTCATCTCATGCCTGTCAGCACTGGTCGTTTCTGGTATAAATGGAGGTGCAAAAGAAGTTAGCTAAAGTGCTACAGGAAAGCCTGAATGCTTTCATCTAATAGTCACCACCTGACTGTACCTTGGGTTTGGCAGGGAAATATTCATATACTGTGGAATTCCCATTGAATTTCTACAGAATACATCCACTTCCAACTTATCATCATTTACAGGCAGAGATTAAATGGTACGTTTTCCTTAAAGCTAGCAACTCAAGAATTAGTTCTGGGTGTGTGAACCAAAAAGCAGCTGGCTACCAAAATATGTTGTCAGTGAAATTAACTAAAATATAACCATTGCTGTCTCAAACATGCCTCCTCACCGAGAGTCAGGTTTTGTTTGGTTTAAAGATCCCCTTCAGATGATGTGTCTCAAAGGTAGGAGGAACTTCCAGAAAACTGTAAGCATTTTGGGATGGGCTGTTTCAACTGTAAGAGCTTGAGGGTAGGCTGTGTGAAAACCCCCCGGCTAATGAAACCAGTTAGCTAACATTACTGCTAAGAATCCAAATAGGGATGCGGTGGTGCACTTCAGTATACTGCATAACACAACAAATAACATAAAATTCTAGTTTTAGGTCTGAAGACCCTTTTACTATGACCTACTTATGGAATGGAGGGAAGGATTATGCATACGGTGTGTAGTCATGTCAGCTTCTTGTCTTTTCAGACCTGTAAATAGATTCTAGGCATTCAGTTAGTTTCAGGAAGTTCCAGATTTATACTGTGCAGGAAGTATTTGCACAATGGGACAAAGCAGGAAAAAGTCGTTTCACTTTGTTCAGTTGACCAGTCTCCAGGGATAACCAGGATATGGGGGGGGGGGGGGGGGATGGGTGGAGCGTGTTTGTGTTTATACATTTACTGAGCGCTTTATTAGGTACAGCTGCCTTGTATCTACACACTTGTCCATTTTATCACTGTCTGCTCATTGTCCACTCATTTCTACCTTGTTGGTCCGCCTTGCAGATTTCACAGTTTTTGTTAGTCAACCACTGGGCCACAGTGAACAAATGGGCTGCAAAGCACTTTTTGGCTCCAAACTGAGGAGTCCCAGTGGTCCTTAGTGGGCCGTTAATGACACTTTGTCTTTTTAAACACTTTGTCTTTGTTTTTAAACTCTAAATCATATTAATTCTAAAGTCCTGCAAAATGGCGCACCAGGACAGCTTTGACAGTTTTTGGCTCCTTGCCTATAGAGTAAAATATACTCCCCTTGATGTTCACTCAATTTTTGCCACCATTGACTTGATTTGGGGTATAAAACAGGCTTACATTAAACTAATCTGTTAATATTTTATTTGAACTGATGTGTGTCAAGTATGACAGCATAGGCATCTAGACTGGTCATAGAACACTACCCACAGGACGCTATTGGCTGGATATTTTTAGTTGGTGGTCTATTCTCAGTTCAGCGGTGACACTGAGGTGTTTAAAAACTCATGCTGACACGTGTTGGTGTTACTGAGCACCTGTGATTAGATCTGACCAATATGTCCAACTGATATTTGAGGACTCATTGATTGTCTATAGGAAGTGCAGAATGTTTAGGTGACTTGGTGAAAAAATACCTGCATTTTATTAATTTCATTGTTTTTGTAATACACTATGAATAAACGTTTTATTTCTCTGTAATGGCAATCCCTAATGTATTCCCAGTTTCCACACCTTATATACATTTTTGTGCCACCATCGTTATCAGAATCGGCTGATATGTACTCGGTCCATAATTCCCATGTAGGAGCATCCCTTTTACAAAGTTCAAGTATGTTGTAAGTGAATCTGATAAAAATGGACAATAAATGTAGATACAAGGTGGGAATACCAAATATACACATATGCACACAGCCATATACACATTTAGAAAATATAGAAATCGGGACTAAATCTACCTGGATTAGCAATACAGAGAAAAATAATATTTGTATATTTGTATCTGTACAAAGTTTACAAAAAGTTCACCTAAACCTTCTGCTCTTCCAGCATACAATTATCTGCTGATACCGATATGGCTCAAATAACATTTTCCTTCCCTAATAATTACCACAGTGTTTTCTACATATGATTGTCCTTATTGTTTATAATGTGTCAATTTTTATGAAGTGAAAAGGGAAAACTAATTTGTACCACGTTTACACAGGGTAACCCAATTTGCTTTAGCATGCTAAATGTGTCTTCTACTTTGCTCTCACTTCCATTCACTTTCCTTTCTTCCTTCCATACTTTTGTCCACCCATTCTTCTGTGCCTTCCTTCCTGCCTTCCTTCCTTCCTTCCCTCCTTCCATCCCTTTACTTTTTCCATATTTTAGAGGTTCAGCATGTATTTGTGTCTGAGTATTTGTATGTGCTCCTCTCTCTCTCTCTCCAGGACACCATAAACAGTGTGAAGGCTCGCTTGGGCAAGAGTCTTCAGATTCAGACAGTTTTGAAGGCCTTTGAGGCACGTGATCGCAACTTGCAGGAAAGCAACTATGAACGTGTCAACGTCTGGTCCTGCACCAATGTGGTGGTGATGGTGGTGGTGTCATGTGTCCAGGTCTACCTGCTGCGCAGCCTCTTTGACGACAAGAGGAAAACGCGCACGTAGCCCCAACCATACTGCCCTGCTAACTTTGGGACCCACCTCGCTTCTCCAACACTTGTCTACTTTTACCCCAATGAAGACAATCAATTTCTACGACAGCTGAGCCAAGGACACCCTAGGACTTTTTCTTAGCCAATGAAGAGAGATATAGATGTAGGTCTCTTAAGCTGCTATGTGTGATGGAGATTTCACAAGAAGCAGGATCGCTGAGGGTCTTTTTTATACACGACACAAGAATCAATGGACTGATAACTGATGTTTTTGCAGTTTCTTATAATACCGTTTTTACGATTAAGTTTCTTTACCCCATTAAGCAAATCAACTGTAGAAGATCTTTCCGGCACTGACACGCAGCTGCACTGGCTTACAGATTCTTTTCTGAGCAGCAGGATTAACACGGTGAATGTGAAGTAGAGAAGATGTCTAATGATTTGAAAAATAATGTCTGTAACGGTCTGCATGTACTTTGATTTCTCTTTTTTTTCCTGGTGACGAATCATCTTGTTTTTTTTTTCTTTTGGAAAACACCAGCAAAGTTTATACGTGTAAGATAAGCCCTTTCTTGACCTAGTGTGAGTCCACTGTGCCACATTTCTGTGCTAGAACTTTTGCCCTGTATTAAGTTATTTTGCCTCTGTACTCTCCTGCAAGCTTGATCCATCTGCTGTCAATGTGTATGGCTTGGTAGAGGGATAGTTTACTGAGTCACAGAGATGCATGCTGCCTCCACGTTTACAGCATGGCACAAGGTCTGACCTAATGCCAGATCACAACACTTCTTAGAAAACACCCACTGTGCCACCTGCTCTGCTTTTGGCAGAGGCTCAAGGTGCAGTAAAGGGAAAAGGCTTTTGCCTCTCATAAATCAATGCAGGCTCGAGCGTCAGTATGCCTGACCTAAAGCAGGTCCTGTAGCCTTGCTGACAGCAACTCCAATTACAGTAGCCTGGCAGCCGGCAGTGCAGAAGGAGGGAGACAGGTGTTCAGAAAGTGTCTTGAAGTGACTTATGAGAGCATTGTTCACCCTTTGTATTTCAATCGCTGTATGCATGTGATTGTCAAGCGCAGCCTTGCTTCTGAAAGATGTGTAGATAAGAAATGGCAGGGAACCTGGCATTATCTCTTGTGTGAGGTAATTGGTCTTTGGTTTGAACCCCACCTAGGTGAGGCTTTGAAACTGTGAAGTGCCTAGTGATGGGCTCTTTGGATATATATAGTTTTTGTCAGAACAAATCTCTTCTATCATTAATAGAAAGACTGGAGGGGTTGAGAAGTTTGGTTACCACACGTTCTACCATAATACCCTAAGGGCTAACTTCTTTCAGAGCTGTAGATTTGATATCCAGATATGTTCAACAAGCAAGGAAATGTCAATCACTGCTCAAAATATGATCTTTAGGATACTTACAGTTTAAGCTTAATCGTAATTACTGATTTATTACTTAGTCCTTACACCGGATGGAAAGGGTTGTTGTGTGGGTGTCCTGTCGTATCCTTGAAGGGACCTTTTCAGGCCAATCGAGCGGGCAGGAGCACAGCTTGTTCTACTTGTTTAATCTGTTACTCTCAGTCTTCACTGATCATGTGTCTACTGATCGTGTGTGCTCCTGTCTTGTTGGAACAAAAACCCGCATCCTCACCAGCCCTTTGGAGATTGGACACATGTTATTTGGGTATGTCACATCTGTAGCCTCTCATTGCCCTCTTCGGGAGTTCTAGAGGAAGGACTTTCTTAACACTACCACACGTAGAAATGTTATTGGTAGCAGTAATATAAACAGTAAAGTTCTTTAAATGGTCTCTATGATTATGCCAGGGAGAAGCTCTAAAAATGCATTTGTGCCATGCATAGATTGATTGATTATTATTTTTTTTTTTTTACATTCTGTACTTGTGCCAATAACACTTACTGTGGAATCAGACCGTGCCATTGTTCAGTTTTAACCTTTGTATCATCATACATACTGAAACCGTTAAAGTTTTATTTATACAGACTTGTTTGCATTCTTTATGATCTGTATATGTCCCTTATTTCATGCATTCCAACCTGTCTTTGTAATTTACACAGTCTTGTATTATCCCAGATATGGTTGATCAACCAAACGTCATGTCACAAACCAGCTAGCATGCAATGGAAACTTACCCCCCAACAATTAGCTTTCTGCAAACTGCTTTCCTAAATTAATGTCAGACTTTAGTGTGGCTCCATTTCTATAGATAACAGTGTTTTTATGACTGTGGGAGAGATATGAGATATGAGATATGATCTCTTATTTGTACAATGTGCTTGTTGCTGTTCCAAAACCTTGAATCCCCAAAGCCTTACATGAGAAGGAAAATGTATTCTCAGCTTTTGAAGAACTTTTGTTATCTCTGTGGACAGATCCTGACTGGCTATTCTTGATACTCCAGATTAGGGTGGGGTGGACTGCTCTGGGTGCTAAGCTGATCAGGTGCATGTGTTTGTGACACTGACTTTGGGGGGGGGGGGTGGACATGTAAATCATTAAAAAACAATTTTATTTATTCTTACATAGTTACATTACAGTACAGAGAGGTTCATAAAGAGAAGTGCATGACAAAAATAGCTGAACGAAAGCACCTATTCTATAAGGCCTTCGTTTTTTCCAAAAGGTGAAGAACTACTGGAAGGGGTGGAATGTCAGCTAGGAGCAGGCAATGTAACAATATTTAATTGTTACTGTGATAAATTGTCACAGTACGCTTTTCTGAGCCTATAGTGGGTATCATCAGTACCTACAGGTAAGACTGGGCATTGTGACAATTTACAGTATATCGTTACTATGATAAGTTATGTCACAATATAATAAGCTTTACTGAGCATATCATGGATATTGTACTTAAAGAACACTGACTAATTACATGCTTCATTCCAAAGTGAACATAATTAGGTCTATGCAAATTAAGTGCAGTGCAGTTTGTTTAGCACTAAATACAGATCTTTGTAGTTGTAGATTTATTATTATATGTGGCACTACAGGTTCTACACTCATAGTCAAAAAACTATGAAGGAACCAACCAAAAGGAATAAAACTTGGTGGGTCGGTTTGACATTGTGGGACATGTGGGGCAAATGATTTGTTTCAAGGACGGGTCTTATACCTGATCTGTACCTGACTGACCCAATAGCCACGATTGTGGACATTCGGCAAGCAGTGATGCCCTCCATTAGTCATCCTGTTAGTGCCAGCACCATTGGCAAACGGCTGCACGACGCAGGACTACATGCACACAGACCGTTTTGGCGGCTGCCCTTAACACCACGTCAACATCACCAAAGACTGCAATGGTGTTGTGTCAGACTGTCATGGAGTGACTCGGAAAGACAGCGGGTCATCTTCAGTGACGAGTCCCGCTTTTGTCTTGGTGGAGACGACCAACGAATCCGTGTGTGGAGGCACCATGGTCAGCGCCAAGATCAGTGGTTGGTTGTCACATATGACATGTCCAGAAGGCCTGGTGTCACTCCACCTCCAACCCTACCGCAAAATCTGCAGGAACTATTTGAGAATGTCCAAGCTGCATGGGATGGATTATCACAGGACACCATTAGGAACCTCTGCAACTCCATGCCGAGACGTCTGGCAAACATGGTGCCCGACACCATACTGAGAGAACTCTTAAGTTTTCATCATTACTTCCAGGTAACCTTTATCTTCCCTCCGAACAGCGTTGCAATACGACACTTCCTTCTGGGTGCAACTACTCTTTTGATGATGTCTGCTCCAACGTATGAAATCTCAGAAAAATAAATATTGTGTTGCTATCGTACACAGTGAAAATGTTTTAAGATATCATGATATAATAGTATTGCTCACCCCTAGTGTCACCTGCAGGCATGTAGTGTAGCCTACTGGCACTTCAGTAACCCATGGGTATAATAATTGTTCCTTCTTTTGCTGATGAAAAACTGCATTGTGATTAGGGTAGAAACGTAGATACACAACTCCGTTCACACCTCCACTTTGAAATTAGATGAACTGTTTTGTTATAACATCATCAGGCTGGAAATATAATGAGGTCCATCATTGAGCACTGACTTTTAAATGGGCAGAAAACTAGTAAACTGGAATCTAGTGAACACATTGTAGGGAGTGTCACTCAGATACTCATATGAACGGAACCCATTATGTGCACTTTTAAAGTATCGATACATAAAGCCTACGCGCCGTCAGTCTCATAATTTTCATTCACTCCGTGGGAACAGAGGGCTCGATTTGGGACACTCCCATTATCACTATGCGCTACTGTCCGCAGCCGGCAGAGGGCGCTGCTCCATCCGTCCGCTCCGCTCCTCTCCTGTGTTTTCGTGTTTCGTCACATCCGGAAATACGAACGGCGAGATGGAGTCAGCGACAAGGAAACAGCAGCTGAGGCGGTAACAGTTTTGACTATTACGTCCAAATTATTTCACACCTAAACTGACTGTATTTGTAAAGCGAAGTACTAAACTGTGTTTTAGTCTCCAGTGAACTGGAAACCTGCTGGCTTGTTTTAAGTCAAAGCACAGCTAGTCAGAGGGAAAGCGAAAGCTGTCGAGACCGGGTCAGTTCCCGGGTAGATGATAAAGCTTTAATGTGAAAGTTATTTGTCGATAATTCAGCCCAGAGGTCACATTACTGACCGTGCTCGCAGCCTGTCGGTTCTCACAGAAGAAGGGTTTTGATATTCGCATCCCGCTCACTTGCTGTTCTTTTTCCGGGCCTGACACTACAGTTTTCCTAGACTGAGACACTGATGTGATTTTACAGCCTCTCGGATCGAAAGAAGCCGCACTAGTAATAAGTAACTGTTAACAGTAAGGCATTCGCCGTTTTCTGTTATTTTGTCAGCCATCACCAGAACTCGGTACGTCTTGGATTCCTAGACAAGCCTAGAGCCGATAATCAGTTCACTGTAATAAATTCAAACCATCATTCTTTCACTCCCTTTCAGATTCCGCATACTGTTTATTGCTCGTCATTAACTGTTCGTTTCGTACTGTAATTCTAAACTCTAGGTAATTAAACAAATGCATTTCATTACAGACTTAATACACAATTGCGTAACATCATTATGACCACTTCCTACTCTTGATGGCGGAAGGCTTTTCGTGGCGTTCTCTGGGCTCGCTCATCCGTGTGGAAGGCGCTCTTAGTTGATTTGGGTATGAATCCATCCTTGCAGCTCACGTACACCCATACATGCTGATTGTGTTCCCTGTGGCAGCAAGACAATGCGACATGTCATACGGCTAGAAATTTACAACACTGGTTGGAAGAGCATGACCAAAACCTCCAGGTACTACCCTGACCCCCTAATTCCCCAGACTTGAACACAATTGAGCATCTGTGGGACCACCTCGATCGCCGTGTTCGCTCTATGGATCCTCCTCCACGCACCCTCCAGCAGGTGTGGGATGCACTGCAGGCAGCATGGCTCCAGATACCTATGACAACCGACCAGGACCTTATTGAGTCATTCCCAGCCCGTCTAGCTGTGGTCCGTGCTACACACGGCGGTTCTCTGGATATTAGCTGGTGGTCATAATAAAGTGACTCGACTGTGTACACATGCATATATCTATTCAGTTTAGCCCCGCCCCCTAGTATTAAAGTTCAGTTCAGAGGAGTGTTCGGCTCCATTTTCTGTCCCTTTCTGAATAAGGCGTAACACAGGACAGCCGGTCAGAACAGAACTTATTAGCCTTAAAGGCACAATAACAAAAACAGCCTGTTTCCTAATGCTCAGATTTGGGTACTTTGAAGCTGAATTTGGATCACAATGATATATTTTTTCTATGATAGTTATTTTGCAGTTCAAGCTTACCTCAGACGTGTACTGATTTCTCAAGGTTGGCAAGTATGCTTTCCAGAGTAGTGCTAAACCTTAATGATCCAAATGTCATTTGGCAGGTGATGGGTGCAGATAGTGGTCCGGGTGCCAGCCCGACAGTCCCGTGGCGGAAGGTTCTATATGAGCGTCAGCCCTTCCCTGACAACTATGTGGACCGTCGCTTCTTGGAGGAGCTGCGCCGCAATATCCGTGTCCGCCAGTACCGCTACTGGGCAGTGGTGCGGGAAGCAGGCCTCGTCGCGCAACAGCTCTCATGTGTTGCTGTGTTCCTCACATTGTGGTTCTACATGGAACGAGGAGACCTGGGTCCATCTGCACTGCTGTGGGCCAGTGTTGGATTCGCTCTGCTGGGCTACGGACTATATGAAGCTTTGGGTGGAGGCAGCAGAGAGCGCACACGCATGGCAGACCTGCAGAGTGCAGCAATCTTCTTGGCTTTTACCTTTGGCTTCTCACCCGTGCTAAAGACACTGACGGAGTCGGTAAGCACAGACACTGTTTATGCCATGTCAGCCATGATGCTGCTGGCCCACCTGGTATCCTTCCCCTACACGCAGCCCAGCCCCCCAGGCAGCCTGTCCCTGAATGCAGCGCTGTTCGGCTCAGTGTGTTTGGCCTCGCGGCTGCCTGGAGCCTTGCACACCTTTGCCATGTTGAGCTGTGCCCTACTTGTTTTCGCCCTGTGGCCCTGCCTGCTCCATCGACTCAGGGACCGCACTGAGTGGAGCTTCCCATGGGCCGCAGCCCTTGTATGTGTGGCTGGGGTTGGAGGGCTGGCAAGCTTTTGGCCTGGAGGAGCTCTCCTGCTGTTTTTAGCTCTGCTAGTGCTCACGCTAGCCTGTCCACTGCTGCTGGTGCATCTACAGAGACACAAGGACAATATCCATGGTCCGTGGGACGAGGCAGAGATCAGAGAGGACCTGTCCCGCTTTCTGAGCTGACACAAATACTTGAGTAACAGTATGGACAGTATGGATTTTTTTTTTTTTTTTGTCATAACTGTAACCGTGATTTGTTGGCACTGACATCAAAGTTCACAGAAAACATGACATGCTGATTCCTTTACAAAACTCAACAATGTGTTAACTGATTAAAGCTGTAACTAAGGTGCAAGTGATTGTAAACAAACTTTACAGTATTTTTAAAAAGATATTTAACGGTTACTAGATAGTTGATACATTTATAACATGTTTTTAACAAGATTTTATTTATTGAATGTGCAATAAAGATTATGACCTAAAGCTTGAATAAAGCAGTTTGATGTACTGTATACGTTTTGTTCAAGTTTTAAAAATGTGCCGTATCATCCAGTCCATACATGGAAGCTAAGCTGCAAAACCAGCCCACTTTGAATTTGTCATGGTTGTGATGTCACAGCAGCGTCTATGCAGGTTTAAGTCTGACTTGAACATTTTAACTTGGATTGTTTTTTGTGGCTCATTTTCCTTGAAAATGTTAATTACTTATAGGTCAAATACAGTATAAGTATATAAAAACACTGACAAGCAAATGCATTGCTCACACGCACCTGTCATACACTGATGTTTTTATGTGTGTTCATTTGAATGAGAAGAAAACAGTACAAACCAAATAACAAATATTGCAACAAGATGATGCAAGATGCCACACAGTTCATTATGTGAAATTCAGGCATGATTTAAAATCCACTGGGATTATGTGGGGAGGATGTTTGTGTGGAAAAGAAAAACCCAGCAGTGAAGAATGTGTGTGAAGCAGTCCCTTTAAAGAAAAAAAAAACCCTAAATTTTAAGAAAGTAAACAGAAAGATGTTTTGAGTTTGGCTTTAAGACTAGGGGAGCAGAGAAACACTTTACGGTCTAAAAAGAACAGTGTGCAATAACACTTGTACCAATAGTGTTTGTATGTTCTCAAGAAGGGGTGTAAATAATATCCATACACTTGAGTATCGCAGTATTATATCGATTCTCCAGAATAAGTACCGATTTTTAATTAGTGGTTTGCATGCAAGGGCTTGTTGCTGACAGTGTTTCATATTGTTTTGTGTATAAAACTCTGTTAGATAGTGTTGTAATGTATCTTCAGCCATTAGACTCTTCCACTCCAATGCAAACAAGTAGCATAAGGATGCACCAGTAACATTAGCTTTAGCAATTCTATGCATATGGTGATGTGTTATACTATTAGTTTCCCTAAAATTAGATTTAAAAATCACATCAGGCTTCGCATCACCTCATCAGGCTCACCACTTTAGTAAAACCGTAACAAAAGGGCTAAAGTGTGATCTACTGCAACATCAAACCAAAATAAAGTGACCAGGTATTTTTTTCCAAAAGCAAATTAACTGGACAATTCGTATTGTCCACCAGAGGGCAGTTGTACCTTGACATCTTTTCTGGGCTGCTTGAGTGGTAGTGGTGTTCAGAGTCTGTTGGGGGCGCTCTTGTGGCTAGGCTAGGGTACTGAGACTGTCTGCAAAGTGATTCTTCTGTGATTGAAAAACCTCTTCATATTTGTTCTCTCATCGTTTCCAACAGCGTCGCATAAGATCAGACTGAAAAACATGACACTGTGCTATCAAAAGGTAACTGAACTTGAAAAAGACCCTGAAAAAGTGTTCTGTCGCAGCTGAACATGAATCTGAGGTAACTATGAGAAAACATCTTCAACACATATTTTAAATAATGATCTGTATTGTTTTTTTGAGGAGGACTGATATTCAGGCACAATAGTATTTCAGCTTCTTATAAACAGATATGGCTATATAAAAACTAAACAAGAAAATATTACAATATATTAAACATTTCTCCCTGTAACTGAATATTCAATAAGCTCTGGCATTAGTTACAAAATCCCCAAACCCTGTTCATTTAAAGCTTCACACATTCACTAACTCTCTCTCCCTTAAATGCATACAAAGAATAATCTACTCAAAGCACATATCACAACGAATGCAGACATATGTACAGAACAAGAATAAGTCTGGTTGTTTCATTCACAGGTACAGTATAAACAAAATACTGCAGAAACCTGCCCACCGATCATTCCATCTGGAGACAAGAGACTCATTGGCCTGACTGGGGTTCATTTTAGTCCATTGCAAATTGACTATAACCACAGATCTAAGATCTTGTCTACCGCCTCTAAAGCCACACCAAAGGCAATCGGAGAAGAATGTGGGCAGTTGGCAAAGGTCTGAGTATACAGCAGTTCACGTGGAAAAGCAATCAGTTGGTGATTCTCATCCTTTTTGTGGTCGGACCTCTCTTGGACGCACGCCTTGTGTCACCTTGTGGGTGTTAGCGTGTCTGTCGAGAAGGCACCGCTGGCGGCTGTCTCCTGAAACAAACACACGCAGTCACTGAGTACTCCATTTTTTACCACTACCTCACTCTGCCAAATCCTTTCAGCAAAATTACAATGACTTAACTGCTTCAGTGTTTACATATGTTTGTGAAGTGAAGTGTAGGCCAGATGCTGCACTTTAAGAAACTAGCTAGAAGTAAGAGACTGAAAATGTACAGTGTTATACTTTAGCATTACGAAATTTGATATTTCCAGATGGTGGCCTCAGGTTAGCTAGCCAAAACTAACATAACTAATGAACAATGCTTTGTGAAGGTTCTGCATTTGTGGGTGGGAAAGATGATATGAATTGTTTTCAATTTCACAATCCTTTCCTTCTGAGCTTGAGCTCTTGAAGAGCAGTGTGGAAAAAGACTGTCATAATAATATTGTTACTCATCAATAATCACTCCATCCAGGGCTATGAGGATAAACTGGCATGGGTGACCACAAGTTGCCTAATGCAGCGTTGAGGTCTGTCAGGGAGCTGTAACTAAAGGACGGTATCTGTGTGTGTGTGTGTGTGTGTGTGTGTGTGTGTGAGTGTGTGGAGGGGGGCAGCGTTCCTGCAGCGCGGGTCCAGGAAAGATCCCTGCGGAGGTTCAGGAATCTCGCTCTCTAATGGAGCTGGCAGAGAGGGGAAGCTTTTTGGGATGGGAACGAGGAGAAAGTGAGCGGCTTTTATTTTTCCTGATCTGCGGCGGACAATCGAAAGAAAAGCAAAGAAAGCAAAACAAGGTTGGATGAAACCATGCAGATCTAACAGCCTGGAAATACCACAGGTTTATTGTAGGAGAGAGATATAATGCAAGGGCTATTTAATCTAATTTACTGTGTTAAACAGGGCGACTGAAAGAAAAATAGGAATGAAGTGAGAACATTAAAGTTGGCGAGTGAGCTCTGCACTCTTTTAGCAGAACTAATCCCGTATTGATCTGAGATCCGCTCCGTCAAGTGCACTTAAGCAAACATCAGGGCATGCAGTGCAGAAGTCAAAGACCACCCTTTCACTTATTTAATCTCCAGCCATTAATTACCAGTTATTCGTTTTTCAGTGCTGAAGAAAAAAAAGCAGAAAACCCATATTTGACAGGAGAAAAATCAGTTCAGTATTAGGTGTGTCTATCCTTCTATTACAGCTTTCATACATTTTAAAATGTGCAAGGATATTAATATACTATGTAAGCTTGATTTTAGAAATAACTTTTTCTGCTTCTTACAATCTAAGTAATTTCCTTTATAAATTTAGAGTCTATAAAACCTTACTCCATATTTCTATATCTAGCGCAACTCTCTTTTTGTATAAATTATTTAAATTTATTGAACCATTTTAACTTTAATAACAAGTGAGTTTACATGCATTTAACAATCTGATCATTATCAGTTAACCGACAAATGGTCAACAGATTAAGAAATCCGATGAAGAACTGGATTTGAACTCAGTAACTGGATTTCTCAGTGCATGTATACTTTGATTTATGTGCATGTGTGTAGGAGCTGCTTGTTGAACACCAAGACAGAAAATGAAAATGCTTATCCAGAGCACCATTCAGAGATGCATGCTACACAGTGATGAACCTTGAATTGTGAAAGGTATGAATGGCCCAGACCCACCTGAAAGTCCAACTTTTATTATACACGTCTATGTCCAGGTTGCATACAGTTACTGAACAAAACTGAGATTTTTAAGGGGAAGATACTGATAAGGGCGGAAAGAGGGAATGTGAAAAAACGGGATAACATGGAGAATTGGAAGAGAAAAGGGAAGGGGGGTTAGATGGGAGAGAAAATGCAGGAGAAAAAGGGTGGAGGTCCAAACCAACCCATTTCAGAACACAGAGGAAATGAGGCAGAAAGGAAACGAAAGGAGAGCCAAAGTGAAGGAGGGAGTGAGAAAAAAAAGACAGCAAGTAAAAAAGGCATATCATGGTGGGGGGACAAACCGGACTGTGTGGTTAAGGAAGCAAATACAACTAGAGAAGCAGCGGAGTGGTAAGGATGAGAGATACAGAAAGAGGGGAGACAACAGAAATATAATACCAGCCCAGTGTGGAAGGCAGTTGAAACAGAGAGAGCTGGTTCAGTGGGGTAATAATCACACGCCTTCTCTGCTGTAACTCACAAATCACGCCACTCTTCTGCTTTACCGGCTTTCTGCTAATCATGAAACATATCTAAACCCACATGAAACAATCAAATAACTGTATGAAACATGAGAAGTGTTTATTTACAGCCTTTGCTGACTAGGCTCCGGCATCCAACGATCAAGAGAGAAGGGGTTGGTGGGGGTGGAGACAGTCTGTACTGAATGTTGGGGAAAAGAATATGAAAAACACATTTTCCAGTAGACCCCCACCCAGCTCAAGTAACCTCTGCTTTCACTGAGGCGGCATCCTAATTCAAGTCTGTGTTCATGCATGTGGATGTGCGCACTCTGTCTTTTTTTCTTCTTTGATTTACGGCTATAAATGGTTTTATGGTCATACAATTTTGCATTACATCTGCTATTACAAATATGGGAATATGAGAAACAATCCAGTAGAAGCATTAAGTATCTACAGATATACAACCTCATGTCACAGCAGCGTTTTGAGGAAAACACTGACGGCTATCAATGAAACAGGATTTTGCATTCCTCTACATAGGTACAGATCACGTTGAGATCTGGCAACACTTTGATTTCTGCTGTCTAAATCATAGCCTGACCATGAGGAAAACCAATGAGAGCAATCGCGACCGTCTACCTTATGAATGGGAACATTATGATATGGTATATTATCCCCATTGCTATCCAAACTGCAGCAGTGGTTGTAAGCTTTATACATTCCGAGATCTCATGCATACATATACAATATAGGGAGTAAAAGTCAGTAGTTATAGAAAGTATTATATGTCAAACAGGGGGCAATTTGGGATTCTGCCAGTGTTTAGTCATAGGGGCCCTAACCGTTTACATACTGAGTCTATTTCAGCTCAAGCCCACCTGATTCCACTTGTCCTCAAACCAGCAGGCCTTGATTAGTTTATTCAGGTGTACTGGAGTGAATGTGTAGATGACTGAAGCTGTTTCTCAAAAGGCATAAAACCCCCATGAGCCATCCGTGATGCCTGATGGATTTCAGTTTGGAGCAAAGAACTTGTGGAACACTGAAGGTGGAAAGTGCCCGGATACATGCTTAGTCTAGACATACTTAGGCAAGCGCAAAGTAAAACCCATGGTACAGCCATGCAACTCTGCTGTGAAAACATTTTAATTATTCCCAATCAAGTGGCTTCCGGAGTAGTTTGACCAGCTAAGGTACTGCTAAGTTGAGTCCCAGTTACATTTAATGCACATGGTGGGCATACACCAGAACAGAACAGACATGGCTGGAATGGTTTATCTCATAGTAAAGTAAAAGTAAATGTACACTGTATATTCTGCAGGGTTAGAAAGTACTAGAACACAAGTATAGGGAAAAAGTTTTCAGAATACAGAATACCAACACAGCAGCTACCTTTTACATTTTTAGGACAATACTTAAAACTACAATAAATAAAAACTGTCATCTTTAAAAGAAATACCATAAATGTCTGTTTATGAACTATTTTAAAATCAGGATATGTACAGAAAACAGACTTGTTAAAGGACTCTATAAATGGCTTCTTTAAAAACACTGAGGCTCCTGTGAAAGTCTGAGTAAACTGATAAATCAGTGTTAGTATATTCTCCTCAGTAGTGGACATGTTCATGCTGTACTGGACTTGTGTATTTTGATGCATTATGTTACATATATAAACTGAAATTAGCTGAAAATTTCATAGGTACCCACTTTATGGTCAAGATTTTGTTATTGGTAAACCTCAGATTGTTTGCTTAATGAGACGGATGGCTGCCCTGCTCAGTGGACTGTAAGAGCTGTGGTGGACTGAAGAAGAAGAAGAAAAAAGGAAGTTTTGGAACTTCATTCAGATGAAAAACCATTACCAGAGGAATTAAAAAAGAAAAACAACGACTAACAGCAAGAAATAGTGTGAATGAAGTAAAAATGAAAAGAGAATATTTATTATGTCTTATCAGAATGCAGTCTGAATGCATTCTAAATCTATAACTTTTTTATTTTGGATGCAGAAGCGTTAGCGTAGTTGGATTCTCTGTGGGCTTAGAAATTCATTACCTGGGAATGCTAGGGGCAACTCTGTTGGGACGTCCTGGTGTATGAGATGAGTCTGTGTGGTTGGGGACTGCAGCTAATGAAGGACCAGAGCGAGAAGCAAGGAGAGGGGCAGGAGGAGCAGGCCCACGAGCAGGAGCTCCAGGAGCAGATGGGGTCCTCTTAGGAGCACCGTGACCCGGAGGAGATCTCAGACAAGGGAAAGGAAAGGAGAAGAGAGGTGTTGAATGTCAGTGCAACAAATATGAAGATTTTTAATGGGGCCAATAACATCACCAATAAGTGATAATCTGACATGTTTTTGTTTTTTATAACAAGGTCATATTTAGAGATCAACAATTTAAATTATAGCACATACATATTTTACATTATTTAGCATAGAGCCTTATCTGTAGCCATTCACAAAAATAATAACATTAAGTTCTAAGTCTTGGCCAAGGAGTTTTATTGTGACAATTCCTTTTGGCACATCAATGAAGTGTCACCTGGAGGACGTTTTATCGACTATGCTAACCATTCGAACAAGTGAAAAGGAAAATTTCCAGCATTACCAACAAAAAATATTTGCAACCAGCAGGAAGTGTCAGATTGCAATGTTATTCAGAAGAAGGATTAAGATTACCAGGAACAAAAAATGCTACAGACTGATATGGGCGATTATTATTTTTTATTAAGTTACATATACAGTGCATAGCATTGGGCCGGCATGTTTGCTAATGCAACATCCAATACATCTTGAATATTCTCACATAGTTCCTGCAGATTTTACAGTAGGGGCGGAGGTGGAGTGACATCAGGCCTTCTGGACGTGTGATGCGTGACAACAAACTGTTAATCTTGGCGCTGACCACGGTGCCTCCACACACAGATTCGTTAATCATCTCCACCAAAACAAAAGCGGGACCCGTCACTGAAAATAACCCGTTCCCATTCTGAGTCATTCCATGACAGTCTTGTACGACACCACTGCAGTCTTTGGTGAAGTTACGTGGTGTTAAGGGCAGTCATCGTAATGGTCTGCATGCATGTAGTCCTGCATTATGCAGCCGCCTGCCAACAGTGCTGCCACTAACACAATGACTCATGGAAGGCATCACTGCTTGCTGAATGTCTGCAATCGTGGCTGTTGGGTCAGTCAGGCACAGCGATAAGGGCTGCCCCTGCAGGCAAAAAACTAAAAACGTGCTTCAGGACAGGGATCCGTCTTAAACCAGTAATGTCCTACATAAACTATGCATTCCGTTCCTCTTACGTTTCACTAACCCTTCTCTGAACTAAAGGCCACATTTCACAGTGCATCATCCACACCATTGTTTTGTGCCCTATACCTACCTCTGAAATTTCATAACTACAGTCACTTTGCACTGTACTGGTTCATCAGCCTACCTGCGGTTGATGGTGCTGGCATGCAGCCAGGAGTTGTCCACAGGCGGTGGTAGTGGGGTAGAAATGGTGGAGGTGGAGATGTCAGTGATGATGGCTAGCGCCTCCTTCAGGGCTGAGTGTGTGCGCAACACCTCCTCCCTTCGCAGAGCCTGCTCCGGAGACTCATCCATTAGAGCTGACTGATCTCCTGTAGAGTACAGCTGAGCCAGCAGCTCAGAGTGGATAAACTCCTTCACCTGCAGAAAGAGAGAGAGGAAAGAGGGAGGAGAGAGCAGGACAGAGAGAGAGAAATAGAAAACGTCAGTGAGAGAGTACAGGAAAGAGAGCAAAAAGGAATAAAGAATGAATGAAGGTGGTTGTAATAACTGAATGAAAACAACAGCATTTATGAATGAGGAAGTTTAAACACCCGACAAATCATTGTTTAAAATTATGTAGAGCCAAGAATCTGGAGAAGCTTAACTGAAAATGCTGTTAGGACTGTCCCAGACTCCCAGAGGTTTTTTTTAGTCAACTAAAAAGGTCTGATTAGTTGACTCAAAATCATCTAATCATAACACCCCCAACCTCCTCCACTCAGACTGTATAAAAATGGAAAACATAGAATAATAGAACTTAAATCATCTTTTGCAAGGTATGTTCTTTTGGGAGGCGGTTGTCCTAAACCATAAACTCAAATTTCAAATCAATATTTTTAATTTTTTAAGATATTTTCTTTTCTTTGGGTTTATTGTTTATTGTAAGTTTAATTATTAAAATGGCACTGTCCCATATTTTTATGTCACTACTGAAACACACAGAGGTTTATAAGCCTTACATTAGCTGCACGCCTGTAATTTAGAGCAGGCAGTGAGACTTCATCCTTGTTTTTTGTGGCTACATGGTGAGCAGTTGGATTCCATTGTTTTTGAAATAAAAGGGTCCCAAAAAGTCTGTCTGAAAATCAGCGTTGAACATTAACAATGATCACAATCCAAAAACATATTTTCTGCAATTAGGTAAATGTTTTTCTGTTTTAATGAAGTAAATACAAAGTCTGTTTGAGTTCTGCTCAAAATGAGATAAAATGGCCTGGTAAAGCTTCAGAGGCATTAATATTGTTTTGGTAGTGAAGATGGAAAATGTTTAACAATTTATTTGATAAAATGAATATAATTAAGGTTTAGGGTCATTCAGAGAAAAAGGATTTTACTCTAAAGTCTAAAAATGTGCTTTCAACTCTGACTTTAAACCAGTATGGAAAATGATACACATACAATGCAAAAGTTTGGACACACCTACTAATGGAGAGCGTTTGTCCATTTTTTTATTTATCACATTTTAGAATTATAGTGAAGACTATGAAATAATCAGAACAATGAATTAACAGAATTACAGTCTACATGTACCTATTACAGTCTAAAAGTACCTTCTAAAATGTCTTTTAGTATGTCTATGTTAGATTTAAGCAGCTTCATAAGCACCTGACATGAACAGGACTAAATATATATATATATATATATATATATATATATATATATATATNACATGTACCTATTACAGTCTAAAAGTACCTTCTAAAATGTCTTTTAGTATGTCTATGTTAGATTTAAGCAGCTTCATAAGCACCTGACATGAACAGGACTAAATATATATATATATATATATATATATATATATATATATATATATATATATATACATATAAACAGTATCTTACTGTTTTGGCATTTAGGTCTTTTTATATGGTGTCCAAACCTGTCATTGACATTGTTTTTTATTATACTTTTAAAGCATAGTTTGCTACAATTAACACCTCACAAAATGTTCACCACTGAAAATGTTAGTGCAGATTTTACATTCCACCATTTGAAATCATCTTTACAAACGTTCTTCTACCAGACAGATGCCCATATTGTTCATGCAACACAGTCTAGCGCTAATAATTGCAAATGACCAAAAAAATAATAGCAAAGCAATGCAGTTGATTTTGGCAAACGGACTGCAGATTATACTTTTTCAACCTGATTGGTTAAATATGAATTGACTGAATGGATTAAATCAGAAATTAATTAAACCGATAAAGAAGCAGAAATCAAGTAAGCATTATGTTTATTGTACTGACTGTGACACATGTAGACATGATAAAAATAAATTATCCTACCTGCTATGAAATTAGTGAAGCTTCGTGTCACCAAATTCATGCAACATAACAGGTAGGATAATATGTTTTTATCAAGGGCATATGCGTGTGACGGTTCTGGGTTTTATACAATGGTAGGTCAGTAAGTTTAAAAAAAGTATTTTTTTCTGGCACCAGTGGTGGCAAACGTGAAAGTTATTTAGCTTGTATTCCTTCCAAATTCCTGACCAATAAACAAACATCCACATCTATAATTTAGTGCACTTAGCTGCTGTAATGTAAAACCAACACAAGCAAATGAAAAAAGGTAAAATCACAACAAATCTTAGCTTTAGAAAGGAAACTAAGTGAGAAAGCAGTCTGAAATGTGCAGGGCAGAGCTACTCTAGAACAAGTGTTGGGAACCCTGAGCCTAATGCATCACAGATTTTGGAAAGTAGACTGGGAGGGGTAAGTATAAGCAAACTGACATTGTTGATCATCAGATGCATAATGGTTTTGGGCATCAGGTCTCGGATGCTCTTGTAGACGATGCTCATGTAGGAGTCCACCAGGTTGCGGATGGTCTCCACCTGCCTCTCCAGTTGAGGGTCCATGGAGAAGTTCTCTGTCTGCCCTGAACTCTCGCCATCCACCTGGCAAGGAAGAGGAACGAGGGAGAGACGGGGAAGGAGTTGAGGAGAGATAGATGAATGTGGAGATGGAAAGAATGGATAAGTAATGAAGGTTACAAGTGACATTGAGAGGGAAGAGAGAGTGATGGGGTGAAGTGGAAACAGAACACAAGACAGTAGCAGAATGATAGTTTGAAAGTATAAGAGACACAGACAGCAAGAAAAGAAAGAAAGAGAGACAGAGAGTTTTCTTCAACATCACATGATGGGGGTGTGGTAGACTTGTGTCAAAACAAATTATGGGGAACCCTGACAGAACTCTGACATCACTCAGCAAGTTCCACCAAGTCAGAAAAGGAGGGGAAAAAGAATGAGGGAACAAATGAGAGAGAAAGGAGGAGAAACAGAGAGAGAAAGAGAGTAAAAGGAGAGGGGGCTGATTAGAAACAGAGATTGGCGCCCCTCCCTCTCCGCTCCTCAACACAGTGACACTATAGCTGAGGAATGCAGGCGGCCTGCTGATGGTGGAACAGCCGGGAAAGAGCTTGCAGCCTAACAGTCATGGAGCAAAGCCGGGGACCCTATCTCAGAGAGGACACACTCAGAAAGGGGACTGAAACAAAGATAATTCACACACTCAGAGAGAGGACACATACACACCGACTGAAAAGACTAAGACACACCTGAAGACAGTACATCCGCTACTATAGTCAGAGACCATCATGTTCGGCATTGCTTGGACTGTGAAAGGCAGAGAATGACTGAACTTGGGATAAATGCAAAAATATTCCTGCAGATTTCTTTGGAAAACTAAAAGCAAATAAAAAACAAAAATAACTAATATTATATGCCGTTTTTGAGGGACTTCTGTGTAGTTTTCTGTCGGATATATGTTTTTCCTCTACACTGACAATTGAGTAACTTGTCCTTAATGGTCATTTTGACTGGAATTAAATAAACATAGCCCCTGACTTTGGCACAGCACTACACATACACACTCAAAAAAGAATTCTGAGACAAAACACTGGAATCCAACGTTTACTGATTCCTGTAAAATCAAAGGGCAGGAAAAACATATAACTGTCTGCTGTGGTTATAGAAAACAACATCTATATACTAAAAAACTAGACTAAAGAATAACACAACACATTTACAGTAAAGTGTGCTCCTGTCATTATGGAAACTGCCTTTGACAATCTGATACCTAAGCTAGTCAGCTACAGCTGCAGAAATAGCAGCTACAGACAGATGGTTCAAATATAAGTGCTGGTCCAAAATACTTTGCCGTTCTCACAACAGTTTAGAAGTATAGAAGATATGAATGCAAACGGCAAGACAAAACTGTAAAAGCTGGTTTATGTAAGTCATATAAGCATATTGTCAACTTATAAAACTAATATCTACATTTTTGTTGTTTTCAATTTTTATGTATTAGTTATTTGACAATGTCAGCTGACATTGTGTTACAATTCTGTGATGAACAGATTAATAAAAATGGCTCAAAAACAAAGGAGCAGTGTGTAAACCCTAGCGGTGAGGTGACTGAACCCGTCACGTTACCTGCCATTGTCTGAGTACCTCTCCTAATTTTGTTTTACTTCATCTTTTTGCTCATTTGACAGCAAGCATGTTCATATAATTAATATAGCATAGCAACTCAGTGTTTTATATATTTATTGTTAATTTAGTACAGACACAGCTCAATATCACTACTACTGTCGCTACCCTGGTAAGCTGATTTAGGCTATCAAAACATTCTTAATTATTATTTCAATGCTGGTCACATATATGTGCTGCAGTAGGATATTTTAACAAGTATTCTTCTTCTTTCTATGTCTTTCAATTGCATTTTTAAAGTAACAACACAAAACAGACTCTCTATAGTCAGAATATGGTTTGTCCTTTCTGGGTTACTGTAGCAACAGTGCGGTTCTACAAGGCAGTCTTCGTTGGAAGAGAACCCACTCCAGTGTAGATCTGAAGGCTCACAAAAATGCTAGCGAAAACACAATAATTTGTAGTTAGAGGTTATTTATACGCTACTGAAAACATACTTTCATATACTTATTGTTTTTCTGCTAATAGATCCCTCCTAAATCTTACACACCGCTGATTTAGGAATGTACTTTTCTTCTCTTTACGTTTCCATTTTAGAGATGAGGTTTTGCATATACAGTACGTATAATGTGCCTGTGGTAAAATAGTACGAAGTGCTCCAGATGTATAGCATACATAAGATAAACTCAAACACAGTATACAGCATAGAGTACAGAGGTTCTGATACCAATCCTTCTGGGCATACCTATCCTGTACTTTATCGGACACACACACTGCATATCTAAAAGGATGTCAAACTGTGATCCTCTGTCAAAGTTATTTTAACCCATGATGTTCTATTTACATCCCTATCACTGTGGTTAACAGACACTATCCACAACTTGCAGCAAAGAGGCACATTTTGTAGAAACGCTGTAAAAGCCTGCAATGTGGAACCATTTTAAAGAGGAAAATGAAAACAGCCCAACAGCCAATTATAATATCTGCAATGCCAGTGGTTCTGAACAAAAACTAGAATATAAGTTCAGAGTGAATCACACTATCCACTAAAACAGAGTGACTTTAGGACAGCTTTTCAAAGTGATTGGCAGCTTAGCATATCTCACCTAAACTGAATGGGTTGTAGTACTTTGAGAGTGCACTGTGGTATCAGGGACTGGGAACAAAACAAATCTTGATCAGGACTTCCCTAGTGCAGGGTGGGGAGATGGATTCTTACTGTAGTTTTCTCAGGGTAGACTCCAGCCCGCAGCAGAGAGGCCTTCCAGCTGTCCACCTCCTCCTGTGTGTCACATGCCAGCTCCAGATGCCTGTAGTCCTTATACACGTTCCTATAGCAACAACAAGCATGCAGTCAGACTGTGGTCATGGCAACACATGTGCTTATACACAAACAAGACAAACTGGAAACGATCACAAATCCACATGTCCATCAGCCTCTCAAACTCCAACCCAACAGGTCGCCCAGTACACCCGCCTATCAAGCCAGCTCTCATACACTTTTACAAACTCTATGACTCCACCTGTTTTCTTTTAGTTAGTCTTTTAAACCCTAAAAGCCACTATCATCCTGTAGCATCTCTTTGTTGTAGCGATGCATAGGTATAGAATTTCTGGGTGGACAGTGATAACTAACAATTAACACTGTGCTAGGGATGCACAAACATGAAAATTTTGTGTTTCCAGCAATTTTGAGCATAAATTAAATCCCAGATAGCAAGCGGATCTGGTCCACATCTGGCACAGATACAGCAGAGGTGCCTACTTTTGGCATGTCTGTTGCATTCACAAAGAGCGCCTCACTCCACGCTGGTTGCGATTTTATCGCATTGTTGTAAATTTGATGTTTGTGTTTTTTAATGAGGATGCGGGCACAGAGAGAACGAGCGAGAGAGGAAAACGTGTACGCGTGCAAGACAGAAAGAGATACAGAGAGTTTGTGTGTATATGTGTGCTGAGAAGTTCCTGTCTGTGTGCCTCGCTATAATGCGTGTGTATCCTAACGGCTCTGTGGAAAAATAAGGTGTCATTGTTTGGTGTACATTATTCGGTCTTTTCACTTACTGTGAATAATTTTGGTTGCCGAACATTCAGTGCATCCCTAATTGCTACTGATACAAAAATCTCCTTAAACATACAAAAGGATTTGTTTCATTTTGCATCTTTTTGCAAGCTGACACTGTAATCCAGAAATGAATTGCACTGAATACAAGACATTTATCGTTTTACTCTAAGGTTTTATTTTACATGAGCATATGTGCCTTTATCCAGCATCACCTAAACTGGTAAGAGTTATTAAGAAATTTTACACAATACACAGTATGCCATAATACATTATTTTTTGCTGACAGGTTGGAATGGAAAAAAACATAAAAAAAATGCTTAAAAAGTATTTCTGCATTTAAAAGAACGCTGTAAAAAAAAGAGAACACTGTAAAAATCTATGAGCACTCATTCAACATATTACACATTGTGCTGCACTAAATCCAGTTAACCAAACCTAATTACGTTGTCTTTATAATGAAACATACAATTGGTCAGTGTTCTAAAATTGCATACAATATCCTCAATATGCTAATATATATCATGGTGTTATTTATCATGATAACGATAAACACTGCCATACTGGCAAGCCCTAGAAATTTCCTCCGAGCATTCCAACTGCTATAGCAGTGTGTGAGTGTATATACTCTTATTGTGACAACAGAGAGAATCTTTCGCATGCAGGCAGTGGTTATCCACTATCTACTCCATTTCGGTCAGTTGAAAAAATGGAAATCACTCAGGACTAGTGACAACATGTGCATCATTTGGTCTGCACTGTCATGAAATAAAAGCCTTAACCTGGCCTGCTCCTGCACGTTTGAGACCCAACTAACTGCTAAATTTAAAATCTGAACTTGATCCACACACACCCACAGTACCGCAGAACAGACCTGGTATATTACTGGAATTTCCGTACCACTAATGTTTTGGCTTTGCTTCATTCACGTTTGAAGCCTTTAAACACCACTTTACCACTTTTTCTTTTTTCAGAAAATAACATTAAACAGGACATTTAACGTGCCACCAGCATTTTAATTTCCGAATCATTTGTAAAATCCCCCCCCCCCCCCAGCAAACTAAAACTATTTAACCAAAATCCATACAGAAGCAATGCTGCACCACTTTCACACAGTATTAACCATGCATACATGAAGTAGCCTTTTTTGCAACCATATTCAAACTTGTAATGCTTAAAAAGTATTTTACATTTAAAAGAATACTGTCAAAATCCATAAGCATGAAATTACTTAGTCAACATATTACATACTGTGCTGCACTAAATCCAAAAGAAATATGCAGTTGGTCCCAGAACTAGTTATCTTGTCTTTTTAAAGAAATATGCTGTTTGTCAATGATATTCAAGTACTGTTAATCATAACTCAGAAAAGCATGATGATAAAATGATATGATAAAATATGATAAATAAAAAAAATACTGTCATAATACTCATAAATATAATAGGTATATTAACAGCTTTATTTGACAGCTTTATTAACACATCTACTACATGAAAATCAATACACAAATGTCATTTATTTTGCCTTTTAAAGAAGCTTACATTATAATCCAGAAATTAACTGCACTGAACATAAGACAAGGTTTTATGTTACATTAGCACATATGCTTTTATATAGCGTCAATGACATGATTCAAGGAATGTTACACAATACAGTATGTCACTAGAATCATAGAGCACATTAGGGGTGGCCAATGTAGCCAAAATGTCATATCATGATACTTCAAGCCATTTTTCATGATGTGATACATAACACAATTTTAATACGCAGATTCAATAGTGTACCAGTAGTGCTGCACTAAACCATTGTTAATTAAACAACTAATAAATATTCAGTTGGTTATTGATCTTTTAGTACTAATAGTCATGGCTTGCTCAGAAAAGCATATTCTTTTTCATGATGATAAAATATTATCGTAATGGCCACAGATATAATAGATATATTAACAGAGCTTTATTAACACAGCTTTAACAAATCTACCACATAAAAATTCCCTACAAAAAAAAAACAGAGCTCGTCCCGAGCTTCATGCTGAATGTTAAAAATTGGCCCGAAACCTGATATTTTTTTGCCCTCGCTGGACTCGCGTTGGGTCGGGTGCCAACATCAGCCAATATCATCTTTTTCCTATTTATCGGTAAATAATATATTGGCCACTAATATATTGTGCAACTTTACATATTCTCTCTTTCACCCCCATCTCACTCTCCAGTCAGTCTAAGCCTCTTTCTCTCTCTGGTTTAAGTCATAGAGAAAGGCAGGAATCTGGAGTCCAGCTCCCTCCATCTGTTCCACATTCCCCCTAATGACTGTGTTGTTCCTCTCTTCTTTTTGTCCTCTCCTCTCTTTCTCCCCCTCTGTTTCTGTAGTCTGTTGTTTGGCTTTGTTGTGCCCGTGGGGCATGAGGCTGTAGGGCTGCTCCATGCTCTGCTTTGCCCTGCACTTCATACCAACATTGTAAAGTAAACAGGACCTGAACAAACAGCTAGAACACACCTTACCACGCATCTAATGCTCCACTCACAATCTTATACGAACGCAAGACTATAAAAAATGCACACACTGCCATACATCTGCACTTACACACGTGTGTACGCGCCAACGTACAATCAAGTATGCACGCACACATATACACTTTTTGCTACACGAAAAACACCCCAACAAAACCACACACCACAAAACCACATTTCCACATACCTCAAACTCATAAAACTCGCCTACAAAACACTGTTTTAGCGAGCTCTGTTATGACTCAGTGTTATGAGGACTAATTGGCTATTACTTCAATCGCAGCACTCTTTTAAAGCTGCCTACACAACTTAGTTGTAACCACTGCCATAACAACGAATGCTACTCATCACTCACTTATGGCCTTGGCTCTTTCGGCCATTTGATAACTATGTACTGCTACCTGACCTTTCGGCACACTATGAGCCTGAGTTACCAAAACTTATAAACATACCTTATTATTGTGTAACTATGTGTAAAAACAACCAAACAGCCCTTGATTTGCCAGGGAAAAAGTTTTGCACCATTTCCGGAGCATGCTGCTTTTTCTGAAGCAAAAGTTTAAGCATGTGCTTTCCTGAACACGACCAAAGTTCTACAGGGCACCGTGCCATCACTTATGAAAGCCAAATGATCACTCACACAAACACACACACACACACACGTCTTACTATACTTGTGAGGTCATCCACAGAGTTCTATTGATTTTGTATTATTGTATCAAAATAACACCACACCTACACCTAACCCCAACCTCAGTATTCCTAAGACTAATTTTCTGCATTATTAGATTTTCCAAAATAATGTGAATTATGGTGAAAACAACACGTGATAAAGTGAAGACCAGCAAAATGCCCTCACTTTACCAAAATGTTCATACTGTCCTTTGCTGGTGAGGACATGTGGTTCTTACAAATATACCACTACAAGAACACAAAAAAAAAACCACACACACACACACACACACACACACATTTACACACAGACAGACACACCCTTTCCCCTTTCTCACACCAGTGTCATGAAGTTGGAGGAGGAGCATCTCCTTTTTTTAAAATTAGTGATTTACTTGTAATTTTATTTATTTGTGTTCAAATGCTGTGGATGTCAAGCAGTCACTGAGAGAAAATGTGGCTTTTGGCACACTTCTATTGAGTCTGTGTGAGTATGTGTGTTTCTATGTTGAACAGTGCTGTAGCTTAGCCCATCCGGACCCCCTTGCCTCTCCCTCATGCCAGAGTAATGTCAGCACCCTGGCACTGAGGCTTCTGCCCCCTGACATCACCGCTGGCACTGAGACGCATAGCAGGAAACTTTACAACATGTGTGTCCTTCTGTACGTAAGAGAGAGACAAAGACAGGCATGTGTGTGTGTGAGAGAGAGAAATGGACTGAAACTAAGATTTTGGTTCCTACACTGCACATCATATTTTTGGGGACTCCTTCAATTTCAGTTAATCCTTAAAACCCAATGTTTTTATGGCTATGTTCTAGGCTTGGAAAGCTACAGAAAACAGTCAGATTACAGAAAATCAGAAACATTATAAAAACACAACAGGATTACATTAAAACCAATCTTAGTTATTTTCTTGTCCCTGTTCGTATGATGGGAGTGGGGAGACTATTGCTATGATTGGGGTGGTCTGTATTCCTGTTGGAATGATGTACATTAGACATTAAAATTCAATGATAGCAACAAACAATAACAGCAGACTGTGGTACGCAGCCATGAGTCTGATGAGTCAGACTGGAAAGTAGCCTATAAACGATTTGCTCAATATAAAAAAAATCATGTCTTTCATGTGAGTGAAGTCTGAAGGGTAGGTCACTCCAATATTTCATATTCATATTTCCAATCTATGCATGCCTTTCTAGACCAAATGAATGTAAACATAGCACACGTAAAGTACAGACTATATTATGTGCATTCCGCCTTTCCTTGTGTTAGGAGGTTGTCCTGCTGAAATGTTTGTTTTCTGGTATCTGTGTAGTTCTATGACTTTCAAAAGGCAAATAATCCAAAAGTAACAGAAACTAATCAAATTCTATTACTTTAATTAGGTAAATGTTTGGATTAGGTTTCAAGCGACAATTTTTAACACATAATCAGTCATTTCTACTGGAATACCTTCCCACCTCTGCATAGTAGCTGAGACATGGTTTAATCTACCAGGGTTATGCACATATGTTAACATGTTAACAAACTTGCTGTTTGTAACGAAACCTATAACCAGTGATGGCAGAAACAAACATGACCGTCTCAAATACTTTTTTTAGTGACTTTTTGGAACTTTTGGGTTTGAAGTTTTATAACAGTTTAAAGTGTAAATTCTCTAAATCATTGCATACTGGATTCCTCTCTGTCAAGCCTGCTGGCTCTCTTCTCAACCCTGATCTCCCGGACTCACTGTCACATGTCCACCATCTCCCAATCCCGTTCCGTTTTCTAGATCCGACTCACCCGGGTATTGATCACACACCTGTTGTTAATTGTCTGTTTGTACAAATACTCCTCTCTCACACTGCTCATTGCAAAGTACTGCCACTCTGTGCGTACCGAGCGTTTCTCTCTGTTATTACTCTTGTTTGCTACTCTTGTTTTGACTCTGATTCGCTGATTTACTCTTTTGTCTTTGCCCTTTTTGGTACTTTTGCTGTTCTGATTGTTTGCCTGGTTTTTACGTCTGCTTGTTTCTTCACTCTGACTCTGCCTTGCCCTTTTGTTATGTCCGCCTTGCTCTTGTTGCTGCTGTGTTTGATTACAAATCTGTTAAATAAACCTCGCCTTGATTTTAGCTCAGCGCTTGTCACAATCTGTTTGCCCATCAACACACTCTCTTTACAACCATAAGTGTTTTTTGTGCTTATGTAAAAAAATAATACTGATGCGTCTCATAATTTTGTATAACTTATGAAGACCTGTAATGAACACCTGGAAATTAAAGGTTTAAAAATGAGAATTCTCATATCTTTTGTGAATACCATTTGGGAGACCAAAGACAATGTGTTTGGTGAGAATGAAAGAGAGAGTGAAAGAGAGGCATACAGAGAGAGACAGACTTTTACTTACTTTTAGGACAAATACATTTTTATTTGTATCATGGCACGAATAATTCATGAAAGAGTTCTATTTTAGCCTTTGACCCACAAACAATATAATTATGTAATGTCTAGAAGCAACATTCCTGATACCATAAGCCTGTGACATCAGGTCACCTGACAAATCCATGATTTATAACTTCCTGTCAGATTTGAGCAACTGATTAATTTTGCTTGAATGGTTTAGAAATACAGAATGAGCATCTCTAGTTATAACTGCCAGAACGGCCGGAGAACGAACTGCAGCAGAGACAGACCAGCTAAACTAATAAACTGATAAGTACACTTTAAATCAAACCAGACTAGGAATTCCTAAAAAAAGTATGTGACAAAATGTGTGACCATCTCATGTAAATAATTTGCAATTGTAACTGTAACTAATCAAAAGAATTGCCTTCACAACATGTAGTGAAGAAGCCATTTGTAGCAGCTGTTTGTTAATACTTTGGGGATAGACTTTCCAACACGGCTTCATGTTCTTCGAAGTGTCTTTCTCGGTAGGAGGGTTTTTCTGATTGCTCTTCTGGCCCAAATATAGACTAAACACACAACTTTTAACACAATTTGAGCTTATGATTTCGATTTAAATAAACCTAGTCAGACTTTGATATGTTAAGCTGCTGCAAAAAGACAACATACTCATTTGCATTAAAACATTTTGAAAATCTAGGTGTCCTCAGGTGGCTGTTCAGCATACTTCGTTACTGATCAGGACTTTATATAGCTTGATTTGCAAAGCCTGAAAGGTAAATTGTCACATGAGTCTCTGCTATCAAACCCAAAACACATTCAAATGTTACAAAGTTTCAAATCTGATTCAATCTGATTCATTGTACATGCAACTGACTTTGACCAGTCAGATCAGATTTCATGTGTTTTTTTGACTCATTCAGTCTACAGCAGTTCTTGGTATAAAACATGAGACAAGAAAGTTGGTAATGCCAAGCATATTCCAGCTTAAACATGGAGACATCAAGCTTTAAACCTGCATTTCCTTTACATGTAAAGACTTAAACTAAAAGCCTGTCTTTGAATATTACTGGTAGCTTTTGGTTGAGCTGACCAGTAGATTGAATCTTCCAATGTCATTCTCCTCATATTGCATTTGCTTCTTGTGAAATATAGCATGACTGTTTTGATAGATTGTTACAAATGTTATGTTACAGTACACATTAGCATCTAAGCTCATAAATGGGAAAGTTGGTTGATTTTTGTCTGTCCCTCCATAGTTAATGCAATCACACTGGCACCGTTACTACTGCAACAAATGTGGATGTGCAAGAAAATGTAGCTTTGGTCTGACCATATCAACTAGACTTGGTCAAATATAAGCAGAAATCTAAACATTAATATAATAAATAATTAATATAAAATCTGATTTAAGAAACAAATTAATTTGTCTTGTGGTGTAAACAAAGTCTAAACGTTTGAGAGGTCAAGTGCAACCTTACTGTAGTGATTAGTCACATGTGTGTGACATGAAGAAATAAAAAGACAGATGGATAAAAAGGGAGGAAGACATTCACTGATCTGCATGAAAGCGACTGACCAACTGAAGCGCAACATATGTGGTATGTTTACAAGCCTGCTACACAACACCCTGTGAAACAATGCATGTTTATTAGAATATTTGTGTATCTGCTTACCGCAACATTCCAACCTTTCTCTAATTAAGCAGCTAATCAGCCCCAGCCACACCCACCCTCAGAAATGAAGCTGCGTTTCTTAGGAAAAGAATCTTGGAGAAACGGGGGGTGGGGTGGTGGATAGACGATGGCCAGGAATGTGTCAGTGTTGTCCTACCACGCTGCCCGTTTGTGTGTGTGTGAGTGTGTAAGAGAGAGAGAGAGAGAGAGAGAGAGAGAGAGAGAGAGAGAGAGACAGAAAGAAAGAGAGAGAGAGAGAGAGAGAGACAGAAAGAAAGAGAGAGAGAGAGAGAGACAGACAGACAGAAAGAGAGAGAGAGACAGAAAGAGAGAGAGAGACAGAAAGAAAGAAAGAGACAGAGAGACAGAGACAGCAAAAGGGGAGAAAATGAGAGGAGAGAGTAGGACTATATGTGTACAGGATCCAATTGCGTTTGCACTGGTGTAATGAATGCAGTTAGAGTGAATCTGAAAGGTCTAAATTAAAATGAAACTGATCTGCATCTACAGATAAGTGGGACAAGTATTACTAGGGTGTAGTCATGAAGATGACTGTGGTGCAGTACATTGCTTATTGTTCTCTGTGTAAGTGTTGTTTCTGCTGCTTTCAGGTTGTCTTGCAAGTTACTTTGTACTTTGTAACAGTATGTATTCATGAGAAAATACACGTATATATAAAGCATACAAAAATATATCAATTTTTGAGGTTGCCAAAAATCGTCTAGTGCAAATCAGACCTGGTGTCATTGTAAGTTTTCTTTGGTTTCACACAATAGCAATCATGGAAGCCTCCTGAAGTTCTTAAAGACAACAAGATTAAACAGTGTTCAAATGGAATGCTAGAGATAAATAACACCTTCAATATTCCTGTCAGTCCAACCGATTCACTAATAGTGAAAGTAGTCATTGATGGTCATGAATGTGACCCTCGTTTTCACTGCAATACGCTCCTAAAAGCACTCGGTTGTTTTCACCAGTAAGACTGAATGACTGTCATACATCTTTTTCCTATTGTTAGTTTGATAGGCCTCTAACAGCAGTCATCAGTTATCACTGGTTAATCTAAACATTTCTGCCCAATGACAGGCTGGTTTTGCTATCCAGTGTCGACCAGAGAAGGATGGGTTCCCTTTTTGAGTCTTTGTTTTTTCCTTTGCCACTGTTGCCCTTGGCTTGCTCACTGGTGGCTTGGATCTGGATTTTTTGTAAAGCTACTTTGTGACAATGCCTGCTGTAAAAAGCACTACATAAATAAACATTGACTTGACTTGACTCTGCTCAGACGAAGTGAAAATACAACTCACTGGCAATAATTCAACTTGTCATGACTGAACAAAGAAGAGTTGCGCTTATGATCCTATGAACAACATAACTTACAGTGAAGTACGGAGATGGGAGCGTAATTATGTGTGGCTGCTTATGTGTAAACAATACCAGACCATTACACATGATGGAAGGAAACATGAATGCAGTGATGTACTTAGCAATTAGAGTACAATTTCATCTTATCAGCCAAGACACTGTATCTGAGAAGACGGATGTTTCAACAACACAATGACCATAAACATTCAGTCAAATTAACTAAAGGCTTGTTTGCAGGGTCTTGCTAAACTCATACCTTGAAAATTTTTAGAGGATTTTGAAATTCCGAGTCCATCAGTAGAACCTTTGTAAGCTAAGGAATTGATATACTTTTTGCCAAGAGGAATGGGTCCAAATTGCACTATAATGCTTCAAAAAGCTATCTAATAGATACTACTTTTTTCTCTAGCAATTTTGTTTTTAAACTCTTAGTTTATGTGGATATATGCACTAGAATCAGTTTACACAAAAAAGGATCTGAATACTGGTTTCCCTTCACTGTATACTGCTATCGAGTGTGTATATGGCTGTGGGGATAAATGTGTGTTTATTGTCGTTCATTTTCAGTACAAAAATGATACAGATTTTTTTATGAATGTTTTAATTTTTAAACTCTTCTTTTTTGGTTACTGAGGTTAAGATTAGGGTTAGGTTTACTTTTAGAGTTCAAGAGTCTCATTACATATGAATAGCTAATTAACACCTGTATGATAATATACAGACATACTGCTGCTTATACACATGGGTTTTGCACAAGGCCTCACGCTCTGCTGAATTATAAAAACAAGCATGTGCGTATGTGTGTGTGTGAGTGTGCGAACGCTGTGGCCACCGGTTCCGACTTCAATGTTCTTCCCAGTTCATGTCTGATGGTAATGAATGTTCGGGAAACTCCCAAGCAGAAAGCAGCCAGGAGAACAGAGTGCAAAATTCCACCAGGGGAGTGAAATCAAGAGCAGAGAAGGCCTGGCCATGCCATAGGACAGATGAACACAGGCAAGACAGAGTGAGGAGACTGGTAATATTCCAGTCATTTTCCAATGGGGAGGAGTGTGTGTGAGAAAGTGTGCATGCATGTGGGGTTTTAGGTGTTTTTTTATGAATTTGTATTCATTTTATAACCATCTGACGATAAATCAAAGTGCAGCTGTGAGTGAATGTCATGACCTCCTATTAGTGGCTAGGCAGACACACGCACACGCACACACACGCACACACACACACACACACACACACACACACACACACACACACACACACACACACACACACATGCATGAACAAACACACACTCTCTGGTCAGCATGTGAGTGCTGAGCTGTTGAGTCAGTGTGTGGTTTGTCTGTAACTAGCTGTGTCTCCAGCTTCCAGTCTACGGCCTCACACGTTCTGACAACCACCCAAACGCAACCCCTCTCCACATGAGCCCACAGGCTTTAAGTGTTAGACTCTGTGTGTGTGTGTGTGTGGTTTCATACCATTTTGTTCCACTTTCAAGAAAAAAAGTGTCCTGACTTTGTAGGTAACCCAGGGGAAAAACCTACAATGTCAAAACTAATTTAATAGACATTCAGAGATTAAGCCTAGTGCTGGACTACCCAGCATTCCAGATTTTCAACTGAAATGAAATTATAGTCCTGGGCTTTACTTCTGTCCAGGAAACCAGTGCTACAGGTCCAGATGCTTGTAGTCACCTGTTCATCCAACGATTCTTCTAAAATCAGAGGCATTAATGGAGAATTTGTGCCTCCTTTGCTGCACTAACAGCTTTTATTCTCCTGGGATTTTATGATAGATATTGAAACTATGCTGTGAGGATTTGATTGCATTCAGCCACAAGACCATTAGTAAGATCGGATAATAATACTGAATGATAATTCACAAATGTCACTCCAGAGAAAGCAATTCCGCTGTTCAACAGTCCAAAGCTGGGTAGTTTGATATCCCTCAAACTGGCACTTGGCATTGGACATAATGACTTTATCTCCCTGAGGTTGACGATGTCATCAATGACATCAAGGCACATTGCACATAAAAGACTAAAAATCTCAGAAATGCTGCATGCTAGAGACTTACTTTTTTTGCCTGGAAACGATAAGCGATTTGTCATTTAAGTGGGGGCCTTGATGCGATTGTAACTCTGTTTATGTGTGTTGGTCAGACTGTTTTCTGTGTGAACTGAGTAAAGTTCTATTAGATTAAATTTTCGTTTCAGTTGTTCTTTTGTCTTTATGGCCATACTATTTATAAATTAAATAAATGTGATGTCACTGCAACATACATATTCTGACAGCCTAGGTTGTCCTGAATTGTATTTAACTTGTGCATTACAGGGGTTGTGGTTATACTAGCATTATTACACAAGGAGTCCAGGTGAACCAAAAATAGGGGGAGACATTAGCTAAAACCCCAAAGGGCTGAGCCATGTGCGCAACAAAACACCTCAGCAATGGGTGCACACCTTAATTAAGTTGAATTAACTAATTAGAATGGCAATGTGGACACTGTTGGACATTACCCATGTAAAACACTGACCTCTGCTCTGTGTTAAAGATGGAAAAGATGTGCTTGCTGGACATGAAGGTCTTCTCCACATCGCGCACCTTCAGGTTGTCCAGTGGCAGCATGTACTTCTTCTCTTTCTCCTGAGGAGTCAGACACAGGACAGAGGTCAAGAGTCAAGCTTTTGAAACCAGAGTCCACCTCAAGCTGGACATGACCCACCCATTAACACTTCTACCACAACTGACCCACTCATGACCCACAAGCAGCACTTCCACTAGAATAGAGTGTAAAATTGCAGTTATACTGGAAAAACAAGGAATTAAAATTTTTACAATGATGGCAGTTTGGAAGGGCCAGCATTCTGTAACTAGAAATAAACAAGCCATAAATGCTAACGTCACACTGGGAAATAAGTGCCATACATTAAGGTTAAAAAAAGTTACATTTTTCTGTGTGTTACCCTTAATCTCAATTCACACATCACATTTTCCAGTTCTCTTACCTTTTACTAATATTCTCTTACTTAACTCAAACTATTTCAAACACACTTACTAGTAAGAAATAGTAATAAAATCATTAGAAGACACAGATTTCGTTGAAGATAACAATAGCATAAAGTATTCTGATACCATTTCTTACTCATAGCTCACTGATACAAGCATAAAGAAGTAGAAAAGGAGATATTTTATTATGATGTGAGTCTGATGAACTTGTTTAGTGAGAATAAAAATGACCCTTTACATTTTTGTCATGTTTGTCAATAGAATGCAAATTAATTGTGTAATTAATAGACAACTGCATTTAAACAGTACATAAAATCTATACTTCTAAGGGTTTAATTTTGAAAGATGAAATGAGTTGAAACAGGTGTGTTATTAAGGGGAATATAATAAATTATTCATGGCAGATGGATTGTTGGAATTAGGGTGGGAACCCCTGTGCTGTCCAAATCTAAATCAAACTATATGGTCATGTCAGGATTCTACTTCTGCAAACCAATCAAAGAATTCTCCCAACATTGGCATCTATCAACACACACATACATCTTGCATCTGTTAAATAACTTCTGTTAATGTCACCTAAAAAGTACAATTATTTGCTTTTCAAGAGTTCTGTTTCCATACATTATGAAATGTTCACACAACGAGGCAGCTGGCATTTTCAAATGGTATAAAGAAATAAAAATGAAAGGAATGGATTTACGAGGTAGTCTTAATGACGTTGGCTGTTAACTGACAACATAATCAAAGACAGTAATTAAAACATTTCAGCCGTTGGAAAAATCCATTGGACATAATTGCTGCCAGACTGTTCAAAAACAGAAATATCACTGGTATGTCTGAAGTCACATAGGCAGTGGAATTTTATGGTGAAATCTTTATTGATTATTTCTGCCTTTGTAAGCCAAAATCTCTAAAGACACAAATTGCACAACCAGAATCAAATGAAATCATGTGTGATCATTTAACAGATTGAACCAGAGCGGTGCAATTTTACATTTAACACCAATCAGCTCTAATAACAAGCCAAAGTCTGTGCTAAACTGCTCCTAAAGACTTTCAGAGCTGTTCTGATCTGTATCCATGTAATCGTGGTTAGCATGGCTAGAGGGGAGAGTACTACAAGAGTGAATACACAGGGATGCTGCAAGATTTTCAGCAAGCGGCGAAAGGCTTGAGAGGGGGAGAGAAAAAGAATGAAAGAGGGATTGAGAGATAGAAAGAGAAGGCCCACATGTGGAAGTCATTATTCAGGCTGAGCCTCTAAAACACAACATTTCTCAAAAAGAGGGAGGGGGAGCTTTCCCTTCTCCATCTCTCCCTCTCTCCCCCTCTCCCCTGGTTCTTCTGTCCAGGAGGGGCTGGGGTCTCAGGAAACGGCTTGGATTACACCATGAATAACGGCTCAGCGGAGAACTTGGAGAGAAATTGAAGGAGAGAGAGGAGGGAACTGAGAGTGGAAGAGAGCACAAAGCTCTGAGGTGTTTGTGGCGATCAAGTCCGATGGTGCTAACTGTGATCTGACAGAGCAAACCCACTGTATACATTGTGTAGAGCTGGAATAATCAAAGCTTCATAATGAGATCACACTTAAGACAATCACATGTCCTCTATCTCGCTCTCTTCTACTACTTTAGTTTAATTTGCCCTCTCCTACTCTCGTTCGCGCCCTACACCCCTCCTTCCCCATTCCCCTCTAAAACTTTCTCTTTTTTCCTTTCCAAAGGGGCCCACTTCCTGCCTGAGATTTTAGAGGTTGAAAAAAAAGGTCAGAAATGACGGGCTGGCGTTAAGACTACAACATCTGGTACCGCTTTAGTGAGCGAGAGAGAGAGAGAGAGAGAGAGAGAGAGAGAGAGAGAGACATGGTGCAAGTAAAGTCTGGAGCATGACTAGGAGTACAGAGGGAGGATGGAGGGAGAGACACAGGAGGACAGAAGAGAAGTGGAGGACAGCAGAGCGTCGGAACGAAGGATCGAGAGTATTCCGGAGGAAAAAAAAGCGCAACAACGGACCACTCCAAAAAATCGATTCCCCCAGGGTCCCATCAACCCTTATATGGCCAGCGGGTCCCTCCCTCTTTCTCGCTCTCTCTTGCTTGCTCTCCCTCGCTCCCTCGTTCTTCTTTCCCTCTTTTTTCGTTATGCCTTCCCTAAACGCGCTGCCAGACTGACTGCCGGCTACGGGAGCAAAATGTGCCACGTCAAGACTGGATACTGGACCCGTGCGACACGGACAGACAACGCGGCTTCATGGCCTTAGGACCAGGATGGCCCACAACTCAGAGAGAGAGAAAGAGAGAGAGACAGAAAGGGAGAAAGAATGACAGAAAGACAGGAATGGGACAAACTGACAGTGGAGGCCCGGAGCGTCTCCGCCAAGAAGAAAGAGAGAGAGAGAGAGAGGGAGAGAGAGAGGGAGAAGCAGAGAAATGGAGACTATTTCTATCTTGTTTATTTTCTATCTTCCACCTCCTCCTGCGAATGTCTGGGCCAGCAGGAATGGGCTGAGCAATAGAGTAGATAGAGAGGGAAAAAAATAGTAAGAAAGAGAGAGAGAAAGGGATGGAACTATCTCCTGCCCCGTCATCCCAGTGTTCAGACTACCTGTTCAGGATCATACTGGTGTACAGTAGTCTGCACATTGGTTAGACTGTGCATGGACCAGCTACGCTGATGTGCGCTGAACGACATACGCAGATAACCTCTGTAGGTGGAAGGAAGGATGTCGATTTTACATTTCCTTAGTCTTTTCATTCACTGTCTTCCTTTTTATGCCTTTCTCCAGTGTTTGTGATGGTAATTACTGCGGTTTGTACTGTGTGTGGGAATGTCGGCATAACCTCCTACACTCTTAAAAAATAGAGGTGCCAAAAGGGTGATGTCATAGAAGAACCACTTTTTGTTCCCTGAAGATCCTTTCAACGGATGGTTCTTCAAAAAACTCATCATTTGGAAGGTTCTTTGGGAAACCGAAAAGTTCTTCTATAGCATCACTCCAAAGAAACCTCATCGGCACCTATATTTTTAAGAGTGTACCTGAGATTTGAATGTCTATGTGTTGTAGCACTCTTAACAGTAATGTCACAGAATAACTACTTTTGACTTACTATAAGAACCTTTTAATGGTTCATAAATGGTACTTTAGGGAAACAATCGTGGTTCTTGTATGGCATAGCTCCAAAAAAAACCTAACTGGCACAAGGGTGTCTCTGAGATCTGAATGGCTACATGTTACAGTGATTTAGATCTTTTGGCTTTGCATTTAGCAGCCGCCATGCTACGCTGTTGTGTTTTCAATGACCTTGGAGACTTAAAGTACATATTGAAGTACATGCAGTATAACTGGAGGTGCTTTGCATGAATATGCTTACAATTACCTAAAAGAATAGAAATGTATATATTGATATTAATGTTCATTTTCAGTATATGCCACACATACAGACTTAGCTGAAAGTATAGGCTGTGCCATGCACAAACATGGACTCTGGGCATTTGAAGTGTCAGGCCTGTCTCCTGAGCTTTAAATTAACTCACTGCTGCATGTCGTGGTCCACACTTGAAAACTGCCTACATATTAACAAACTCTGACTTATGAATATATACACACACAGACATATATTCAGTGTGGCAGTGTGGGAGAGAGGTGTAGAGAGAGTGATTATGCAGAGGGTGAGCAGGAGTGGAGAGTAGACTGAGTAACAGTCATCTGTTTTCCCTCATGCAGTACGACTGTGTGTGTGTGAGAGAGAGAGAGTGAGGGAGAGCAAGGGGGGGCTGCAGGAATGCGTGTCTGTTTAGTGTTGGGCTGATTTACCCAAAGCAGCAGCACCAGAGAAGAACACCAGCCATACTGAGACATCACCAACTACAGACACATGTGGAAGAAAGAGAGAGAGCAGAACATAAAGAAAGAGAGAGCGGGAGAGGGGAAGAGAGAGGGGGGGGGATCTCAATGGCTGCTGTAGTACTCTAAGCTAATGAGAGGGCCTTGTGGAGTAAGATAAATGCAAGTGTGCGATCTGGCTATACGACAGGCTGCAAGGGATGAGGGGCTGAAGGAGTGAGGAAACAGCCATGAGGAATATCTCTCTTCAGGTTTACTCTCTCTCTTTCCCTGTGTGATTCTCTCTCTTGCTCGCTCTCTCTCTCTCTCTCTCTCTCCTTCTTTCTCGGCAGGCTCTTGGAGGCTGGTGTTTGGACAAAGCCTTACAATTTTCCAGCCAGGAATGTGTATGGTCCCAGAGAGACTGCCAGCCACAGAGAAAGCAAGAGTGAGGGAGAGAGAGAGAGCGAGAAAGAGAGCACAAGACAAATGAAGTGTGAAATAAAGACGAATGTAAGAAAAATGCAGTGAAAACAACGGCTTTGATTAAGGCCAAAGAAAAAGAGTGAGAGGGGGGGGGAAGTACTGATTTAGATTGTACACAGAGATAAGGAGACAGCACAAACGTCATGCGTGTTCCAAAAAGAAAGTGTATATATTTTTTCGCTTTAGAGAGGGCTTTGGGGGAAGGGGAGGGCTGGGGTAACCACAAGAAGAGTCTTTGGTTAGAAGATATATTAGAACATGTTTTAGGCCAGATATATATGAAAGCCAACAGTGGAATTCAACTATAGAATTGGAAAAGCAGTCAAGGTCACATCCACACAGATGAAAAATGGATTTGGCAGACTTTAAAGAATAGGTTCTCCAGACACATTTCTACATTCAGTTTTTTCTTGATATCCTCAGAGGGTTCTTTCTATCCTTTCTATCCTCTATAACTTTATCTCCTACAAACTTTCTATCCCACAAACTACTTTGCCATTACAAAGTGAATGCAAATCTAGATTAATTTTATATGATTATCCCTTTTGTGAGCAGAGTGATAAAATCTGAATTCATTGTCATTTAAAGTAATTTAAATGATACATTTTCATTCTTTTGTAGCTTCCAGTAAAACACTGGCACAGATATGACCGCAGAATGCATTCGACAATAAGCAATTCAGAAAGTAAAATATGGATGAACTGCTTAACTACTTTGAATGTTTCTTTGCAAAGCCATTCTCTCTGTTTGCATGTACGTGTCAATGTGTCTGCCTGCATGTGTTAATAATGTTGTGCAGACGCTCTAAACTTGGGTCTTGGGTTTGGGTCTCTACATATTCACACGGCCGAGCATTTAGGCACAGAAATATTTGTGCAAGCCTTTGTGTGTACGTGTACTATGCTATGTCTGCTGCATATGCATATGTAAGCTTTTATATTCTTGAGTGTTTGTATTTGTGATACTATGTGTTTATTCATCTAGCCATTCGTATTTGGCTCAGGAGTTGAGTGAGTGTATGTATGTGTGTGTGTGTTAGTTTGGCTTGGGGGAGATCCAGCTGTGTCAGGGTGATCTGATCCAAATGCTTCAATTCCCAACAGAGAGAGAGAGAGTGAGAGAGAGAGCGCAAGAAAAAGAGTGAAGGAAAAGAGGGGGTCATAGGGGGCGAAAGACTTTAAGAAGAAAGGGGGTAGAGGTAGGAAAAAAGAGAGGAACATATAGCTGGAGCCGCACTGGATAGAGAGGATTTATATTTTACAACAGGTTCTACATCAGTCTTACAGCCTCTTTCAGAGTATAGTCTAGTATAGCCCTTGCACAGCTCTTTTCATTGCTACAGTATTACTGTCATACTTGTCTTTGGAGACACGCCTCATATTCTCATATGTGACATTTCAAATACATAGATCAGCAAGTACTTTTGGCAGCTTTCCTGTGCTACAGTTCTCATGCTTGGATCTTTAGAGATGTGCCTCATATACGGAACTTTTCACATACGTATTTCAACAGCATATTTGAAAATGTACTTTTGGTCTAACCACTAATGTGTCCATGTTATGTAAGTGGAAACATGAGAATATGTGAGTTCAGTCATAATGTCAGGTGTTTCCTTCAGCATTACCTTCCTGTCACACCATGGGAGGCTGTGCCACCATTGGCTGAGAGCGTTGTCTGTCTGCCTGTCTACACTTGCTGTGCAGAACTTCCTGCACCTGTACAGCAGGCACAGACAGGCAGACAGATGGCAGCCCACCTGGCAAGGGCCCACGACATGGCGGACGCATCAGACAACCAATAGTGAATCACCGGAAAAGCAGCGCACCAGTGCTTTTAGGGATGGTGCTTAAACCATATGAAACGGAATTCTCGAAGCAGCAGTTGAAAAAGATTAATGCCTTATACTCCATTCAGTGGTAAATCACAAACCTTAGTACCCAGCAGTGAAAGTAAAGCATACCATGCCTTACCTCGTCATCTTTAAACCAAGAGAGGCTCTCTGCAGTCAGAAGGAACCAGTAATCCTTGGCCCCTCCCTTCATCAGACTAATGTTGTTGATGGTCAGCCAGCCCTTTCTGATCACCTGCAGAGCAAGAGAGAGGTCAGCAGTGAAAGGGCAGAAATCACGATTTACGGGCAAAGGGTAGAGGTTATGATTTAAAGGCAGAAAGATACCATAAGCAAGAGTTCAAGCCCTTCAGAAGGAAAGAGAATTGGTTATTGGAAAAAAATAAGAAACCCCATGAAAGAAAAAAACAAAAACGAATGGAAACTGAGTACACTCCCAGTTGACTATATTGTATCATTAAGCAATACATTTCAGTGCTTTTCAGTGATTCAGCTGGGTATATTTCATTCAGAAACAGAGCTAGTAGGATGTGGAGAATTGGCACAGTCTGTGGGATAAGCACTGCCCAACAGAGGAAAAGGATGAGACCAGGGGAAGGAAATAAAGGAAGGAGGGACTAAAATAAGAGTGATACGGGCAGAGGATGAGAGAGAGTGGAGCAGTGAGTGGGTGGAGGTGATGATGGAAGGGGAAACAGGAGCCCGGCTGGCAAAAAGGAGCAAGATAGACAGAGAAAGACTGAGAGAGAGGCGGAAGATCCTAACATCCTGTCTCATTACACACATACGTACAGTACTGTGCAAAATTAGAGACCACCCTTCATTTACGTCAAGTTTTTTTTTTCTTTTTCAGTGTCAGGAAATTAAGCAGAAATAAATTGCACAGAAACCACTAACAAATAATGTGAATTATTTTCAGGATTTAGTGTGTCCACAGATTTTTTCCCTTTCTGAAAACTGCTCTTATTTTGCTTATTTTATTTTGGATTTCTGCTTGTGTCTTAAGTACAGTCTCCTCAGAGAAATCTCCTGAAAACTTGTATCTAGTGTAATAAATAAATGGAAGGTGGTCTCTGACTTTTCCACCGTACTGTATGAATAATCTTAAAAGTGTCATGACAAAAAAAATCAGTAGGTCACCTACCAACTGTGTGTAAGAGGGAAAGTTTTATAGTGACACTTATCAAGCCCTCTTTTCCAGCAGACATTCAGCTCAATAAGATATATTTTTCCTTTGGCTGGTTCTGCAGTTTATTTGGAGAACAAAATGACACATTTATGGCCTGTACCCTTCCCAAGCTTGCAGCAACATTTCAGTCCAGGTGAATCTTAAATGAACCTTCCTGCCCACTCACTCACTCACACACACACACACACACAAATACGCCAGATGGATTGAGATCAGAACTTCTGAGTCTATGGACCTGAACGTTCCACAGGAGTTGAAAGAAATTCAGATCTGTTTTAAACATTAGTGCACACTTAAATAACATCCCCCCACCACACACAAACTAGGGTCTAATATGCTAACAGTGTTGCAAACTACAGATTTTAAAGGTGTTTTTCAGTGATGGAAATTGGAAAAAAAGGTAATTACAGTATTCTAATCGAATACTTAGGCTTTTACTTTGTGAAAACAGATTTGACAAAAGAACAGGAATACTGCACAAGGAATCAGGATTCAGACTGATTGAGAACCGATTGGAATTGAGTTATTAAAGATATGCCAAACATGAATGTAAAATTATGCAAATTCTGTATGTTGGTTCATTAAATAGTTCTAAAACAGTCTCAATGTCACTGGTAGTTAGGTGTTTCTGATGTGTATCAGCAGCTCTGGACAGAAAAAGGAGAAAAGAAAGAGTGATATTTTCAACATGTCATATTTGCAGTGCTTTTGCACTCTCAATCAAACACAAACACACACACACACACACACACATACACTAGGGGTGTAACGATACCTACATTTAAAAACATATTAAGAAATAAATCCCAATATTTATTTTGTGTGTATTTTTTGGGTAGTACCCTTCTGCCAAACAAGATAGCAGAGCCTGCTGAAAAATATTTAGCACAGACAATAATTTTCTTACTAGAAGAATACATTTAAATATGCACATAAGGCTGAGTATCGAAATTCAATCATTTTACAGTACTAGCCAAATTGCTTCAGTACTACTGGAAATGTCCATGACATTTTAAAGGAATAGTTTGCTGATGAAAATGAAATTTACTCCACTGACATAGGTTGATCAGCCAGGACATTTTTAGACTCCAAATCTTGTTTCTTTAGCTTAGCGTTAGGTCTACAAAGCTAAAATTATTAAAAACATTGGAGCTCAATATCTCCCCAAACTGTCCGAATTGTTTCCACAAAAACTTCAAATGCATCACAAAAACTTCTGGAAAAACGTTTATGGCTCGCTGAAGCTGTTAAGATCAGCTACTTAAGTATTAAAGTATTGCAAGCAGCCTTTTTAAGGTTTGCATACACAAAACTCATACTCATTTTTTCTAAAACTGACATGGTGTGAATATCACATAAATATTATGCGTATCATAACACCCCTTACACACATACACACACACACACACACAAAGGAAAAGGGTGACGACGGTAGACAGTAGTAAGGCTTACAGACACTGGGCTCGTACAATTTGACTGGGAGGTGGTGGAGCAGCACCCTAAAAATATTAGCAGAGAAAGTACAGACATTATGATAGCACAGTTGGGCATCCTCTGCTGGATTAACATCAATAAGTATAATAATTCACCAGTCAGTTCAATCAAAACAACTTTGTATATACAAAACTTAACCTCGGAACAGAACATAGCTTATATACAGCTGGACAATAGATTTAGACTTTTCTGAAGTGTAGTGAAGAGTGCAGTGCTCTGACTGAGAATGTTAATCAATGACTGCGATGACACAGAGGCCTCATGCACTGTGTGAGAGACTGGTGGGTTACTCACCATGCCCCCTGCAGGACGGACTGAGTAGTGAGCGAGAGCGATGAAGAGTGGAGGGAACGGGGATAGGTCATGAGAACAGAATTACGGTGAGAAGGTAAAGCTAACCATTTAACAGCGTGAAATTATAAAAGAAAAGTTCAGAACATTACACTAGAACCAAAGTAGGGATGTATAGTGTATCTGATTTTGATAATTGAGGAACACATTTAACGGAAAAATATTTACTTAAAAATTCATAGTTATTACTAATAAAAGCCAAAAAGGCTAAAAAGGTGAACTGGCTCCACAAAGTTAAGCAGCAAGTACAGATGGAGATGTACATCCTGTGAGTTAAGTATACAAATACATCCACAGGAAATCTTTGGGTCAGTTAAATTAGAATCCAGTAATTACTGGTTTCAGTAACTACCTTTAGATGAGCTAATGCTAACATTAGAACTAAATAATGCAGCGGTAGATGGTGATGACTCCTCAGTGGGTGATGTGCCAGCGTGTTCCACAAAGTAACATTTAAAACAGTGAAATTATGGGTAGGCGACAGGACGATATTTCATTGTTATCGCGATAAATTGTCACAATGGGCATTTGATGGGCATATCGTGGGTATTGTCAGTACTTAAAAACACATGTTTTTTTACATGTGACTACATGTTTCTTAATTACCTGACCTGTTTAACTGGCCTAGGTGAAGTACAGTTTGTAAAATACTCACTACAAATCACTGTAGTTTAATATTATTGGCATTACAGTATTGTTATATGTGGCATCACAGGTTCTTTTATGTCTATTACAACTTATTATATCTAAATATCTAAATATTGTGATGCATATTGTGTATTCCTAAATACAAAGAAAATATCCCACTTCATAGCTGAATTGTTGGCCTGTATATTTTTGATGTTACAGTGTAACAGAAGCCTGTTGTTTCCGGGGACGCTTACATCAAGCTTTTTGTGACTTTTCTTAAGAACATGATGTTTTTCCTAAGCTACAGAGAACGCAAGGGACATATTAACATGTCATGTACAAGACAAAGCAGGTGGTGGAAAGGGCACAGAAACAACAAACAGCCATATTAATAAATTACATTGCAAATTACAGCACAAACACATGCAAAACAGCACAAGCTGCATTTTCATATTAAAACGTTAGACATTAAAGATTAAACCTGACAATATGGTGACACAACACATAAAGCATGTCCTGTTCATGTTTATGTACTGTTTATGATATATACAGTGTATCATAGTAGAACTCACCTGGTTCCCTGCTGAAGCCTTTTTACTCGTCTGGTTATTTCTCTGTTGTGCACTTAAAAAAGGAACAGAAGATGAGAACAAGGAGCAGTATCCTGAGCTGACTTTCAATTTGTGCTTATGCCCGTCTGAGATAACTCACTTAGCAAATCCGATGAAGTCTTCATGGTTCGTATTGATGTAGGAAAGTTGAATCTCAATTGAAAGCAAAACCTAATGGGAGATAATATAAATCAACTGACCAAATGACATAAGCAAAGCAAAGCACAGTATTTATTTATATCAAAATATAACAGAAAATCAAGTATTTTGAAATATATTTATTTGCAGTATTACAGAGAATGCTGCCTGACCTGGTCTTTGGCTTGACTCTCTCGTTCCCTAATATACGTGGTCACTATTCTCTCAGTCTCCTCCCGTAGCTTAGGAAAGGTCCCTAACTGAACACAGAACAGAAAAGAACACACCAAAACAAGGATATGATTAATTTGTGTGTTCATTACCTGGACACTTGTTCACATTAATGGAATGATTTGCCAACAAAGCAAGTTCATTCACCTATCCCAGCTGTAGTCCATCAACCAAGATTTTTGGTGTGTGAAACGCGCTTCAGTTTGCATCATGTAAACTGCACGTCTGACTGGTCATGTACTTGCCTCAAAATACTTGGGATCATTAAAGGGGAATTCCACCCATTTTTTCAAATCATTCGTGGAGATCGTACACAAATATAGCACATATATAGCCATTTTATTCACTATCCAAAATAACCAGTGAACCTATGCATGTCTTCCCAGTTTTTGTTTGTGGAATCTGAATTTTGCCTTACAATGTATCAATGTACCACTCTGCCAAGGATGGGTTCAAAAAAATATAGTGAGGTGTTGGACATCTGGTTCCTATTATATCTCTAGAACCAAGCATTTCTCATCAAATGACCTTTCATCTTAACCTTTGCAGTATGAAGTGAGCTTTTAAAAAGAAAGTCTGGAATTCCCTTTTAGGTAATCAAAAATAGCCTTGCTTATGTGCTTATTGACACTGTACTGTTATCTTTTATACTGGACAAAAACACGAAAAAACATTTTAGTACATGTGTTTTTTTCACTGAACTATCGCTTTACTGAGTGCACCTTACCTTGTTGGTGCACTGTGTCACTGTGGCTATAAGCTCCTGGACAACCATGTCCACACATTTAAGACATGGCCCTTTGAGCTTCACAATCTGCTTCTTCACGATGGCCTCAAATGCCAGATCAGGAGTGAACAGGCCTGTCCTAGACCAGCAGAAAAAACAGTCCACCACACAGCACATTGAACTATAATCTGAAAGCAGAGTCAAAACATTGTGCATCAAAGAGGTGGGGTGTCTGGGACACAGACCTTATCCCATGAATGTTCTTGATGGCATAACTGATTTCACGGCGCAATTCTTTTTCGTCAAACTCCATCTGATCAGCAAACAACATACAGTGTATACAAACAAGGTAAAATTATGAGCTCATACCATTACAAGAGCCTGTATAATCAGGACATATGTATTGTATCAGCTCACCTTGACTAGTTCAAAAGGAAAGCGCTCATGAAAGATACGGTTGATTTTGGCTCCTCCTGAGAGCTCAACTGTGTCCACCTGATCACCAGAGCCCTCAATCCTCTTTTCAAAGTCCAGCCCGAAGTGCTGGATCAGCCTGGATAACCGAGAAAGACCAAAAGATAAACTCTGTCCATGTTAGACTTGTGTGCATCACCAGGGGGATAATGTTTTTCACCTCAGGAGTGTGTATTCAATAAGGGAGCTAAATCAGTAACAATGTTTGAAAATGTTTATGAGTGTGAATTTATCACATTAAGGGCCACTGTTCTACATTTACATATACATATCACAAAATGTTTTTATTCTTAAAAAAGGAAAATTTAGCTTTTCATGATATGGGCTTGATTCGACATGAGGAATCAATATAGTTCAGTTGTTAGTTTGGTTTATTACGTTTATTTTGTCTACCTAGCTAATTTCCATCAGCAACTTCCATCACCATCTGGGCAGTAAACATATGATTGGAGAAAAACACACAGCTCTGCCCCCTAAAAGTCAGCGAGCCAAATTATCAGAAACCTGTCAGTTGACTGAGATACTTCAAGCCGAGGGAGTTTTCAGGTGTTATAATAACAAGATAAAACAGAAATAATATGTTGAGTTCCCATAACTCTTTAGCATTTGACTACGTTAATGTGGTCAACACTGGAATTCATACCAATGGACATTCTGATTGCTAGACAGTCCATATGAAAAATAAATAAGTGAATAGTTTAATTTTTTTTAGATTATAAAGCCAAATCCAAATCAACTGACAAAATTCAGTAGGGTACGGCCCCAATTTGCAATTCAAACTTAATCCAAATTGTGTGTGTGTGTGTGTGTGTGTGTGTGTGTGTGTGCATATGTTTGTTTCTTTGTAGGTATCTTGATTTTGGTTCTGTTACTGTCAAAGGGAAAAGGAGAAATAGCTACATGTTGCAGTTTGCAGTGTCACAAACGAATAATTAAATGAAATAACAAACAAAAAAGGAAAAAAAGGGTCGTATTTTACCCCAAATTAAAGCATTTCTATCACTTCAACCAGAAAAGAACATGCAGGGCGCACATATGGTCGCAGAAGCACAGGACACTGGGCTGTTGATCTGGCATATCTGAAGACTATATTATGCTTTGTATAGATGCTTGTGCATTTAATACACAGCTTTGCTCTAGGGAAAGAAAGTTCAGGTTTAAATAATGGGCACTTTAAAACTTCAGCCTTGGTCTTGAATAACGGGGATATGAATGTGTGAGTGTGAGTCTATGCACTCTGAATCATTGCATTATCATAACTTTGGCCTTGTATAAGAGGTTGTTGAAATTCATATATGGGAATATGAATATACGCATGTTCTGACTCACAGCATTAAAACTGGTTCTGAGTGATGGGACCTCAGGTGCTTGTGAGTGTGTCTATGTGCATTTGTATATTCTGACTCACTGCACTAAAGCTTAGTTTTCAAATGAGGGATGATGAGGGTTTGTGTGTTTGTGAAAGAGTGTTGTATACATTTGTTGTTACTCACTGCATCAGTGCTTTGGTCTTCCGTGAGGGGTCATCAGGGTTCATATGCTTGTACTCCTCAGCCTCTTTATCCAGTGAGAGAAGCTGAGTCTGAAGCCGGCTGCGGAACGCTGGTAACGTGTCCCGGATGTGATTGGTCAGTTGCTGTACAGGAGAGAAGTCAGAAGGGTCACTGCTAGGACACTGCTGTTTCAGAAATACTTAAGATGCTTTCAAGTGCAAGTCTGCATTGTTTTTGCAGGTTTCATGTTTATGTGATTTACGTGTGAGATGTTGTAGTTTGCTAGCTAGCTGGCATCTGTCAGTTTTTGAATGTTTTTTGAATATGGATATAATTTATTTATTTTTTACAGTTTATCTATTTGTTTATCTGTTGTTTTTTGTTTAAAGGGCATTCATGTGATTCATTGTTTTCTTAGATAAAACCAAGAGCATATGAATGCAGCATCAGTCAAATTCAACCTTTTGTGAAGACTCCCGTGTTGACCTTCTCATAACAACGCATATAATGAATAATCATGAAAAATACGAATAATATTCATCATGAGATGAATAATCTCTATCCTACTCTATTCCTCTCTTTTTCTTTCTCCTTCTCCCTCACCTGATTTAGCACCCTCTGCAGGTAAGGTGTCCCCATGTAGTCAGCCATGTGCCTATAAGCTGGATGGGAGAGAAAAAACATCCGCTCAGCAGCAAGAGCTGCGCTGATGTCCTTCTTCCCCTCAATGTCCTTCTGACTGCGATTCACCACTCCAATGTAACCTAAGCAACCAAAGACACACATACCAGAGTTATATAAAGCATATAAATAAATTTCAGTTGTAATGTTGTTTTTTCTTATATCCTGCAGAATCTCTGCTCTAATTTTAGGGTATCTAAATCCAAATCATCTTACAAATATTGTCATACATATCCCACATGCCCTTTTTAAATCTCAACAGTTTTTGGACAAACTTAGAGTCATAAATTAATTTGTAATTTTTGATACTTCGCAAATGTAGTCAGTGACAGCCTGAGGTCCAGGACCCTCAAAAGCTTTTTGGCTTCAAAACTGACTTAGGGAGTGGGGAACCATTTGAGATTCAGCCTGGGTTTGATGCTACTTCTGACTGAAACAGGGACATTGGAAGCATGCAAGCCATTCAAGTGACATTCTTTAGTACTTTAATACCTCAGTACTGTAATTCATGTATGTAATTTTAGCGAATGCGTTGCTGAATGTTGGAAGTCTGCAATTACACAGTGTAAGAAACAAAGCTACAACTACAGTAACTGCATGAAAATGGAAGACAAATAAGAACAGCCACATATCATGAAAAAGGTACACAATTTTCCCTTACTCCAAGCAAAAACAACTAGCCACATGTTTGACAGCCACAGTTTGCTTCTTTAATTCTCTAATGAAACTTGGATTTGGAATCATATTGATATTGGCCAATGTTTGCTTTTCTAAACATCATCAGCACTGGGCACACACTAAGCTTTGGTCAATATTTGATGATGCATTTATTGTATGTTGGAAAGGTACTGGGAGACCTCAGCATGTCAGGCTGAAGGACTGCACATCAGACACTGTGGTCAGAAGCACAGGAGCACCACAGGAGACTGTACTTTCCCCTTTCCTCTTCACACTGTACACCTCAGACTTCAAGTACAACTCTGAGACATGCCACATACAGAGGTTTTCGGACGATACTGCCATTGTGGCTTGTGTAAGGAGGTCGGAGTACAGAAACTTGATGAAGGACTTTGTGGCATGGTGCTGTAGGAACAAACTGCTACTGAACACTTCCAAGACCAAAGAGATGGTGGTGGACTTTCGCAGGGCCTGGCCACTCACACAGCCAGTCTCTATTGAGGGGGTTGAAGCAGAGATGGTTAAGACCTACAGGTATCTCAGGCTGCACCTGGATGATAGGGTGGACCGGCCAGCCAACAAAGACATCCAGAAAGGGGCAGAGCCGTCTGTACTTTCTGAGGAGGCTGGAGTCCTTTAACATCTGTAGGAAGCTCCTGCTGATGCACTATGAGACTGTGGTGTCCAGCTGTCTTTTTATTCTGTGGTGGGCTGGGAAGGAAGAATCAAAAAGAGAGACGAGATGCAACAGGATAAGCTGGTCAGGCGAGCAGGTCAATTGTTGGTGCGGAATTGGACTCTGCGGTGAAGGTGGCAGAGAGAAGGACACTGCACAAACTGCTGTCCATTATGAACGATGATGGGCACCCACTGCACACCATCATTATGGACAAAACGAGCAACTTCAGTGGCAGGTTGCTGCTCTACAGACAGACTCAGGAGATCCTTTGTCCCGAGAGCCATCAGGCTCTTGGACTCTTCCCAGTGGGGCCGGAGAAGGGAGAGGACAGATGAGGACTGAATCTCTTATGTTAAATCATTGGTTTATTTATCTGCACTACTGACACTTTACTGTATATCCTGTACATCTGCACTCCTGGACACTCTAGACACTTTAATTAAATACCAATATATGCAAATGTTTATTCAGTATTATCATTATCTGCTGATACCTGCGCCCCTTGCATATTTTTTATTATTGCACTGCCTTTTGATCTCCCATATCTTAATGCATATTTTTACACATTTTCTACTTGTCATCTACAGTGATGTTTGAATATTTGTAGATAGGTTTTTTGTATATATTTTTGCCTCACTGTAATAAGTGAGATACATTTATTTACAGCTGATGGTATTATTTACAGTTTATAGTTTATAATGAGCCTGTACTTATGTTAATACTGTACAACCCTTATTTTATACTGTATCTACTGTTACCTTTTAGGAACTGCTGCCTGCAATGTAGCTGCACTGCTAAAGCAGCTCTCATATCACTGCACACACAAATAAACCTCCCCAGCAGTGAGTGAATCCCCTGTGTGTGTACGCACATAGACGTACAGATGCCACACATAACAGGATTCCAGTTGTCTCTAAAAATGTGTAAAATAAACAGTTAATCTTAAATATACCTTCCACGTTAAGCACTATGTATATACATTATTGATATTCCCATATCAGTGCATCCCTAGTAGCTGAACAAAAACTGAAAGCTTATATTCACATGTTCAGCGTCAAATTTTCATGCATACACACTTGCCTCAAATCGTGTTAACCTTGTTCTCTATTGAGAGTTTCTAGAATTGTATAGCATACTGTTATCTACAAAAACTGAACAGAAGTCTAGACAAAATTTATGCCTCAAATGGCTGCCACTGCTTTTTTTAAGTTTCGCCAATTTAGTCCACAGTTAACACAGATACTAGTGATATAGATAATAGCGCGTCACACAGTACCATCACTCAATTTAAGACAAAAGACAATATAAGTGAAATCAATGTTAAAAAGTATAACAGAGATGGTATTTCACACTAATCTGCATGAAAATTAGTGGAGTAAAATTACTAACAGGCATTTCTTATCCCTGCGATGTCAGTGAACTACACGCATGTGCAAATGTATGAATACATCTGTATCTACGAGGATGTTTGTTACTGTGTGTCTAATGCATTAAAGCGCCAGCAGGAAGCATGAAGGCTCTGCACCTGGCCTTGCATTAGCTGTTGTTGAGAGCATGGCTTGCAGCTAGTACTGCCTGGCAGCAGATCAGCTCCTATAGGCCAGTTCTGGCTGTAATCCAAAATCTTGTGGCAGTGGGACTGCAGGATTGAACCCAGGCTTGGCAGCAGTATCATGTCAACAGCATGACCTCATACAGACACTTACAGTTAAAGGGCCTTAAAGTTTTCACACAGCACAGCATTTTAATCTGATAATATAAGAGATCAGCCTTTGCTGAGTAGAACGAAGAGCCTTTGACTTGAACTATAAGTTGGTTTTGTTTGACTTAGTGAAAATCAATCATCATATGCTGTTACAAGTCCTTGTTAGCATATGACACACATAGATTATAGCAAAAACAAACTGCTTAAACAGTATACCTCTGCGTAAAGGCAGCAACCGGTTCTCCAGCACGTCCTTGGCATCTGTGCCCTCATCCATCAGGTCCAGCTTAGTGATGACACCAATGGTGCGCTGACCTGAGACACAGAACGAGAACACCATTAACCCTGCTTATAATTCAGCTATTAATCTTAATACTTATTCTTTATAAACTACTATATATTCTCTGCAACTACCGTGAAACTAATACATATCCTATGTATTTAAAAGAGACAGGAACATTTTTGGGTACTATTTTGCCACACACATATTTCTCCACCAAGAACAGATTAAAAAAAAGTTTAAGACTTTTTCTAAAACAAAGGACCAGACAACATCCATCATAAACGTTTCATGTAATAACTTCTGTGAGAAGAATTTGTTAAGTTTCTCTAGATTGGGACATTCAAGCAATAACCCCCACAGGGCTGTGCAATTCTGCAATTTTATCACAGGTAGGAACACCCAGTAACTCACAGCCATAAGTGTCAGTAACTCTCACTGTAACATTTTGGTTAACAAATTACCACCACATGTCTTTTATAACACTAATAAAGTACTAAACTTCAGTAAGAAATGTGATGAGATTTAGTACTTGTGCGTGTGCTATTAATAAAGAAGTTGTTCAGCATGTTAGCTTTCTTTTAGCTTGTTAATTAGCTGACCAGCCTAATTCTATTTAGGGAAAATAAGTCAATCAACCTCTCAGTTTAAACAAAAAACAACTTCAGCAAACTCATCACTACACTCAGTGGTTCATGTGAGCAATATGAAACAGTCAAATAATATTTCATTATCAGCACAAAGAATTTTTTGTGACGTGGCGCAGTACTTCAGTTGCGCAGAAATTCAGTTGTTGTAAGGCATAGATGTGCGTATATTGTGTATTTTACAATGACTCTTACCTCAGACGTTAGGACCTATCTATTTTATAATCCACATTAAACAATACTGAATAAGTTTGTTTACATCATAACCATTTAATTATGCAGACATTCTGAAAATTAAATGCAATTCCCTTTTAAGGCAAAGAGAGGGAAGACAGGGATAGGGAAAGTACAAAAAAGAGAAACATAATAAGTGCAGACAAGAAAGGAGGAATGGGAGCAGAAGAGAGATAGATCGAGAGAGAGAGAGAGAGAGAGAGAGAGAGAGAGAGAAAGTAAGAAAGAAGGAAATGCCTGGAGAAAGACAGTGGATGGGAAAGTCTGTGCCAATATCTTGTTTTAAGTGGCACACAAGTAGCCCAGAGGAGTATAATCCATTGCACCGCATTCTCCCTTACCCTGTGGGTCAACATCTTTGGCCAGTTTCAGAGCGTCAGAGTTGGCCAGGTCCATGTTGGCCGGGGTGACAGCCAAGATGAGGCAGTTCTCACGGCAGATGAACTGCATGATCATGTCTCTGATCTGGTACTCGATGTCTGGAGGCTGATCCCCCACTGGAACTTTAGTGATGCCCGGCAGGTCTATCAGAGTCAGGTTCAGCACTAAAAGGCAGAACGTTAGGAGCAGAAAAGTTAACCACAGTTAGGGTTATTGGGTGCTGTAGATGTATTCCTCACTTTCCGCCTGAAGCACACTGTAGACACCTTCTTTACATTTCTCCTGAAACATATTACAGCTTCTTCATAGCACTTGAAGACTGGCTCTGTACGCCACTGTGGTCAGAACACATACTATAGCATCACAAACAACACCTACAAAATGCAAAGAAGAACATGAAATTGTGAAAATGGTAAATAAGATAAAAACTATAAACAAACAAAAAAAACTCTTATTACCTTTAATTAGTTTCTTAATATAAACAGGAATATTTGCAAACATCTAACAACCAACTCATTCACAATTTCACTGTAAATGAATGAATCTTTTTTTTTTAAATGATCACATAATGTTGTGAAATCAGCTGCTAAATTATCAGCTTGGTTAAGCACTGCAAAACAATATACATCTACAGACTTTTTTGATAAGCCATACTGTGACCCTCCAAAATTATGTAGCGACCCTTTTATTTGTGATTGGCAGAATAATTATACAGTGAAGAGGAATTCAGCTTAAAGAATGGGATTTTGAGAAATTACTGTGATCAAAGTGACGATCGTACCATTTGGTGAACTGACACGTAGGTTTATGGGAATGGAAGAGATGCCCTTATTGCCTCCTGTAACTCTGTCTGTCTCGGCTTCAATCTCCCGACGCACCTCATCGAAGTTCGTAAACTTTTTGCCTTTACAGTGCAGGAACTCTGCATACTCTACAGAAAGGGAAGAGGAGACAGTGAGTGATAGAAAGGGATAAGAAAATAATGGACAGAGGCTGAGGAAGATGAAGTCGAAGAATAAAGTGATTGTATAAAAAGTTTAGGGATAAACAGTTTATTAAAAAAAATTTATTTGGTGGGAAACTTCTGAATGCAGAACTGCTATGGATAGACAGATGGAAAATGCCCTGGGAGCTGGGAGATACTGCCCTCCAGTGGTCAACAAACATGTTATAATTGTACAGGTTATGAGAAAATGCCTTGGGAGACACTGCCCTCCAGTGGTTAATGGACATGCTATGAATGTTATGAATATGTAGTGAGAACCTCACGCTATGCAGAATGTTGTCCTTTCCCTTAACTAGCACACCTGATACAACTCTTTACTTATTTAGCCAGCTCCTCTTGTGCTGGGTCAGGTGTGACACAACTGTAAAATCACAAACATGCAGAGTCTACATATTTTTTAAATGGGAGCCTACATGTTGCATGCTCTGCATTTAACACACTGCATTGTGTTAAATACTAGCCTGACCAATTAGAGATCCATTATCATGCTGGTAGTTCAAATTAATGGCAGCAAAACAGCTCAGTAATACATCCAGATCTTGGATTATATTTCTTCCCTTCCCTTCACATTTTGTTTTATGTAACAAAAATGGTTATAATCACTTTTTACTTGAACATTTTCCAACTTTATCTCTCTTTATCCCTTATAACTACACATTCTTTTGTCTGCTGTGCCTTTAAGACTGATCTGAATCCACTCAACTTTGTGAACACTGCAGTTTTGTTTGCATTACCTACCTGAGGAGGCGCTGATTAACTGTAACACAAGTGGTCTTCGTGTAACAATTCCTGAGCCTCTTGGTAAGAAATCCCTTGTAAGAAGACAGAGTCCAGTCGTTACAAACTCATAGATTAACAGTATGTGTACCACAAACTCACACACACACACACACACACACACACACCCACACACGGTGTCAGAATCAATGGCATGTTTAGGCAAGTCCAGTGTTGGGTGACACAGTGAAACTGTAAACTTAGTAACTCTCACTCCCTCTCCTGCGGACACATCTTACTACTCTCCTAGCTAGATATTTAGGGCACGCTTACACACAGCACTACTGGGGGAGAGTCAGTAACCCTAGATGTAACACACAGAGATCTATGGCTTTTGCAGTCGTCAGTAACTTTTTTACGTGGTGTGTATTAGACAGGCAGATAAATCAAAGAACAGTGACTGCTGCAAGGCAATAGCAAAGGGTCATCATCTGCTAATCAACAGCCACCAGTCCCCAGCCTAGGTCAGAATTAGGACAATGTAGAATACGTTGGCATGGCATGGCTATTCTTACCAGGCATGCCTTGCCCCATTAGCCTGGGCAATAAGCCAAATTGTTCTGGTATTGCGGAAAGCTATGTAGTCATCTGAGGACTCCTTCTGAAGTTGTTCTCAACAGGATGTTGGTACCATGCAACATGGAAGATTTTCAAATCAGATTATGATGCCACTACTGTATTTAGAACACGGATACTCTGATAACACACATTGACACATTTTACTATGTCCAATCAGTGTAAAACCAATCCAGGGATTAGATTTTAACCTATTAATGTCCCTAAATCTTACAGTTCTTTTCGCTACAAGTTCATTATGGAATTTTCAAACTGATCAAATCATATGGCTACAAAGAGTTCTTCAGTTTAGCAAATATGTCATACTAAAGGTGAAAAACTGTATTACATTGGCAAAGTCGAATAACGAGATAACAGTACACAGAACTGACATACGGTGAACCTCAAACACTGTTGTTCCTCCTTTAAATACAATTCCTGCATTTAGAAAAGAGGGCAGCGAACAGGCCAATTCCAAAATACTAGACTGTTATGTAACAGTCTGAATTTCATATTTACACCGCCAGAATTTCCACAAAACAACACAGCAACAGCAATGAAAATAGCAGACTGTCAAACTGTCAATGGACATGGAAGAGAGGAGCAGTTCCACCCTTATTAGCATCACCATTCCATACACAACCTGTAGGCAGCAACAATTAAGGCTGTAATGTTATGTGTCCCTTTCACCTTTTTAGCGGTGTTGTTTGTGTTGGAAATGCGTGTTTGTGAATTTGGGGGTGGTGCTTCTAAAGGAGCACTGGTGCGTTTGCTCTGCTGATGAAGTCAAATATCAACAGTCGTTCTTCAGAATTGTGGACATGGCCTTTAAGGCCACCGCAAACCAGTCTATCAACATCCAAACATCTGAAACCACTATGTTTAATGAAGATGTGGACCCTGGCTTCGGTGTGCTAGTGCTGAATATGGATGCTACAGATCATCCATATGACAAATTGTCTTTAATTTTCCTTCACACTTAGCTAAGCTAAGCACTATTGTTCATGTCAGGCAAGGGCAAACAGAGAGGGAGAAAATACTTAACATTTCAAATCATTTAGTGTTTATAAGTAGAAGTGGACATATTTTACAACCTCAAATCAGAAACAGGCAGTGCTTATTACATTTACTTTATTTCATTTGTTAATAAAAATCCTTCCCAGTATTTCAGGCCTGCAGTACATTCCAAAAAAATTGGAACGGTAAAGCATTTACTACTTTTTCATTCATTCACCCAACACTTCAAAGACATTTTGGCACCGAGGATACCAGGTGATGAAGTGTTTCAGGTGTTATTTTGTCCCATTCTTCCTGTAAACACCTCTTAAGATGTAACGATATGGGGTCATCATTGTGGCATTTTTCATTTTAAAATTCTCCACACATTCTCTACTGGAGACAGGTCAGGACTGCAGGCAGGACAGTTCAGTACCCATAACGTCTTCTTCTGCACCCATGACTTTGAAATATGTGCAGAATGTGGTTTTGCATTGTCTTGTTGAAAAATGCATGGACATACCTAGAAAAGATGACCTATGTGGTTATATCAGCTATTATTAAATGACGATCCATGATGTAGTGCCATCTGAGGGATCGGATATTATGGACCTAGGTAAGGCTTGTACGCTTTAGGCACTGAAATGGTTCCTGATTCCTTGAGTCGTTTAACGGTATTATGCGCAAAATATGCAAAATATGAAAATCCCTTCCAATCTTCCAGTTGTTTTTAAATATTTTAAGAACTTTGTCACACATTTGTAGACAAACCAGAGATCTTCCACCCATCCCAATTGTAATACTTTTGTAAGGCTAACTCCAATAACTTGAATACTCAAGTTTATTACACTGGTATTTGTTTCTTTATTTAGTATTCAACATTTTATTTAAAGACCTTTAGACAGAACAGTGATCAGTAATATATGGAAATAAAATAAATAGCTGGTTTATTTAAATATATCATAAATTCATGTCAGACATCCGTGTCACATCTTCATCACAACAATTTGCATCGCTTTCCAAGCGGCTATTGGAGCCCTTTAAATTGCCATTTTAAATTGTGATAGCACAAATGCTTGGTGCAACTAAGTGGTTAGTATACAATGAAGGAATGACAAATAAAGCATTGAACCATCAGTGATACTTGTCCAAGTACTGACATACCTCAGTTCCATCACCGCTACAGGCAAAACTAAACAATTTTATGACCAGTTTAAAACTTGACAAACACCATATATAATTATTTGAATAAATTCACAATCACATGTTTTTACAGCTATAGTATTGACTTTACACACTGTTAGTACAGAGCAGGATTTTATTACAGGGGTCTACTAGAACAGATGCACATGCCTGAACTGATTTTTCTCATACTGCACATCTGTATTCACTCACTGTTGCTCTGATTGCTCAGCTTGCCCACTCTGTTCTGAATAGGCAACCATCAACCTGAGCAGCACCTTACTACAAGTTCCACCACCTCATTGCTGCAGCTATGCTTACAACATTGATTTTGTCACGTATAATACTTTTGATGTTTATAGTCTGAAAATGTACAAGAAACTTTTAACCCTCATTTAATAAATATTAGAACACAAGTGTTTTGAGCATTAGACAATATAGACCACACAAATGAATTAATTTTAAAGTAATATTTGAAAATAACTCTTCAAAAACAGTATGAGTCTCTGACAGTCTTAAAGGGGTACACATCAAGTGTGGTTGCCTTTTCAGTATATGGATAGAAGCGAGAACTTAAAAACTGCCTAGAACTATAAGTGTACTACAGTAAACATCTGAGCAATTATACAGCAAAAAAGTCACTAGTTTGTAAAAAGCAACAACAATGAGGGTATATGAACATTAACATGTTTGTTCATGTCCAAGATCAGTTCAGACTAAATTATGGAAATCCAAGTTGTAGGTGAAAGTATCAACTCCTAAAAAGAAGTGTAGAAACTCCATATTCTCCTTTTTCTGAAGTGGTAATCCTGTACAGTGTCGTAGTTTGTTATTTTTGTGAGGAGTAAATGTGAGGCTGAGTAAATGAGAGACTAAATTGAAGGACTATCTGTTCATCAGATGGACAAAACATTTCAAATATTGCTTATAAAGGTAATTTTGAGAACAAGAACGAGTATTGGAAACAACAACCAGGGTATGAAATCTGTAAAATGTTTGGGCCAGCCCTATATTTTAGCTATGCTTTTGTCTTTGACTTTGAAACAAACAGACTAAATTCTAACTTGAACCTGTCAAGAAAAAAAATGTAAACTAAAAATAATTGCAGTTCATATTGTCATATTGTCTATGTCCTTAACTATGTAGTTACTGAATTAGATTTAAATACTGAACCAAAAGAACAGTATGACTCATCAAAAAGGAACCAGATACCCAGGAAAAGTTAGAATTTCTGATGTGTATTTTATTACTTCAATAGTTCTTAGAAAGCAGGTTGAAAATACATGTGGAGGAGGAGGAGGAGGAGGAGATTCAGGGCTGCGCTGCAGAGATTTAGTTGATGATGCAGGAAACCGGGTGTGTGGCGCTAAATTAGGAACACCACCCAAAATAGAGGGGGAACTCCCTCAGGAGCAAACCTAGTTAGAAACACCCAGAGAGAGAGACAGAGAGAGAGGCCAGCCTGCAGGTAAGAGTGCGGCCTGAACAGGTACTCACCTTATAAACACATATATAAATATATTTGGACAAAGAAACTGTCACAGAGTGTTATCACTTTATTCACTGGGAGACAGAAAGACAAGGAACCTAATAGGTCAGTGTCTACAAGCTATGGAACCATTATGTTCTGGTTCAATTTGCCTGTTTAACTGAAATTTTAAACTCCAGACTGGTGCAATCACATTCCTCTTTGACAATGTGTCTTATTCTTAGCCCAAACTCCATTCATTCTCATCATTTACCCCTGACCTCAACTCTCTGGCCATGAACAATGCTCCCCTTGAGGCCACTGTACCCCTCTTTCTTCCTCTTACATCAGTCTGTATGTGCTCCCACCCCAACATCCTGCACAGCAATCACATTCTAACATTAACCCTAACCCTAAATCTCAGAACACATTGGTCCTTTCCAAGTTTTTGTTCTGGATACTCTAGAAGCAATTTCCTACATAATAACGTTCATGTTTATAGGAGGATGTTTGGTTAGTATTAGGATTACCTGTAGCTGAATAAGAAAGCTTGTAAACAAGATCTGGGGCTTCTATTGATTAAAACAAATGTAGTAATAGATTTAAAGAACCTAAACATTGAGATAACTAAGGCAATAACTTTGCTTTAGTAATAGTTTTTATAGGTAAACAGATTTCATTATCGATAAATACGCAGAAGCTTAATATATATAAATCGGACCCTGGACAGCCCTATCTATAGGACGATCTATTGTCTCTATCGCTTTCATCCTATTCTTCTTCTCTAAGCAAGCCCCTCCTTCTCTGCCATGCCAACCCTCTTTCATCTTCTCCTGAGGCATCTAGTCAACCATCTGATATCTGCAGGCTTTTTTGAGCAGTAGGCCTTCTCCTCGGCCTGGCAGGCAGAGTGCAGGACAGATGGCTCCGGGAGCAGCTTTTTCAAGACATTCATCTTTCATTGTTATGGCTACATGTACCAATTCTTTCTAATAACATAGCTCTAAATAGGCCATCATGTCACAGTTAGAGTGACGCAGGTTCATGCCGATAAGTAGGCCTAAACAGCACCCAATTTAAATGTGGGGCCAGTTTTCTCCTTAAAGCACTAAGTAGAAATGTCTCCCACTTGATTATGACTAGGAGTCCATGCACTGCCCAATCTTATACAAACTAATAAAAGAGAGCTGTAGTATCAATAACCTAAGCCTAATAAGCATGTGTAACCTATGTAAGGCTGCTTCAGAGGGGAAAACAAACTTTCCGCTGCACTGCAATTTATCAAGTGCTTGTAGTTATTTTAGGAGGCTATGCAGATCATCAGATTCACACATCTGAAATTAACCACTGTTCACTAAAGCTTTCATATACAAATACACTCATCACCAAAAATATAGAAAGTATCAGATTGCAATGCTATTTGGAGGAAAGATAAAGGTTACCAGGAACAATGAATGATGAAAAATGTAGACTGATATGGACAATATTTACTGAAGTACACATACAAAAGTAGTGTCTCTCAGAATGGCGTCGAGCGCAACATGCCAGATGTCTCGACGTGGAGTTGTAATAGTGTCCTGTGATAATCCATCACATGCAGCTTGAATAGTCTGACACAGTTCCTGCAGATGTTGCGGTAGGGGTGGAATGTTGATAACACCAGGCCCCTGGACGTGTTACGCGTTACAACAAACCGTTTATCTTGGTGGTGACCATGGTGCCTCCACACTCTACAACAAGACAGAAGATGACGCGTTGCCATTCTAAGTCACTCCATCATAGATTGGCACGAGACCATTGCAGTCTTTGGCGATGGTGTCGTGGTGTTAAGGACAGTCATTGTAGCGGTCTGCGTGCATGTAGTCCTGCATTGTGCAGCTGTCTGCCATGGTGCTGGCACTAAAAGGATGACTTATAGAGGGCGTTACTGCTCGAAACAGTGATGCATGTTGGACTGTCCATGAGGAATGTTGGACAGTCCGTCAGTTCTTCCTCTCCATGGTTAGTGTGGTCTCCCAGATGCTTTGTGTCAGTGGTGCGTGCCCTCTTCTATCCACTGCTGCCAACAGCATGCTATGGTAATATCCGCACGGCCGGTATGATGTGCAATACGTTCATAAGACCATCCCACTTCCCAGTGCCCTTCAATGAGACCCTTCTTAAACTCTTCCAACTGCTCATATTGAGTTTGAAGTCTTCTGTGAGGCATACTTTGCTTACAAAGGATGCTACCAGCGCAACAGAGTTAGAATACAAAGAATCAAATCACACGCAACAGAATGACCTCATGTAGTCAGTCAAGTACAGCAATAATGACCACCCTTACTTACGTCACATGCACGGCAGAGCGTGAACCTTCGTGAATTATTCAATTATTTGCTTGAATCATTTGCATGTCTCTCGATGTCAAACCTACCCATCAAGTTTTATTCCTGTCGGTTGATTCCTTCTGGGTGCAACTATTTTTTTGATTAGTGTATGTATAGTACTGTGTATAAATCAAAGACCACCCTTCATTTCTTTATACTTCATTCAAAAAAGCCTTTACATTAATACATTTTAAAGAAGAGGGAAAGTCAAAGGAAAACAAGTGAGTATAATAAGTAATAAATTAATTGCCAAAAAGAAATAAACAAAAAACAGAATAACAATAAGGTCTCTTAAGACCTGGCAGACCACCAAAACTGATACTGTCAGATAAACACTACTTAAAGGTACTACTTGAAAGACAGGAGAAAATCAAGCTCTGCTCAGGCTTCAGATCTAAAAAAAAAAAAAAAAACACAGGTGCTTCTGACCATCTATCCACCCTGAGAGGCTAACTCACAATGAATCAGGGGATGAGTTAATGAAATAATGAACTTAGCATCATTGATTTGTGTGGGAGAAGGAATGGAAGCAGTTATAAAGTCACAGATTAAACACATCAAATACTGGTCATTTTAATAAATTAAGAGTGTTATTATTATTTTTTTAACTTTTGCACAGTACTACATTCCTTTGTAGTACTATCCAGAGATGCTCAAAGAACAACATCTTGTTTACTGGTTGTTTAATTTGACATATATGTCTTTTAAAACAAACAAATAATAACGCTGAAATGACCTGTTTCCCTTCTCCCAGTCCGTCTTGATGAGTGCTTGTTTATCAAACTGGTTATAACCATTATAGCTAACCTTCCACTGTTTTGTGTAAAGAGCTGCAGAATTGACCTCTACAAGCTTGCTTCCTCATTTTTCCAGCTCATCATCACTACACATGCCCTACTATCTGTATTAGTTCCCTTTTTCTTTTCTGAATTGCATTCAGAAGAGCATGTTTTCCAGTGATACTGAAACAATTAGGTCATGTGTTGAAAGGCTCTCATTCAGGAGTAGCTGGCAATAGTGACAGTTTGTATCCATGTAGCAGCAGATCACATAACAGATCTTACAGTGCTACTCTTTCTTATTCTCTAGTTTGTACTTGTGCTGTTATTTCATTTGAACTATAATGCTTTGTCTTTTCAATGTTCTGCTTATCTTCTTGTGTAAAGCATGGATTGAAAAATGGAATACGAATAAATTAAGAATATTATTACCACTTGAACAGAGCTACAACATGGCCTTCTCGAAAAAGGTTATGGATGTACAAGATTGTTCTTATGTGTTGCACCATTACTCTGTAGAACCAACTACTAAACCTTCAGCACAGACTAAACTATGGAAACCTGCACCATTTCTGCCACACAACTCTGCAGGGCATCAGCAGGACCTGAGCTCACATCTCATTATCTGACCAGACATAGATAAGACTTCAGCTTCTGCTCTGCGTCAGACAAACATGGACATCTCCATCAGCTAAGCCCCACTTCACTTTCCCACCATGAAACAGATATGCACTAAGTATGGCAAACAATAGGCTGGCTTTCACTAGCAATCACTGTTTCCTGTGGACAGGCTTGAAACATTCAGTGAGGAAACTTGTTTGGCAAGGAGTGTCTTCCGCACAGCTTCTGTATTCCTTCTCAAAGCAAGACAACATGGCACCAATTTAAAAAGCTATGACCACATATTAACTTACACAATTGAGTAAATTCATTGAACCGCAGCAACAATCTTTTTTGCCTCCTGTCTTTGATGTTTGACACATTAGCATGTTCTTAATATTCAGATATACATCAAATGCATAATAATTCTTGATAGCATTTTTTGCTATTTCATAAGAATGACTAAACAATAACAAAGCAGAAGACGCGACAAACGTATCATTTTTCAAATATAATGTCACTGGCTCTTTTTCTAGGCACAGATCAAGTCAAATCATGCCTACTAGCTTCCTACAGCAGGGCCACAGTAGTCTTTAGCACGGGATCTTCCAGTTTACAGACTGAGAATGATGAGGTGGGAGAACTTTGGAAAAACTACAACCATTGTGTATGTGTTTTTTCCCAGTAGCTGGTGAATTCAGAAGGAAGAAAGATAGCTAGAATAACTAGGAAGCCAAATATCTTATTCCAGTCGACTAAGTGTAGTAACTGTCTTCAAATCATTTCACTGCAGAGAATGAATTAGTCAAATGACAGAAATGACTGTTTCAATTGAGGAAATCAATTCCAATAATTCAAGCCTGGTTGTTGTTATTAGCCCATACATCAGGTCAACAATAGGTCACCCAGAGTAGGCTCCCATTACCATGCTCCACTTTGAGGAAAACAACATCATGTCCTGCATAGACGATAATATATAAACAGAGAAACTTGTAACGTGTTTCCAAATTTGTACATTGAACTAACCAGTATAAATGAATTATACTTTGTCAAAGAGTTGCTGTGTGCTTAGCTATACTAACAACAAATTAAAAAAACGCAATCTCAGATTTGTTCCCCTGTCACGTCCTGGTTGGGGCTCAGGCTAGACAACCAGGTTAACAGCTATGTCAGTTGTCAAAACACCGTGCTAATGTCTACTTGCATACTATTTGTAGAGCAGGACTGAAAAGTATAGAAATATTTCCCCGAGGATTTCACAATATTATCAAATACTTCAAGCGAAATATTTTTATTTGAAAAAGCAGAACATTTCACTGGTAATCTGCTTACCTAGAGACTCAGTAAGATAAAAATAGATGTGCAGATAAGAAACCTCTGGTCATTCAGAGGGGTGACTGCCAGCTTGATGCTGGGAGACTGAAAGGACGTAACTCAAGATGGAGCAAATGTATCTTTTCAATGCATCATTGCCATTCTATGGCAGGCAGAGTGAACATACATTCATCTGACACAGTTTACAAACGACCCAAAGGCACTATTTCAATTCTGGTGGTTGTTAAGTAGTTCTTAACTGATCATAATGATAATCAAAGTCACATTATGCTTTTCTGAGCACATCATGGAAATTGTTAGTACTTAAAGAACTCTAAGACTAATTACATGTTTCACTACAGTGTGAGCCTTATTAGGCCTATTTTACAGGACCTTTTGTCAGAGCAGTGATAAAATCGCTGTAGTTAGTAGACAAAAGGCCATCACCAATATCTTCTCACCCAGCGTTCCCTCTGACATTAGGGACAAGGTCAGAGCTTTGTTCCTTTACTCTCTCTGGTGTCCACTGAATATGAGGTGAATCCTCCCTCATTTTGCATGCCTCCCCAACATGGCCTTGGCACAGCATTAGATGGAGGAAGAAGGAGCGACTGCTGCAGACTACAGATGAGTGTATGACCATCTGCACCTGCTGTAGTCATACAGTAGATCTAAACTGTGCAAGAAGCTGCCAATCGAAAAGCTAAGTGAGCAGCTTCAGTTGCAGTAACGTATACTATATGTCCAAGAGTTTTCAGACAACCGTTAGAACCTTTCTTCTAAAAGCAAGTGTATTAAAAGGGGGGTTTCCCTCGCTTTGCTGCAGCTTTTTCAACAAGGCTTTACACTACATATTGGATTTTCACTGCAGCATTAGAGGGTTGGATAATTTAGTTCTGGACTTTACTTAAAAAACAATATATGCACATGTTTATTCAGTATCGTCATGTCATCTGCTGATACCTGCGCCCCTTGCACATGTTTAATATTTATTATTGTACCGCCTTTTATCTCCGGTATCTTAATGCATTTTTTTTTTTAACATATTTTCTACTTGTCATCTACAGAGATAAACGTATTTGTAGATAGATTTTTTGTATATATTCTTGCCTCATTGTAATAAGTGAGATATGTTTATCTATAGCTGACTATATTATTTATAGTTAATCATTTTACAGAGCCTGTACTTATTACACTGTACAACCCTTATTTTGTACTGTGTTACTGTGCCGTATTGTGTAACTGCTACTGGCTGCTAAACTTCCTTTGGGAACAATAAAGTATCTATCTATCTATCTATCTATCTATCTTTCTATCTATCTGGACAACAAACGGAACCACAACTCTGGTGGTATTGCATGGCGTGCCATCATTTCACAGAACCAAGCTCCACAACCCTGAGCTGGCTTTATTTCCTACCTCTTGCTGACACTTGACATTGGTCATTGTGACTTTTCTATAGAGCTTATACTAGCTGTGTACACAAACGACAATTGATCAGCCTTTGTATGGGTGCCCCTTAAAGTACCTGAATTCGCTAATAAGAAGCAGTGTCTGGACAGTTTGGACATAGAGCGTAAAAGATCTCTGTGGAGCTCTGTGGAGTACTAGACTAGATTTCCTACTAGTCAGACAACTTAAGCCCCAGTCTCGTACCTGCCCACGAAGTTCTCCAAGACGGAGCTCTTCCCCGCGCTCTGGCCACCGACCACGGCTATCTGAGGCAGGTCCAGATTGCAGCTCTGACCGATGGCGCTGAAAGCATCGTGGAGGCGGTTGACCAGCGGGATGAGCTCCTGCATGCCCCGGTTTCCCATGCTAATCGAGGAGGACACAGATAACCGTAGGGGTTTGGCCGAGACGATTAGTGTCCAACCGCCGTTCTCTCCTTTTCAGAGTTCTCTCCACCATTCAGAGTTTGAACTGTAAAACTAGACAGAGACGAACAGATTAACCATCAACTTGGAGACTCAGCAGTCAGACCCAGAATCCGAGCGGCGGTTAAAAGGCACTGATTAGCGTCCGTTAGTGGCGTCACTGGCAGGCTAGTCACTGATGGACTGGGCGGCTTCTTCAAATCGCTAACTTAGCTTTAAGTTTTTAAACTGTGTCCCTATAAGTAGTCGGGAGTCAGTTTGGCTCATTAAAGTAATTAGCGCACTAAACACTTAATTAGGAATGCTGTTTTGTGAGGTCTTCCTACCTCGTCCTCGTCGACAAATGTCTTCCCGTCGCGTCTGAACTATCACCGGGAGAGCCGTTAAGTTCAGCCGTTACTTCTGCACACGCAGAGCAGAAGTCAGCGGTCCCTCAGCCACAACGTGCACTTATCCTTCTTCCTGCAGCCGCTCACACGAGGAACCGACAAAAACAGAAGTCCTTTAAGGAATGTGAAGTGTTTCCCTCAACTCCCCGCTTTAGTTCGACTCAGCTCTGCTCTCCGGACCAACTTGTGTCCCACTCTGCTTCTGACAGCTAACGGCTCGCGCCAGCGCATGCGCAGAAGCGACACCACGCCACTCCTCAGTGGAAAATACAAATTTATCTCTGGTTTCCGATCACTTGATTTCACATTTTAAATCCAGTCAACATAAGTGCCGAGTGTAGGTGTCTAAAACTCCGTTCAAGCTTCCAGAACAGCCAAGTGGCACGTAAGAGATCCGCCTTCCCTTCAGCGTGATAGTCCGCAGGCTTCAGGAGACACAGCCCGATTCATCCAGTAAAAATAACACTGCTGGATTTTATGGCACGCTGGCTCGCGGGTTGCCAAGTTGACGAACACAAATACACTTTTGAAGAGCTTTCTTTGAATATTTATACTTTAAAATGTCAAATTAAAAACATCCCCATCCAAAATATGTGCTTGTACTTTTTCCCCCCCGAGCTACACATATGGTGATAGTGTGAGTTTTTACATGACCAGCCTCAATTTATCCCTGGCAGTCGCCGTTACTGTGTCTTTAAGATTAAATATATGTTAATAATCTCTGTTCTGTAAAGAAACACTCCTTATAACTTCACACTGAATGGATGGAGCTAAACTGCTGAAGGCTGAACAGTGTATATGTAATGATATGAGCCATTAAATGTAAGCCGTTTCTAATAACAGCTAACATTCGCGCAGATTGTATAAGACAGCTACAGCAGGCTAAATTATTACAATATTTTTGTTACAGTCACATGTTATGAATTATATGAATAATAATTATGTTGTTATTGTTATCATTGTTGCTGTTGTCTAAAACCTCTCAGGAAAGTCAGCTCATTCACTACAATTCAAATCTTATGAGGTATGTAAAGTGTACAGTTCGGATCAGTACAGATCAAGCAGAATTCACCAATAAAACCTAATATCAATAGTGGTGCAGGAATATATCTGGAGTATCACAATATCAGATTTTGTAATACTTTATCGATTCTGGAATTCTTAATTAATAGTTAATCAAGATTCGTGGCAGGCAGTACTTCTATTTTGTGTTGTGTTTAAACCCCCGACCACTAGATAGCAGTGTTGCAATCTTCAGCCATTAGACTTTTCAACATGTTAAGCAACGTTAGCCTTAGCAAACTTATGCATATGGTGGTGTTTTGTTTTTTTTTAACATTATGAGTTTTCAACTGTTTTTAACCTCAACACACTGTCTCCAAATTTCCATGTATATTTTCAACTGGCATATTTTGATAGCAAGATGTCAAATCCTTTAAATAATGAAAAAAAGAAATGTCTTTAAATCATAATAAGGCACAAACCATAATGTAAACACTGTTTCTTTATAGCTTACTGTATTGTTTTCACAACCTGATCGATAATTTTTATGAAAATGCTTCTATTAGAGCACTTACTGGAACGCTTCCATGTACACGTCCAAATCAGTTCTCTATGATCTCAAACATCATAATCACTCTCTATCACACAAGCACATAGAGAACCCGCCCCTTATTCAGCAAGTCATGTTCATGCTACCCGCAGGTCCTTCAACATTGCAGAAATGTCTATTTGAGGGTTGCAAGGGGCATTCTGACTGCTGTTACGCAGCACCCCTTGTAGGCCTTTGGCAGCCTGTTGCAGCTCCTTTGGGATGACGGAAGGTTTGTGTCCTTCATCTCCACCCTTAGAACACAGCAGCACCTCATTGACCTCGCCTTCAATAGGACGAGAGAACACACTTGGGAACACGGCCTGTATGCGCTCCATCACTGACTGCCGCAGCGCTGAGTCACGGCACACCAGGTTCAACATGAAAACGCCTGAAAAGATGGAGGAATTATAGAAAGTATGTGTGTGAGAGGGAGAGAGAGAGAGAGAGGGAGAGAGAATGAGAATGAGAATGAGCGAGAAAGAGAGAAAGAAAGAGAGAGAGAGAGAGAGAGAGAGAGAGAGAGAGAGAGAGATGATGTTAAGCATAACTATCAATGTGAGGCACATAACAGCACTACTTACAGCATTATCTCAAGCATGCAACTCATGACAAACTACTTCTGAGTTTATTTTATTTTACTGATTATGTTTATTTTATATATATATATATATATATATATATATATATATATATATA
>CM067481.1:18356487-18443093 GCA_034552555.1 Semaprochilodus insignis | reverse complement strand
TTTTAGACATAATGGCTGTTTGCGGTGAAGGAAAAACGGACTGAAGACGTTTGTTTTATTATAATTCCATTATTTTAGAACCTAAATTACAGATATTTTTATTTATTCGCTTACAGCTAAGATTATTTTTATTTAAAGATAAGTACAGTCACTTAATATGCCTGCCGATAAATGAGAAATTATTATTTAATCGCAGGTGATATAATAATTAAACGGTCTTTTCATCTAAAAATAATTTAAATATTGACTAATTTGGTTTTATTTAGGAGTTCATTATTTATGAGAGATGAAAGAGGAAGGGTCATCCTACTGAAGAAGCTGTTAAAAGTGAAATTAAAAAGACAGGCTATAATTGATATAATTGATAAAACTGATTTACTGATTACTAGAAAATGTATATGGAGAAAAAACATGAACGAATAGTCAAATCGTCGGCCAGGATCGGGTACAGCCCTAATTTCTGTTTAGCTTCTAAACAAATATGTAATTTCATCCATTTTACAAACCACTAGGCTGTTGGAGAACCTTGCACTAGCTACTTTTGAACAACAGCCTTTATGCTAGCCACCAACCGCCTCTAGCTAGTGAAGATTTTAGAAAACGTTGAAGAATGGTCCTCCTATGACGTCTGTAATGGCTTACTGTATTTCCTTCTAGAATGACTGTACAACTGGACATGCCCTAAAGTCATAGAAATGGCCAGTCATAGTCATAGCTATAGCCTATAGTTACCATGGCAGTCAGAGTGACCAAACACAGTAAGTGTCAGCAAGAGGTGTATGAAGTCTGCAAGCACTGGTTTGTAGAGCAGTGGAACTGTGATCTCTGGATTGACGGAGCACACTAATACATGGAGTGATCCAGAACTAATCATCTAATATCAGAAGCTGACCACACTAATGTTTTTGTGGCATAACATCGAGCATAAAGCCTTTCCAGAAGAGTTGGGGCTGTTACTGCAGTAAAAGGGTTACAAACTCCCTACTGATACTCTTAATTTCAGAACAAATGTTCAATGAACAGCTGTCTATAACCTTTTAGACAAAAATGCATACTCTCGGGTGATCTTTACATGCATGGAACTTTAAACAGTGTAGGGTCTTTTGAATGTCTTTTCATGGTAATTACACTCATCATCAAAAAATAGTTGCACCCAGAAGGAAGTGTCAGATGGCAATGGTATTCGGAAGGAAGATTAAGGTTAGCAGGAACAATAAATGATGGTACATTTAGACTGATATGGGCAATATTTATTGAGCTACACATACAGAAGTAGTGTCTCTCAGTATGGTGTTAGGCTGCCATGTAAACGCAACATGCCATGCGTTTTAGGATGGATATGTAGAAGTTCCTAATGGTGTCCTGTGATAATCCATCCCATGCAGCTTTAATACTTTCACGCAAGGTGGGGAGGTGTGGGATGACACCGGCCCTTCTGTATATGTTCATCTTGGCGCTCCTTGCTTATGTTACATGCACAGCCGAGTGTGAAACTTGAATCATTCGCATGTCTCACAATGTCAATTCTACCCACTAAGTTTCATTCCTGTCGGGTGTTTCCTTCCGGGTGCAACTATTTTTTTGATGATGTGTGTATATAAAATAGTTCATAGTATTCCCCAAAATTTCATAGTTCATAATGAAACAGAAAAATCTCACTTTTTAAAAGCATAATATTATGACACATGTTGAAATCCTCATTTTACACAAAGGAAACAGCATACCATTACTCCCCTAGAAGCAAAGTGTGAGACGCACATCATTTCTATCCATTCTTACAGATAACAGGTTAATAAGTTTTCTGGGGATTAAACAACTCTACAGAGTTTGTTGCACGTGTTTTATGTTTTAAGGCTACAGTTTGAATGATGCAATCGATGGGTATAAGTTCCCATTAGCTGTTGCATAAATCGGTGTCGTCACTTCAGCGTAAAATTACTAACTACAAATCACTGATTGTTTGTATAGAGGATAAAATTAGCTAAACACTAATGGCTAATCACTTATATATTGGATCAAATTATTTACCCTTTTGACAAACTAATCCTTTAAAAGTATGAAAATTAGTCACCCCAAACGGCATGAAAAATGAAGACATGGCTATTACACACTTACCAATAAAGATTGCAAAGTTATTGGCACGGGGCACTTTGGTAGACGGTGGACTATCTTGAACCGTGAGTGTATATCGGGGACGACCTGTGGCTGCGTGGCACAGTGTGAGGGAAGGTGTGCTAAGAGTGTCTGTGCCACCCTTCAGCTTCTGGAGCATGAGGGCATAAGCCTGGCGCTCCTTTATTGCACTCAACAGCTCAGACACTGATGCCAACCTACAAGGGGCTCCGTCCTCTCCCTGGCACAGCTCCAGTACTGCAAATGGAGGCGGCTGGCGGAACTTTGTGCAGATGAGAACAAAAACAGGCAAAGCGAAAGAGGAGGAATCAGAGTCCTGGCTCTGTTGACTCAGACAGTGGATTCGTATGGCCCAGCCAGCCTTAGCAAAGTGTTCCACGGCCAACTTTATCACATGCTCCTGGGCGAGAGTCACACAGACATAGCGGCCTCCCACACTCAAAACCCTGACCACCTCAGTCAGCATTCGGCCTGCCAGGGCCCCCTCCTCCTCCGAGGCCATAGCATCTAGAGTGCCTTTGTCCAGAGCAGCCTGGTAGCTGCCACTTTCGTAGCCTGTCTGGGTAGCATCCACCTGCTCGAAGATAAGGTCAGGCCGACGCTGGGCATTCCGCTGGTTCATGTGAGACACAACTGTCTCGCTGATGTCAATGTTGGTTAAGTGATGGTAGCCAACATCATAAAGCTGTTCACTCAGCTCTGAGTTACCACAACCCACCACTAACACCTGACCAGAAAAAGAGCACACAGGCATGTTTACATGAAGCATATGAACATTGTGTTTGCATATTTTCTTGTAAAACAAACACTCTTACCACAGGACCACTGCAGACCAGGTATTATTTGGGTGGTGGATTATTCTCAGCACTGCAGTTGATGTGTGTTGCATTTGTGCCAGTGGATGAGGTTCAGCAGTGCTGCTGGAGTTTTAAAACACCTCAGTGTCACTGCTGGACTGAGAATAGAAATATACTCAACCAGAAATATCCAACCAGCAGTGTCCTGTGAGCACTGATGATGGACTAGAGGTTGACCAACACACACCATGCAATAGATGAGCTATTGTCTCTGACTGTACATCTACAAGGTGGACCAGCAAGGTAGAGGTGTCAAACAGTGAACAGTGAGTGAGCACAGCACTGCTGTGTCTGATCCACTCATACCAGCACTAACACACCACCACATCAAGGTCACTGAAGTGCTGAGAATGACCCACCACCTAAGTAATATCTTACCTGTGGTGAAGATATCTTAGCTGTGGTAATCACTAAAGAACAAGATAAAAGTGGACCACTAATGTATTCTGAGCAACAGATGGACTACAGTCTGTAACTGGAGAACTTACCTATATGCACTTGGATCACATTAACATTACAAAGATAAAAAAATTGTAAAGGTAAAACTTAAAATTCTGTAATAACTCTATATTATTTATTATCCGGTAGTTTAGCATCTACGGGACTGAATCAGTAAGTGTTGGCTAAGGGTGGGAGAGGCTATTACCTTATCCTTAGGTTTGATGTATTTGTGTAGCACGCCACAGAGTGAGTTGTAGTCTCCATACCACTCAAAAGCCTTTTCTCCCCGTTTACGGAAAAACCGCTCCCAGTAGTCCGCTGAGCTGAACTCCTCGGCGGTTCTGGGTAACAAACTCATCCCTACAGTGCCGCTGATCACTTATAATGTGTATATGCAGTATATCTAGGCGCTGCTAGCAAGCTGACATGTGACTATTAGGCAGAATACGTTACAAAGTGCATCGACTTTATCATTGCTAAACAGCGTGAGCATGCAATTCTATTACAGAGGATAACGACACACAGACTGCACATTTAACACAAACAAAAATATTATTTTATACACACGAGCCGAGGTGCTCTGGCTTCTCACATGTTCGGTGTATCTACTCGGACAAATTTCAGCGACGAACGGAGCTGTATGTAGAGCAAGCGGTGATTGGACATTAGGAGAAGGCGGGACACTTTATCTGACCGTTGATTGGTGGAAAGTTTCAGCAGATTAAAATGATTGGCTGATTTTTTTTATCACTCGGCGGGCTGCTTTACCGGTCCGGCAGGGTGACGAGGAGGGAAAGAAAGCATGGCAGTACCGGCTGGAAGATCCGTGGTGTTTGTGACCGGAAACGCGAAAAAATTAGAAGAGGTGAGAGCATGAATTTAAAGCAGTGCTTAAAATGATTTCTGTTCAGATAATGATCCGTACAGTCAGACTGAATTACATGTACGAAAGGCATTATGAAGTCTGTTGTCGCTCCTCCCCACACTGTAGTGTGAAGGAGGTCTGTGTTGTTGGTGGCCCTCCTGCTTGTGCTTCTTCATTCTCTTACGTCACGGGCCTGTTAGGGGTCTAATATTTAAGGATGACATTTGCCACACACACACACATACACATATAAACACCTGGTAGACGATCTGAAACTGTTGCCTAAACAAACAGTTATAGCTTCGTTCTGCTGTGTAGTGTTCTTCACAAAATGCAATGTCTAATGTATGCTAAATAAATAAGTAAATAAGGCCTTTTTATAAATAAGTACTGTAAATGAAGTAAAAAAAAAAGAGGTCTTTGGCCACATTTAGGATTTGGAGAAAAAATAAGTGGCATTCAATTAAAAGAACGTCTTGCCACCAATGCATCCACTATGACTGAGACAAATATCAGCAAATATGACCGTCATGAAACCAAACTGAAAAAAAAGGCTGGTAGGATCACGTTATTTCAAAATATATCTCAAAACCCACCAAGAAAAGCTTTTGAAAGTCCAGTACTCTGACTTGGAGCTAATTGATAATCAGTTGGTAGATCAAAAATAAAACAAGAATAGAAAGATGCCTAGCTGGCTACAAAATGTATTAGCTAACTATGGTATCTGGCAAAGGGGTTGTCGTGAGGCTCTGCCTTAGTCCGGTGTCCATTATGTATCATAACATTGTTTTCTATTTTTTAAGTTCATCAAATATAAAAATGTGTCTACTTTCCACTTCAAAATCATTACCAGAAATATCAAGGTGTTCCCCTCTACAGTCACAGTCAAGCAGGCCATATGTTATTGAAGATCATTATCTGACACTGTTTATGTGATCTGTCTAGTTCTGTGCAGACGTTCTGTCTTTTATTTTGTACTGTTTTCTATGTGAACAGGTGGTTCAGATCCTTGGAGACAAATTTCCCTACAAACTTATTTCCAAGAAGATTGACTGTGAGTATTGATTCCAGTTGTCATGTATATTGTCTTCTACCACTGGGTTGTTTTTGAATGAATGACTTTATTTCCAGTGCCTGAATACCAAGGTGAGCCAGATGAGATCTCAATACAGAAGTGTCAGGAGGCAGCACGACAGGTTTGACCTCTACAGTAGATTTCTATATTCCCTATATTCTATATTGGAATGCATTTCAAGCTTTAGTGTGTTCCCCTATAAAGGTAGAAGGGCCAGTGATCGTCGAAGACACATGTCTGTGTTTCAGGGCACTCGAAGGGCTACCAGGGCCGTATATGTAAGCAAAAATGTGCTCTTTACCACAATTATAATGCAGTTATTGATTTGTTTAAAACAGACCACAGTTTTAATAAACATCGTTTGTTTGTGTTCCCTTAGTAAATGGTTTTTGGATAAGCTGAAGCCTGAAGGTAAGAATGTTTATTAACATATTAATTATATATACTTAAACAATGAATACCCATAATATACATGTATAGATACACTTGATTTGCTCTGATGTTTGTTATTTTTTTCATTTGTCAGGGTTGTATAAGCTTCTAGCAGGTTTTGAGGATAAATCTGCTTGGGCTTTATGTACGTTTGCTTTTTGTGCTGGCAAACAAGAGCCTGTTCAGCTCTTCAGAGGAACAACAGAGGTCAGCACTTGTTCTACAAGCACAGCATAATATATCTTATAACTGTTGCAGTCCACAATCATGTAATATGTAACACGTCATATGTCAAATTGCATTGGCATGCAGCATTTAGTACCACATAATGTGGCCTCTATACAGCATGTGCATTATGTGTTTCACAAATATGCAGACTACAAGAACAATTTCTATGGTAACCAACGGGCTCTGTGTTTTATGCGTATGCTCCTTCCTGCTGTTTAGGGCCGCATTGTGGAGCCCAGGGGCCCCAGGGACTTTGGGTGGGATCCCTGTTTCCAGCCTGATGGATATGATAAAACGTGAGCAAACCAAATTACTTTCAGTGTGTCACCACTAGATGGCAGCTTTAGTCATGATATGAAAATTATCATTCATCCTGTTTACAGGCAGATCACATTCTGAACAGTAAAACACTGAAAAAGCTTCTGTTTTTAAGATCTACTGTCCGTTAAAGCACAAAGAAAATAATACGGACTGTCTGGATTCACTAAAACCTCATTCCCACCTCATTCACTTGAATAATATGTTAACATGTGCAATATGCACTCAAAGTTGTATCTGTATCCATATTAATGTATCTGCAAAGTGAAGCTGCTGCTTAGATATTAGGTATTTCTGTTAGCAATGTTCATACTGCTGCAGTGACCTCAGACTCAGCTTGACTTTGCAGTTAGTCATTCTTGTTAATCATGGTCAGAGATGAGCATGCAAACTTTTTTTTATATTTATATGCAAAATGTTTTTTTTTTGATGAGACTTATCTTGGTGATTGTTTTCTATTGTTTTCTAGTACTTTTTGGGAATGTTTTTATTTTGATGTTTTGATGGTTGCTGAAAAGGTGTCATAAGGAAGTCCAATGATGGAGGATTGGTAATCAAGTTGTTTATAAACAAGGTGTATTTTGTAGTTACTGGGTTTCCCTCACTCCTCTTCTACTGCTTGATCTGTGTAGATATGCAGAGCTCCCAAAAGAAGTGAAGAACAAAATCTCCCACCGTTACCGAGCTCTGGCAGCTATGTCGGAACACTTCTCCAACCTCAACGACACACCAGAGACCAAACGACCCAAACACAGCGAATAATCACGTGCCATTGACAAAGACGACCTATTAGACTCAGTCTGTCCCATCCACATCTAGGCATTTGGCCAGCTGGATGTGGCACAATAAACATGTTATTTGTAAACGGTTTTAACCGTCCACTAACTTTTGTAATAAAACATTTTGTGTAAGTTATTAGCATTATTTGGTTGTTATTCTATAAGTGTCTTGTATCTTGAGAAGGAATATAGTAACTGTGTTTTCCATGGTCTACTAAAATCACAGGGATTGTTTACAGGGTTAGAGTTTTGCACTGGAAGTCCAGGGTTATGTAACTAACATCTAATAGAAGTTTATACCTCCCTGTCAATAAGCATTGTGCAGAGTGCAGGCCTAATCCATCAGTCCCTTACCTCAAACTGCCTTGAACCGCTAAGTATTTTTGAATAGACTTGTTTGTGCAGTTTATGGATTGCATGAACTTTTGCAAGCCATTAACTGCGGCTCTGGTCAAAGGGGTTTCTGGGCAACAGATGTCAAGCAGTTACTGATGTTGATGTAGGGACCTCTTTGCCCATATTGTCCTCTTTGACAGGTTGTACTGGTAATCCTTCTTAGATATGTGGTGATAATAATAGCACAATGCAATGTCTTTACATCATAAATATTCTTCCCCCTGTTAGTGTATGAAAGTGTCAGTAACACACTGTAAGACATTGGAAGTTTATTTGTTAGCAAATTTCTGAAAACTAAAGTGTTTCCACCAACCAAAATCAACCAGACAGCTCAGTCTGTGTACCACAAAGGAAAAAGTGACATAAAAAGGCTAGTTTGTCAAAATACCATCCGTAAAGAAAAGCCTCTGTAAAAGATTTGAGTCATTTTTAGGCATTTAATGTTTTAACAATAATTCCAAAAAAATTTAGGGATAGTGTTGGCTAATACAGCCTATTCTGTTTAATTATATGTTCTAAAAATGCAGTACACTGCCTGAAATGCTTATTAAATACAGCTTTTTGAACATCTGGAGTTGGAATTATCTCTAGATTTAATATAAGATATAAACCTGCATCACAAACAATTTTAAATTACTTTAAAAACACTTATGATTTCCACAAATGAAAGTGCCATTTCACCTTTGTTCTGATTTGCTAATTTTCAATTTTATAATCTTGTAGGATATTTGAAGTTCCAATCCTGCATTCAAAATAGTTAGTTAATAGGCTAGTTAATTTTTTCCTCCTGCACTCTAACTGACAAGTAGAACTTTCCCTCATTTCCTATGATAGGTTAACTGAATTGTCAATCCTGCCTTGTTCGTACTGTAGTGAAGTTACTGCCTGGACAGGGAATCAATCTTTTGACATGTGAAAAGGGCAGTGTGTATATCCAGTATGCTATCCATGACCGATGGGCTAAATTTGGACTATGCATTTTCTTTATATTGTCAGCTAATGTTAGGATTGAGTGGATTTAAAACAGTAGTGTTAACTTAAAGCCCCAAGAAAACAAACTGTCCAAAACCACATAAGCAAGTCTAAAAGCGCCACTGCACGATTAAAGACGCAAACTTCAAACATGACTTGGCTGATCAACTATATTGGGGGTAATTTGGAAAATAGTGTAAATTCCCCACTCCTCATGTTTGGCATAGGCTAGTGTTGTCTAGTGTTATCCGCAAAGGAACAGTTTGGCCTTAGAATTCATTATGAACAAGTTGGAGCTGATCTGTTTTCTACCTGTTACATCAGTTAGTCTTTAAATAACTGATTCCTTATTCTCTTGTTTTGCTGGAATGAAAATTCACAGTCACACCGGCCTTTGGCAAATAAGAGTGGACACCACTGCTGCAGGCTATTCAGCTTACTGAGAAATCACGCTTTATAAAATAACTACTTAGTCAGCCCGGCAAGTGGCTGATGACAGAGCAACACTGAGGATGGATGCTAGTGGGCCTCAGTCCTATAAATCTAGACCCTGCTACTGTGACAGCTGCTGTTTGTTCACAAGGCCCCAGCTCAGTTAGAATGAAGCTGGCTATTACGATCACATCAGCCACTGCTTGTGTTCCCCATTAGCAATGGCATTTGGTGAATGTTTTCACTTCTGTTTCTCACATTCACACTCTTTCTTTCCCCTTCTGTTCCCTCGCTGCACTTCCCATGTGACAACGAGATGTACTGTGGCAACAAAGATAAACAGGCTCAGCTAATTCACAAAGCAGTAGGCCTGTTTCACTCTCATCTGAGGGGAGATATCAGAAACAGTCTTGGATAAGGAAGGTGTGTCATGTGCATGGTCACTGGGATTTGCGGTGGTGAGGAAACAAGAAGCTCTTTGGAATTTGCCAGTGTTCTTAACTGGCATGTTTCTACAGATTCCCATCATTAAAGAGGCATATTGCATATTGTACCTGCATCTAAAATCTATGTTCAGATACTGAGAGCAGCTTTTTCTATGTATGCTCTTAAATCTGAATATATTGCATCCAAGTAGTTTCTCCAATGCTATTGTTCTCCTGCTTTAGCTTCAGTGGACCAATAAACCAGCTTGAATTCCAATATTCCTGGTACTCAAGGATAGGTGCAGGCAGATGAGATGCAGGTCATTTCTACAAGGATTAAGAAACCCTGGCTTGTTTGACCTTGCACTTCCAGTTAGAGTCATGAGGCATTACTCAGGAGAGCCCAGCCTGCCAAAGGCCGTTTACAAGCCAAGTTTTCAGCATAAGCTTCAATGCTGTAAGCCTGATGTTAACGTAATTCTTCAGTCTAATCTTTTTAACTACCGTTTCAGGGACAAGATATGAATTCACCACCATTACCCTTTAACAAAACTTTATGGAGCATTAAAATAAGGTTTTTAGGAGATACTTGCACCTTAGCGGCGCAGGTCAGCTGGAGACGGATTGAAATTATACGTCTGCGTGCGCTAGGATCATGTTTCAACCCAGAGAGGCATGCGTTGTAGGCTGGCCTCCTTAAGGTCTGCGGCATGGGATGAAAAAAAGATGGTGTTCGTAAGAGTTCCATGGAAGAAAAGAATTTGCAAATAACTACCTCAGGTCTGCATTCCTGCATTCATTATTAGCCCAAGACACAAACAACAGCAGACACCAGACAATGGTGCAGGGGCAAACGCCCAGAGAAAGCATTCCCAGCATTTAAGAGCTCCTGTGGACTGTCCCTTTCAGATCCACATCAAAACATCTACCATCTCTCCGTCCCGTTTCCTGCTGGGCTTATGAGCAAGAGTGCTTCCACTTCCCGATAAAACGGTACCTCGATATCCCTCAATTAAACACAACAACATTCCTCTGCACTTAATTCTGTGGAACTGGGGCTGCTCACCGGCACATAAACATGTTGTTGTTATTGTTAGACATCCGTCTGGCCTGAAACAAAAAGGCTGATGATGGAAAACATCCTGGCAATAGACATAAACAATGTTTCCAGACACCCCTAAAACATATACCTGTATACACCGCATGACTTTGCACTTGTCAAAGTGCCACTTACACCTGCCACTTTTCAGTTTTTTCAAGTCCAATGGGCGGGCCACAGTACATTTCCAGAAAGGTCTGCCATGCTTTTATGTCTTAATCTTCAAGTATAATAACAATAATAACAACAGCGACAACAACAAACATTCATCTACAGCACATTTCATTTAGTTCCAACTGCTCCAAAGTGCTTTACACTGGAACATAAATATACATTGGAAATGTAAATGATGTTATTATTTATCATAATCAATAAGAGTGTACTGTATATAAATCGCATTCTAGAGTTGCAGCTACATATATGCCTTATATGTTGGCTTTGCACTGTGAAACGTTAAAGCAACTTTGGTTGCTTGAAACATACATTAAAGTAAATCGCACGATTTGCATGATTAAAAGTATCCCACAGCTCACTTAAAACTAAGGTCATGCTGGAATCTGTCCGATACTGGCCAAAATCAATGGATCTGATATTAATTATTATTATATAAAAAAGTAGAATTCAATATGATCAATTGACCTACCCTAACTAATCACATAGATGCATAACTAAACTTTTACACAAAGCTGCAGTTTAACTTGCATTTTGAATGTTGGACGGTGATGACCAGTCAATGTCCTGTGTGTGAAAAAGTGAAATGAAGAAAGTAGAAGGAATGAAGGAAGTATTGCAGGACTTGTTGTGGGCTGTGTATTCCTTCTTTAAGGGAGTAGAATATTAGTTTCACAGACAGTATCGGATTGGTATTGGCATATACTCAAGATTGAGATATCAGTATCGGTATCAGACATGAAAAAGTGGTATCAAGCCACTACTACTTAAAACTTAACTGCAACAGTTTCATGAAACAGCCACCCAAACCAGCTGCTTGAATAGACATGTTAAGCTTTGAGAATCCCCCCTTTATTGTTGTATTGTTATATGGATAATCAAATTTATTTAATTATCTACTGGGTTAGGTTCAGGTCATTTTGGGTTGCAGGTAAGGTTAGGGTTAGAGCAAGTGTTTGGTTTAGACTTAGATATTTACTTTATTGTCAGTTATGGCCAAGTGTGTATCTGCAAAGTACTGACTATAGCTCATCATCAAAATAAAGTGCTTCCTAATAAGATGTTTCTGTTTAACATACAGTACGCTGGCAAGGAAAATACCCAAAACACACTGATGTCTGTCAGTTCCACCAATAGAGAAACTACATGAGGCCCGCCAGAACCTGCTGGCCAGCTGCTGTATGGGCTCCATAATCTTACTGAAACACACATCACCACCATGCACACTTTCCTGCTACAGATAATAAACTTATGAATTTAAGAGCACCATTAAAAACCCAGAAACTCATCAAAGGCAGGTGCTGTAAGTGATTTCACAGGTGAAATAGGCACCCATAATCACCTAAGCTTGTCTGGCTGCAATAGGGCCCTAAACTGCTCTCTCACTCAGCAAGACGCCCAATATAAGCCCGGAATCCAGTTAAAAAGGCCATAATCCTCTAACACAAACACATCAGAACGGTCGGTAGGAACACCTGGCCATGCAGTGTTCTGGGAGATGATTCATGCCATGGTGTATGGCTCAGATGAAGCCTTTTAATTGCTATGTTGACTGCAAAGGACTAATGATGGGGCTTTGCTATTACTGCTTAGTGGGTTTAATGTTGATGTTTGATGTTTCACTGTTTTCTCTCATTTTAGAATTCACTTGAACGTTTGGTCTTATTCCTGTTATTCAGCTATTTGCTGTGTCTGTGATCCATTATTTGCTATAATGGACTTTTACTTCGAAGGGGTTCCTCTTTGACAGAGGCGCTGTGGGAAGCGGTCCATCCTCTTACCCAGCTGGCCAGCATCTGTTTGGCATCCTTTTCCCCTCTCGTGCTGAGCGAGAGTAGCCCTGCAAGGTGACCCCAGCTGGTCAAATTTCCTGTCCTGTTTACAATGCAAATCTTATGCATATCCCAAGTGATTCAGATCTGGTTCTGCTGGCTCTTGACTCAAGAGTTCCTTTAGAACAAAATGCACTATATGTATAAATGCTTGTGGACACATGCTTATCTAAAGTATCTTCTAAAATTAAGGGTTGAATAGGGACTTTGTTTCCTTGGCTTGCTTGGCTGCGGAAACAGCCTGTACCCTTCTGGGAAGGCTTCATACTAGGTAGTGGAACATTACTGTGAGGACTTAATTGCATTCAGCCACAAAAGCATTAATGAGGTCTGATGCAGGCTGATTTCTTTTGGATCACAAACTTATCCCAAAGGTATTCGATGGTGCACAATCACCCCAGAGAACGCAGTTCCACTGCTCCGCAGCCCAATACTCAGGGTTTTACACCGCTTTAGCTAATGCTTGGCTTTGAACAGGCTCATGCACTGCTGCACTAGGCAGTCCCTTTGTGTTGGCTTTTCTATGGAGATTATACAATCGTCTGGACAAGCAATGCACCTTAGAATGCCTGTAGTATTCCAGCTCCTACAGTTGGTGGTTTACAGAAGATCTGTGAGAATATATGAGGGAGCTGAGACATGTCATTGAAGAGCAGCTTTGACCTTTGATGTCCTCACGTCATTCCAAATGAAGGAACAGAAGGCCAAATTGCTTCCTCTGTTCTGACTTGAGAGCTTATTGAGCAATCTTCTCCACCCCCTTGGTTCTTCACTCTCCCACACAAATCTACAGCAGAGAGGTTCGACACTATGCACAGAACCTGTGATGGTAAATAAGCAGGTCGTCAGGAAAGAAATGCACAAAACTGGGGCCTAATTAGTATTATTTGTTAGTTTAATCTGATTCCAAACTCTGACTAAATGTTTCCATAGCAGAAATTATTCAGCGTTCCAGCACAAACTGAATTCCTCATTGACTGATTAGTTCAGCTCTTGGATTCAGTGGACAGGTGATCCAAAGGTTAGCCTGTTAGGCAGGGTTTAATGGGAAAAGAAAGCGGAGGAAGGAATTATTCTTCAAGGTCTTAGCAATGGGAAACATCTGTCCCAAAAAATGTGCAGTAGAATGCTATTAGGTTTCTGACTATTATATAGCTTCCAATAACAGTGTGCCGATCTCTGTGAATACGCATGCAGATTCATGAGTTAAATATCTGTGTAGTGTATGACATGCAATATTATGTTTGTTTTATTTCAACTGCAGGTTAACATAGCCATATGACAAAGTTTAAACACCCCCAATCGAATTAGAAGTTAATTTGAGAACAATGAGTTAACACATCCTCTACAGAGAACACACATGACATTTTTCTGAAAATATACTGAAGAAAAATTAAACATTTTGTTCTTTTGCCATTTTTTTTTCAATATGTTCAACTGGTAAAATGTACAGAGGTGTGTCCTCTGCCGAGGATATGTACTTATTCCACTTAGAAAATCAACAAAAACATGTCATTCAACTAGGGTGCCCAAATTTTTGTACACAACTATATTTGTAGCATACTTACCAGTTTAATCGTTCCAACAATATATAGTATAATATAATATAATATAATATAATATAATATAATATAATATAATAAAATATAATATAATATAATAAAATATAATATAATATAAAATAATGCTCTTTCATTTAAACAGGCAATTTAACAGGCAGCAAGAAATTCCCAGGCCAGTGCTACTCCAACATGAAACATAGGCAGGAAGTAACATGAAAATACAACCATATGAGGACAGTAGACACTAACCACTACAAAAGGAACTACAGAGGGAAGTTTTATAAAGTTCGAAAGATTATAAAATTGCAAATTATTTATTTGTAAGTGTAAATAGTGACCTTTATATCCTCCAGAACAATATAAACAAATATGTGTAAGATGTTGATACTCATGTTTTATACAACTAAAACAGTCAAAGAATGCCCATGCATACAATATGTGTACAGTACACCGAAAACATATCATCCTGTTCATTTTATGTTACCCAGTTAACCCCATTAATTAAGAAAAGTCATTAAATATGAAGCCAAAATTATGTCAGTCATTTATTTAGAGATGTAAGGAAAATATATTTGGAGAAAAATAATTAGGAAAGTAAGTAAATATAGAATAGGTTTATTTGCATCATATCATAGGACGACCATTTTAGATGTGTCATTCTTCTTTGTTGCCCTTTTTTTTTTTTTTGAGGTCATCATGCCCATTAGAGCTCCACATGGGAGCTTAAGGAGTGGAACTGCATTATCTGGTGTCATGGAGCAACACCCAGTACCTATGGGATAAGTTGGAGTGGTGTTTGTGATCCAGAACTAACCGTCCAGTCATCAGTACCTGACCTCACTGATATGTTCCATAATATTATAATATAACTACTGCAAAAGTCCAGATACTGTTCCTGCAGCAAATAAGGAACAAACTCGCTAGAACCTTAATTATTGTGGTTTCAATGCTAATTTTATCATTTCTGTTCTTTATCTGATTACAGTGAATTACCAGAGCTGTAGAGAGTGATTAGAGAATGAGTTCTGCTCGTGTGTGTGTAGGCCTGTGATAAATGATCTTCTATTTTCTTTTGCTGATGCTCTGGGGGTTTTAAGAGGCAGTACAGGCACATGTGAGACTCATCAGTCACTGGTTTGGGCATTTTTCCTCCAGGCCTGCGTCCCCTGCTCCTGTCGTTTATAACCCTGCAATGCACCTCTCACCACCAGCTACCCCATACTCCCCTATAACAGCAGCTGCCCTAAACTTCCAAATCTTCTCCAGGTACAAAAGTCCACCCTGAGACCCTCACCACACTTAAGCTACGGTACCCCGTCTCCCATACACTTCAAGTCCTGGGACATCTGCTTATATCATCAATGACAGCAATCCATCTTCTACATTAATTTACTACATTATGATTTATTAGCTTGTACCTGTACCAGCAAATACACTGTATGTTCAAAAGAATTGTAGGCTCCTGCTTATCCATTTCTTCATCGAGGGTATTGATCGGTAGTTTGTCTCCCTTTGCTGCAGTAAAAGTAACAGTCTCTGATTTTCTGGAAAGTCTTCACACTAGATGTTGGAACATTGCTGTGAGGATTTGATTGCATTCAGCCACAAGAGCCTTGAAGTCAGGTACTCATGTTGGCTTACAAACACAATACCACTCCCAAAGGTATTGGATGAAGCTCAGTCACTCCTGGGAATGCTGTTTCACTGCTCCACAGCCCAGCGGGATTTATACCAACACTTGGCGTGGGGCATGGTCACTATAGACTTGTCTGTGACTGCTCCAGAGAGTACCATTCTATTGTTTGTGTGCACTTGAACATCTGTGTCAGCAATGGGTGCAACTTAATGTAGCTAAATTTAGAGATTAGAAAGCATGTCTGAGCACCTTTGGAGATTAACAAATACAAATAAGAACTGCAGGGTGTATATTAGCTTCTATTAGCTTATACCTAAAAGTCCTTAAAGGGGTTTTAGATTATCTAATGTTTACATTTTATCAAGCTCCCCATCAGAGCAAATCATTCGGAGGCACAGCAAAGAAAAGCAAACAAATTCAAATGAATAATAAGAAAGAGCTCCAGCAGTGGACCTGGCTTTCTCACAGCTCTTCACTAAAGGACTTTCCATTGGTTCCATCTCTCTCAGTGTAGTCTCCCCAGGTAACCTTACTGACAGGCCTCAAGCTAAAGCCTTCCTGTTTATGCTGAAAAGGTCACAGTAATTTATACTCATCTTGCTTTTGTCTATCCATCTCTCCCACTCAACAAAGCTTTGAAGTTTGCAACCAAAATGGACCAGGCCAGCTGCACATAAACAAAGGACATGGTTTTGAAAGATTTACCACATCTGTATGTGAGTGTGTTCTTGTAATGGTAAGGACCACATGTCCTCACTAGTATAGGACAGTATGTTGCTGTTTTCACCATAAATCACATTTTTGGGGAAATCTAATAATGCAGAAAATGAGTCTTTTGATTACTGAATACTATTAGAGACCACTAGTTTCCTGGAAGACACCTTTAGATCCCACTAGAAATCTAAAGGTGTTAGGGTTAGGTTTAGGGGTGGGTGTAGTGTTATTTCAGTAAAGTAATACAAAGATCAACTGAACTCTATGGACCAGTGGATGACCTCGTATTTTTCACTTCTTATGATTTCAGTAATCCCAGATGCAAATTTAGACTCATCAAGCCATAAAACCCTCCGCTTTATATGTCCAGTTTTAGTGTTCTAGGGCAAATTTCCTCTTCTTCTTGCCAGCTACACATTCTTTCAGACCCGTAGCACAGAGTTGTCTTCTCACAGTGGAAGGATGGATAGAAACACCTGTAGGCCTAGATGTTTTCAGATCTGTGGTTGATTTCTCTCTTGTCCTTCAAAGCTGAAAGCCGTAGGTACTATATATCTGATATATCGGTTTTAGTGGTCTACCAGGTCTTGAATGGTTATTAGTCTGTATGTTTTAGTAATGTTTTCAGCTCCAGTTTTGGATTCTCCTGTTTTCGTCCCTTCAGCCACCCCCTGCCCCATCTTTGTTTAATCCTTTAAGAAATACCTCCTGTAAAATGAATATCTTCTATTTAATTATTGCTTTGAGTGGAAATCAAAAAGGGTAGTTTAAGACCTGTGCGCAGTATTGTATATACATACAGCAGGAACATTTTGTACAAACCAAAACAGAAAAAGTAATGCTGTAAACAATTATGCACAGCCCTGAAGAAGTCGTGTGATTAAACTGAACAGTTCCACAGCTTTGTCAAGTGCTTTCTGGAGGACACAAAATCTCATCGTTTTCAGTCAGCCAACCGCTTCTTGCTCCCAGGAGAAGCTTTCTGCTTTAACAATCATCCTCTGCTTTAGCAGGCGGAAAATATTCCAGGCTCGCTCGCTAAAGCTTTTCTCCAAAGAGCTGCAGCATCATTTTTGTTGTTTATTTGTTTCTGTGTTTGATCATCAGGTTTCATGTGGTTTAAATCTCTTTAAGGTCTTTTTTCTCATCACTGGGGAGCTCTGGCCCAGCCAGCTTCTGCTCACACAAGCTCACATATATGTAGTTAAAGATGAGATGGTTGACTCTTGGCCTGCTGATGTCTGGGGAGAGATATCATGATGAACCAGGATTTAATCTAGAAAGCTGCCTTTAATTATTTTATCAGATTTTATTTCATAAATGTATAATGTAATATTTCATATTATTATCAGCGTCTGCAGTATGATTGTTTCTGGTCTTTATTCTCTTGCTGCATGATGCTATGAGGTTGACTCATGTGGATTATTGTAATGCATTGTTCACTGTCTTATCTAAAAAGAGTACAGACAAACTACAGCTTGTACAGAAGTGAGAGTTTTAACCTGGACATGGCAGAAAGAACATATCACTCCAGTACTGGCAGAACTTCACTGACTTCCTTTTCAATACAGAAAACAATTCAAGGTCTCTTTGTTTAAGGCCATTTAAACGGACTAGTTGGTTCTTATATGTCAGACTCTTCAACTGAATAGGCTCAACAACAACACCCACCCAAGATCATTAAACACAGGATTACTTTCTTTTCCAACAACAAAAAACGAGGAAGTGGCGAGGGACCATTTTATACATAAGCTCCCCAATGTGATAAGACATAGGGAAAGCACCCTCAGTTAGCAATTTTAAAAAGAAGTTTAAAACATATCTTTACTTTAGCACTCATCCTAAAGCCTTTTATAATACAAACTGTATTTTATTTATTTATACTTTATCTATTTTTGTTTTAGGCTTAAATTTTTTTTATAATATGTGCTTACATTTCACATAATTGACATTATTAATTAATCTTTTTTACCTACCTATTTGTATTATTATTTTGTTATTTTTACAAGTATGTTTATTATTTTTATAATTTGTTTTACTTTTTTATCTGTCTTCCCTTCTGTTGACCTATATATGTTTTCATTTTTGTAATATATTTTGAATATAAAAATAGCTCCCAAACACAATAACACATAAGGAAAGCACACTCAGTTAACAATCTTAAAAAGAAGCTTAATACATATCTTTACTTTAGCCCTCCTCCTAAAGCATTTTATAATGTCAATGGTATTTCATTTATTTATTTACTAAGCAATGATGGAGCACCTACTTCTTGCACCGAGCAGAACAGCTAAGTAGAGATGTGCAGCTCAGAACTACGTGTCCTGTTAATAATCAATCTTACATAAAAACACCAAAATTAAATGTTTTCTATAAGCAGTAATCTGAATCTGTTTTTGGTAAAACTAAATGTGTGTTTGATGCTGGAAATAGTTATAAATATATATACCAATTCAAATGTTTGTAATCACTGTTCAAAAATTTGGAATCAATATTTTCAGCGACACAAAACTAACAGATAAATGCGTTTAATGATCCCATTCTGCCATCTTCCTGTCTTGCCAGTTACATGATTCAAATAGTCAGTAAGCCACAACGGGAAAATGAAAGCAGCTTAAAGGTTGTGATTGCATTTGGGCGTGCCAAAGGCCATAGTGTGAAGGAAGTTGAATTTGCAGGTGTATGGGAGTGTATAGTTATACAGGTCTACCAGCAGTGGCAAAAATCCCAGTCTACAGGAAATTCTCCTCCGAATTGTGCCAGGGAAGGCATCCACCAAATCTGGCCCAACTGTGCAATTCTTCAATGCAAGAGTGGCTGAACACTAGTGTCACCTACATCCAGAAACTTGTCCAGTCCATGCCAAATCAAATCCCACCTGTTTTTCATGCTCATGGAGGAATTACACGCTATTAGGTATGTTTCAGTCACAGGTGACTAATTTTTGTGATTTTCACACAAGGCCTAAAAGTAGATCAGTAGAAAAGGATCAGTAGAACCAAAATAAACAAATGAGACAAAATATTAGACCTGCTCATTTATTTACTGAGGAAAATGATCCAGTATTACATCTCTGTGAGAGGCAAAAGTATGTGAACCTTCAGGATTAGCAGATAATCTCAATGTGAAATTAGAGTCAGGTGTTTTCAATCAATGAGATGACAATCAGGTGTGAGTGGGTACCCTGATTTATTTAAGGAACAGGGATCTATCAAAGTTTGATCTTCACAACACATGCTTGTGGAAGTGTATCATGGCATGAACAAAGGAGATTTCTGAGGACCTCAAAAGATTGTTGTTGCTGCTCATCAGGCTGGAAAAGGTTACAAAATCATCTCTAAAGAGTTTGGACTCCACTGATCCACAGTCAGATGGACTGTGTACAAACAGAGGAAATTCAAGACCATTATTACCCTATCCAGGAGTGGTCCACCAACAAAGATCACGCTGAGACCAACGTGTGTAAAAGTCTGCACAGTCACAAAGGAGCCCAAGATTCTTCTAAGCAGCTAAAGACCTCTCTCACGTTGGCTATTGTTAATGCTCATGAGTCCACCATGAACCAAGGGTCCGTTCGCTACATTTTTCTTGTATTTTATTTCTTTCCCCCGGGGTCCACGTATCATATTTGTGTGGGCTGATGTCCCATGAAGGAGCCTTTACATAATTTTACATTTACCATTTTCTACCACTTTATCCCTTACAACTAAACTTCTCCTCATAAAAAAACAGTAGAGGCTTAAAAACTCATGTTAACTTCAACATGAATGGGTATAGATGTTTACTTAGTCATTAGTAGTAGCCATCCCTGTAGACATCAAGCTGGACTGCTTATTATGAAGATGCAAATGATTCAGTCCTGCTGTCCAACAGGTCTATTCATACAGGTGATCTAACCACAACGCTCACCGCTGAATTACCACAGACTAACCACAACGCTCACCACAGAATTACCACAGACTAACCACAACACTTACCACAGAATTACCACAGACTAACCACAACTCTCAGCACAGAATTACCGCAAACTAACCACAATGCTCAGCACAGAATTACCGCAAACTAACCACAACGCTCACCACAGAATTACCACAGACTAAACACAACACTCAGCAGCCACCACAGCATTACTGTGTTCTAACAGGGAGCTTCTGTAAACACCACATTTAGAACACTACTGCTACCTAGATGTAAACATTTTAGTTTGAACACAAGTAGACTGTGTGTCACAAAGCTTTTAGATACCTGTGTATTAATAAGGAGGGAGTTTGTCCACCTTTACTCTTCTTCTTGCCCACTTTCACTTCTATGCTTAAAGCTTCAGTGAACCTAAATCTGTATTTTCATTTTCATTTCCAATTTGTAATCTTATTATTAACCTTATTAATATATAGTTACCCTAATGATAATGTCGTTCTGTATGAACAGCAGACCAGGTAGGGGAGTAGGGGTGCTGGGCAGCTGCTCATTTCCCACTCAGTAAGGTCTGAGAGGCTTTATATCCCTCTAGCTTGGCAATAAGCACCTTTGGTTTATGTGCAGCTAAAATTAAATTTATTTATTTGTTTGTTTGTTTGCAGGAATGCCTGGATATTGCTCTCGTGAGGTACAGACCTCCATGTTCCTGTGACTCCTTCTTGTCTGAGGAGAAGGGATCTAGTCTGAACAGAAGTACGTAGCCCTTCTAGTGTGAACTCCTGTACGCATATTGGACGCAGCCCAGCTGTTTGGACTTCCTGGTCATCTGAGGTGGAGCGGAAGAGCTGAAAATCACTGCAACACTCATACACATCCCTGCCGAGGGTCGCCGTTTCCACTGAGACACCCACAAACAACCTTCAGGGTTTCGCACCTCATCAGTCTTTGAAGCAGCAGCTACACTTAAAAGAGAGGAGCACCGAACCCCACAGGAACAGGACAGCACAGGTAGACACGGAGCCCGCGGCGCTGACGGTCTGTTTTCAGAGGCCTGTTCACTGTGTATGTAATACTGTGTAGGTGCGTAGCAGTATCTGTGTTTCCGTGTTTGTCTCGTTTGTTTTCTGGCTGTATTATTTTTCATGGCGTTTTTACTGCTCAGCACGACGTGTCCCCTGGCGAGGCAGTTATCTGGAGCATTAGTGAGCAAGATAATGGCTGGCTAGTCAAAGTCAGTCTCTGACAGCTAACGCTATGTAGTTAGCTAGCTAGCTAGCTAATCAGCTAGCAGCTGCAGTAGATAGGCGGCTATAATAATACGAACGACAGCCTTTATAGTGCGACAAATCAGATATTTTTGGACTTGTTGTTGTTTTTAACAATCTGTCTCCAACTCCGAAGTGTTTCTGTCTAGTCTTACTATATCATGTGTACTGTAATCGGCGTTGTTCCTCAATTATGGCTAGCTAGCTAGCACCTAGCATCTGGATACATTGTCTGAGCTCAGAGCATACCTAGCTAACTAAATTTAGTGGATATTTTTTCCCTTCGGATGTCATGCGGAGAAAAAGACTGTTTGAAAGCATGTCATCTAACTGATAGAATAATCTTCCTCGACTGACATGACTCGCTTCAGGCATGTGACATGATGACTGATTAGATTAGGAGCTCTAGTTATTGAAATGGGTCTTGCTGCCACACATTTTCACCTGTCATCTACATCTTCTTGTGAGGATGTTTCTGGTTCTGACTGGTGCATTTGTAAGGGAACCATATATTCACTTCATACACACTTCTTTTGTTCCACTCTGATTTGCCCTGGTTTAGACATGATTACATTTGTGCTATTCACTAATTTACCACATTATTACTTTGAATTGGTGAGATGCCTGGGTAGCACTTTCTGGAGTATGACTAAAAATCTGAAAAATGATTACCCAAAACTATCATAAGGGGACCAGATTTTTGAAGTGGAACTCAGGGAAGCTTACACTTTAGTGGTCAATATAACATTAACATATGTAATGTTTTATGCACGGTGCAAGCAGAGAGAGGCACTGCTGCCAGAGAAGCCACTGACTAAAGCCCTATTGAAGTGGGATTAGTTTTACCTGAGGACGCGGTGTAGGACACAGCAAAATATTATTTTTGGTGATTGCCGAATTACAAGGAGAAGGAAAATTAAATATCTCGAAAGTGTGTTTCTGTCTTGTGGGGTGGCATTTAGTACACTTGAATAGGGTTTAAGGTTGAAGTTAACGTTGCTCTGAGGAGCATGTTTGGGAATAAATTAAAATATTTACCAAATGTATATTTCGTTTTGTTGCTTATCACTTTACAGAAACAAAAATGCTAAGTATGAAAAAAGTCTAGTGCCTTAGGCAGGGATGAGGCAAGAATATGTTTACCAAAAAAGTTTCTTGGCATGAGCCTATAATTCATTCTTATAGATTTTGGTAGTAATAAGAGCCCTGTGGCTTTAGCCCACTAGCCAGAGTCTAAACACACCTCCATTTCTGGAGAGACAGAGGCAACTTCTGTCAACATATGCCATGTGTCATGGAAGGCTAAAAAAATGGCACATTTAAGAAAACAGTGATGCACTATTTGTAGATTGCGTGGTAACTACATTCAAATCAGCCTACCTGTCACCTGGTAGTACACATTCTGTAACCCTAGCCCTGTTTTTAATCCCAGGGTTACATTTTGAAAAGACGTTTGAGGTGATGTTGTGGATTTGAGACTTGCTTGTTTCTGCTCTAGCTTTATACAGTAGTGTAAAACTAGCAAGTGATAGAAGTGGTGAGTAGACAGTAGCTGCCCACTCTGTTGGCTAAAACCTGCACACTGTGAGACATCTGCCCACCTCTGTCACAGTTCTTTTTTAGGATTTTCCAATGTGTTTTTTATTCACTGTTAAAACTTGAGACATTTACTCCTTTCTGCCTCTTCCAGCACATTTTCTCATTTGTCATCTTTTGTGGAAAGCACAAAACGTGAAACATTCCATGCTTGGTGTTGGATTTTGCATTTATTTCAGACTTATTTAGATTGGCTTTATCATCAAGAATCCAATCCTGTCAATCCTGAAGATGTGTGTATTATTACCGCCCTAGTAAAGGCACATTTCAGCTCATCGTTTGCAGATGCAATTTTGTGGCTTTCAGTGTTTATGCTTTTGTGGCTCTGGTTGCACATGATACTGGACTTAGCAGGGTTTGGTCTAATTCCTCTCCAGAAGATTCTCTATCATCTCACTGCCCCCCCCCCTCCATTTTCTGTCACCATTGGTAAATGATTTTCCATTCGTGTGACCGTTTCATGTTTTGTTCATCAGTTTCCATGCAGTCTCAATGTTATTGATTTTTTTTTTTTGTCAAGCTCTGATGACACTGTGGGTAGTTTTGGCAGCTGCAGTATATGTGAAATATGGTTGTTATGGATTACCTGCTGCTGCCTCTTTTTACAATTGCTTCTGTCTTTGTTGCTTTCTTTTCCTCTCTCGTGTACCTTTATCTTTATCCCTACTCTGTCTTATTTTTTCTTGCTCCCTTTTCTCTCGTCCTCCCTGCTTTTCCCGCTAGACCCTGCTTATCCACACCCTCTCTTGCTCTTCTGTTATCCTGATTTCTGGATCGTGATCGTGGCCGGGGGAGAGCCTATTTTCCAACCACTTTTCCAGCACAGCAAGCAGAAAGCAGTGTCAGAGAGAGGACGTGACTCAATGGTATCATATCCATATACTGAATTTGTGTTGAGGGTGTGGGGGATGTCAGAGAAGCATTGTCTTATTGTGACATAAAGGATTGCGAATGAAAGATTTTGGAAAAACATTTACAAGGCTTGAAATACCTCGTGTCTAATTTAAAAATGAATGATTTATACAATACAGCAGATAAGGGAGGCACTGTAGAGGTCAAATATGGTACTGCAGACCTTCAGGTACCGGCAGCATTGTACATTCATTTGAATAATGCTGGCATAGTCCCATTTTTTAAAACAATCATATGCAGGGTTGGAAACTCACATTTGCAATCCACATTTCATCAATTATTTAAATGTGAGTTTTCACATACGATAATTTTAAGATCACATCTGTGCAAGCAGATCTTTTAGAAATAAGGTCTCTGGTTCTTTGACATGGGCCAGTAAAATCAGCCCAACGACTGTGAGAAATTGTTACAGGCCATGTATAATGGATGAAGCTCCAAAATCCTAAGTCCTTACATGAAAGCCTTCTGTGACAGCGAAAGTCTTTGAGAGAGGCTCTACTGTGTAAACTGATATCTGTGTAGAATGGCTTTCACATTGGTGCTTAAATTGCCGTTGCATAGTGGGTTAACTGCTGTGTTTGATGTGCTTCACCTGAGAAGCAATGCAAGTAGCTTTTGCACCTGTAGCCAAGATGTCAAATAAATGCTTAGGAGTTAAACCCAGCAGCATAAAGTGATTTCCAGAACTAGGCCCTTTCTTTAGAGCTGTATTTATGTAGTCATTCGTAGGCCTGCCATGATTGTTATGTAACAGCCCGATCACACACTTGAGCTAGTTATGATGATTGACTGTCATTGAATTTTTTTTTTCTGCAGTCATTCACGATATTTCTTCTTATCACAGTATTACATTGCACCATGCAAAAGTGAATTGAATGCAATGGGTTGAAACAACTGGCCACTTTAGGTTCTTACTTTAATATTTACATAAAATGAACCAAAAAAAAAGGACTTCCATTAAATATTTGACAGCCACTCATCGGCTAAAACTTCATGATCGTAAAAGGTTTAATCATTTGTTAATTTGAACCATTCGTAGTACATGTTGGCTGATTGCAAAAATAAGTGCTCTTGTGCATGTTGTACGCAGTCTGTCAATTTTGTTCTCTTATGTTCTACAGAGGGAGCCAGAGAGGGAGGAGCAGCCCGACACCAGCATGCCTCCCAAATTCAAACGGCACTTGAACGATGACGAGGTCACCGGCTCTGTTCGCAGTGAGAGGGTAAGAGATGCCACATCGCAGAGTGTTATTCGACATCAAGTTGAGAATGTGTCAAGCTCTGAAAGCTATACATTTCCTTCTATTATGGAAGTAGAAATAGCAATAGAACTGCATCAGTGTTGGAATGGTAATCCTGACTATAATCTAAGACCCGATTATAATGATTTTCAGTTGATATTCAGTTGTATACATTAAACAGCTCTTCTAATCACATTGGTCTAAGAATAAGAATGCCAAAACCATCCAGTTAAATCCATGAATTGGATTTAATTGTTTTCTAATGGATTTTCAGTTAATTGTTGTGAGGTTGGTGATTTACGCCCACTAACAACATGCCTTCACTGTAATTTGCATATCTGATATGAAATATGGGGATTTTTTTTACTTGAGCACACTCTGGCTCTCTAATTAGTGAGGAGCATCTGTAAAGTCAAATCCTTAATAGAAAAGCTTTATTGGCTAACTAATAAGCAAACCAGAAGATGCCATGGTTGTCTTTTTGTAGCTACATTTCCATCAAAAGGGAAAAAGGTTTGTTGGTGGAAGTGTAAGTCAGTAGGAGCTGATGGAAATTGTCTAACTTTTTATGAATCTGTCCAATTTTAGCAGATAGTTGTTTGTTGATGCCTAAAATATTGTAAAAAATTACTTTGGTAGTATATTATAATAAATCTAGTGATAGATTTCTCTTACATGCTTCTTACAACACAACAAAAAGATATAGTTGGACTGAGGAGGAAAAAGAAAATGCTGCCACTTTGCCACTTGCTTACAAAGAGCGCTGCCCAGAATAGGCTTCAGTGTTTCTAAATGGAAAGTGCTAAACAGACCTACATGGCAGAGACACTTAATCTCTCATGTAAATAAAATGACCGTAATTTCCATTGAGTTTTGCTTAAGCCAGGAAAGCCAACTCTGCACACTTTGCCACAAATTTAATTAGTGATGAAAAAATATTAAACACAGTGTTGTTTTTGTCAGAGCAAAACTTGTGCCACAACAGGTTTTTAAAAAGAAATGTTTTATTTATTTATTTATTTTTGATTGACATCACATAAACCATTTCTCTTGCTAAAAGTCAGTTTGGCAAAAAGCTTTCCATCTTATTGCTTGCAATTTGTTCAGAAAGTGGATAGAAATGTAGCGTGTGACATTTTGAATGGATAAGAGAGCTAGAATCAAATGAAGGATAAACTGAACTGATAAAGTTAAATACACAGTTATAAATGATCAGACTGAGTAAACAGCTTGAAATGTTAGATCAGACAGAGTAAGCAAAATGTCTGTGTATCATTAAAGCACCTCATCAGTGTTGCCTGGCACTCTGCTTCCTGAATGCGCTGTGGGAGGACAAACAACATTAGACAGATTAATGGATCTCATCGTGCATCTCAACTTGGCCATGCATGTCTCTGTGTTGCTTTCAGAGGGGAAGTACACAGCCTCTGTTACATAACAGACATGGACAATCATTCCTGACCTCTTCCCACCATTGCACCAATAATGACTACCTGTCCAGTCCTGAATCCTGATTGCTTTGCTCTTTCTCTCCTCGGTCACTTTTTTGATCTGTCAGCTTCTCTACTGTTGTGTCTTTATGTCTTTGTCCTTAAATTACCCAGTCTTTTATTTTATTCTAGTTAACAAAACAAATCATTGTCTTTTCATATTTTGTATTGCCTTTCTCTTTCTGTATTGTCCAGATTTGTATCGTATCATGTCTTCTGTAAGGTACTTTATCCAAAAATGTTAGAAATACATATAAAGCATTCTGGAATTAAACTCCTCATACATATTATTTAAAATACATGCCCAAAAGTATGTGGGCACCTTCTCCACTATGCTTGAGAATGCTTTCCACTAGGTGTTGGATCACTATTAGCTTCTATTCAGCTCCAGAAGCATTAGTAAGGTCAGCGCTGAGGTTGAGTCAAGAGGCCTGGCTCATAGTCATGTTCCAATTCATTCCAAAGGTGTTAGATGAGGTTTAGCACATGGCTCTGTGCAGGTCAGTCAGGTTCTTCCTACACAAACAAGCTCGGCCTTTCGTTGTGAACCTCACTTTATGCAAAAGTGGGTGGCATGCTGAAACAGGAAAGAGCCTTTCCCAAACTGTTGGCACAAAGTTGGAAGCATTCAGTTATCTAAAACGTCCAGGTATCCCGTTGGACAGGTGGCATCCTACTTGAGATCCTAGCCGAGCATTATAATTAGAGACAAAGAGTGGTAGATTGAATGTGAGGATCAAATAATCATGCTAGGCCCTCAGAAATGCTTGCTAATTTGTGAAGATATCGCCTAGATGTGTCAGTTACAGGAGTTTGGAGAAAATGCAAAGCTGAAATTAGCCATCCATTTGAGTTTTTTGTTCTGGAGAAAACTCTGATAAGAAGCTAGCTAACTTTGTAAAATGTTAATAAGAAGCTGCCAAATAAAAAGCCAACATGTTGTGAAGAAAACGTGATTCTCAGCAGCTACTTCTCCCCACAGTGCTCAAGTATCTGCTAAGTTCTGACACTGGTACATTTTAAAAGCAAGTATGTTTTGTTTCAATAAGGATGATTGTAGTGATTCACTTGGGTAGTCTCTGTATTATTTGTTGAGTTTGCAGTTACCAGAGGGTGTTTGAGCTACCTTAGAAAATCCCTTCTCAATTTTTATCCAGAAGGTGAAAATTAAATTTTGTATAGAAACCAAAGAACTTCTAATGCTCAGCACATTTAATATTGATATTGTTTACTTTTATGTAGATATTGCATTAGTGTTTTGTTTTTATGAATTTCTTCACCAGTCACTGTGAAGAACAAAAAAAGGTTTTTTAGCAATCCTATTAATGCAAATGTGAAAACAATGATGCAGAACCAATACATATTGTATCATGACATTTGAGGATCAGTACATCCCTAGTGTCCACATACTTTTGTTTATAGTGTTTGTTTATAGTGTATAGCTATACGATATTGCTGTTGGAACAAATTGTTGTATATCCATTTTTTATATGTTTTTGCCTAATTTCAAAATGACAACTAGTCTTTAACATATGTCAAAAATTCATTACGATCAATACAAATGGTCCGGAATTACTAAAACTCTTGTTTCTTTAAAAAAGTTCATTTAGAAAAGTTTTGTCCTTCTCCTACAGTTTTGAAGATACTGACAGTGACAATATAGTGTGTATATGTAGCAAAAGAAAGAATTTCAATATTAGTTGGAGGTAGGCAATTAAAGAAAAAAAAAACAACAAAAAAAAAAACAAACAAAAAAATTTGCGACCATTTCTCACCGATTACATGTTCTGGAACATTTTGCTGCTGCAGACACCATGATATGATGTTGTTGTCAACACTGTATTTGAGTAAGAAGGAATTGGAGATTGAGAACCAGCTTTGTAATGCATTGTCATACCCAAAGAAAAGTCTTTTTGAGGTACCTTACAGTTTTCCAAATGGCTTTGAAACACATCTAACCAACCTCTGGCTGCTATACACCTCAGGTGGTAGTTGCATAATCACTGTTGATTTTTACACCATTCCACAACAGAAAGACAAATGTTACTGAGTAAAACCCGTGTTCCTGAGAAACCACTAAACTCACCAAAGAATTTGGTGCCTGGACACAGTTATGTAAGATCATCAGGATTTTGAAACACACCAAACAACCCGCAATCATATATATTAATCATTTGCTTTCAGTATGTACTTAATCACAGTAGCACAAGTAAAACACTGTAAAACATGATGTTGGTCAAATGCGAACCAGATGTTTTTCTTCAGTGATGTTGCATGCAAAAATCTGTTTCTAAATCTCTGTGAACTTTCTAAAGACTCATTAGAATCTCTGAAAACACAAACAGATCTTCATGAAACAAATAGCCCATACAAGGAGCATCTGCACGTGAGTTTCAGAATAGCACACTGTGTTCCTCGTGTTCTCTTACACGTGTTACCCATATTGTTGTAGACTGAGTCTGCTGTTTAAGGTGTTGGTGACAGCAGAAAGCTATTAACCTGTGTGGAGGCATTTAATGAGGCTGTGAGAGTTGGCTTACTTCTGCTCCCAGCTCTTGGGAGCAGAAGTGTCCTGTCTGATGAAAAACAAGATCATCAAGCACACCAAACTAGTATAACTTAGTCTGACGCTTGCCTTCTCCTTCCACAGAGGAACCTGCTGGAGGAAGACTCTGATGAAGAGGAAGACTTCTTTCTGTGAGTTTGACACTGTGTTTTATAAGATAAATCTAAAAACATAAAATACATGACTGTACATCAACTAAATTCTCTATGCCAAGTTATTACAAACCATTGTACCTTACAGAGTGAGGATGTGTTGCCTATTGTAAACAAAATATATTGGTTTGTGAAAGAATTGTTTATGATAATGGATAATATATGCTAATTTTCATATTCTTGTTTTTTGTTTTTTCTTCTTCTTACAGAAGAGGACCTACTGGACCTAGATTTGGCCCCCAGAATGACAAAATTAGACAGTATGTTTTTTTTTTTATTTGTTGTTTGTTTGTTTTAATTAATTAATGTATTTATTTTTAAGATGGCACCTGATTTCACTTCACTCATTAAATTCAGACCCGTGGTAGTGATTTCATAATGCATAAAGGTCTTATCTACATAGGTCGACTGTAACCATGCTGGAGCACACATGTTCAATTTACCATTTACAAATTCTTGAACAGACTGATTGAACAGCTCAGGTGTTTTCCTGTTTAACACTACAACCCTGCAGCACACCGGCCTCCTGTGGATATGACGTGACACGTGTACACCCCTACAATGCACCCCTATGGTAAACAAAAGTCTTCCCAGTTCAGTTGGGGTGCCTTTGACCCTTCCACATCCCAAATCTCAGTGCTTTATGTAAGTTCTTCTAATGATACATACACTGGCTGCCTTTCAGCAGTGGAGACACATTGTGGACAGAACCACACGGTATAAGCTGCGTATGAGCTTTCACAGATAGAGACAGAAGGACTTGGTCATTTGGGATGTAGGAAAATGTCACCAAATAAACAATGCAAGACATTTGGAAGAACTTTTTGGTCCTGCCCTGAGCCTAGACATTAATGTTTGGCATACTGTGTGCTTTTTATTTTGGGTTTAGACTGTGCTAACAAGTTCCAGGCATGCTTCCCATGAACTTGTAGCAGTGATTTGGTTCAGCCCATGCAGCCACAACACAAGCCATTTTTATGTAACTCAGTGTGAGGTTTTCATTCCATGTGCTCAAAACTTACACACCGAGGAAAACATTTGATAACATATTGAGAACACACAGTGACCGACAGCAGGAAGCCATCTAGCCCAAGTATGTTCCGCACTTGCCCTCCAATTCTGGCCTATTTGGGTTTCCCTGTGGTTGTTTTGCCAGGCTAATGGAGCGAGTAGTACACTGGTGCCCGTAGAAGGTGTGAAATAGACGCAAGTGTTGGGCATACTCTGGGTCCACTGGACTGAGACTTTTGCACAGATCTAAGAGACAAACTTCATGTTGGCAGTACTTCATTCACAGGCCAGACAAGACTGCTGCCAGTATCCACAGGGGCATCAACACCCTACAGGTGTGTCTATGTTCTTGATCCGTATGTCCGCACGGGTTGTTGCCTGTCACGTGCAAGGGAACAAATGTGTTCTTTTGAGGGAATCTTCATCTGCTGGTACCACTTCGATCTCACTGTAGGAATAATAGCATGATGGTCGTTGTGGGACCAGAGCTGGACTTGATGAAACCTAAAGAGCCTCAATCAATTTAGAATTCAAAAGCTTGTGATAAAATGGTGACACTAGAAAACACTTGCGTTCTCTACTTTCATCTCTTCCTTTGTCTCTTGCTGTCTTTCTTTTTTTGTCAGGGTGCAGTCTCAGGTTGATGAGGTCATTGATGTGATGCAGGAAAACATCTCGAAGGTGATTGAGCGTGGAGAGCGTCTGGATGACCTACAGGACAAATCTGGTGAGCAGTGCAAGCCTACACCACAGAATACACAAGCAGTACACAGGGCAGAGATTCACATTTGCAGCCAACTTTGGCATGAAACATTAAACAGTACAATTTAAAGAAAAATTGTCATTTTTATAGGTTTAATTTGGTTAAAGAAACGATTTGGCCAATCAGATGTGTGCATTATGAACCCCAAATATCATCAGACAAAGCATGATGGTGGTGTCTGAAGTTTGTCTCTTTTTCTAGACTGATTTTTTTTTTCTAAACATAGCAGTATGTTATACTTAGATTGCTTAGTGTATTGGTGACGTCTGATGCAGTAACTGTCTAATAGTTTAGGCATGTGGTTTACAGTTTGGTGAAGTATATGCTTCTTTTATTGCAAGTAGCAGACATTAAACCTGCATTGGATGATCAGCTGTATTATTATATAATTGTTCTGTAATTACTTTAAAGGGGGGGGGGTAATTTACTGTAAAAATTTTATTTCAGCTGGACTTCATAACTGCGTCCTGTCACTGGTGGATTCTGTTTGGGAATGGCCAAAGCTATGCAAGCAGGGGAGATTTTCTCCACACGGGCACACACAGATCCCTGCTAAGTGTGCTGCTTTAGGGCCAGAAACAATCACCTTTTGTGTGTAAAAGATTGTTCTCTCTCACTGAACCTCCTGAAAGCAGTGCAGGAGTTCTCAAACAATGGTATTGGTCAGTACTCAGGTAATTAAACCTGCTCTCAGATCAGTATCTATGCTATGTGAGACAGCTGTATATTTCTTTTGGTGTGAATCAAGTAGGTATCGTATAGTAGTCCTCTTGGTTTGGAGTTCAGTTGAAGTTTATGAGCTTTGTCAGGTGTCCCAGTCAAAGGCGCTGTTATATTAAAGGGAACAGCAGCCAAAGCATTAAGGAGTGTTGAGTGTCTGAGCAGATCTCGTTGTAAAGGGCTGTTTTGAAAGACTAGTGCGGTGGTGTGTTTCCTCTCTCACACTCTCTTGCTCTGAAAGTTCTCAGCCTTCTCAATCCTGTTCAGTGGTTGTATAACTAGGTTCTCCCCTTCATTCATGGCAAGAATGTCACACAATACAGATGTTGTGCAACATCTGGAATAGTCACTGGTGAGGGACAATGTTTGCCACATGTCATCAATGCTTGTGGTTGAGTTTAAGCTATAGGCTACTTCTGAGTGTATAGTAGAGGAGTAGCAATGTGATAATGTCTTGATTCAATATTTTAGAACCACTGAACCGGTCAACAGTGTCTTAATCTTGCACTCTATCCATAAGTGTTTTAGCTTGGAGCTAACATATTAGCTCATGGTTGGAGCATTAGAACACTACAGAAAAAAAACCCACAGGCTAACGTGCTAGTCACAATACAACAATGCGCTGTGAAAGTACAAGTTAGTGCCCTCAACTGCATAGTAACAATGCACTGAAATGAATATTCAGGACACACTAGCCCGAAAAGAAACTGACAATAAATATGAACAGTTAACTTACTAAAAATGTCTGCAGTATGTAGACAGAGTACGTGCCGTATGCAGTACGTAGACGGAGTACGTGCCGTATGCAGTACGTAGACGGAGTACGTGCCGTATGCAGTACGTAGACGGAGTACGTTCCACATGCAGTACGTAGACGGAGTACGTGCCACATGCAGTACGTAGACGGAGTACGTGCCACATGCAGTACGTAGACGGAGTACGTGCGATAAAATCCTTGTCATCGGCAGAGAACAGCTGGTGATCCAAGGCAATGGATTGTGTTATAGCTCTTGATACTCTACATAAACAGAGATTATAAATCACTTGTGTAATGTTATTCATAGAAACCACAAAATATTTTCACATGGCTGATTTTTTGTTACAGTTTGTCTGCTGCCGCTCAGACTGTTTGAAAGCCTCAGCACTGCCTGGCTCAGGAGAGCAAAGAGAACAATCATCAAGTTTTAATCATTTTTCATTTTTAATACCCTTAAAATTATTACATTTTGACAGTTTATTGTGGACAAATTGAATCTTTATATTCCCCTCAGTAAAAAAAAAATGATGTCCAGGTTTCCAGTACATCTATAATAATAGTTTTATTAGGTTATAGTGTTACATTTCCAGTAAATAGTCACATGCGTTTATTTTTGTTGTGAACAACATAAAAGCTGTAGGAATATTCTTCATACGGAAATTATTATGTAAGAGTTACATCACCTTCAAAGCGCAGCAATTAGCCAAGGTGTTTGCAACTGTTTATAAAAACAGTTTACAGATCTTTTGAAATCACCTGGAGTTGTGCGTACACTTTCACATCTGTTGTAGGTGGATGTATACAAATAAAAATGAACGTTTATCCCTTCTTTTGTGCTCACTGTCGGCACCATGTTGTTCAGCTTCGTGGATCATTTGGTCTGACATTCTCTCGTAATCAAAGTGTATCTTCATTACTGCAGTTGGCCCTGGTTGCCTGAGTTAACAAAGGTTGATGAGAGTTCCAGACAGAGAAACAAAGCCAAGCTTGCAGGCTGGAGGTCTCTGCCATTCCAGCAGGCCCAGTGAATGTCAACAAGCAGTTCGTGGAGACAAACAGAGCCGGTTATAGAGTGATCTCAGTAGGGCTCTTACATAACCACCACGCAGAGGGGCATGGCAGAAAAAGAGCCCGCTCTCTCCATTCTTTCCACATAGATCTTTTAACTGCCTGATTGATGTTCCACAGCTCACCCTGGGTGGATGGGCAGATGTTTGTGTTGACAGATGGAGATAAAGTTTGACTCTAAGAGCTGTGGTGGGGGGAATGAGCGTTTGTTTTTTCTTTGGTCTTGCTGTGAGGCGTGTTCACATGATGCTGTTAGAGAATGGCTGAAGTGCGGTGGCTGTGACCTCTTTGTGGAGCAGAATTAGCCCGGCCCAGTTCAGAACCTTGTTTTATTATCTTAAAATTCTTAACGATTTAAGTCCTTGGGTGTTTATTGCATAATGATGTGCTGTTCATTTTCAGAATGCAAGTGTACAAAAGAGAAAAGCAAAGTTTGGCTTAGAGAGCTTCTTGATTAACATCTCTTTTCTTCTTTTGGCCTGTGACTTCCAGAGAGTCTATCGGACAATGCGTCTGCTTTCAGCAGTCGAGCCAAGCAGCTGCACAGAAGGATGTGGTGGAGAGACATGAAGGTGAGTCCTCCAGAACTTACACTAAAATGTACCGAAGTACTAAAAGTAAAACCTACATCACGCGTTACTATATTTTCATACACCTGATGGAGTAATTGACAACATGCAGCTGAACTGGTGGAAGTGTTTCTGAAACAGTTATATAAGCATATGAAATAAATTATGACAGTTTTCTTTGAGCATTCATTCAAATTTCTGAACTCAGTAGGGATGCACAAACTTTTTGGCTGAAAATGGAACAACATCTGTGTCCTCAGCTTTTGAAATTATGGTATAATTCTCAAACAACATTGCAAAAGGGCAAATAATAATTAAAAAATGAATGTTATGTTCACTGCCTTGGATGACCAACACATTATGTGGGCTACATACACAGTCATATTCAGGTTGTAAAAACAAAAACAAAAAAAACCACTGCACTGGTATCAGATTGGTATTGAGTGTACTTGAAGTTCAGATATTGGAATATGTGGGAAAGTGAACTTGGTGCATCCCTAGTTAATGGGATTCAAGGGCGTTTCAAGACCTCAGTGCAAGTATGCGGAGTAGCCTTATATCAAACGACCCAATCTTGTTCACAGCTCTAGTTTTAATAAGATTTGGTATCTTCTGGCATGTATGTAATCACACCCTTTTCTGTCCTCAGATGAAGATGATTGTGGCGTTGGTGGTAGTCATACTGCTGCTCATTATAATCAGTATGTATAATGAACCTCACTTACACAGACACATAATATAGTTATTGTAATGTACTTCATGTATTTCAGCTGGAGATGTACTGCCTTGGAGAGGTTAGTTGTAGTTATTAAGGAACAGGAGTAGTTCTTTTTTTTCCAAAGGAAACACAATTATGAAGGATTTTAAAAGAAGTTAAGGGTTAAAGGTTCTAACTTGCAAATCTGTCTTAATAAATGCCAGTAAATGCCAAAAAGGAATGTTCTCATGTGTGTTTATATATATAGTGTTTATATATAGACCTTCCTTGAAAGGACAATGTTTTTTTTCTCTGGAATAAGCACTTTGATTGTGTAAAAATAAATTCAAAATAGAGTAAAATATTTATACAATTTTACACTGATTACTCAAATGTAGTCAGTTAGCCAAGACATGGTCAGTGTCCAAATTTACTAATTATTAGTCCAAAAATACTAATGCTAAACTGAACAATGGGTGCAACTGTTTTTGGTGACTTTTTTTTGGTCCCACTTGTCCCTGGAAGATTTGCATCATTTGTCCTAGGAATTAAAAAAATTGGAACAGTTTTTTTTTTTTTTTTTTTTTTTGGAGCAAAATCAAAAGTCTGCAGGGTGGTCTGGTTACAGGAGGTGGGCTGGGCAGCCACAATATAGCTGGACATAATAATATACAAAAAGTCTCTAACCACTCTGTTTTTGTTCTTTCTTGTTTTCTCTAGTCCCGATAATACTGAAGTATCGCTAGTTTCTGGCGGGGAGGTTGGAGGCTTGCTCTGCTCTTCCTCCCACCCTCCTCCTCCCCTTGTCATTCCTCCACACCAGAAGAGGGCGCTCCCGGCCCAGTGTGTCAACCCGTTACAGCTTCAGGGGGACCATCATCACACAGGGGCAGTGAAGAGAGTGTGTGTGTGTGTGTATGTTTGTGCGTATGTTATGTGCAGCCATCCTGGAATATGACAACATATCAAGCAGTCAAAGTGATGACCAAACATATCATTTGGCAAGGAAGAGACCGTTGCCAAAGGTTTTTTTTTTTTTTTTTAATTACATTTTTTCCCCCCTCTTCTTTCCTGGCATCCACATACACGTTCAAACTGTACTGTAGCCTCTTCACTTAAAATCATCAGCCTTTCCCTGTTTACTAAAGGCAAGTACTGCCAGGATCACCCATATTTATATTTATTTAAATTTTTACTTTATAATTAAGTTTTATTTCTTGACTAATCAGAAACTTAAACCATTCTGCTTCTAGTTACCAGCAGTATTTGAGCACACACACACGCACACACATGCACGCACACTAGAAACATATTACTATAATATTTAAATTCTTCTTTCATTAGTGGGATAGGGCATTGGAATTCTGTAGGTTAGAAATCACCATACAGAACAGGGGTGTGCAGTTCTGGTCCTGGAAGGCCAGTGCCCAGCAGAGTTTGGGGTCTTTTCTGCTCCAACACAACTAATTCATCTCCTCTATTAATTGCCAGGTTTAGTGGGTTTGTTGAGCAGTGCTGGATACTGGCCCTCCAGGACCACAGTGGTGCATTCCTGCTGTACAGGAAATGATGATTTCACTCTGTACTGTTGCTGTGATCTCATCATTCATAATAATCTCATTAGAATTTTAAACATTTACAATTAGACTTAATCCAGGTTTTTTTTGAAGGAGGAAAAATGATGCTTTTAAATGTTTGCTGCTATTACCATTTTCTCTGAAAGGAAACTACTTTTTTGGTTACTTGGCAAATGATCACGGTCAAATGTTGTGAGTATTGTTTTGCTTTACAAGGGATTCATGAAGCCCTTCTTATAAAGGTTTATGTAAAATGATTGTCCAGCTTTGTTCTTCTGAACTGCTGTAATTTTGCAAGCTCGTTTTGTGGGGCTCACTGGTTTTATGAGCTCAGTTTAGGTGTGAGGCCATTCAAAGTTGAATACTCGTCTAATGTGTGGGGTTTTTTTTATTATTATTATTGTTACAACACTGAGGTGGTAAAATGAGTGGGGAAATTGAGGCTGGTATCCTATAAAAATATCGTTTCAGCTGGGTTATTGTTATTCAGGCCTTTTATTATGCTCTCCACAGAAAGGCGAGGCTGGTAAAAAAAAAACTGAACTGAACTGGCTTGCTTTAAAATTTTCCAATAAATTCCTGGAGATATCAACTAAAGTATTTCTTGGAGGTCACATACTGACTCGTTACCTGTACACATGAGTTTGAAAGCTCAAATTTTCACTCTGCTTCTTTATTAGAATCTTTCTGAAGAGACAACACAGCTATGTAGTTTGTGTGGGGTGGGAAGGAGAGAAAAGGAAACTATGTTAAACAAGTAATCAACTTTGTATGGCCGAAGTGGGAGTTGTACTTGATGGTTTGATTGAGGCATCTGTTAAGACATTGGGAGGCAACATGGACACATCCTGTAAATTTGTATCAAGATGTATTGCTTTACTGACTATTATTATTATTATTTTGTATTTAATTTATATGTAAATAACCATTCCTTGAAGAGGTGAAGAGTGAAATTGCATTGGCAGACTGTGAACTAGTTTTGCGTTTTGAAATAAAGTGATTTTAAAGTGAGTCTGGCTGGATAGCTTTCAGAAACAGACAAATAACAGGAAAGGGGACAGACACAGGGAAATCTACCACCCTGGCCTACATGAACACAGACGTCTCTCGTCCTTCATCTAATCCCTCTCTTTTAGCTCTGTTATTCCTGCTGCAAGTTTCATTATTCAGTCTTTTACTGGCTGCTTTTAAAGCCATTTTGCCTGGCTGTAATGAATAGTATGAAGTCTCCGGTCACTACTAAAACTGCTCTGGTTTGAACTCTCTCTTTGTCGTTCCAGTAAATATCTTTTTTTTTATTTTATGCCCCTTCTCCCTGTTCTTCTCATTGCCAGTGTGTGGTTCAGGGGACTGCTTTCCCCAGGTGCTCACCATGGTATCTTAACACAAAGGCACATCAGACACTGGAGCAATAAGCTGATCTTTTTATAGTGATGTATTTTTCCAATTGTAGTAGTGTTCGGTTTCACTTCTACGCTGTCACACTTCATATTGCATTTTATTTTTCCATCTCTCTGCTGCTCGTCAGGTTTAGTGTGCTCCATCACTCTGACATGCAATGGGCCTTTGTGTGGTGCAGCTGGACCTGCTTAAAAGGAGCAGCAGAATGCAGAGACGAGCCTTACTGCTGAGATTCAGGTTTGAATCCCAGTTGTGCCATACATCACTCTATGAGTGGATAACGGATGTCCTCCACTTCGAGATCCTTTAGGTTCTCTTTTGGAAGCATAGTGCCTGGCATTCCTCTCAGAGAACTTTGAGGTGCGATGAGCAGATTTTCTTTGTCTGTTTACATATTAAAGACTAGCTTAGCATCAGGAAATCAGTATTTATGACAGTGCTAGTTTATGATGATTATTATTATTATATAATTTTGGCACTCATGCTTTCTAGGTGTGACCACTTCTGGTGCAGACGGTCTTCAGCATGGGCAAGGAAAGTCCTTATTTAGGCAAAATATGCTGTGTTGCATGCACTATTAGAATAATATTAATCACTGGTCTATGTTAAAAGGGAATTCTGTCAGTTTCTTAGACTTTTGCATAATTCTGCTGTTGTGAAATGCTCAAAGTCATTCAGAGGATTTTGTTGTGACATGGTTCTTTGTGAAGCAAGTTACTGACTCAGATGTCTTTACAGTGATGGTGATAGGAACCAAATGAACCTACATGTGTCTTAACATGTAATGCTGATCATGGTAAAATAGTACTTGGATAGTTGGGCACTATTTTGCCTTACAACACCCTGGATGCACCCCTCCACCTTAAATGGATTCAAATATATGCATTAACAAGATGGTGTAGCCAAAAAATCTTCATCATAAAATAATTTCTCAGATATCGGGCAGTATATTTAAAGTCATTTCATGCAATAACCTGTGACTTAGCTTTTAGAAGCATTAAACCCTTCTGACATCTGGTTCCTGTCAAAACATGTGTGAACAATTCTGACTATTTGGAGCATTTCGGACCAAATCACTCTGAATGGCTTTTTTTGTATACATATTAACCCTTTAATTATGCAGAAATCCCCTTTAACCAAACTTATGCAGTTATTACAGTGAGGGTGAGGGAATTATACATTTCAGAGGAGTGCAGGGTGTCACCAGCCTCACTGAATGACCAGACTAGTGTAACGGTTGAGAGCAATATGTGACTATTTCCCACTTTTTGCTCAAAGCAGGACACGCAGCTGCTGTGGTCTAATGTGACTTCGGGGCTGGAGTAAGGACAGAATGTCTCAATAGCTGGCTTGCATACACCAACCTCTATTGCAGTGAGTAAATTCCCATACCAGTGTTTAGTCACATAACTGTTATAAAGGGTCTTTCTTGTTACTTGCATGAGTCACAGTGAGTACTTCCTATTGCTCTCCAGGCAGTGGGAGTGTTTCTGTACCTTCTAAAGCAAGCTGTGAATCACAACATTAACTGAAAAGAAATACATAACACAATGAGTATTATGTAAATATTGACCATTTCTTCTTTTAAAAAATACTGATGCTAATATGGAGGAACAATAAAGGCCCATGAATGGACGAATGAATGAGGAAAAAAAAGGACTGGTCTGTCTTTGTCACTGTCATCAGCATAATCAAAACTTCTTACACAGCCAAAAGGCAGTAAAGTAGCCTTAGTCCATACTTAGTCCATACTCAGTTAAAAAGTAGTTACAGGAGTAAAAGGCAAATAAACTGACTGGGCAAAAAAAATCACTCTGCGTGTTTAAGGTTGTAGTAACGTCAAGCTCCTGCGGATGACACTGCATGAGGATGATGGGGCTATAAATACCTGCACGTGTGTAACGGGCTTCACAGGTTGAGGAGAGGTGGTACAGTGCAGTGAATGTCTCATTCAGTGTGTGGAAATTGGGTCCAAAATAGATGTTAACGATTGGCTAAAATGAGTGATTGCATTTGAGCGTGCCAAAGGCCATAGTGTGAAGCAGCTGAATTTGCAGGTGTATAGAAGCCTATGGTCAAACGGGTCGACCAGCAGTGGCAAAAATCCCAGTCTACAGGAAACTCTCCTCAGAATTGTGCCAGGAAAGGCATCCACCAAACTGGCTGAACTGTGCAGTTCGTTGATGCAAGAGTGCAGAACACTGATCTTACCTACATAAAGAAACTTGTCCAGTCCATGTGAAGTTGAATCGCAGCTGTTACTCGTGCTGGCGGAGGTATTAAATGCTATTAGGTACATTTGAGTCACAGGTGACCAATTTTTTGAGCTTATTAACTTCAGGTGATAAATATCACATCAAAACCAACAGCAGCAGAACAGAACAGAATGAAATTAAACCCAAAAAGAAATTAGGATCTTAATATGAATTAAAGTGGAGTAGAAACTTTCCTCCAGAAATATGTTTCAGTAGAAATGAACATATTGTAGTGTATGTATTAGCATTGGAAAATAACAAGAGATGCACAAATCCACCGTTTTACCCAACTACATGTGTGTAACTAATAAATAAGGATAACTCATGCTCTGTACCGAAGGAGTAAAACGAGGGGAAAACATTACCTAACACTTTGATGCTCCAAGAGGAAACAAAAGACCTCTGTCTGTCTCTCTCATATTTTCACCCCTCTTTCATTTTTGTTCTGCCCATGACTGGGATGAATCCAGTCCATTAAACTGTTTTTGGATTGGTCATTGGATACACGCTCATCCGTCCACTTGTGGAAGAATACGGAAAGCTGCTGGCATGACTGCTGGGAAAGAGGTTCATGGCACCTGCTCGTGCAAAACAGATGTTCTTTGTATTTGTAAATGAGTATTTACAAATGTGACACTAGTTATTCATAAGGTCTTTATCTTTACATCTTCACTTCCTGTTTTAAAGTGGCACTCATTTGTCAGGTTTACCCATTAGGCCTATTACATCTGTCACTATATGCCTACTCGCCTCCTGCAGCAGTTCTTTAAAGGAAGACTGGAAGATACACTTCTTATGATGCATGTTGAAGGTGAAAGGGATTCAAGAACTGGGTTTCTTTATTGCCATCAGGGTGGGAGGATTCACAATGATTGATAGCAAAGGAACAATGATCAACAAAAACAGAAAACGGATACGAAATTGTGAAATTTGTCGAATGAATGAGGCTGAAGGCTCCAGTGAGTTACAGACCATTACATAGCACAACGAATAATAATAAATGCTAGTTTTGGGCTGGAATGCCCCCTTAAGGATAGTTAAGATACAATAAATGTTCAAAAGTGTTTAAGCACCTGCTTATCCAAGGTTTCTTCAAAACCAAGGAGATCAGAAAAGAGTTTGCTTTATGAAGTAACAAACTCCAGAAAGCAACCGTGGAGTTTTCAGAGGCAATCAAGTGAGATGCTGCTGGCTGATCAGTATCAATCTATTGCCCAAGTGAATAAAATGATAATGCATTGTGTTAAGAGTAAACCCCCCAAATTAAAATGTAACCTAAAAATGACCACCTTTCTGGACATGCAGAGCATCATGAGGGAAGATACCCAGTGTCAGATAATGCTAAACGATTTAATTACTTACAGATTTCAAAATATTTATGAGATAGAAGATGAAGTTTATTCAAAATGTGTCTGCATGGAGCCTGTTTTGTATTGCTTTGTCAGTTCAGAGTGCATGTTTCTTTTTTTTCTTTTTTTTGGCACTGGCATTTCAGTGTCTGGTCACTATCACTAGAACATCAGAGAACACATAATGGAAAGGAATGAGCATCGTTAAGACGACGAGTCCTGGACATGAAAGAACACATGCATGGGTAAACAGAACAGACGTAAGAGAGACGAGGCTGGTACTCTCTGCTCAGCCTCTATTCCTCTCCTTCGCTGGTAAATGCGTCTGGAGCTCTAATCCTTATTGGTAGTACGGAAACTTGGTTCTTAGCAGTAAGGTCAAGGGTCAGGACTGATAGTGTTTTGGTTGCTCCTAAATTTGTAGAAACATCAGTCATAAAGTATGCTATTATGTATAAATGCTATGATGTATAATATTTATATAGACATTATATAAATATTATGTGTAAAATATTTCTGCACTTTTGAGGTGCTCTGTGAATCTATATATATGTAACTGAGCCACATATAATGTCATGTGCTACAAGCTCCAGCTACCCAAGACACAAAGCAAAGTGTCTAGGGGTGTTTAGATGTTGGCTAGCTATGGGGCCTATACTAATGGCTACATGTAGAAGCTAAAGTTACACTGACGCTAAAGTATCCCGGATAGCAAGAGGATAGCAGACCACCAGCAGCAAACCTGCCGTTCCACTGGTGTTTTGCTCAGTGTTTTCCAAGCGGAAGATCATAGACAAAATGCCACCTTTCATCACTCGTTTTCCACTCACAGTCTAAGGTACTTATTCCTCCTTCATTTCGTATTTCTGCTGTCCTTTGTAAATTATTTGTAGTTCATAATTTTCAGTTTCAGCAACAACTTTTTCAACAAAATCATATCAGGCCTTATGATTTGTTGTCAGTTGTTGTAATATTTGTCTTCGTTTATTTTCTACACATTAAATACATATCAAATAACATGTCTGGCCGGAAATGTCGAAACTCACTCAAACCATGATTGAAATTTTTAAATTCCGTTAGCATCCCTCTAGGATTCTAGTAGTTTGTTGGCACTAAGATAACAGTGGTTAGCATGAAGTGTTGTTTGCCATTCTGGATTAAACACAAAAATTGAAACCCTCTAGAAGACATTCCACGTTTTATTTGAAGCTTGTGACAGAGCGTATATTGTCCCGTGTATTTTCACATTGACTCGGTAGAGAAGCTGCGTATAGAGCTGCCACTATGGTCAGAAATGCATCTAGGTCTTTCAGAAAAAGGCTTAGAGTGATGTTCCTGCCCCATTAAATTGGTCCTGTATATCGGAAATCAAAATTTGATTGGTTGCTTCTTTTGTCACTTCTTACGTGTGCTGATAACTTTAATTACAGGCCTTCTCTGTGGATCTTGAAGTCCCAACCAAAAGCAGAGTGTGTTTAGTTATATCTATCTAGATACCACAGAGAAAAACAGTTCCCGAGTGGCCGGTTTTCTATTGGACATTTTCGAAGATTTTAACCCTTTTGTTTCCATCCTAAACTTAACAATGAAACAAGAGCAGTACTTGAACTTGCAGACCCAAATAGCGAGCATATATCGCTCCGCGGACTTGATAAGGTCGGCACCCTTCTGACTGTTTGCCTTTGGACCACTTGAGTAATGAAAAGTTGGATTTTCTCTGATTCTCACAGTAGGCTGCTATCCTCTAGCTATCAGTTGAGATTCTGGACATCCCTGGTTTATCTGAATGCCCCCAACTTCTAAAACCAGGCTTTAAAACATGTAAGTCATCAAGAGCTTATAAGAGGACAGAAAGTGAGATGGAGAAGGATGAGTACAGCGTCTTTGAGCTCATGTTATGTTATAAAAAGCAAGAAACTGACCTTACAGCTAAACGGAATAGCATCTGTTGAGAAGAAACACAAACATCTACACGTACAAGTCACAGAACCGGTGCTAATTAAGTAGTAAGGCGGAAGGTGACATGCCTACCTATCATCAACATAGTGACATGGTGACATAGTGTTGCATCATCAGCATGTACACACACAATAACTCCCCTAGAGCAAATACAGAGGAACATGTCTCAGACAATATCTACCCTCACAAATTAACAACCTGTATTAGCAATAAGATCTCAACCTGGCCTAAACACGGTTCCTAAAACATGTTTTCTTGCAGAGGATTTTGGACTATGTAACTCTATCAGTCTTTGCACCCTCTCAGCAGCACGTGTCTAATATGTCTGACTGTGTGGCCCCCCCTCCCATGCCGGGGCATCAGCAGCAAGCCGATAGGGGCACGAAGACCCACAGCTCCAGAATTAGAACCTAGCAGAGAGTACACATCCTCAATTGTTTGAAGACTGAGACCAAAAGATTTAACAAGCCGAATCAGGAGTGCTCAATCTGATAAAACTGGACACCTGTTATAACATCTGTTGAGAAGAAGCACAAACATCCAGACATTCAATTCACAGAACTGGTGCTAATTAAATAGTGACCCAAGTCCAAAAAGTTTGACCAGTATTACAATGAAAACAGAATGAAAACACAATGTGTTACCTTAGTTACCTTAGTTATGTTCCCTTTACCAGCACATACAATCATTTCGGCACTGAAGATGCAACTGATCCAATTTTGAAAGTCGTTTTATTTGCCGTTCTTCTGCTTCTACTGTGCAACCTTACAGGCCCATTTGCTGTCACATTGTGAGGTTCTGGACTGGCATCAGGCAGGGCATCACATTGGAATAAGCATGGACTTCCCTGAAGAAGACAGCCTCTAAAAAGGCAGCATATGTTGCTCTAAAATGTGTTCAGTATTAGTGGTAATTTCACAGATGTGGAAGTTACCCACTAATACGCCCCCAATGCAGTGACAGATACTGACTCTTAAAGTATACACTGGTGACAATCTGAGTGGTCCTTTTCTTCATTTGGCCTGGACAACACACCGTCCTTCATTTCTATAAACAATCTGAAAGCTTGACAAACCACAATACACATTTCCACTGAGCATCAGTCCTTTTCAGATGAGCTGTAACCCAGAGAAGTCAGCAGGCGTTGTTGACATACGGCTTCCGCTGTGCATAGTACAGTTTGTACAGTGCAGACAGTGTTTATTAGTAGGGGTTTGGCAAAGTATTTTGAGCGTGATATCCATCACAGAAACAGAAACTTTAATGTAGTGCCATCTGAGAAATGTCTCCAGATTTGCTCAATCTTTTGATGACATCACACACTGTAGGGGGTGAAATGGCTAAAAGTCTTGCAATCTCTGACTGAGGAACATTATTATTAAAATGCTGGACTAATGCCATTTTGGCTAATTGGAAAGCCTCGACACATCCTTGCTGGTAAAGGACGGTGCTTTTCCTAGATGCTCTTTTTATATGCGAGTATGATTGCATCGCCTGTTTAACAGCTTCTCCAGGTATTTCCCAATGTTCCCAGTCTTAAATTTCTTCTGTTTCAGCTTTTTTGGAATGTGTTGCAGGCATCAATTTCAGAACGAACATATTTTACAAATAATAATAACAATAATAATAATCAAATATTTGAATTAATTAAGTTAATAAAACATTACATATCTCGTCTTTGTATTGTTTCTGTTCAAATACAAGTCACAGTAGATGATTAAGTCACTGCTTTCTGGTTTTATTTGGATTTTACCTTCTGTCCCAGATTTTTGGAACTGGCTATGGAGTAACGTAAACAGTGATATGGCTACACATCATCAGCATAGTGACATGGTGATACAGTGATGCATCATCAGCATGTACATATACAGTAACTGCCCTAAAGCAAATACAGATGTTATAAGGGCTCAGACAGCAGGTACCCTTACAAATGAACTTGAGATTCCCAATGAGATTCCTACCTGGCCCTAACTTCCTGGGGCTTGTTTCCTCATGGCGGGTTTCTGGACCAAGTAACTCTGTCTATCTTTGCACCCTCTCAGCAGCTTGTGTTTAATTTGTCTGACTGTGTGGTCCCCCTCCTGTGCTGGGGCATCAGCGGCAAAGTGATAGGGGTACGAAGACCCACTGCTCCAGAATTAGAACCCAGCAGAGTAATGCGTGTACATTCTGTTTGTATGTCTCACTTAAAACCACTTTCATACTCAGACACACCCTTGTATACATTTTATAGCATACATAATGCACTGGCCAGTAATAGAACATCTAAAAATAAATTCGATTTAATCTGTTTAAAATAAATGGCACTTTTTGACAACTTGTTTTCTAACATCATGTGCTTCTTCAAAAACGTCCAGATACTTTCTGGTATGACTGTATGATCATTTAAAGACAATAATATCTACTACTATTAATATCTACTTACTGAAATACTCTGTGTCATGAACACCAGTAAATATTTCTTCATCGCTCTCTGTCACTTTCAGTACCATGCAACACGCCTATGCACACGTGCGCAGAGAAACTCTCCAAGAAAAAGTGATGGAATATTCTGGCTTTTTGAGGCTGTCCCTCCCTCCTTCTCTTTCGCTCGCTTTCCCTCCCACCTCCCTACCTTCTCTCCCCCTTTCAGACCGTATAAATAACCCATGCCTGGGGTCCCCAGACTCAGAGAAACTGCCTCCAGACCTGAGAGCTCACTGAACTGGGATCCCAAACAGCCATTAATCACCAGAAGACTCAGACTCTGCACCGATCTGACACCTGCTTATGCAAACTCAACTGGGAAAAGCTAGGGCAAGAGAGAACCAGTGAGAGAGATAAAGGAAACTAAGCAGAGTCTAAGGCTTACTGGCAACAAGTCAGTCTTTCATCAGTCCGTCTCGCATTTCATCCGGGAGCAGCAGAGGAAGGAACAGATTAGTGACGCTGCTGCACAGGACAAGATCAGAAAGGAGAAGAAGTGTAGAGAATAGGTGGGACATCAACCGAGCCAACATCCTCGTGTAAGAGAAGCGAAGTAAAAGAGGAAAACCTCTTTTGACGCTTACTGTGTGCTACCATGTGGTCCCTAGCCATAGTTTGGATCTCCAGCCTGCTTGTGAGTGCCCAGGCTCAAGGTACTGCCAGCTTGTTTAGAGGGAATGACCGCAATGGTCGCTGCCAGTACAGCTTCACTGTGGCAAGCCCAACAGAGTCCAGCTGCCCCTCTATGGGCTCCGGACCAGAGATGGAAGCCCTAAAAACCCGACTGGGGCTGCTGGAGGTGATGGTAGCCCGCCTGGCTAGGGGGGAGTCACCAGGGGCTGTGGCTGGGACAGGGCTCCAAGAAGCCTACACCCAGGCTATGGGGGAGAAGGCTCAGCTGCAGCAGGAGAAGGACAGGCTGACCCAGCAGGTAGACGAGCTTCAACAGAGAGTGGCTGTTCTTCAGAAGGAGGCCGAGAAGCTGAGGAGCAGACCTTGCCAACAGCCACCTCCTCCAACAGTGCCTCAGCATGACAGCAGCCTCCGGCCTGGAGCTGGTGAGTACCTTCTATATGTGGTATTAATGCAGTGGTTCCCAAATCTTTGTCCTGGTAAACCACTGCAATACAGACTGCAATATATTCTCTATCCACAGCATGCCTGATCTCCCATTTTGCTCTATTCTAGCTCCCAGTACATCCTGTTTGGAGTACAAAGTGTGGAGGTTGAGAAACAAGCGGTTCTTGCAAGTTACTAAAACCGGACCCAAGTATTGCATTAGTACTTGCAGACAATCACAAGGGTGCTGTTTACAGCTGCATGAATGTGTTATGGGCTTGTAGTTGTAGGTGTGGTTTGAATTCCCTACTTTACGTGGGAAGGACTGGCTGGAAAAGAAGGGGAATTATGCATGAAAAGCTGAAAAAATGACTGTTAAACCTGTCAAATTTATGTCTGTTACATCCCTGGGGTAGAACATTTAACACTGCACACTTTGAAATGCTGGTAATGGTGAGAAATTCACCCCTGTGATCACTACTGCTCAGACAGTCATACCTGACTGGTAGCATTAATCACTCATAGAGGGGGTTCCTCTTAAAACCAGTGGGGAACAGCAAGGACAGAGGGTGTAGAGTTTCAAGGACGGAACTCAGTCCGTTTACTATGTATCTGTCTGTAATAATTTGACAGAGCGAGACAGAGGGAAATGCACTTGGTCCTGTAGTTATGGTCAGCATAGAATGCCTGTGTAAGAGTTTTAGGGCCACTAAACCTTAAACTGTCCAAGACAGTACTATGTCCTATGGGTGCTGGGACCAGCTGGGTTTGCTGAAAGCTCCTGTGGCAATTGCTTGCCTTGATCTGGCTTTGGAATGCTAGCAGATCCTCATTCAAAACAGGTCTGTAAAGTATACACAAGAAAGTATATGCCTCCTTATGTAGGCATATCCTGTCCTGCACCCAGGGCAGTAAAACACATAGCTATCAGCTCGGGCCAGAGGGGGGAAACCCAGCCAGCGGCACTAAATCCTGCTTGGCTTCCATTTAGGAGTTCAGTTCTTTCTCCCCAGCCTCTCTCATTTTCCTGTGCTCCTCTTGTCCGTCTTCAGCATCTGTTCCGCTCCTCATGTTGACACCTGTGCTCAGAGTGCCGTGGCCAGCAGTGTCCGGCATCCACACATGCACAGCCATGTGGAGAACAGTTCACGGCGCATGGTCGAAACAGATCTAAAATGCGAATGGGGTGAAACCTGAGGGAGGAGAGATGCACTGAACTGTGGAGGTCCTCTTCACGGGAGGCAGAGAGATTCTACCCGCTTTGAGCAAAAACACAAACAAACCCATCTCTCTTTTTTCCCTTGTGTTTGGCTTTCCAACTGAGAAAGCCCTGATGGCACCATGACATCCAGCTGAATAAGAAACCAAGAGAAACCACAAAGTTACCCACAGGCAGACACCTGGAATCAAATGCCTTTACACTATCTACAGTGTATGTACATCAAATCTTAACCATCTGCAGTCTAGACAGGCCTCTAAACGTATGATATAACAGGCTGAAGGATGTTGGCCAGTGGCACAACATTTAATCTCCTCATTTGCACTCATTAAAGTTGAGAGTTTGATTCCTTCACACTCATTAAAGCTGCCAGTATGGGCCACAGCAGTTGGGCAGAAGAACAAAGGCTCCAAAACATCATCACAGCAGTCGTCATAAATGGAGACTCAGTCAGGTGTAAACAGTTCTGTTTGCATGCAATTAGTCTGAACTCTACTTGCCCTGTAAAGGTCTTGAAGTCGTGCCTGTATTGCTCCGATAGCCATCAAGCAACATGTGGCTCAGGCAGACGCAAACAAACCTCAGAAACAATGTGCGTTTGTTTAAACCTGGGTGGACCTCTATCTACCTGCCCCATGAATACATTAGTAAACTAGTGGGTCTAATTTACAGTCACACTTAGCTGAGCACATGGTTGCTTCTCTTCAACTCAACTTACGGCCAACTTAAGATCAAATCAAGGTAATCTTGATTAAGTGAATCCAGTATTGTAGAAGATAGTTACAGCTTCTTCCTTCGCACGTCTGAAAAGACAATCAAAATCAGCACCTTTTTCTCACTGCCAAACAAACAGCCTCCAGGTGTTAACGGCTGTGTAATTATGGCCTATTAGGGAGGCTCGTAAACACGTTGCCACACTGTAGTTAATAATAAGGGCTTTTTTTTGCGATAAGCAGTATGAACAGGTGCTCATCACCTCAGGTGCCACAAGAGGCTGCACTAGCATAAACTGTTGCATGCCATGTGCACCACAATATGGCCTTAAGTTCAATACCACAGCCCTCTGCCCAAATAAGTCCAAGAGAGCACAATTGGCCTCACTCTCTTTGGGTGGGTGGGGTTGTCCATCCTCTCCTCCATCGCTTAGCACAATGCTTGTCAATGTAAATTGGCAGTTCTTCTCTAAGTATGTGCAATGTTATGTCATGTTAGTGGCTTCATATAGGCTTCATTCTCCCAGTATGGCATCATGACCTAATGATTGGAAAAAGGAATGACTAAATTGTGGTGTGTATTGTATGTATTGTATTATTTAATTATATATAATTATATATATATATATACACACACACTGAAACTTTAGCTGTGTAATCCCTCTGCAAAATTATAGCTAGCAAATTATAGCTTGTGCTGTTATCATAGCATTTTATTCAACCTATTCATTCTTGCTCACATGAAATGGTCGTGGTGTGGCAGAGGGCCCCAAATAGGATGACACTTAAGTCCCCTATTGTTCAGAAGCAGCCCTATTTATAATTGGGCTTAAAGGGAATGGGGCGCTCAGGTTGCAAACATGGAAGAGTCTGATTTCCAAAGTCAGGGATGGAGCAGGAAAGATGTGTTTGTCTGCGTGGGGTTGTTCAAGCTGAAGATCCATTACAGCTGGTAACCCACTCAGCACTCTTTATTTCCTACTGTCACGTTCTTGCATGTCACTAAAGTCTAATTCAGCCCTCAGACCTCCTTAATGGACGGTCTCTTTTAAGCAATTAGAGGATCAATAAGCCCAACTCTGTGTTTCAGTTACCTAATTTATGGGGAGCCATATTGCAGCCTTGCCGCCTGGAGATGTTCTAGAGTCTCAGCTGCACCTCACTGATGGGAAAATCAGTCACTATTGATTATAAATTCTCATAAAGAAATTTAACCTTCTTCTGCCGTTTAGGCCCTGCCCTCTCCCATCTGGTATCCAGACCAGGCAGGACACAAGGAGACACAAGCAGCCTGAGAGGTAAATTCCAGCACACAAGCGCATACCTTTGAGTTAGTAATGTTAGTGAAAAAACAGAAGTTAACAAATCTCATTCCAAACTTAGACTAAGTTGTTAAACAGTAACCCAATCCAAATAAGAAAACCACAGTTAGTCTTGGATTGTTGAGAATCATAAAATCAGAGCTCAGTCCCTTCACATGCACATCTGTGTTTAAATCTGGCCTCCACCTGTCCTTTTATTGCTCACTGCACTCACTGCATCTTTTCCTTCTTGCTCCCTCCTAGACCCATCTTGGCAATATATCAGTCCAGGATACCAGGAGCTGAAGGCTGAAGTGTCTGAGGTTCCTGCCCCAAAGCCAGAAGACACCGAATATCATACAGGTAAAGGTAATCACTCTGAGTGTGCTCTTTACGCACACATTCAATAATGTAACTGCACTTGAGCTAGAACGTAGAAATGCCTTTAGTAATCTCCAGCAAGATGCATTTCAGGCTTGCTAAAACCCAGAGCAGCCTCTCTCCCAGTCTTTACTTGTCCCAGAAGCCAATACGGGACACATCAGTCTCTCTCGCTCTCCCTCTGCTGACAGTACAAAAGCAAATACAGCTATTTTTACCAGTGTGCCTTGGCCCTAAACAGCCCAGCTTATAAAAGGACTTGGGTATCTTTAGTAAGGCTCTAAAAAGGCAACACCAAGCATCATTTGATAAGACCGTGTTGCAAAACAAACTTTGGGGTTTTTCCCCCCCTTAAGCCCTTGTGAATCCTGCCAAACATCTCCGTCATGAGCTTCCACCCCTAGCTACCAGTCATCTCTGTTTCAGAATATTTTAGGAGAGAGTCAGTAGACCCCCCGATCACTTACACTAGCAAGAATGCTAGGATGACCTGAGATCTCTGTAGTGAACACGGTTCCTCCAGCCTTGTGCCATCTAGGGCTGTTTTTCCATATGCCACTGGGACACTGGTTTCTCTCAAACCAACTATTTCTGTGGGCTTGAGTATGCTTTGAGAACTGATGGACCCTCTCCCATTCTCTTCTTTAACATTCCCCTCCTTTGCTGCATCTTTCATCTCTCAGGCTGTGGGGAGCTTCTGTCTGTGGGAGAGCCAGTGACCCACCGCAAGGCAGACAGCATTGCTGGTAAGTATGGTGTGTGGATGCAGGATCCAGAGCCTGTGGCACCGTATGGCCCAGGTATGGTGTGGCGGATCGACACTGTAGGCACCGAGGTCCGGCAGCTCTTCGGCTACGAAGACATGGAGCAGCTGTCTCGAGGCTTCCCCACCAAAGTTCTGCTCCTGCCCGAGGCTGTGGAGAGCACAGGGGCCACAATGTACCGTGGCTCACTCTACTACCAGCGGCGCCGGAGCCGTACCCTCATACGCTACGACCTGCTCTCTGAGAGCGTGGCTGCCCGCCGAGACCTGCCCCATGCTGGCTTCCATGGACAGTTCCCTTACTCTTGGGGTGGCTACACGGACATAGACTTCGCCGTAGATGAGGAGGGGCTGTGGGCCATCTACAGCACAAACAAGGCCAAGGGTGCCATTGTGATCTCCCAGCTGGACCCCCATAGCTTGGAGGTAAAGAAGAGCTTGGAGACCAACATTCGCAAGGGCACAGTGGCCAACGCCTTCATGATCTGTGGGAGGCTGTACACAGTGGCCAGCTACACCTCACCCAACACCACTATCAACTACAGCTTTGATACCGCCACTAGACAGAGTAAAGTCATGTCAATTCCATTCAAGAACCGGCACCGTTACAACAGTATGATCGACTACAACCCAGTTCAGAGGAAGCTCTACGCCTGGGATAACTACCACATTGTGTCCTATGACGTGCGACTGGGCAAGCAACAGTGAAGCGCTTTGCAGCAAGGGTGCCTGTAGCACCATTATAAAAGGGATTAACAGATTGCAGACTGTAAAAACAGGTCATATTGGCTTTGTGATTCTTCATAAACCTACAGTTTGAAGCTAGCATAAGAATTCCAAAAAACACAATACATATGAACGGCAAGGTCAAATAGTTGCTTTCCTTATTCATCATGAAGTTATACTCAAGAATGGAATAAGCCTCAGGAAAATCCTCGGCAACACTTCACTCCTAAGCAATAAGGCTTTGAAAAGCAGATACCAGATTTCGAGTTAGGCTTCCTTTATTACTAAACCAAATGTGTGCCTATAGAAAATACAAGAAACCAGTCATATGAAGCTGCTCTGGTCTCCCTTAATCTGGGGCCCACTCAAAGCTTTCTGATCAACTTTTACTCCAGTTGAATTTCTACTTAAGTCAGCTATAAATATTCCATAATGGACAATCTGCCCATTTGTTTTGCATTTAACATGTTTCATGCAGTGTCGCAACCAAAAGGCTTTTTTATGTATTCTGTTTCTTTGCAGTGGCATGGCCCACTTAATGTGTTAATAGAGATTATTTTTCTACTTTTGCTTATCTGCAGTATGTGTTTATGTGTACAGCACTGAAAACGTGTCTGAAGGAGGGAGCATCCAAATTGTTTTTTTTTTTTAATATTAAAAAAATGAAAGAAAAAACAAACACCTGCACTTTCACGTTTAATTCTCCCCTCACAAATAATTATGCCGATTTTTTGGAGCCTGTCAATACTTTCTGCTCAGCTAATACAACATGGTACTTGTATAGAGAAAAACTAATTCTACAAATTATATTCATTAACACTGAATAAAGGTTATATCAAACAACCAACATGCCTTCTTGTGTACTTTATTCATCTGCAGTTAAGCACCCTGTCACTTTCATGATTTCATGATAATAGTGTTTGGGTTTTTCACCATCCTTTAGGTTATGCAGTTTTTTGTGCATGTGAACAGACTGCAGTGTTATAAAGCCCAAAGCAATTACCAGAGAAACCACACTGGATTTCCAGCTGTTTCTCTGTTACAATGTGACCGTTTGGTGAAGGTGGATAAGATCTAACCACTTGTCCTCCCTGACTTTAGGATCAGTACCACTGTAAGAATAGCCAGAGCATTGTGGGGGAGGAATGGTTGAACAGAACAGAGATTGGACCTACTGACCAATCAGTACATACTGGGCCAACCAGGAGGGGGGCTTACAAAACACCAACTCTCTCAGTATGTTTAAGGGAGAGAGGGAATACAGACGTACTGTATGAGAAAAATGAATTTTGAAATAATGAAAGCCTGTATTAGAAATATTGAAAGTAAGCACAATAGGTCATCTTTAAAGGCTATTAAAAAAAAAAAAAAAAAAAAAAAAAAAAAAAACCAAAACGCAACACACACCAAAAAGAACAAAAAACAAAACCAAACATGGCTCTCATTTTTTAACAGCATATTATTTTATTAGTTTCTGTAACCAAACCAAGAGAATGTAAATAAGACCTTACATATTTTATTACAGCGATTTAACCCCTGTACAAGTAAAACAAAAAGAAAAAAAAAAAAAAAATCATCCCTCTCTCCACTCATTCCTCTCCTGTTTCTCACTTGGGAGGGCAACACTGAAAACACCTGTATATCCATAGACCGCCCTCTTTTGCCATTGCAACCTGAGAGGAATGGACTGGTGAGAGAAAGGCCCAGTTCATTGAGGCCTATGGTCATCACAAGAGAACACAAGTCCTTTTTGTTTCTGAACAATTTATTATTTTTTCCCCCACTCTTTCACATTTATCTCTAGAGGCCGACTCGCTTTATGAATTTATCTTTTTGCAATCTTGCAGCTATTTAAGTATTAAAATCAAACACTGCTGCTCAACCCATCCCAGGCCCTACCTGACCTCCCCGTGCTGAGGCTGGCCGTCAGAGAGGTCAGGGTCTCGCCCTACGGCACTGTCAGCAGCACGGCTGGGTGAGTTGTGGCAAGGAGAGTGAAAGACTAAAGAAGTTTGAGTTGTTTGGGAGAGAAAGTGAAGCATTTGAAACTCCTCCACTTGGAATCAGTGAAGGGGAAGTTCTTGAGCTAATAGATGTCAGTCCTAAGACTGCTCTGGAGTAAACTATTTTTAAAAGAAAGGACCCCAAAAGAAAAAAAAAAAAAGAAAAAAAAGAAAGTACTACCTGTGGACCAAACAGAGCTGCATGAGCCGTCATCTGTCAAACTGTGTAGAATGAAGTGGCTTTCTTGTAATGCCTAACCTTTGGCTAAAGATTTAAGGAGAGGTGTCATACACATACATGCTCCCACTTTACCAACAATTCTCACAACCAAAAGAACTACAGAGAAGGCGGCAGGAGGAAAGGCTCACAGTGGAGACTGCAATCAATTAATCAATTGTCAAATCCATCAATAATCAAATCATTGGCTCTAAAAGCGCATTTCTAATATGGAAATCAAAAGCGCAAAGACAAGAAGCATTTGTGAAACTGTTTCATATTGGTTTTGGCATATCACTTGGTCAGGAGGAGTCATGTCACTATACTGAGAGGGGGAAGTGAGCAGCAGCCATGCACATACGTGTGCTCACAAATTAGTGATGTGGGTGTGCATATTTTCTTCAAGTCTCTTACTCCGAGACCTTAACAGCAAGGCTTACGCCAGAACACAAAATCCAGAAAATGACAAAAATCTTAAATAAAATAATTTGTTCCGTGAACTCCAAAACACAAAAAGGGGAGAGCAGAATTGTCCAAAACAAATAACTGCCCCCTTAACACGTTATTCTAATTGAAAAGGGGGGGGGGGGGTGACTTATAAAATAAAAATCAAAATATTCAGCAGCAATTTAAACATTTCTTGTATGCTTTATATCTTAACTGTACACTAGCAATGCACAGTAATTGGTGTACTGCCTTTCATCTGTGTTCTTTAAAAAAAAAAAAAAAAAAAAAAAACACCCATAAGAACAATTGGGGGGGATTGGGGTGGGAAGAAAAAAAAAAATAGGAAAAAAGAAAAACAAAACACACAACACAAAGAACACCCACGCTAAAGGTGCCATCAAGCTAACAATCACTCCTCCACAGAGAGGATTGGATAGCGGGGTCTGGAAAGGAGTGTAGCAGGATGAGGGCTGGGGCTGGGTAAAGGCGATGAACACACAGTACCTTTTAATCAGTATGCTATTGTTCATCCTGCATCCCCATCCTTCTCTCCAAAACCCAACCTTCCTACTCTCCAATAGGGCTGTATGTGCTCTAGCAGATTTGTCAAGTCCTTCTGTCCATCTGTTTATCTGGCTGTCCATCGTGCTGGAGGTTGATAAGTTTACTTGCTCTCCTCAGGTTTGATGGCCTGGGGCTTGATGGGGCCGGTCCGAATAGGCTTGGTCGTAGTGAGGGGTGCAGGTTTGTCAGGTTCAGCACGGTCAGGTGGAGCCCCCTGGTGGTTTGGAGCGACGCTGTCGATGGGTTTGCCTGCCCCCTCCAAACGAGTGGCCTTAGAGGCTGGGGCTTTAAGCTGCTGCTGCTGTTGCTGCTGCTCAGAGAAGAACTTATGAGTGGACTGTAGTACCTCAGCTCTTTGCTTTGCCTAGTAGAGGGAAATCAAATGAAGTTGAGACAAGATGTTGCCTACAGTGTCCGGCCTTTTGCTTCTTAGTTTATATCCATGCACTGGCATGCCAAAGGTCACAGGACAGCAGTATGTAAATAAATTTAAGTTGCAAGATGTCCTCACAAGATCTCACCATCCCCTGAGGTAACTCCACTTAATTTACATACTGCTACCCCATGACTTTTGGAATGTACATAATGACACAATTACATTACATAAGTACATGTTTGTTACCTTAAGGTCCTGCTCAGCCTTGAGAGCAGCTTGTGTACCCCGGGGTGCAAGAGGAGGTCCAGATGGACCACGGGTTGGGTGCTGAGGTCTGGGGTGAGGCATCAGTCCCCCACTCAAATTGGGAGACATAGGGGGACCCATTGGGGTGCGCTGCACTCCTCCAGGAAAGGAGTTGGCATGGGGGGGACGTACCAAGGGAGACACCATGTTCGGCTGGGACAACATCTGTGTGGAATGAAAAGGAAAAAAAAGGAAAAGGTTTTCTAGTCAAGCACATAAAGACGAAATGAGTGAAATACAAAGCTTTCAGTGGCTTACCTGCGGGTTGAACTGTCCAGGGAAGTGCTGTGGGATGCGCATGCCTTGTGATCCAGATTGGAACTGTTTGGGATACAGCATGCTGTTCATCTTACTTGACTGACTACTAGGGCTTGTGGAGCTTGCCCTAAGCAGAGGGAAGAGGTTGATGTTTTAAGATAAGCTTAGTGCCAAAACAGGTTATAGGTGTGCATTACATGGAAAGTGTCTGGCCTTGCTGTAGTTTGTATGTACATATCCAGGGCAGTGATCTATATAAAACAATCTCTATATCTATCAGACTCCTACAAGGCAAGACACGTGTAAGATAGCTAAATTAATATGTGTAACTAAAACTGTTGACTATACCTGTAAGGACTTGAGGTCGGGGTTGTGCTTCTTGCACTGACTGGAGGAGTTCCTGGTTTTACATCCATCCCACTGCCAAACAGCTTTAGGTCCATTTCACACATCTATCACAAACAACATTTCAGTGATTTAAAGCAATCAATTTCCTTTACACACACACACACACACACACACACACACACACACACACACACACACACACACACACCTTGTTGGAGGGCTGCATCATGCTGTGTGTGTTCTGGCCAATGAGGCCACGGTAGGGCTGGCTGTTCGGGGGTTGGCGATTTAGATTGGGTGGCTGGGCCTGTGGAGGAGTTGGGGGCAAAGACTGGGGCAGGGCCAAGAGAGGTTGCCCACCTCCAGAACCAAAGCTTGGCAACGACAGCTGTGAGCCAGGCAAAGGGACTGTAACCTATAGAAAGATAAAGAGAATAAAGTAATTCTGGTAGGAAGGTCTGCTGAACGTCCAAACGATTACTCAAACATCCAATGACTTAAGGAATAGCACTGATGTAGTAGGCTAGAGACAGACAGAAAGTCATATCCGGATACCAAGAATTAATACTGCAGTCACATCCAGAGGATGCACGCCTACTACGAACACATTACTATACTCTAATATGGAGGGGTTAAGGGGGTGGATTTACCTGCTGTAATGCAGAGCTAGGGCTCTGTGTTGAACTGTAGTAGCTATTCTGTGTGTGCTGCTGCACTTGTCCAGAGTAAAGGTTTGAATGCTGACTCATTCCTTGACGCTGTAATACAACAGTAGTGCTAGTGAGAAGTGGGCCACAAAGAACCACAGATCAACAGTGTGTGTTCTCTTCAAAACATTTGTTTAAAAATACAAAGTGTTATTCATGAAAGAAACGGAAATTAACTCAAACATTTAAACAAGTGAAGATTATAACCCTAACCTGCAGTATGTGTGTATCTATGAGCTGGGAGCCGCCTATTCCAGAGGGCTGGTTGAGCTGGGGTTCAAACAAGATGGGGATGTGCTGTGTGTTGGAAGTCTGCTGGAAAGCCAGACTTGACTGGGGCTTGGCCAGCTCTGGGGGCTGCACGCCTGGGTAGCTATGTAGGGTGGTTCCTGACAGCATCATGGGTGATGGCTGAGACAGACTATTCTGCATGAATGCCTGCTGAGACCTGGAGAAAACAGACATTAAGTGGTCAATAAAGAAGCTGAAAAAAATAGGGGTTGCAAAGACTAGCCAACTATACTGCTCTGTGGTGCCACTATACGCTTCAGGTAATCTAGGTGGCACCTAGCTTAAAGACCACAGGTGACAAGCCTGTTGGTTTTGAGGTCTACATCTCTGGTTCCCTGAATACAAATTTGGGAGAATCTGGGCTCTGTATCTCCGGGTCCCTGACGGCCAGCAATGCAATCCAGGGGGTCAGTGGAAAGAGCACGACACTCTTTAGACCAGATTTTTAGATTTGCTTTTGCAAAGCATAAAGAAGTACTGCAAATTGTGCTACACAGACAGGAAGTTGTACAACTCCTAGAGAAAACAAATGACATGTTTGGGATGCAACACAGAAAACTTCCAGTGACTTTAGGACCTACAGGATGTTTCACAAAAAGTGAACGCAGAAGACCAGGTGTACCTGTAGGACTGTATGGAGGAACTGAAAAGATCTTGTGGTTGAGATACCGGAGGGCCAGTGCTGAGGCCCAGCTGCGCCTGGTGCTGGGGCTGACCCTGCAGTGGGGCGTAGATTGGGATCGGAATTTGCTGTACTGCTGTAGGCTACATAAGAACAAGCAGATGTCAACAAAATATAATGAACAGAATCTACAGACTTGAATTTTATACACAATATACAGATCACATGGTTATGCGAACATTTAGGTCTGGTCCTGGAGGGTTGGTGTCCAGAACAGTTTAGCAATTTGTCCATTGAAAGAAAATTGTACTGCTAAGGATCAGCAAAACTATCAACCTCCCGATTTCATAAGAATTTACCCAAACATTAACTACATCACCAACCCTAGTGTATTAACACAGAACGTAGGCAGGGTGTACCTGTGAGAGACCAGGCTGAAATCCTTGCTGCTGGGCAATGGAGGGAGGAGCCAGACGAGGGTGTGGTGTGCTGAACAGGTGACTTGTGTCCATGTAGAATGCTGGGATTTGGGCTGCAGAACCTACACACAATGAACAGATACAAAGCAGATTGACAACAAAACCTGGAAATAAAAGTTTGAGAGGGGCTGCAAATTGCAGGGCTCCGGGAAGCGGGATAGTCTTATTGACGTATTGCGTGCCATACCGGCCATGTGGATATTACCATAATAAAAATATAAGCCACAATTGCGGACATTCAGCAAGCAGTGATGCCCTCCAAGAGACATACTGCTAGTGCCAGCACCATTGGCAGACGGCTGCATGATGCAGGACTACATGCATGCAGACTTATGACGACTGCCCTTAACACCACATCGTCACCAAAGACTGCAACGGTGTCATGTCAGACTGTCCATAAGTCTGCCACCCAGAGACACTTCTCTACACGTTGCTCGATAAATATTGCCCATATCAGTCTAAATTATTCATTATTTACTGATCCTGGTAACCTTCATCTATGTGAACAGCAAAGCAATCCAACACTTCTGGGTGGGTTCCTTCTACCATTTTTTTTTATTATTAAATAAAATGTATATGTTTGAGACAGACATTCTATGACCATGTATGTGCATTTATTTTAAGAGAGCCATGTAAATCCTATACCTGCTGCAGACTGTGAGACAAAGACTTGTGGGGTCTGCTGCTGCTGCGGTAACAAAGAGGGCACACAGCCCAGCTGGGAGAAGTTGTTGGACATCCCAGAACTCTGCAGCTGCTGGGGCTTCACCTTACAGATGTTGGGAGGGTCAGACGCCGATGTAGTCTTGGTACTCAATGATGATGTGGTGTAGGTGGCCGAACCTACCAAAACAAACAAACAAACAAAAAAAAAAAACACCCCAACATTTTCTGATTAATGATGGACAGCTGATCAATCAAAGGCTATATTAAGCAACTTGAAATAGAATTACGTTGAAGATGGACACATCAAGGTTCCATGCTTTAAACTTGGAGAAAAAAACAAAACAAAACAAAAAAAAACAGATGGCTAGCAAAAAGGAACAAATGCATTTTCATAGCCTACCTGACAGCGATGTGCTAGGTGTAACTGAGGCCACAGGTATCTGAGGCACAGACGCACTGGAGAATGAGCTGAAAGAGGCACTACCTGCTCCTCCTCCACTGGTAATAGGGGATGCTGAGGAGGTAACAGGAGAGCTCTTCTCTCCCAGACTGGGGGAATTCTCCCATGCCTTACGAGCTGACTCCATCTGCGGAAATTGCAGAAAGGAGCAATGGGTTATGTTTGACAGTGGCCAGCAAGATCAATGCATACATTGCTGCAATTGACAGGGCTTAGAAGGTAAGCAGTTAGTAGGCATTGCATGTAGCTTTAAGGAGGAGCTTTCGCTAATATTACACGATTTTACCATCAGAGCCCATCTGCTCATCACAGAGAAAAGACAAGATAGAGGTCAGGCAAGTGCTTCACCTTCAGTGTGAGGTCCACTGTAGCAGGAGAGACAGTGCTGAGGCTGTTGCTCTGCTGTAGGGCTTCTCTACGAGGCAGAGGCAGAGAGTGAGGCAACGCCACCTGAACAACACACAAATGGAGAGGAAAGAAACTTCATAATATGCAAAACTGACCTGGGATCATAATTATAGCAACAGATGGAAAAAGCAAGCGACAAGGAGAAAGCAAGCAACAACAATGAGGAGAATTGTAAAATTTGCAGGAGAAACAAAAACACAACACAAAAACAATCACCTACCAAAAAATAATAATAATAATAAATGAATTAAAAAAAAAATTAGGAGTTGTACTGTGGCTTACATTAGCAACAAGGCTCTCCTCCATTTTGCTCCCTCCAGTGGGCACAGTATCAGCCAGTGAAGAAGATGGGGTAGTGTAGTCAGTTACAGATTCCTTAAATAAATAAATAAATAAAATAAAATTAGCCTTGCCTAGATTGTGAACATTGTTATCCTTATTCAAATATAAAGTGGTTGTTCAAATCAGTTTGAGGTTCTGCCAGTTTCACACCTTGGAGCTGCTTGAATACTCAGCTGAGGGGACTGTGATCATGCCTTCAATGTCTCCTCCAAGTTCAGGAACTTTATCTTTAGCTGGAGAGTTAGAATCTCTATCACGACTGCCCCCAGGACCTCCCTTCTCCAAACCCTCTCCATCTGACTGGCGGCCATCTTTGGCCTTTCGGTTCTTCAATGAGCGCTCCTTACCAATAGGGCCTGGTTTGTACTCCTTCTGCTCAGGAGCAGCAATATCAGGCAGCTGGTGGACAAACAGGGTCAGGAATATGGCTTAGGATCTTCATAATGTGTTTCACGATGAACTTTACTGTATTATATGCTTTGCGTAACAGTACATTCAGTACTATGTTATAATACATATATAATACATTCTCCTAACAGTTGATACCATACATCCTGTTGTACATTTTTAGCATTGCACATAAGTTAGCTGTCCAGGGTTATAGATGTGTTCATGCATCCCCTGTTATGAGAAATGTACATATGCATGTCTTACCTTCTGTGGTTTGATGGGCCCAGCACGAGGTTGTTTTTGTCTCTGTTCTTTGGGTTCAGGTAGTTTATTTTCAGACGGTTTTTCCAGTAGTGCTGGTACTCCATCGCTGTCTGTGCTACCCGCAGAAGAGGGAGCACCAAACTGAATACTCTCCATGGCAAGCTCCACACCACCCTCAGTTCCAGCCTTCACACCCTGTTACATACATACACACTTACTTAAACAGTATTAACAGTATCTCAACATCTATTTTTGAACCCTAAAACAGGGGAAAATAAAAATTGAAATCTATCCCTTGCATTGGACACACACACACACACACACACACACACACACACGCGCATACACACACACACGCATACACACACACGCATACACACACACGCATACACACACACGCATACACACACACGCATACACACACGGAGTAAGCATAAAGAAGTACTGCAAATTGTGCTACACAGACAGGACCACACTCACTTCTGAAGTCACGGTACCAGTAAAAGAGGTCAGGGGTTTATTCCAGGCACTGACTGAGGGAGGCTGAGGAGGGCTGATGGGTCCAACTGAAAGAAGAGAAAAAAATAAATAAATCAATACATTTGACATTATGGCAATTATTAAATGTAATGACTGAAGGAATTGCTGTGATATTAAGGTCGGACATCCTGTAACATTCTCCACCAGTGAGTGCACATGCACCAACCAAATAAAGTCACTGCCTATGCCAATCAATATACAGGCTCCATCCAGAAACCCTAAAAGTTACAGCTTTTACCTACTGATCCTCCTACTGAAACTATGAAATAAATATTAGAATTTCTGTCTAAACTGGGACAACAAAGCTTCCATCCACATGGGATGACAAGAGTGAGTATGGAAATTATAAAAATGATATGATCTAGTCATCTCCCCAAAAAACAAACAAAAAAAAATCTGTTTATATAATCATATTATCAGAGTAAACACAGAAACCTGTATAAATCCCAAAGCTGAAGGGACACATAAAATGCTTACGTTTCTTGACATCTGGGAGCACTGCAGAACCAGCAACCTTATTCTCCCACAGTTCTGTACCCAGTGTGTTGTGTGTCTGGGTCTTAGTAGAAAAGTCTACAGTTGCAGCAGCCAAAGGTGCCACGGACCCCTCTAAAGGCTGGGAGGAGCTGGAATTCTGGGCTTGAGCAGGAAGGCTGTGCTGGGACACAGAGACAGCTGGCTGAGCCTGAGACTGAGGCGGTTGAGAGGAAGCAGCTTGGGTCTGATGGACTGGAGTTGGAGCCTGCTGCTGGGAACCTGCTGCTGCTTGCTGCTGTTGCTTTTTGGCAAAACGTGGAGGCAATTTGGAGCCACCTCCACCTCTGCCTTTCTCCCCTGAACCCTTTTTACTCCAGTTCTAAAAACATGACCAAATATACAGGATTATATGTCCATCTGTATTTAAAAAAAGAGACAGACCTTCATATCTGGAATTACAAGAAATATTCTAATCAAGGGTGAATTAACTGAGCAAATGTCAAGTCCAACCCCAACCCATTAAATTGTGGTTTAAGAAGGGCACAGATTGTATTCAGCATGTCAAAAAAAAGTGTGACAACTGCAAACTGTGCCCATAGATGACTACCAAATGGGTCTTTTTCTTTGCTGACCTGTACAGTCTGTTCCTCCTTCTTCCTCCTTTCCTCATCCTGCAGACGTTTCTGCTGCTTCCGAGACACAACCTCTGTGAAGCCGTCATCATTAGTGTTGGACTGGGGGTCCTCTAGCGTGGTCACCTCGGGATGGTCATCAATAATTACCACACCTGAAGTCATGGGGGGGAAGAGAAAATAAATCAATAAAATCAAATTGGCATGATTGATCACTTACCCCAAATGCAGTCAACAGCCAAGACATGTTTGACATCTGATGTCTGCTTCTCTAGTTTGCAGCAGGAGATACTAGGCCAACACTGCTAGAAACCGCTGCTTTCAGATCGTCACATTCATAAATACAAGCCAAAAACACAGCTCTCTCAAAACACATCCAGACCTTTATTAATGTAGACACAATGAAGTAGTCTGAAACCTGCCTTGGCTTGACTTTAGCTAACCTTTTAGCTAACTGTCTCAGTTACGAAACCTTAATTATCCCACTGTGAACTAAAAAAGCAGACATCAAACACGTCTTGGCTGCATGTGGGGTAAGTGATGAATGTTCATTTGAGTTTTTGCCAAACTACTTATTTAAGCTCAAAGTGTGAAAGTGCACCAAAACAGATGGCAACAGAGTTAAAAACAGAGCTGGCATTAAGAGACTTGTCACTCACTAGCGTAGTTATTGAGGTCAAACTGAGACAGAGCATTCTCCTTCTCCTTAGGTTTCTTCACAGCTTGCTTGGCCTCCTCTTTGCGGCGATTGGTTGCTAGTTCTTTACTGGCCTTCTGACTTGCCCCCATCTGGTTGGCATCTGCACCCTGACCTGCAGCACTACACAGATAAAACACGCAGTATGAAGAATTAAGACAAATGCATGGAAGGCACTTCTAGAGTTCAAATGTGATGAAGGTGAAGCCAAGAAAGATGCACAGATACTGAAAATTACCTTAAAAAAGTTAAAAGAATGTTTTAAATTTACAAACAAAATGTTTTAGTAAGGCACTAAACACAAACATACATAAGCACATAGTAACAGGAGGCAGGAAAGCAGCTTTACTTTGAGAGAGTTTGAGATTTGTATTGAGATGTGTGGCAGTCTATAAATATGACCAGATAGGGTCTATACTTGGACACCTATATTAAGAAAACCATCTGCAATTAGAACAGAAGATATCAACCACAAATCTGAATCAAATTAAGGTCTATTAAAAGTTGCAAACCCAGCAATGCATTTGCGTGCATAAACACACACACACACACACACACACACACACACACACTGAATAACACATTAAAAGCAGCAAGTTCTTTTTGAGTAGCATTAAAGACAATAAAAACACTCACCCTCTGCGTCCAGATTTGGCTCCTGACCCTCCCCTGCGCTCACTCTTGCCTCCTGTGTACCCTCGGCCCGATTTGGTCCCACTATTGCCTCTGCGGTTCTGTCTGTCAACTGGCCTCTGGCTGGAGAAGCTCCTCTTGGCTGTGGGGATTGCCTCACGTTTTGGAGTCACTCCTCCCTCAGTGGGTGACTTACTCTGGGCATCTGTAGGTTGGGGAGCCACAGAAGAGGATGCCGTTGCAGCAACAGCTGCTTCCAGTGCACCCTTTCTTTCTTCCCGTTCCCTTCGCTCATTGAAATCGCTGCTTTCAGAAGCCGTCTCCCATTCCTCGTTAGCCTGGTCCGAAGAGTTCTGATTGGACAGGTCAGGTGATTTGCTGCCAGCAGCAATCACTCTGGTGGTCCCTGTCTCAGGAAGTACAGCATCTGTAACAGGAAGTTCAGAAGGACCGGGGGCAGCAGCAACGGGTGCTGGGGCGGCAACCGCAGCACTTTCAGGTAGAGTGACTGGTGTTCCTGGAGCTTTGGACAGCGCTGGGGAAACTGATGCAGGTGCTGGGTCTACTAGTGCTTCTGCAGCTGTGGTGGGAGCTGCTTCACCTGCTATGACAGCTGCTTCTCTTTCCTTTAGGCGCCTAAAGCGAGGGGGTTTGTCCTGCCTGGGAGGTCTTGCTGGCCTGGGTCTCCGAGGTCTCTCCCTTGCGCTTTGGCCCCCTTCTCTTAGTTTCTTACCTTCATATTTAGGCAAACGCTGTTCAGTTGGAGCACTGTCCAAACGAGATGTCTCTGCCTCTTCTGGTCGGAAGGTCTCCATGGGTTTGGAAGGCCACGGCAGGCTCTCCCGGCCTCCTGTCCGACGCAGAGGAGCTGATCTGGGGGCTCCGCGTTCTCTGCCACCTCCTCTTCGACTGTACAGTCCACCTCTGCCACGTCGTGATGGTTCACCCTTTGGCAGAAATCCAGGTTTAGGCCTGCCCTCATCTTCACCCCGAGGGCCAGATTTCTCTGGTAGATGCCCAGGCCCAAACCCTGAGGCAGTCTTGGCTGCAGAGCGAGATTCTGCCAACTCGCGGCGCAAGGGTCTGCTGGGCTTGGCGCTGGGCTCACGGTCAGAAGCTCCAGTGTCGCTGGCGGACTCTCTGCCTTCACTTTCTGAGTCTGTGTCTGAGCCTCTTCTGCGTCTGCGTTTAGGCAGCACTTCAAAGTCTGAGCTTTCGCTGCGAGTCTCGCTCTCCTCACGACAGCGAAAGCTTGTACCTCCCGCTGTGGTTAACAAGTCTGAACGAGAGCGTGGCTCTCTATATGGGAACTCTCCTCGACTACGCCCACGGCTGCCCCTCCCTCTACCGCTATAGCTGCCCCTGTAACTGCGGCCACGCGAGTAATACTCCCCCCGACCCCGGCCTTTGAAGCCTGCTTCGGAAGGCCAATCATTGTCCCTCTCAACTTCTCTATCCCGGTCCCGCTCTCGCTCTCTTTCTCTCTCCCTTTCCTCTCGGCGAAAAGCTCTGGGTGGCAAATTGGACTCTTTCCGTGATGGTAATTTGGGTTCGGAGCGTTTCTCACTGGGAGGAGGCTTGCTTGGTTTTTCCTCCTGAGAGCTCATGTTACTCGACAGCGTCTGTTGATCTCTCACTTTGCTGGCGCCTGTAGCTGCTCCCTCCTGTGGTTCTGCCACACTCTCCTTCTGAATCTCAGCGGAGAGCTTCTGTCCATCAGACACTGCAGCAGCAGCAGAGGAAGGGGTTTTGACGACTGACCCTTCTTTTTTTGATCTCTCCCCTCGCTCATGCCGCTCCTCTTTCTCTCTCCTTTGTTCACGTTCCTCCTTCATGTCCCGCAGAACAGGTTTCTTTATTGGCCCAGAACGTCTAACCGGCCTCTCTCCTCCAGCTCCATCTCTCCTACCTGCACCTGAGCCACGAGAGCCCCAGCGCAGCTCAGCCTTCTGCTTGTTGGATGCTGGTAGTGGCAGCTTTTCTGCTTTGTGCATGGTCTCAGCAGCAGTGGGTGGGGTGGCCCGGCTATTAATTGTAGGTCCTGGGCCAAAAGGCTCCTTTCTACAACTATCCTCCAACCGTTCTGTGGCAGTGGGGAGATCCAGAGTCTTCTGAGCAATGGAAACTGCTTCGAACCTGGGTTCTTCCACTTTGAGGGAGTGGCTAGAACCTTGGGAGATGGTCCTTTTAAGAACAGCCTGCCCTATGGACTCAACCTCCTCTCCGGCTGAGAGTGTAGCCGTCTCAGGTTCAAAGGAAGAGATGACTGGTGTCCTGTCTGTCTGCAGGAGACCTGGCACCTCTTCTGAGACATGGCTGAATGCAGAGAGAGGCTCTGAAGAATCCCTGAAGAAATCACTCTTGCTCCTGGGTTCCAGGGAGCTGTGCTCCTGAGGATACACAGCTGATAAACCTCTTTCCAACTCCAGACCAGCATCCAGTCTAAAAAGCAGAAAAGTGTATGGGAGACTTAGTTTTACAAAAATGACTATCCTCCATTAATTCAAATCTTCAACAAAATACAAATCAAAAGCTTGGAAGACTTTGTTATACATCAGTGCAGCATGACCTATAAAGTGTATCAGACAACAAATAATCAGTTGCAAACGAATATTGGATCAATAATTTTTATAATAATGGTTTTGGCATGTTGGCAACTACAGTTAATTCATGTGAGAAATCCTGAAGATGTTAATCAAGTGACATGAATCAAACATTTACAGCTATATGCAATTTCCCAACCTGGGCTCCTTGCAGTCCTCACGACATTTAGGTGGAGTGGCAGAGGGCAAGGGCTCAGCTGGAGGATAAGGATCAGGACCCCACACCATTCGTGGTTCACTAGGCATCCCATGATCTCTGACTGGTCGGGTTAGGTGGTCAAAGGAGTCAGAACCAGAGCTACTGTTATCTGTGGGCTCTCTTCGGACCAGCTGCTTCGGAGGCATTCTACTTGCTTTTAAAATAAAAACAAAATGACAAATTAACCAAACAAATAAATACATAAATAAAAACAATTATATTATATATAAACAAAATGCCCAAACAACAACAAGACCAACACCAGACATACTACTTTAGTAGAGTCATTGGTGAAAAGATGAAGGAAAGCTATGGTAATAGGTGAATAAACATGTTACATTTTTCAGGTTGAAAGTAATTTTGTTGCCATTCTGAACAGAAAGCTGAATGTGGAATGATCTACCTGGATGCATAGGTGGCATATCCATAGGAGGGCGGCCAGATATCATACGCGGGTCCATGTATGACTGCATCATCAGCCAGCGTGGATCGAAGCCCATGGAGGCCAGGTGTTGGTGGTGAGGACCCAGGGGCTGATAGAGAGAGCGATGCTGGGGGGGAACTGATCCTCCTGAGGGTGACACTGAACCTCCACCACTCTGTTGTTGTTGTTGTTGCTGCTGCTGCTGCTGCTGCTGCCACTGTTGTTGCTTTAACTGCTCCTAAAAAAACAAGGTTTGTCAAAATGCATCTAACGATTTCCTGTGCGGCCTGTGTTTTCCCAACTATGCCCATCATTGCAAACATGTAATCACTACATACATGTGTCATTTACGAGCATCTAAATGTTTAAGTACGGAGACCTCTCTTCTACTAAGTGCATACAACTATGTAGTGCACCTATTGCTGACAGAGGTATTCAACTGCACACCCAATCTCCACGGTAAGGCACTGCTAATAGAATGGGAGGCTTTGGAGCAGCTATACATGAGTCCAAGCTGAAATCCTTTTCCATAAGAGGTGATAACAAAATAATGGGGGCCCCACATTCCCTATTAATGTCAGGGTCCAACATCAACACTGATTACCTGAATAACCCCATTACCTGTGTAAAATAAAACACCAACTTAGAACAGTACTATTGTAACTTTGTGCTAATTTTATCAGAAACAATCTTTTCAATGAAAACACTTTCATTTTACAATGGGAAAAAGATACCTGACCAAAGGAAAACTATCTAATCAAGTTGTGTCAAAAATAAATAAAATAAATTTAAAAGAATAAAAAGTGTAGTGTAAACAACTTTCAGTTTTGACCAATCCATATCATACTGACTGACCAATTTATATAGAACAGAGAAATCCTCAGAACCAGTGGACACATGTACACAACTGATAAATATTTCTACCAGTGCAAAAGACATTAATGGTCTCCCATACTAACATTCACATACAGTATTAAAATGTTTCAAATTGTGCAGTTTAAGTACGGCAATAGAGATTGACATGACTGCACCAGAGTAAGGGATCAGTTGGTCACCCTTTAGTCCTTTACCAGTGGTCACAGAATACTGCCCACGAGACCATGCTTAGACTATGCTTAGCCCAGAAATGACACGGAAGCATTTAAAACCTCCAACAAGTCAACCCAGTCAACACCACACACCAAAAAGCCACCATATCAGTGTGGCTGCAGTGCTGAGGATGATCCAGCACTAAACATTTCCATTGTGGTGGTCTTGGCCATTGAAGAACACGGTAAGAGGCACACAAAGTATGCAGAGAAACAGATGGATTAGTAGTCCAATTACAAAAACAAAGCGCACCTATATGGTATGTGGGCATGATAGCTTGGATAACAGGTACAGGTAAAGGTGTTCTTAACAAACTGGCTGGTCAATGTGTACTGTCTTTTTCAAGCACTGCCTTTTACAGGCCAAACAGCAAAACATCTAAAACATGTCTATAATGAGGGATATACCTGTTGCCGGAGAAAGCGAGGGGGCAGAGATTTCTGAAACTGTTTGGAGTAACCAGACGCGAGGGAAGGACGGACATTTGCCCCTGCCTCACTCTCATTTTCCAGCTGTGGATGGGGAGCGTCCTCATTGCCAGAGTGATCTAGCCGAGGAAGAGGCAACTGAGGCTCCTCTGCTGCAAAAAAATAAGTTCCTGTGTAACTAACATCATTGGGTAGGTTTGGGTGATTCAAAGGGTGCAAATCATGGCTTGTTCAAAAGGTTAGCAAATGATGTTATATGCACATTTATTATTGCTGTTGTTACTACTGTGACAGAACCTGGCCTTTACTAATGAATACTCCCCATCCCCTCCTTACCTCTACACTCTTCTGTGCTAAAGTAGTCTCTCATTGGTTGTCTCTCCACCTGCACCTCCTCAGTTACAGCAACATCTAACTCAGTCACTTGCGATTCCTGAACAGTCCTGTAGACAGGGGGGCTGGGTTGCCTAGGAACAAACTGTGGATCCTCCTCCACACTTGGCTCCGGCCTATCATGAGTAGGCAAGGGCACAGATGGGTGGGGTTGTTGCAAAGGTCCAGCCTGAGAGGCTGGGGTTTCAGCAGGCAGGTTAGGCACTGTTTCAGTCTCTTCTGGCTCAGCACTGTGAGCTGGTGTAGTCGATTTTGTAGTCTCTGTTGTAGCAGCTGATCGAAGTTTCTCATTTAGGCGTTTGAGTTTCTCAGCACAGGCGGCCAATCTCTGCTCCTCCATACGCCTCTCTTCTTCCTCACGTCGTCTCCGAGCACGTTCCACAGCCTCAGAAAGCTCTGACTGCTTCTTTCGTTTCTGCCGCCAGGCATCCGAGTCATCCTCAGCAGGGACTGTGGTTGAAGGCTTTGCCACACGAGCAGAACCACTTCCTAGAGAGCGTCCTGCTGCCTGACCCTGTAGAGACAAATAAAACCATCATTGCTGATCAATTTCAGGCAACAGAACTATGAGTAAGAATGATTTCTTGTCTGGTGCAACTTACACTCACATATACAGATAACACTAGTTGAATGTTAAAATACAGGGCAACAAAAAGTCCAAAAAAATAGATTAATTTATTTTTAAAAAAAATAAAAATAAAAATAATAATAATAAAAAAAAAAAAAAACATTTTGCAACAACAAAAACCTTTATGAATTATTTCCCCAAGACACTAAAATTGCCTTTTTTACCTGATAGTCTTGGGATGGTCCCGTTTTGTTGAACTGAGTCGTGTTGCCAGGAGAAGGAGCTCTAGGGTCCACAGTATCTGACCATGAGCCCTTGCCCTCACTTTTCTCCTCCACTCCCTCTTTCCAAGGTTCTTGGGCATCAGTGTTGCGTGATCGCATGCGATCCACTTTACTCATCCACTCCCTAAATGTAAAAATAGCAATGTTATCTCCTGCATTTCTCAGCACCTTTACAAGTTATTAATGGTCGTGACAAGAACCACACAAGTCACACTGCTTTTGCCAAAAGCTGTTCTGAGACAACAGTTGTCTAAGATTTTTATTAAATTGAGTTTATTAAACCGATACCCCCAAAAGGAAACAAATGCAACAATTATATTGATCATAAACCTCCATAAAGGCAGGCACTCACCAATTGTCTCCTTTCTCCTTAGTTGTATGATTCTCCTCATCATCACTAAAGTTTAGTTTCTCCGTGTAGTCAACCTCCATTTGGGCACCTGTGGACCAATAAAAAGATAAAACCGATTAGACAGCAGTGCATTAAGGCTGAAGTCATTACCAACCTCTATATTGGTCTCAATATAAGACTATAGAGTTAACTTACCGGCCCAACCCTCATCAGCATCCGTGTCCAGATTGTCCAGCTCCTTCAGCTCTGAAGCACTAACAATGGAGGGCCGGTCTGGATCTTGCAGCCAGGACTGTGGAGGAGGCTGGGAAGGCCTTCCACCGCCCCGTGAACCCCTAAGAGAGACGAAGGATGAGGTTCAACATGAGGTTCAAGAGACCTGACTGTTGAGAGTGAGGTTTACAGAGGGAGCAGCTACAATGCACACTCTTATCTCTACAAGGACACAACCTAAGGGATCAACGATAAATTACATACTATTCGACTAATGTTATTTTGGGTTTAAGGCAACCAAGGACTCTTGAAAACCAGCACACTGTCTGACAGGGACACAAATCAGTTTCACCAAAAATTATTAACTATTCATTTGTTTAAAGCAATACGGTCTGTTGATCTGACATTACCATGTAACATGCTATTTAAGGACTGTCTGGATTACTTACTTTGATCCATCTTGTTGACCAGAGTGCCTAAAGTTTCCTTGCACAGGTGGATACGGCATACGAGAATACGCAGGGAACATCTACAGAACAAATTAAGACAGTTTAATTTTTAAAACTATAAGAAAACACACTTTCAAACAGAACTTTAAAGGTAATCAAGAGCGGACAGAATTATTAAACTAAAATTACAAGGAAGAAAATAACGCATGATTATGAAGTTCAGTGCTAATGTAAAGGAAAGTTAACTAACAGCATAGCCCAATATTCACCTGTATCTGTTAAATGTTTTACAGTATTTAGCATGGTGCCAATTCAGCAGCCAAGATACAACTCAATCATGCCCTTGATGCATTGTTTTTGATGCGAGAAAATAAATAAATAAAAAATAATTAATTTAATATTTTTTTACAAGTTTTACGAGTGTTGTGAAACCATTTGTGAAACCTAATGATAACTTCCACTAAATATTCAATATATGACAGTAGTATCAATTCATCACTTACATAAGGTGGCATCATGTTCCTAAACTGAGCATGAAACTGAGATGATACACCTCCAGGACCTCCAGGCGGTTGCTGTCCACCATTGACTTTGTGCTGGGGGGCAGGAGCGGAAAGCCTGTCTCTGACATCTCTCTTTTCCCCAGTGGTGGGTTTTCCCTGCTCATCCGAGTCCGCTGTGGGGGAGGGAGTGCCACGACCCACCCCCGCCTCCTCAGAAGCCTTGCTGTCCATTTCTGAGGGGCTGGGAGCTACGTTCAGATTTCTACCCCCACCCTCCCGCCAGCTGCCCACATCTATTGAGAGGAGATAATGAAGGAAAGAGAAAACAACACAAAACATAGGTTTGTTTTAAGTGATTTCATATTTTGGGTTTTTTATTTGTACAACAATGTCACCATCTCAGTCTGAGACAGCTGCAGATCGTACTCTGGGGTCTGAGGCTGGGGCCTGGTCCATAGGGCTCTCCCTCCTGCTCAGCTGATTTCTCTGCCTCACCTGCTGCCTGCAGGCTAGGAAACTCCTGGTGGAACTGGCTGCTTATTCGTGGACCTCCTGTTTAGTTAGAACAATTGTAATGAATTTACAGTCTTTCATCATCGACAGTCAGGCATGTGGCCAACAAGAAAAAAAAAAAAAAGTGGGTTAAGAATTTGCTTTTTATGCAAAACACCATGAATTAACTAGAAAACCTCAGAGAATCTGATCAGGAATACATCCTGATTTGTCTTTTTAAGTCATTCAAAAACAGGAGCAGGCTAGGAACAGTTTCAGCAGAAACTAGATGTAAGCGTGTATATGCTGTGACTAACCATCGAGTGGTCCAGGCTGCTTGTTGTTGGCCCAAGAGCGGCTAACGCCCAGAGGGGCGTCAGCTGCCTGAGGAACAGTGGGCTTTGGCTGTGGGGGAGGGGTCTCTTGCTGCCTATAAACACAAAAGAAAAGATGACGACAACCAGTCAAAAACCTTCTTCATATTGATTTATATATCATTTTTCATAATATCATTTTCATATTTTGAAAAGGTTTCTATAGTTCTAGCTAACGCAGTCCAAGATACCAGTCACCGGTGGACCCAGCCCCTAAAAACAATATATATAAATAAATAAAACATAGAAAACATTTTAACATCTACTTTTACCCACAGGATTCAAGCAAATGCCGATTCTAAACAAGCAAACAAAGTTGCTCTGTAGGGGTTGTAGCTACTGGTCTGATCTATGGTGATTAATTAAAATTTGCACCAATTTGGGAAGGTTGCAAATTGTTACACCTCTACAGTTACTGGTTACAATCAAAGAGCCAGATTCAGAATTTATTTAGCCTTAATTGTTTCTAGTTAGCAAAACTGAAGAGTAGAAGTCACTGCAGCTGACTTCAAAATTACTTGTATACAACCAATACAATTTCAGGTATTCTGAGTGTCATTTGTCTCTGAAAGTAGACATTTTAACCGCCCTGGTTTATATTTACTCATTATGACTACACATTTGTAAACGTGTACACAGTCTACCTAGCTTACTTGAGATACCTATGACTGATCAGTAACAACACAACCGCAGCTTTACACTGTTTGACTTGTATACCGTTCTTCTCCAGCCTGGTCCTGTTTAGAGGCCCAACCGCTGCCGTCCTTTGGAACGATGCTAACGTTGGGGTCGTTGCCTTTGTTCTCTGCCTTTAGGCTGGGCAGGTTGGCCGGAGGGGGCATACGCCGACTAACCGCGACTTTCCCCAAACTCTGGAGCCCATGTCTGGCAGCGACTGAAAACATGTGAGAGACACAGAGAGAGACACAGAGAGAGAGAGACTTTTAGTCCACCTAACACATTAGGCAAAATGGTCTGACCACAAAGTTCATCCAATCGATACAAAGACACATATTTACACAGACTGCTTTGCCAACCCAGAAGAAGCAATATACTTTATGAATTCCTCACCAAGCACACTTATACTCTACTGCCCGTTCTCCTATGGCTCATAGGAATGCATGGTGGTGACTCAAGAGGACAAAAGGCTGCTTATTTGAGCGGACGATGCACTGGAGGAAAGCTGGGGGTAAATGAACGAGGGGCAAAAGACTCCCATCCAGTACTTCACATTCTTTACAGATGAGCAACGCTTACTATAACAATGTGTGGCTTCTTGAGCAAATCTTAAATTAACATAAGCACCTCAGAGTCCTGCTAGTCTTAACCTTTATGCAGAATGAACCTTTGTAATTGTGCAACAATTCTTACTGCACAGACCAAAAATGACAGTTGTGTATATTAGGTGATGCATTTTTACATGTTAAACTGTTAGCAAAATGCCTTACCTGCAGTTTTCTGGGTCTCCAGAGACTTGCCCTTATAAGTGTTGAAGAGGCTAAGGGTTGCATACTTGGTCTTGCCATCCTTTGCCTTGGTGCTCTGCCCTGACTTCTCTGACATTTCGCTGGAAACTCATTGAGTCTGGTCCTCTGGCCTCACCCCTCAGAACCAGCCTCCTGCATAGTGATAGGAAGAGAGAACAGGAGTCTGATATGTCTCTGCCTCAGACTGCGCTTCCAGTTGGGCACAGGAGCACAACACCACATGCAAACTTAAGGGTGAGAAGAGTGAGCTTCTGTAAACCCAGATTTAGTTTTGCTAAAATGTTTCAAGGGCGAGTTATTAAAGAATAAGCTGACACATTGGTTTCTAAACCATTTCAGTCTCTTTCTGCTTGTACTCAAACAACATACTACTAAATTTTCCATGTTAGGGGGAAAAAAACCAAAAAAACCAAAAAAAAAACAGCCAAAGGACAAAGTTATGGGACGAGATGGGCTTGGGGGGTAGGGGGTAGGTGCTTTGAGGTGGTTAGAACTCCGAGAGCCACATGGAGCTCCATTCATAATTGATGTGGTGTCAAACAAAGCATGGGGCCAAAGCCAAGTGACAGCAAACCATAGGGATCAGGGTCACCTCAACAAACAAGTCATGTCTAGTTTTAACTCACCCACACACTAAACCTACTCTAATACCTCTAATACAATTGACAAATTTCATACACACACACACACACACACACACACACACATACTTCTGAAAAGGGTTGGGGCGACAAACTAAGCTCAATTTCACACAAATAACAAATCACATACACTTCCTGGGTGATAAACGAAAGTGAAAGCCATCCTGTTCAAACAGCCAGCACTTCAGACATTTAAGAGATTTAAGATCACTTGTTACCAGGAAACAAACAAAAACAAAAACATGCAGGCATATTTCTTGCAAGAAGTATGCTTTAGATTAACAAAGCCCTCATTTCCCTCATTATTTCAAATAACAAAACAAAAAGATCCATTTTAACTATAACTAGTGTTTAGCAAAAAAAATTTGGGAGGGAAAGAAGGGAGATAAGAGGTAGATTCTGAGCTTACACAGAACACTGCTGCACAAAACCAACCAAACTCAGCCAAACAGACAGTGACGCCCTTAGAGGCCGGGAGTCAGGCAAGGACACCAAGGATGCTGCTAAAGCACTGCTGGTGCACTGCGGCCAGAGGGACACAGAGTGTCCTTCAAGGCTTTCATCACTTTACCGGACAGGGGAGAATCCACTGCCTCCATTTGCTGCTCATGGAACAAGTTTTTACCTGCATCCATTGAACTGCATCAGTAACAGCCCAACTGATCGCAGGCTAACAGCTGCTTGCTCTGAACTGATACATGTCCCAAAAGTGCCCCAATCTCAATATGAGGACAGTGATTAATTCTGTCTCACCCCAGAGGCAGGCTGCAAGTGACCAGATTTGTGCGTCCAGACATCACCTTATCTGCATGGGTTGTTGTGGTAATGACTTGGGTGCCAATAATCACGTAGCATACCACAACACAACACACAAAAGATACTTTGAAAACCTATTTGAGCAGCCAGAGCATCCCGAGAGAGACACACCTGTAGAAATCAAAACAGAATCGTGTTTCAAACCAACTCCAAATGCGTTTTGGATGCAACCCGCGTGTTGTTCTTGCTATCCAGCCTATCAAAAACCTGGATACTCAAAATCTGATCTGGGTTGGCAATCTGAACAAACCCTATTTCTTCCCTTTCTACTCAAATTCCATTGAGTTTCCAACCAACTGGCACATTAGTCTCCTAAATGAACCAAGTAATCATAGTACCAACACATCTCTGAATGAGCATCTGTGCAATCAATGTAATTGAGCTTAAGCCCCTGGAGGACAGACAAGTCAATAGGTCTTCAATAGATTGTCCAGGGGTGGTCTTACGGGTACTCCGTAACAAGGACGCACCGTAGCCCACCAAGACTGGGCGTTTACAGTGAAACAAACCAAAGTCATCTGAGATCTCTGTCTAATATACTTTCACTTTTTTCCCTAAATATCAAAAGGGCCTCAGTGACTTCACCCGCTTTGATTAAGTTTTTACTCTACAAGGAAGTAATGATATGAACGCCCGCCTGCTCATCGACGTCTCCCCTGCTTTGCCTCTGTTCATATTACAGCAAAGGGAAGATGATGAATCACGTCTCATCTGTTCCTGCTTCTGGTGACTGAGCCTGGAATGCCCCTCACCATGGCTCCACCAGAGCGCAGACACAGACAGCCTTACTGTATATACACACTGCAGGTATCAGGGAGTTTTTGCAGTTGAACCTCTAATAACTGCATCGCCACACCACAGGGCTAAGAAGCGGCCCGAACAAACAGGTTAGACATCTGCAAGAATAAGCAACTCGACCGTGCATTTCGGAAAGCAAACATGGTTAGTCGCCTGCATCCAAGTAAACACGCTTAGGCGTTCAGACAAAACTGAAATTATGTAGTTCAGCAAGTGATTTTGTTACATGCTCGCTTTATTTAGAAAAGCTGTACGACGAACTGCAACCTTTCCAGCTACCGCAGCATTATTAGCAACTCTACTGAGAACAGGAGGCGACCGGGGGTCTACCGGGTCTCCGCTTAAAACGCCACAGTACATACGTTTTCCCTCGCCTTTGGGCACATTTCTCTTACTTCCAGGCGGACAGGGTTATCCCCAGGAGAAACCATACCATGTAATCCTCAGTAGGGGTGGATCACGGGGGCCCGCTGAGGTGGCCTCCGGCTCTGAGCCCCTTTTTAACAAGTTTCCCCTCAACCTGCTCCCCTGCTTGCTCCGGCCTAAAGGAAGCCTGAACTCAGATACGACAGTACACACGAGCGCCCAACGCTGTAAACGAATAATAAAACACGACAAAAGAAGAGGAACAAACACTATCTGTTTCGTTTCTGAATTGTCGCCCGAACAAACCCGCACAGCGCGCCTGTGTTAGCCGGGCTCCTCTTTTCTCCCGGCGGTGTTGCTCTTTTAGCTAGCTGAGCGTTAGCTTTTCCAGCGATGCTAACCTAACCTAGCGCCCTCACATGCTGCATGGCTCGCTTTGGTGATGTTCAAGCTCTCCGTCGCCCTGAAAAGAAACGTTTTAAACCTAAACGTCCCTGGACATACCTGTCTCCGCCGGTCCCGTCTCTCTCTTACAGAAAAGCCGCTCTGTGTGTGGGTCTCCCGGCCCGCTTTGCCTCGAGCGAGAGCGGGTGTCTGTGTATATATGTGTATGGCCGGCGGTGGATTACAAAAGCTATGCTATGCTATGTTAGCTTAGCTCCAGCCAGCAGTCCCACTCAACCTCTTCCACACGCGAGGCCGCTGCCGCCGTTTCGCGCTTCTCCAGCAGCTCTCCTCTCGCTTCTTCGTTTTGAACCTTGACCTATAAAATGTGAAGAGCAGCGGGGCCGGTGTCGCGAGGTCCTCCCCGTTGTTCGGCGGTGTGTTTTCTCCTTCCTCTTTCCCCGTCGTTTCGTGTGAGACTCACCGGTCTCCTGCAGTCAGAGGCCCGCGGCCTGCCGCTCACTCAAAGATGGCACACCGCCAACACACGGCCGTGACGTCACCGCGCCCGAGACGCTATTTGAGAAGCAGCGTGAGTAGCGCCGCGCCTGAAGGAGGCAGCACGGGCTTCAGCCTGAAATACCCTTTTTCTGTTCCTATTTAATTAATGAATAAAAAACAGGCGAGTGAGCCCGAAACTACCCTGATGTGAAAACCAGTGATGACTAGTTAACTGTAAAATAGCCTGAAATCAGGAGTCTAAAACCACAATTCAGAAAATAAGGTCTTTTCTACTTCAGTAAAATAATAACTCAGAAGTGAATCTCCAGTAAGCAAAGGAGATTAGCCAAAAATCATACCTGAATGAATCATATTTGAATACAGTAATGACTAAAGTAACGCCAACTGCAGGTAAAAAAATTCAAAAATCGCAAAATGGATTGTGTCAGATGCTGTTCATATATGTATTTAAATGCTTTTGGTCTAAAGTAAAAAGCTACAGATCCAAAGTGAGAGGTCTTAGCAACGTCAACATGGTCCAGGGGTTCTCACCAACAGACCAGAATGATTAGATTGTTAAAATGGAACTCCATTCTCTCAGAAATATATCTAAGTACATGGACAAATATCACCAATCAGATCACCATTGGTCATTCAGATACATTTATTTTTTGTTCATGGAAATTAATAATTGTCACTTGTTACCTTCCAGCACTGATTAAAATGCATAGACGTTATATATTCGAAACAAGTACACAAGGGTTTATCAGTGTCTCTGTTCTTTATTTTAAAGTGTCAACATACATTAGAAAAAAAAATACATAATGCATAATTAAGGCACCATGGTATTATTTACTTACATTACACATCTAGAGTGATAGTTTGTCACTACACTATTTACAATGAAAATTAATAGTGCTGAATTAAGACCACATGGAAAGTGTTTGCAGATTATGTTAACAAATAAAGAAAAATTTCAATGAAAATTATTATTAATTATTAATATTAATAATTTTTCATTGAGTATCAAAGTCAGAGGCACTTGCTGGTAAATCATGATGGGTTACTGATGATACTGTGTGCAAAACAGCATCCTTAATATGAAAACATACATAGTCATTAAACTGAAATACAGCTATTGGTAAAACATGAATAAGCATATCCATTTGAAATGTTCAGCAGTATCAACATCTGCTTTTCCTTATGTGATAATGAGAGTGATATGGTTAAAGTATTAGTAAAAATTAGTAGAAAATAAACAGCATGATTAATTAGTCCTTCTGAGTACATTTTATTTGAGCAGGCTACATTACATGTGGCTTTGGCTTGTGTTTAAATGAAATGATCACCAAATATACACCAAATACTATACTTTTAAACACTCCTAAAGCTTCAGCGGAATAAAGCAGCAGCAAGGAGAGGAGACAGGAAATGCAGACACTTCATACATTCTTAAATAGAGGCTTGAAGGCATAATCTAAGATTTAAGTAAGTGCTATGTTTTAAAGTAGCTACGTTGTTTAGAAACACTTCACAAGATCAAAGATGATCAAAACTCTGTATAATGTAGTCTAAATGTCTTCACAAAAGCTTTGATTTGGGCCTTAAGAGTTAATTCAAAGTAATTAAAATACAATGTAATTTTGCCTGATAGTCTCTCCCTGATTATACTACCATATAGTACTTCAACAAGAGAACAATTGGCTTTCTCTGAGGTGGAATGGTCACTGTCTCGACACAAGTCGTGGCAGATAAGCCGTTAGCCAGTCCAGATGGGACGAGATGTCTGGGAGGATGCTAGTCAGACTCGCCCTGGTGTAGTAGGCAACCGAGAGCAGAGCTGCGGCAGACACTGACAGTAGGACAGGAAGAGAAGAGTGGTGTGACTTTTCCATATGGACATCACGTGTCTTCATGGGCTGGGCCATGCGCTCCCATTGGGTGAAGATGGCCTGGCGTGCCCCCTCCCAGCGGCCTGGCCCACACAGCCGATACTGATACGGGGTGGTGGGACCAAACATAACTTTCCAACCCAAACTAGGATCCGTTAAGAACAGCCAAAGGATGTTGGGACGCACACCCACTTGCATAGCCAGNAACTGGTTTTGCTTCTGTTTATATTACTTCTTTTGTTTACTGCTGAATGTGATTTCTTGACACGAGCCAGGGATGGCCAATCATTTTAATGGTTTTACAGGCTATTGTGATAATACACTTTTTGGTCCCATGTTAGATCATGTTACGTCAACGATGACTGGCTGCTAACTCACTCGCCACTCACAGCAGAGTTGCTGCATTAGTGGCAGCAAAAAAGTTTGGTTTAACAGTTCTTCCTCTGGAAATGCTCTTTTCTAGTTTGGTAATGTGCTCTTCCACACATTAACTAAGATCTTACACAATCTTACACTCGGTTTTAGTCTGCAGGTTGAGAGATGAGTACCAACTCTTTCCACCAGACTCTTGCAAAGTTTTCAGACTTGCAAATATGGGCTGGAGGTTAGGGAACCAGCCTTGTGACCGGAGGGTTGCCGGTTCGATTCCCTGAGGTGAGGTGACTGAGGTGCCCTTGAGCAAGTCATCTAACCCCCAGCTGCTCCCCGGGCGCCGTGAATAGGGCTGCCCACCGCTCCGGGCAAGTGTGCTCACGGCCCCCTAGTGTGTGTGTGTATGTGGGTGTTTCACTTCATGGATGGGTTAAATGCGTAATACAAATTCCTCTGTGTGAAAATCACAAATGGCACAAAAGCTCTCTACTCAATGATTGGCCTCACGATTTGTAAAGTTTTTTGCAGTTTGGTACAGCCCTACCCTGAGGCAGATCAGTACTGCAGCTCTAGTTAGCTGAGTATACCAAAGACAGAAGCTTGCTGGCTAAACAATGACCTTTGCCTGAATTTTTATTTGAGCATCTATTCCTCCTCACAAACAGCATAACTCCATAATAAGTTTATTTGCAGGGATGTCCCAGACTTTCAGTGGGCACAGGAATGTTAATTACAGGGTTCCTACACTATCAGGGTCTACTTACTTTAACATGTTGTTATACTACTGCAGCGTGTGGTGCAATACAATCCATTGGTTTCATATTCACCTGTTCCCAGAACCTGGAATGGCATGATCTGTACCCATGTGATCTCTAATTTCCAATAGTTAATATATATAGATGTTTTAATGAAATAATTACATGCGTGATCCACTATATAACAGTTTGATATTTCACACTCCTCAAACCTTTCTTTGTTTAGCTAACACAGGAATGGAGGGCTAATATCATGTAAAAGGGGAATTCCACCACTCTTTCCAAATTTTGACATTATTCAGTTGTTGAGATGTAAACAAATTAATTCAGAGTGGTTTGATGTGAAATGGTTCATTGCAGAGAAATATGCAAACTCAGATGTCTTCACAGTGGTGGTGGCAGTAACCAGAGGGTCCCGAAGTTTACAATGCAAATAAAGCCATTCCTTACAGTACAAAAACATCATGAATCTACAGGTGTCTTCTGAGCCTTATGTTGAAGATAGTATAATAGTTTTCCTTTGAGGACTACTTTGTCTGTTAACAGCCTTCATGTATCCCTCCACTGTACATGGGTTAAAATACATTTTATGCCAAAACTTTATCACAATGTTACTGCAAAACAGCATCTTAGATATCAGACAGGGTATTCACAGCTACTGCATGAAATAACCTGCTGACCATTTTAGAAGGGGACTGGATTTAGCTGTGCCCCAGCCCCATGCATCTTTTGCAAAACTGTGAAAAATAAAGGCAAGAAATTTAGCAAGTGTCTCCCAACTGTTTGAGTCGTTAATACTAGGGATGGGCAATACCACAGATTTTTTATTCAATCTGATACCAAGCAATAGCTATTGATACCAAGTCTGTGATTTTCAACAATAATAAATGATAAATGTAAACAAAATTATAACAGAAGGTCTGACATTAACCTTCAGAAATCAGAGTCTCTCTGTGCATCTTTTAATAACAATTCAGTAATAACAAATATCATTTTAGTGTTCAATAATGTTTAAATCATATATTCACCTAAACTAGTACTGTCAATGGAAATTTATTAGATAAATATCTGAATAGGTACATTTAAAAGTTCATTATATATTTAATGACAGTTAAACATTATCCAAAATATGCCAGATAAAAGTAAAGAATAAGTATATCCAATGGTCTGTTGAGCGTTGTCAACGTTTGTGGCACGTTATTTACAAGAGCCGAATTAAATTACCAGACTTTTCCCCCTGAGTTGTTTCACTCAGAGAAGTCTACCCGTTAAACGTGCACAGTTTATAGTCACTTGTACATTATGTTTAAAGTTGCTTCTTATTTGCCAGCTTATTTTGGGAGCAGAGGAAGAAGGCAGAAGGAAAAGTAGTTCCTATAATACACCATATTTTACAGCAGCATTTTGTTCTTTAAAATTCATTGAGATAAGATACACATCATCCTACCAAATAAATAAACAAATCATATCGATATTTCTGTGCAACAATCGATTCTTAAATGTAATCACCAGGATCGGAATCGATGTTTAGGTATCGATCCGCCCATCCCTAGTTAATACACACAGGAGCTTTGATATCACTGTCCAACACTTTCTATACAGTACAGAGCGGGCAGTCTGCTGCTGGCCCTGCAGGTGAAACGTTAAACGTGATCTGAACATGTTTGTCTGTCTGTATTAAGTTTCCGTTCGCCTAGTAGTCTAAACACCGCTGGACATTTCACCTTCTGTGTCTCCCAAATATCACAGCTCACCTTTTTACCCGGTCTGAGCTCCTGAACTGAGCGGTACATGTGGATCTACATGTGTCCGTTCAGTCACAGTAAAGGTAGCGGTGCTGCTTCATCGCCCGCATATCGATCATCTTCACTGCGGATTCATTACTCATCAGACCTGAAAGAGTGAAGCTGAGCGCAAAACACTGTGAACTGTCGGTTTAGACTTACCTCACTATCGAAACTCCAACAGTCCAGCAGACAAGCTTAAATGATACGGCTGGATTCCATCACACTTTCTAACAGCTAAAGGGGCGGAGAGAGAGAGAGAGAGAGAGAGAGAGAGAGAGGCAGAGACAGACAGACAGACAGACAGACGGACAGAAAGAAGAAGTAAGGGAGAGAGAGAGACAGCAGGCGGATCTGTTTAGTCTATTAGTGTTTTGGATGCTACCAGGTAGCTTTGATTGAAAGTTTGATGGATGTTGCAGCAATAACTTAGGGACTCAGGACTTTCTCAGAATTTTGCATATGTTTATTCACAATTATTCACAATAACAACCATGTTTTGGATGCTGGTAAGCTGGTCAGTTAGCATGACCACGGTGGTTGACCAGCTAAACCAGCACTAGACCAGCATAAACCATTTTGAATGTGCATGCAATTCATGCTGGTTTATGCTGGTTATTTTTCAGCAGGGTCAACCAGTCCTGAATTAGTAAATGCTCAATGAGGTCAGATCCTGTTCCTGTTAAAAGTATGGATTACTGTTTAGGAATTAAGACAAATAAGTGTTTGGCACTGGACGAAGTAGAAATCAGAGCCTAAGACTTTGCTTTTCTGTTTCACATTAACAGCTATTGTACAGTACTTTACTGTACACACAGAAATACGCAAATGCAAATACATGTTTTGCAACTGAATGTGAATTGTGCATGCTTAAACAGGAAGTCAAATTGCAAATACATGAATTTGCCTTTTGTATTAGATTTTGAATTCAAATTCTAGAAAACACTTTCACCACTCCAATGGGTATGGCTAAACTGCCATGTGCTGAAAAGGTGTATATATGTAAATGCATTTGTTTTTGGTGACATTACAACAACAAAACATTCAAAAGAGACTTGGAAAGGTTTTGCTGCTTAATATCTGGATTTATAATAAGCAAGAATTTCGTTTTTCTTTAACATGGTTTCTTTAATGCTGTTGCAACATAATAAGGTTTTGAAACCTTTTTGTCACCATCTCCTGGATGGAACGAACCTCATTGGTGGCTGTCAACCAATTTATGATTGTGGTATGGCCCGGTCCATGAGGGCGATGCATTTTGAGTGCACTTTCATAAGAAAGCTATTCTCTCTGATATATGTGACCAGGCCACACAAGCCAATACCCAGGGGCCTCTGACTGCCAGGGGCCTGTGGGGACCTCAAGCCACAATGACCCCTCTTTGTTTGTGACCATACTACTTTAAGATGCCTTTTTACCTAGATTTAATCTGGAAACAATGTCTGTCTATATGGTTTATGTTGTTTTATGTATTGTTAAAACACCTTTTCTTAACCTCAAACACATACTGTAGTACATCAGACCTACTGTAGCTACAGGCTGGTGCTGCTATGCAGATGGCCACAGGCAAAGGCTGATGGCAGACGTGCACCCTCCAAACATTATTGTGTTGGGGCACTGGTAGCATGAATCCTCAGGTAAGTGGTGACCTAATCCTCAGGTTCAGTTCTCTGTATTTGATTTTCCTGTTGTGGGTTTAATAATAAGCACATCTTGCAGTAGAATCATGGGAATACGCGTGTCCTTACATTTACACAAAAAGGTTCATTTATACAATATAAATGCACAAAAAGGTTAATTTGAGAACTGTTTACTCTTCCTAACGGTGTTGCTAATATATGCTATAAACTCTTACAAACGTGACATAAGAAAACAATATACCTATAGACAATATACTACAGAGAGCCTTATTCTGCTGGCTTACATCACACTGCACCATGATGCAGCACTATCAGTAGGTGAAAGGGGCAGGCCTATGTCGTCGACCTGATTTTGAAAGAAGCTTGGAATTCACCTTTGTAACACAATGACAGCAAAAATGAACACAGCCCCTCCTGTCAGGCTCAACCAGCGGGCTAGCCCAGAGGATTTGGGCTCTGGAATGGGGCGTGTATTTAGGGGCTGGGCCACACGCTCCCACTGAGTGAAGATAGCGTGACGAGCCCCCTCCCAGCGGCCTGGCCCACACAGGCGATACTGATATGGGGTGGTGGGACCAAACAGAACCTTCCAACCCAAACCAGGATCCGTTAAGAAAAGCCAAAGAAGGTTGGGACGCACACCCACTTCCTGTGCAATGGAATCCATGTAAGGGATATAGTCCTCAAGAGCAATTCTCCTGGGACAACAATGTCTATGAAGGGAAAGAAACAGTGAAGGTAAAGTGTGAAGGAGTGAAGCAGAGCAAAGAGACAAATAATATTGACAACTGCAGATTCAAAGTAATTGTTTACCTTCTCTGTTTCTTAATAATCTCGTGCATTTTTGCCAAAGGAGGAAGACGGTTCAATCCTTGAGAAGAAAAAAAGAGTATTATGTTTTTTCCCCAGGAGAAAATAATACTGCACTGAGAATCAGATCAAACAATCAACTATAATAATATTCAATAATATACAAAAATATGTGCTTCTTAGGCTTAGGCTAGCTTCATTCCACAGTGCATTAACTCCAAACAATAGGGGGCAACATATCACCAGAAAGTTGTGTTTTTCAGCCCCTATTGTATAAAAATAAATAAATAAAAAAACGTGCTCCTTACTCCTCCTCTGTGTTAACATTAACAGTTGCTCACTTACTAAACTAGAAGAAATGTTCCATTAAACCTCATCACTTTACTCTAGAAGAACGTCTCCAGTGATGAAATGCACTCTTTAGCTTCTATTCATATCACTTCTTTTGTTTACCGCCAAACATGGTTTGTTGCCTGGATCTGGTGGCGGTGGTGATAATCGTCGCTTGCCAAGAGCTTTAATTATCATTGCATTTATCGATCTTTCATTATTCTTAAATGCTCTAACCAGAAACAGGACCTTCAAAATCACTGACGAGGTTTTAATACGCTGTCAGGCAGCAGTGCTACTTCTTCTTCCTCTCAGGTTGGACTGAGGGCTCACTATGGCCTCTTGAGGTACAAAGTGGTATTATGAGATATGTCTGGATTAGCTGGTTAGCATGCTAACTTCAGTAGATATTTTTTTCTATTGCGTTTTTGTTTATACTATATATACACAGTATATTATCAGTGTATTTACTACAATGGTTATGAATTATCCCAAATGAATGGAACCGGAAAAAATACTTAATTGCTTTCTAAAAAAAAAAAAAAAATCACTGTGCAGTCAGGATGTACACCACTAGCAATCAGAAAATGTTTTTTAGTTATTTTTATTTATGTTATTTATATATTTGTGTGTGCATAATCAGTAATCACACCAAACTTTGTTGTCATAAGCTGAATTAAATGAATACTACAGGAGAAGTGTGTGTGCTGTTGTATATACTGTGTATTGCAGGAGTGCCCCAAGACAAAGACTGGAAAAAGTACCCTACATGCTATGGAAAATTGGGTCCCAACTTTTTCTGCCTCATTCTGGAATACCTGTAAAGACTGTAATGGCCCATCGTGCCTGCATCTCCACCACAGGCATAAGGGATCCTTTAGGGTTGAGTATCCCAATGATAGCCAGTGTTGGATGCTGCAGGGACAGAGGAAAGACTCTTCTGAAGAGGGTCAGTTCCCCCTCAGGGCTGCTGGTTATGGAGGGGTCTAAAAATGGGAAGGTGGCCTTGTATCCAGTACAGAAGACCACCGCATCAATTCCTTCCTCTACCGCACCATTATCAAATATGACAGTTGAGCCGCGGAACTCTTGTATGTTTGGTTTCACCTGCAGGGCCCCCTGGAGGATGCGTCCTGGCAGGTCATCGTTAATGATGGGGCGGTCGTCCAGCATCCTGAAACAGAGAATTGTGAAATGAGAAATTATATACTGATAACCCACACATTTAAACGCCTTGTTTTGATGTGAGCATGCATCATCACTATAACACA
>CM067481.1:18335337-18346495 GCA_034552555.1 Semaprochilodus insignis | reverse complement strand
AATAACTTAAATGGTAGACAGTTAAAATGGCTGTGTTTGTTTAAATAGAAACACAATGAGGATTTTAGCTGCATGTCAAGTATCCAGCAAGCAAAACCAGTTCAGCCTGTTTACAACAACGTCTTTACAGAAAAGCACACTAACACAATGCCCTATGTCCCAGCTGTATTCACTGATTCATTCCTTTAATTCTGTATTTCGTGATCTGTTCTTCCTCACTTTCATAGGAGCGCTCAACGACCATATTTTCTGAGTAGCTCCTCCCTTTCTCCTTTGTGTTGCATTGTGGGAAAGCAGTGTCAATGAACAAAAAACAATTCATTATTCAACAAATCAGTGTTCAAGTTCATTCATAATTGGCACTCATAAACATACTACATACTATGTACACAAAAATCAGAATTAGTGTTTGGTGTACAATTGTGAAACAGCAGAAATGCTAAAATTACTTTGCGATCAACATGACCATCCTCTAAAACTGAATTTTAGTTTATATCTGTTTAGTTATTTCATGGAAAAACTAACAAGAAGTCTTGTCACAAAACTGTTATATCTCTGTACATTTGCAGAATGTACTAAATAAGTGCAAAACCTGTAGGACACAGCATGATGGTTCTTACCTTATGACAACAAATGGCCTTCAGTATGTTCTGCAATAAACTGCAGACCTGTTGAACTGTGAACCTTTGCATAATCAAAGCAACCGCAAGGCTTTTGCCCTTAGCTTTACAGAAGCAGTTGGTAAAGAATTAAATGCTGACACAGGTCATGCTGACATTGACATTGCTAATATTATGGCTCACTTTGAACTCTTTGAATCATTTCTGGTATTGTCTAACATACAGTATTTACTCTGCAGATTAGGCCTGGGCGATGCAGTGATTTACTCAGATATCATCAATGATGGACAATTAAGTAAGCCCGAAGGCCAGGGGCATCAGTGATGGACCACCCTTTAAATATTAGTTACCCCCCTCAAATGAAGGTAAATTGTTAGTTTAAATCATTGTCAATATCTCGCATTTAATCTTCATTATCCAACTGTGACATTATGTCCCCAAATTCACAACGTACTATGAAAACTGGGGGAAGGCTTTTCTACTGCTCTAATCCATCACAGTTAGCAGACCTGAATAAGAAGTGGAGCCTTGACACAGAGATGATACTAGGATGCTATATTTGGAGTGGCATTTGAATCATTTGGGTGAACAACAACAAAAATGTTGCTTTTCATAATTAGGCCATGTAAAGATGTATAGTCTTAGTATGATTAGCAGATGCAGTTAAACATGTAGTAAGTTTGTATTTTTAAATAAAAGACCTGCCTTCCCCATCCCCCTGACAGTTCAGCTGGAGAGCTAGTCCATTTGAAGTGATACAGTATCCCCAGCCCACCCACAGACACGACCCAAAGTCAGTCCGCGTGAGGACAGGGCTGAAAGTGATCTTAGTTTATCATGTAGCAGTAAAAATATTAAAACCGACATTTAGCAAATTCACATAGTAGCATAAACTGTAACTGTGCATGAGTTATGCTGACCTTACACCAAACGATTTTCAAGCGATTTTACTATCGCAGACAAATTTCCAAAGTCGGAACAAAATCAAAAAAAAAAAGGAGTCTTGCTAGAGTTGCGTCGCGCTCGCGTCATCTCGATCGTTAAGTGTAAGGTGGTCAGGATTGCAGTTTTAAGTCAGTCTTTTTCTCGTCCTGGCGTTCCGATAAAATCAACCGTGTTTAATATTATCTTAAGTTGTAGGTCTTGGCTCACGCAAATAGTCACGTGAACATTGTCGACAACCAATAGGAGAGCTCTTTTCAGCTCCAAACGGGAAGCCGCGAAACAAGTACAGGAATGTCTGGCGGAGATTCGACATGGAGGGGAATCTGGCGAGGGCTCGGAAACCGCGGTTCTCCTGGACTGTTCAAAAGCAGGAGAAGCCCGAGTCATGGACCCGAGACGTCACAAACGTAAACACATCCAAGAGTTCATTAATGCGCAGTAAACAGTCCGATTCTAAATCACGCACGTTTAAAGCTATTTTCACGTTTCCTATCTGGTAGTTATGCTATGCTAAAGCGAACTAGCTAGCTAGCTAAAACACCGCCGAACGGGGCTACAGTGTTTACATTTAGCCTACCAGCGAACATGATGGGAAATAATCTCAAAATCTAGTTGCAGTCTTGTAAATAGTGACTCTGCAAGATTCCCAGTCTTTGCAAAATCATAGCCTGTGAATTGTCTTTAGATGTGAGAGGGTGTCAGACTTTAGTCTATTAAATGTCTTTTCAGAGTCTCCTAGTGTATGGTAAGCATTACTTGACGGTAGTGAAAGCATTTTACCAGATTAGTGAGCTGCGGCTCCTCTCTTTAACTGTTTGTCAAATGCTCCGCCTCCCAGCTGAAATGGAGACTCTGATAGGTTTTGCTGCTGAAGTAAAGATTCTGATTGGTTCTGCCGGCGATGTTTGGTTCTGTCTGCTCGTGCCAGCGTCTTTGCACTCAGGCCCATTGTAGATATCTCCTCTCCTGTGCTATGAACTCCTGTAAAAATGAACAAAGAACAGCAGGAGTGGAGGAAAGACATGGGTGGGGTGAACTCTTCGATGGGTCAAGTCATGCTGTCACATGTCTGCTGAAGAAGGCAAGGCAAGCTCAGGTTACTTGAGGAAAGACGCGATAAGATAGAGCAGTGTTTCTCAACCCTGGTCCTGCTTTAACTCACCCCTGCAGCTCTGAAAGGGATTGATAATGAGCTGATCAGCTGAATCAGGTGTGTTGGGAGCAGGGAAAGCCCTAAAATGTGCAGGGCAGGGTGCCTCCGGGACCAGGGCTGGGAAACACTGAGAAAGAGGATCACATTGTTTGGTCTTATTGTATTTGGCCACAGACCAGGGACATCCAGTCTTATCCGCAAGGGGTTTTCATTCCAAAAAGGAGCACACATGATTCCACATTTTAAACAGTCTTCAAAGAGCTTCTGCTTTTTTGGAGCAAAGACCTGCAACATAACCAGCTGTGTGATGATAATCACAGAGACGTGGCTGAGTCGCTTTGTTCCCGACGCTGCTGTCGAGTTAGCCGAACGCTCCGTCTACAGAGCGGATCAGACGGAGGACTCGAGGAAGAGCATAGGTGGGGGATTGTGCATCTAAATTCATAAAAACTGGTGCACAGCCACAGACACGATAGAAAAACACTGCTCACCGGATCTGGAGTTTCTAACACTGAGATGCAGACCATTCTTTCTCCCAAGGGAATTCAGCGCGGTTATAATCAGTTTACATTCTAGATCAAGTGTATACAAACATCCCACGGGCATAGAAGGTGAAGCCACCTGAACACCTTGGACTGTCAGACCACATTTCACTGAAAGTGACTCCAGTAAACAGACCCTTAATCTGCAGGACCAAGCCAGCTGTCAAAACTGTTCGGAGTTTGGACTGAGGAAGCTACCTCAATGATGCAAGACTGTTTTGAAAGTACAGATTGGGATCTGTCTGCAAGGGGGCAGATTCAGAGGAATATGACTTGTCCAGTGGCACTAACACTGATAGTCATGAAGTGCTTTAAGAGACTGGTTCTTTCCCATATCAGAGCCGCCATCCCTGTGGATCTGGACCAGCATCCGTTTGTCTACAGAGTAAACCAATCCATGGAAGATGCAATCTCAATGACACCTGGAACAACCGAACACATATGTGAGGATGTTATTTGTGGACTTTAGTTCTAATTGTAACACTGTAATTCCTCTCAAACTGGTCAGAGAACTGGGGAGCCTGGACAGCTCCATCTGCTCCTGGGTTTTGCACTTCCTCATACCTAGATGTTACCTCATACCTCATAAAGACTGTACTTCCTGAGGAAGCTGAAACAGGCTCGGCTCCCTCAAAAACTCCTGGTGAACTTTTACCGCAGCACCATTGAGAGTATGCTCTCCCACTGTATGATCCTGTGGTATTCCGGCTGCACAGTCTCAGAGATGAAGGATCTGTATCGTATGGTCAGGGTGGCTGAATAGATCATTGGAACTGACCTCCCTAACCTGGACAGTGTGTATGCCAGTCGACTAAAGAAGAAGGCCCACAATATCAGCAGAGACACAACACACCTGGGACACTGCCTTTTTGACATGTTACGGTCTGGTAAACAATCAGATTGAGAAACAGCTTCTTCCCAAGAGCTGTGGCCTCCACAACACCTCTCTGACTGACTGATTACTACCTCTGGACTAATCTTGTTCACTTTGGACATTATACACATTTATGTAGTCACCTTATGTTACACATATTATCCATAGTGTAATTCTACCTCCATATACTGTCAACTGTACATTATGCATATGTTGCACATCCATGAGCAGTCACTTTACACATTCATAACTTATTTATTTATATGTAACTGTTACTGTTTCACTAATTTTCACATTAAATGCACTGTGTCAACATTCTCTTTTTTCTGGTGCTTTCATTAGTGTGATCCTACCTTTGACAAGAAGGGGCTGCCAGTGTGACTCTGCAGTGACTGGTGTCAAGTAATAGTATGGAAGCTAGCAGAGATATTTTAAAATGTTTTATTTTATTATTTATTGATTCATCTTTGCTGTTGCCGTGTTGTTATTGTTTCTGCTGGGCTGGAACTGCTAGATGTAAATTATAGGGGCATCATTTTGGGAGGCAAGACTGTTACATAACAGTCAAGGATTCTGGAAATGGTACGTTTTACTGACCTCTTTTACAAACACAAGATTTGTGTGACAAGGGGATTGAGGCAGATTGGGATTTACTAAGGGTTGTCCTAGAATCATAGTCAAAACAGGCAGGCAGCATCGGAGACAAATCCATGATAGTGAAAACCAAGATACAAAAGCAGGGGTCAAAAACCAAGGTATCCAAACACAAAGATACACAGCAAGATACTCAGGTCAGGAACACAACTTAGATCTCTGGTTAGCAACACATAGGGGTTGTTTGAGATGAACTGCATTTCGCCTTGGTGGTCAGCGAGAACAGGATGGAGGAAAGAGCCATCAAGATGGACAGTCACCATCTGCAACCCAAGTGAGCTAATGGCAGTGTTTGCGCTGATGCAATAGAAATCTGTTCATGCAATAGTCCCTCTGCTATCGCATGAAAGCAAATATGGTGAACAGTGAAAATTAAAAGACTTTAATCATCTGTAGGTTAAACTAAACATTCTTGATCATTATTGCAGGTTAAGCCCAGTGTTTTTTTCCAAATCCACAGTGGTGACTACAGGTGATAAACTAAGTGTAAAACTATAATATCTTAATAATAATTCCTACACTATTTTAAATGATTGTATCATTCATTGGTATAAAACGTTTTAAACTGGTACTGGAGTCTTTTCAGTTCATAAAGTTATAGTTCTGACATGCTATAATTAAAATGATAAATACAATAAACTTAAAAAAATCATGCTAGTAGATACATAGCCTATAAGAGAAATAACAGAGATTAATGTTTTAGAATGAATACAAACGCCTCATCTGTCGACACAGCTTCTAACCAATGAGGATTAAGCTCTGTCGTCATGAAGCCATCTCTCAGCTCGTGAAGAGCGTCTGCAGCCGCCTCGCGCTCGCGAGATTATAACGGCGTATGTCATCGTTACGCGCCGGTGGCGCCGGTCTGCTCAGCGTCGAACAAACCTATAGACTTTGCAAACAGGCAGAGCAAACAAAGGGGTGTAAATGGAAGTCCTACTGAGTCCTAGATCAGCTGCAGGTGTGAGCAATAGGTGGAGTCAGGGTGGAGCCGGAGAAGAGAGGAGAGCAGTACTGTGCAGGCCCAGGAGGGGGCAGCAGTGGCTGTTTACATCTGCAGAAGGTGCAACAGTGAGGTTCGCAGTATCTCATTCTATGGCTCTTTTAAATGAGATACTCAGCTTACTTGCTCAGTGAACAAGAGAGAGCAGCCATTAAATGTGGCAACAAAAATGGCAGCATACTAGTAAAATGATTCTATTTTGTAATGATAAATAAAGTGTCTTGCTTGTTTATATATATATATATATATATATATGGCATGTACACCATATAGGGGCCTATATAAATTAACAGTCCGGGTTCTCTTTAACCAGCTCAGGAGAGAGGGCTAAGGGCACCAACAAACCACATACTGCAATAATCTGACACACACGTGGTAATCAGTCGATATTATAAACGCAGTTAACACATTTGACCTTCACAGATTGTGGACTATGTCAGGATGATAATTCAGTGCTCTCAGCACTATTTGATATTTTTACTTACTTATTTGACATGTAAACTTTTCCTGTTGCTCAGTCTCAGGAAGTACTGAATTTGAGGTGGTTCTGTAAAAGACAGGCTTATTTGAAACTATTTTGGACAGGGTTAGAATGTTCATTACATGTTTACCTCATATCTACAACCTTTAATTAACAAGTGCAGCTTATGATGAGGCAAAAACAATGCGTCTGAGTGTAGGAACAGGTGTGCATCAAGTCTGAAGGGCAATTTTCACATGCATCAGAACCTAATGCAGAAGTAAAGGGATTTTGTGAAAAACATGCTAAACTGTGATCTTAATGATCTGAGGTCAATACAGATGAGTAAATGTGATGCAATTACTATCCACTTCTCACTTTAGGCAAGGCTGCTCCATACACATCCTAGAGACCTTCATCCCAAGATCAGGTGTGCTAGATTCTGTTTGGACCCAACTCGGCTGGGTGTAAGTGAATCTCCTGTCACACTCCGGGTATAGTGATCATGGAAATCTAGTGTCCATGATATGCCACATTTGGTCCTGGAGGAAAAGGTCAGCATGTTAAACGGCAGGCTGGATCTAAATCAAGGTTGGATCTACAGCAACAAGTGCTAAATTGTGGGATGATAAAATGAGGGATGATAAAAACACAAAACACTGTCCACTTATCTCCACCAAAATAAGAAAAATTCAAGGTTAATCACTTGTAAATTGTCAATGACAATTAATTACAACTGTAATAAAACCTTGGATCTCCAATAAGGAAACTTTGTAGAAGCAGGAAGAAACATTACTGTAAGAGATTTGCTAGGTTAGATAAAGATAGTGCTGAAATACATCATGTCACTACTGTACCTTTAGAAAGAGCCGAGGAGATGCAGTAAATTCCTATATAGACATAGTGAGGAGCATCAAGATCATATTGGTGATAAAACATGGAAGCATGAAACCATTACATCAACTTCTCTGTTTATTATAGAAAATACAATCACAAGTCCAGAACATACATCACATCACACTCAAACATCCATATATTACTTTATTCTAACAATATGCATTTTTGTGATGTCACGTTTTTAATGTAGATGCATGATTTTATATTATACAACAGTCAAACTTCTAATTTCTACATTTACTGTGAATAGCTGGTGAAATCACAGAAGACAAAGGCATAATAAACACACTTTCACAAAGCACGATTTCCCAGTTAGCCAATAAACTCAAAAGGTCAAAAGTGAAGGTTGTACAATATGAAAAAACATTAGGAGCATTGCTGTTGCACAGTCCTCTCTTTTGTCGAAAGTTAACCGGCTAAACAGAGAAATATGCAATGTAAAATATACCCCAGGTCTGTATTCACAAACCCTCATAGCACTGGTTCCCAGCCCTGGTGTAGTCTTGCTGTTTATATTTAAGAGTTCTTCCTGCTCACAACACAGACAATCAAACTAAAGAACTAATCAACAAGCCCTTGTGGAGTTGAAGTGGGTGCGTTTGAGCAGGAAAACACTAAAATGGGTAGGACAGGGTTTCTCCAGGACCTGGATTGGGAACCTTTGCATCACAGCCTGCAGTGTGAACTGATCACAGTTACAGTAGCCTTGACTGATCCAGAAACAGCATTGTAAGGTATGTGAAAACCAGCCCCAAATCTCAGTTACATTCAACTTTAGCCTTGTACTCCTACATGGTCCCTAGCAAACTGACACGACTGGAACACCCCACATAAATTATTGCAATTCAAGGAGAACGGTAAACCTTTGGCAAGCATTTATTTTCTCATCCTCTCATATGGCAGAACAGAGGATGGGCTGATTAATGAAAATCTACATTATTGCCAAAAAGAAGTCAAAACAGTCAAGATCACCACATGGACAGCAACAGAAAGTTTCCCCGCTGCTTTGAAGACATGCACCATCATAAAAGGCAAAGTGATACTGATCTGATAGACATATAGTATCCTGGATAGCATATATGCTCTTTAGTGTTGAGCTATAGAGGCTCGTTGTCACATGACCACACTAACTGGTTAACTTCAACACTGTTACATAAGCTAATGCGTGCTGCAGCTGGAACTGAGAAATGCAGGGGTGGAGAAAGCAAGAGAGCAGTGGTGCCAGAAGAGAAAAAAAATATGAGAGAACAGGGTCTAGGAGCTACAGATGGTGCAATATCAGCTCTATGACAGTGAAGGGAGATATAAAGAGGTTGTAATTAAATGCCTTAGTTTCTTATGGCTTTGTGAGGAAAGAGCATTTCTAAACTGCTCCTCTGCTAAATTATTGTTATAGGGAGAAGGTTCTTAGGGTGGTTCCAGCATGAGGGGTATAAAACTGTGTGTGTCTGTCCATTGATCTCAAATGCACAAAGCCAAAATGAATCTGGAGCTATGCCGAATACAGCCAAGGCCTTACACAGTGCTGCCAAGTTCAAAAAGCAACAGTTATAGCACCTACTTGAAACGTGAAACGTAAAACTTCAAACGGAAAATTCCCTTTGTACTCACAGTACACTTCGCCGGTAGCAGAATATCATTATTTAAAGTGCAAAAAAGATCCAGCAGTAGCTCCACCATCAGTTCTGATCTTCAGGCATATTACGTAATGGTAAAGCAAAGGTGGGCAATATGGCATAAATATAACATCATGGTACTCAATGCCTTTATGATGTTCATTTGGGGTTTAATAAATTGAAGCAATTTAAACAGACTTGTACAACACTAAGGCTCTGCATACGTCCCTCCCACCGAATCACTTGTACTCTTGAGCTATGAGCTAATTTGCTTATCCACAATGTCTCAGATTATAAGCATAACACAGTTCAGTGACAAAGTTAAATGAATAAATATGCATTTTTACTAATCTGAATATCTTCTGCTGTGTTGGTTAGACAGCTGTAAACAAACATCAATTCTGATTGGTCTTGGACTGTATCTTAAGGATATCTGAGTAAGACTCCGCTGCTGCACTGCTGCAGTCTTTGAGGGAACCCATGAGAACCCCTTTGATTGCTGAATTGAGAAATGGGACACCCTACAGCTATGAACACCTGAAGGCATTAGGATTTGAACTTGTGACCACAACCACAGGACTAAACTTCACATAGCTATGCCACTTAGAAGGCTAAACCTATTTTGAATTAAACATGCAGGTGGTCAGTGTCGTGGAAGTACTGATGGTTCCCATTATACGGTTTGAAAAGCATCAATGGATATGGTCATTTTAATTGTGATGTGATATCATATTGTCATATTGCCCACTCTTATTTTAAAAGACAAAAAGACAAGCACATTGTCTTAACTGTACTCAAGTGCATGTATGCATGAAAAGGCTTATTTCAGCAAGTCTGAATTCATTCACACAAAAGACTAAGGGAACACTGTTAAACAGTGAATCTTTTTGGTGGGGGGGGGGACTCTCAACTTGAGAGACAATGGTATTGGAAAAAAAATCTTCTCTCATGACTGCAACCAAGATCCATTAAAAAAAAAACCCACCATAAAAAGGTATGACAAAAGGATGTAGCTGAATAAAGTTTAAAAGCCATAAAAAGTTATTTCAATTTAAAAGACTTTAGAGATGCCAAACGAAATTTTAGAAATTACAACAAGAAAGGAAAGAACATAACCATAAAATAAGAATGAACACAATAAAATAGACTACTTCATAAGTCATAAATGGTTCCAAAGTGACCTAAAATCCTTTCACTGCACAGAACACAGTACACATGACATATGTGACAAGGGTCCCCATCCACCATGTTTAAACATTCAAAGAATGAACATCAGATCCTTTGTTCCCTTATCAGATCTTTAGTTCTCTATTGCAGTTTTCCATAAATACGCAAAAGCGTTTAACTGGCTTAAAAGTCGCTTGCTTAACTGCAACTAAGCAAGACATGTTTTTATGGCTAGACTTGCAAGGACAGTATAATGGATTAAAAACTCTTGTCAAAGCACATGTTTTTGCAAAGATTACTTTTTTTGCAGGTGATGGCTAACAAACAGTTATGTAACACATGCATGTGTCAGTACAGGTCATGTTTTATATCTCCTTAACTGAGGGGTCATCCATCTTGTCCACAAAGTTCTGGTTTTGGCTGCAGATGTTTACTCAAAACAAGAAAAAGCACAATTCCTCATATTTAAACAATTGGTCTCAGTTGTTAGTCATATGGCCCTTAGTGGATAAGACTAGTGATCCCTGTCTTTAATTCATCAAAACTTTTTTTCCCCATCCCTTCAAACAAATACAACTACCAGATTCAAAAAGATTCCCCTAGGACCCAACCCTGCAAATGAATGACTGAACAATACATTTATATTAATTTACTAGACATACACTTTCAAAACTCACAAAGAACGAGACATGACGTATTTTATTAACAAAAGGCCTGCAGCCCAGATATTTGTCATTTTTAAGAGGGGTCCTCAAACAGTCACGAATACACTCTTCTTACCGTTTGCTAACCCAGTCCCACTGGGCTTCACTCCAGCTGGCCCATCATGCTTTGAAACATGACAGGTGACAGCCATAGTGCCTCCACCAGGTTGTACTGGCAGTAGCCCATGAAGAACCCGAATGCTACGTCCGTCACATTGTGGCGTCCAAGGAGGACCCGGGAGAAACCTACAAAGGCTGCCCAGAGCAGGACGAGAACACGGAGTGGGGCAGCCAGCACCAGGTGGGCTAGCAGGAAACGGGCACACATAGCAGCACGAGTGGCATGGCCTGATGGGAAGGAATAACGGTCCACTGAAAATGTGGCAAACATGTCCATGCGGTTATGGGCGGGACGCCGGCGACGCACCACGGCTTTAACTATGCCAACCAGCACTAGGTCCAACACCAAAGCTGAGAGCAAAAGACAGAAAGGGGTGGAGAGAGAGAGAGAGAGAGAGAGAGA
>CM067481.1:18172982-18327573 GCA_034552555.1 Semaprochilodus insignis | reverse complement strand
CTCTCCAACTCTTCCAACTGCTCAAATTGCTTTTGAACTCTTCTCTGAGGCATACTTTACTTGCAAAGGATACTCCCAGCACAACAGAACAAGTCAGAATGGAAAGCACACTCAACAGAATAACCTTATATAGTCAGTCAGGTACAGCAAATAAGGCCTGTCCTTGCTTACATCACATGGACGGCCGAGCATGAAACTTTAACCTTTCGTCTGTCTTACAATATCATTCCTGTTGGTTGATTCCTTTTGGGTGCAACTATTTCTTTGTATATTTAAAACATAGGTGTTCAGTTTCAGTATCTGAGGGTGGGATTCCAGGTGTTTCATGGTTTTACTGCTCAGACACACAATTTTAACCCTCCTATTATGTTTGCAAATCAGGTTCATCGTTCATTTTTGCAGGTTAATTTTGACCCTGTAGGCTAAATCACCTCAAAACAGGCCTAGAACATATTATGGTGTCTGCACTTGGCTGTTTTGCTTTGGGAGCTCAGGAGGCATGTCATAGAGACTGTGTGAAGAGGCTCTTGGGAGGTGCCATCTTGAGAGGCACAGAACAGCAACAACATTAACAATAACCCTAAGGGGAGAGGCGCTGTTTGTTGTTAATGCTGTTGCTGTTCACTTTAAGTCTTTATGTGATGTTTTGTTGGGCGTTGAGTGAGACAATGGTGCTCTGTGTATCTACCAGAAAGGGAAAGTGTAGAAGGGGCTAGAAGTGACCTTCTTGCTATCCTAGCCACTTGAAACGCACTGTCTGGTGGTTTCTGTACTGAGTTTCCCCAATCGGTCACATTCTTGATTGCAATTACTACAAAGCCAAGTTTGATTCTAAACAGATTGATTCTTTACTCATATGGTGTAACAACTTCAAATAGGCCATCTTCATTTTTCATATTCATATGTATTGCTACATTAAAACAAATCAAATAAGTAGATCTTATGACACTGTAGTTGAAAACCACAGGCCTCCTGGATTTTCATGGAACATTTGCCCCCGCCCCCTAATTATCTCCAACATCTGTTGCTTTTTGTGATGTTTTTTTTTTCATATCATTTTTAGTCACATTTACAGGTAAGTATATTAGCTCTTCTGATTTTTTTACATTTACCTGCTGGTGTTGGATGACTTGTTGATGGATTTGCCTGCATTTGGCCTGTCTGTCTTTCTTGTGACAGGCAGCATTTCGAAATCTGTCCAGTGACACTACTTAACATCAGACTCAATTAAAATTTAAGCAACAACCATAATGCCGTAATGTTTGTTATTTAATTATTGTAAGGTACCCAAAAGGATTAATGGTGGGTAATATCGCTACCTTGGCTTATTTTGGGAACTAAAAAATATGGGGAACAATGCTACACAGAGGTGCTGCTTACCACCATGCAACTATGCCCAGGCCAGCAGGGGCCCCCTAGGGTATATAAATATTTCAAGTTTTTAAATGTTGTTTATAGTTACATTTTGAACATAATAGTAATGTGAACTTCTGAAATAAAAATTTTTATATTTCACGATTTTGTTGGTGACCTAATGGTGATAAACGCTGATTGGTGGGCCACTTGTGAATTTCTGCCTAGGACCCTAACACTTCACTGACAAGTTTTGGATGACCATCATCCAATCACAACATACATCTATACTGTACATACTAAACTAATGAATGGGCTAATTATGATGGAGTACCATTTTTCTGACATGCTGTTCAGGTGGGTAGTAATTGGTTTAGACCGCAGACTGTATATATAATATGTATATCCAGTCTACGGTTTAGACCTGGATGTGCCTCTAGAGGCTGATTGGTTGACTCAGCCTCTCCCCCGCCATTCGTACGTCTGACTGTGCAGCTTTCTCACTCTGCTGCTGAGAGGAGTGATACGCAGACATGCCGGGGATCCTGTTGGGAGACGTTTTTCCTAACTTTGAAGCCAACACAACGGCTGGCAAGATAAAGTTTCACGAATTCCTGGGTGACTCGTAAGTAGCAAACAGTTAACGTAAGAAAGGCTCTTCCGTTTAATTCACGGTTCGTGCTGCATGTAAACGTGCCAACGCTACGTCCGGCCTGCTGAGCTCTAGCACACACTGTAAGGTAGCAGGATGGCTAACCTGACTTTAGCAACCGGTCCAGTTTCAGAGTTTTTCAGAAGTTAGTCTGGTTAATTACAGCAATGCACGAATATAAGACTACCGGATAGCCTAGCCTAGCCTAGCCTTGTCTGATAATGCTGCTTTCCCCCTCAGAGCAAGGAAGTAACACCGCTACCGTTAGCCGAGTCTGTTCACGCCGCGTGTACGTTTCTGTTTTGACAGTTCAGACGTGAGAGAAGTCGACTGAAACAATCACTGATCGATTCATGCGGCTGTATTCGTGTATCTGTAGCTAGATGTATTTCGGAGCCTACGTGTTCTGCAGCTGCAGACACGTATCATTTGTTTGTTCATCTAGTAGGATGATGTGTTTCTTATCGCTCAAAGAAGATAAAAGAAGAACTGCTGCTGTGAATGATGTAGTGTAAGAACTACTTTTCCTTCCGCCTATATCCTCTGGTCCCAAAAAAGCTGGCAAATAAGAAGCAACTTTAAATGAAATGCAGAAAGGTCACACTGAGATGTGCATTTTCATTGACTCCACTAAACGGTTCATCAAAAGACTCGGGAGGAAATATTTTATAAGCTGTAAATGTTGCTCTTGTAAGTGACGTGGTACACATGGCCTACATTTCCATTAACACACCCAGCAGATTATTGGATATGCTTATTCTTTACTTTTTATTTGGCCTACTTTTGATTACATTTATATCATTTATGTATAATGGTCTTTTAAATGTAACTATTCAAGTGTTAGTCTAACTAATACACATAGGTGTTACTGAATTTCCAGTTGATGTAAAGTACTAGTTTAATTGAATATATAATTTGGACATGATTGAACACTGAACTGAACGTTAAGTGATGTTATTGAAAAACAAGTAAAGAGAGAAAACTTGTCATTGTTAAATCACATGCCTTAAAGAATCTGTTATAGGTAACTGGGATATTAGGCTTGGTATTACTTGGTTTCGGATCCAGTGGGAAATCAGTGGTATTACTAATCCCGAGCGTGGAGGGAAATCATGCATAACTTTCAGTTTAACCCATACAAATCATCCCACATCACACACAAGTACTTTTAAGTGGATTTGCAACAGTTTAATTGCTACATTCTGTCTCCAAGTCGTGTTGGTTTGTTCACCAAATAGGATGCCGTTTTTGATTATTGGTTCATAACTTGAGAATAGAGGATACTTCTTAATTGCACTTTAAAAAACAAAAGGAAATCAGGTTGAACCAAAATGTTAATCTTTTAATAAGTATTTCAGTGGAGCATCGGGTTGCACAGTCACGGTGAGTTGTTGTATCCATGGCTGCCTTGTTTAGATTCGCTCAAGAGGAGTTAATCTGGGACTCACTAATGGTTACGGTCACTTAAACACTGGAGAGAATGTAGGAGAGACAATCAAAGTTCAATGTTTAGGCACTTGCACAACTTCATCAGATCTTGTGGACCGCTCACTATCAGATAGTGAATGATGCAGAGTTCATTAATGTACTTGCCGTTGATAAGGCATTTGACTGATATATGTTTAATGAAGAGTTTTGATTTGATACTGATATATTGATGTTGAGCCTTGTCTACTATGCTAGAGTATGTTATAGAGTTCATTCTCTACAGGGAAGTGTAGATAGAGATGCACTCCCACACACAGATGATTCCTCCTAGTGTTGATAGCTCATGGTCATGTGAAGGATGAAAGAGTATCACAGGATTCATCACAAGTTAACATGTCTCTGTTGGGCATTAACAGAAAGTGAGAGTGGACTCTTTTTCCCAGACCAGCTTTCTTTAAATATAAAACCAGCTCTTCTAGGTTTTAACTGTTGTGGACCTTCAAATGTAGGATGGCATGAGCAAATGTCCAAATAACAAACAAAACTACTAGGTGTTTTAAAACAACAACTTATTTTGTCCTAAAAAAGCTAATTGTTTTTGTTGTTGGAGCGGTCCTAGTGAGGTATAGTGCCTTTCAAAAGTATTCAATCCTCTTGAAGGATTCATCAGATTTGCTCCAGGTTGTTCAGATTAGTTGTGGGTAGGGATGCACTGATTCAACTTTTCCAGTTACGATACCAGCATCGATACCCAATATCGATCCGATACCATTTTTGAATGAATAAACCGTATACTTCACCATGTTGGAGCAACGTAAGGCACCAGGATTGACATAAACAATACTTTACTAAGCTTACTCATACAGCTTACACTTGCTCCATATTATTGTTCCTGTTCGTAAGTCAAGTCTACTGTAAGGTCTCGGTTTCCTGCAGATCCACCTCCGGCCACTCAGGCGAGGCAAAGGGCAACCAATGAGCAATCAAGCGGCAAACGCTAACACCTGCAGCTAACACCTGTATTTCTTCAGCAATGGCTTCTGTCTAGCCACCCTCCCCTACAGGCCGGTTGTATGCCGAGGTCTTGATATCATTGGTTGGTTGCCACTAGGGATGCACCGAATGTTTGGCAACCAAAATTAGTAATAAGTGAATAAGTGAAAGAACTGAATAACTTATACCGAACAATGACGTTTTTAATGACGCTGTTACCTTTTTGTAGTTCCCGGATGTAGACGGGAACCAAAGTGTTACACCGTTTCAAGCATTCAAGCCAAACGGAACTCCAGGAAGAGTAAACAAGTTGTGACTGAACCTTTTAGCTCCTTCAAAGTGAAAGACTGTCACATAATATTTTTATTATTTATATATTAAAACCAATATCACTTTAAATGAATAAATTTTTAAGAGTCATTCTTTTAAAATAAATTATGACTCAGCACAAAATATCAAGATGTCATTTGTAAACCAGATGACTTCTAACACGCATTAAATACCTTTGGCGCTATACCCAAAGTACAGAAGTTGGAAAGATTGCAATTTACAGCACTTCATTTGTTGCAACAATCAGATTAGTGCTGCACAAAGGCAAAGCGGATGAGGTAAAGTAACTCAGTGAAAATCCATGGAGTTAAATTCTGTTTCACAGCAAGGACTGCCGTAATAAGAGTCTCTAGGGTGTTACTTCTTGTATTCTTTCCATCAGGTAAAAGGACTAACTTGCTGAGACTTTCTGGGGCAAAGGGGTCAATATAGTTTTATGTCTTCTATAGTGCTGTATTGTATTTGATCATGTCATTCAACTGTGTAATGAATTACTGGTTATGGAGCCAGACTTTCCAGATGCAGGCGTTGTGTAATTTATGATACGTCTGTTTGCTCAAGTTATGGCCACCTGTTGCTTCAGCCTGAGAACAAATCAGCAGGAATTTCCTGTGTTGCAGTGTGCTTTTTGCTGCTGTTTTCATTAGTCTAAACAGTTTTAATGGGTTCTGTTCTTCTGCCTCTCCTCTCCTCTCCTCTGTAGATGGGGCATCTTGTTCTCTCACCCACGTGATTTCACCCCAGTGTGCACAACCGAGCTTGCTTGCGCTGCTAAGATCAGCGATGAGTTTAAGAAGCGTGATGTGAAGATGATTGCCCTGTCCATTGACAGCGTGGAAGACCACTGCGGCTGGAGCAAGGTCAGTAAAGGAAAGGCTCAGATCAGTTTTTCTTTTTCTTTTTTTTGTATTTTGGAACAGTTTAACCTTTTTCTTGTGGAAACTGGTTCTACATCAGTGACTAATGACAGAATTGGGGTGGAGCATGCCTAAAAGGCAATACAAGTTGAATGGTATTGCCTACAGCAAGGTTGCCCAATTTTGGTCCTGGAGATCAACCACCCTTGAGAGCTCCAATCCAACACACTTGAACTATTGGCTACACTCTCCCCCACCCCACCGATTTCTGGTTGTACTGGTCTGTTTCACACAAATACAGACAGATGTCTTCAGTCTGTATTTATATTTAGCGCTAAGCATAGACAAGTCTTATGTCTGCACAGTATACACTTAATACACACTATATAGCACCAAAAAGGGTTATTTTAGTTTTATAAGTTTAACATCGTAACAATAGAAGGAGCCTTTTCAAAAAGGTTCTTTACAAAATGTTCTACAGCACATATTCCATCCGTTTGAAGAACCCTTTCTCAATGCAGAAAACATTTCTTTATTAAGAAACTCTTAATGAACCATCCTTTTTAAGTCTGTAGATCTTCCTAATCTTTTATTACCAATGTTACTCTTTACAATAAGGTTGCTATATGCAGATAAACCTGTTCACGACTTTTGTTCCAGAGTATTTAAACCAATCGTCATAACCCAGATGCATTTCCATGGGTGTTCATTGAGGTATCATAATTGCAGTGTAGTGTAATATTATGCAGCCCTAGCTCATAGGAAAGCTAGTTTATAGGATAACTGGCAAGCGGTTCATTGCCTTAAACAAAACCAGGGAAAACCCCAAAAAACAGGTCCCCCATGTATTGTTTTTTTTTTATTATTATTTGGAAGATAAAATATTCTTATCAGAAAACCAAGTTTAAGCAGAACCGTGAGACATGACATCTGACCCACACACCACTTGGTTCTACTGACTTCGCACACACTTGGCGTCCAGGCGTCAGATGGTCTTTTTAAACTTGGCTACGTAAACAAATGGACATTCTCGTTGATCAGAGACGGCCTTCTCAGTCAGCCAGTCCTGGACCAGTTAGCCCTAGAAATCACATTTCCACTCTGATTGGCGGTCGTGGCACCACCTCCTGGTCTAAAAGGAAAATAGAGGGGGTGGGTATTATGTCTGTGCCTGACCTACTTTGGTATTCTGTGCCAGACTTCTTGATTGGACAGAATGTTAGGTTAATAAGTTATTAAGACCCAGCTTGCCCTTACTGACTGAACTAGAGCAGAAATGTTTTACAGTCCACCCCCTTTAAACTCTGGACGATCAGGTCGCTGGCCATAAGCATATGTAAACTTTTCATTTTGTGCAGTTATGTTGAGTTATCAGAAGCTGTTAGTTCTCTCTCTGAAATGTTAAGGAGTATAAGTGTCCAGCCCTAGAGTTGGCTTTCACACCCACACACCAGTGCTTGTGTGTGTGTGTGCACTTTCTCAGAAACCTTTGGCTGAACTTGTGTGAATGGTGAAAGCTCATCATTCTCACAGGACAGTATTTTGTTTGTCTGAAGTCCAGTAGCTGATTAAGCCCATTACAGTCATCCTGGAACTAAAAGCAGACACAGTCTCACTCTGCTTCACGTTTCCACTCACTCAAAACCTTTTTCACTTTCTTTACTTTTACTACCACTTTACTTTGCAGTACTTTAATTGTTATTATTTTATTTGGTGTTACACACAATTACACATGTAGGGGGCAGATAATGATTTAAATGGTTTAAAATGTTCTACCATTGTAAAAAGTGGCTGTTGTGGTTTCCTGCTCAAAGTGAAAAAGCAGCTATGATTTTATTTTGTTTTTTATTTTTTGGGGGGCATTAACATGGCTTCCGTTGTCGTTCCTGACCAGATACTTTTATTTATTTTCAACTTTGACAAAGCATTTTGTGAATGCTTGCCATGTCATCGTACTGGTTAATTTGGTAAATGAAATAAAAAAATAACTACCAAATCAATTTGTTCTTGTAAAGCATAGTCTTAAAGTAGTATTAATAATATTTTCACGTGTTACTTTGTGCTGTAGCTTTTGTTACAGAAATTTCACAGCAGCAGCACAGCAGTTATTATGAGCTAAAATTGATCAAATTTATAAAAGCTCTCATTTATGTTTAAGTAATATTATTTTCTGTTATTTTCTCAAAATAGTAAGTCAAAATAATCATCAAATTGTGTAATAAATAGTAATATGAGTAAAGTGTTGTTTAGCTAGTCATTATATTGATGTACCAAATCAAAGTATTGAATCAAAGTTTCCAAATCAAAGTTTTTGAATAATACATACAGACAGGTGTATTTTTATTCTTGTGTTGTTCATTTATATTTTAATATTTTCCTTTTGTTTTTATGTCTTTTTTGTTGTTTTCTGCAATTCTGCACTTTGAGCTACATTGTAAATAAATGAAGCATTATTATTATTATTATTATTATTATTGATGTAAAACTGATCATTGACAGTATTGCTCTGTTTCATTATATTAGTTTAACCACATTTAAATTACATTGTCATTCTCTGTATGTAGGATGTGATGGCGTTTCACCCAGAACAGGCAAGCTCCCCCTTGCCGTTTCCTATCATAGCGGATGATAAGCGAGAGCTGTCCGTCCTCCTGGGGATGTTGGACCCGGATGAGAGGGACAAAGATGGCATGCCTCTTACTGCCCGCTGTGTGGGTTTTCTTACACACTTCTAGTAGAACTGTGCTCCATCTTTATCCATGTTTGAAAGAACCATGTCTACACAGGAGCCCTATTAAGCAAATACTGCACTTTTTTTTCCTACGTTTTCCTGAACACTGAGGAAACTGAATGTAGCCTTCCATATAAAATAACTCAAGTCTGAGAAACAGATATCTTGCACTAATGCACAGATTAAGAAAGAAAGCAGTATTTTTATTTAACTGTGTCTAGTTACTTTTTTATATTGTAGGGCTATGTTTTCTTACTCTTTCTTATTGTTTATTTATTTATGTATTTATCAGGTCTTTGTTATTGGCCCTGATAAAAAGTTGAAGCTGTCAATCCTCTACCCTGCCACTACGGGGCGCAATTTCCCCGAGATACTTCGGGTCATTGATTCCCTGCAGCTGACAGCAAAGAAGAAGGTGGCCACACCTGTGGACTGGAAGGTAATCAGAATCTTATCAGTGGTTTAGAGGCCAAGCCTTAAATTCTTGTTCAGCTGATATGGTATTTATACTGTGGATATGAGTGGACTTTCACGGATCTTTTTGGATAACACCATTGATGATTTGCTTTCTCTCCCTTTCTTTCTCGCTCTCTATAAGCCTGGAGATGAAGTGATGGTTATCCCCTCTCTCTCAGATGAAGAAGCCAAGAAACTTTTTCCTGCTGGTTTTACCACCAAAGAGCTGCCTTCTGGGAAAAAGTACCTGCGCTACACCCCACAGCCATAAACCACTAGTTCAAGATGGTTCTTGAAAGAAAATGGCAGAAATAGCACTTACTTTCCACGGTTGACCTACTGATTTGAGGCCTAATGGTTTGTGACCTAATTCTATCAATATATTATATATCATATACTCTCAAACTTTTTGTAGCCCATTATGCTCTCTTATTGATCTCAATCAGACTTTATATTCTCAATTCAGCAAAGCCAACTTTAAGTTAAAGCACCACAAGTAATGTGTAGTGCCTTATATCTAGTGACAACACATTTCCTTTTGGCATTTGCTTTAGTTTTGCTGTTCTTTTAGTACGACACTTTGAAATGGTGAACCCAAACGCCATATGATGTGGTTTGTTCAAGGAAAATGGGCATATACTGAGAGAATCAATGAGCTCACATGATTTACTTCAATACCACATGCTACGTGAGGGAGAAAAAAAGAGCCTTGAGCACAAAAACGTTATGCAACATTCATATGTTACTGTAATGCCAGCAGCCAGAATGAACCTTGGTTCTATCCATTCTCGGGTTGATTATCGCCATTCTTTGGCTTTCGGTGAAATCGCTGGATGTTACAGTATGCCTTTAGCTCTGTTTGTTTTCTCATAAAAACTGGATTGGATTTTATGTATGTAATTTTTTTTTCTTTGATTTATTATGAGCTGATTTGGTCTGATATGTACATTGAGTAAAACTTTCAATATTGTTTACAACATGTACTTTAAATGTGGGCTCCCTGAGTAGACATCCTTGTGTTCCTTGTGGTCATTGCACTTCACTCAGAACTAATAATATGCTTGTGCCTTATTTGCACTACAGTTTGTGAGCGATTCCAAATTAAACTTTCACAGAAGTTGATGTGAGAAATGAAAGCCCATTTCCCCAAGGGAAGTAGCCAGTAGATGGCAGTATGAGATCAGGAAATGTAAGAAACACTCTTGTGAAGTGTACACAGTGCTGTATGGTGAAATGATCCACTTCAGTAAAGACTTTGTGCCACCAGCCTAAACCGTCGTTGGCAAATATATTACTTCTTATGTGTGTCTTTGTTTTTCCCGTTGTTGTCTGTGATCCTTGCTTGTCCGTGAGAAAGAATGCCCCAAATGCAAACTGAAACATTAACACACGGGGCCTCAATGAGGCATGAAGTGAAGCCTCTTAATCACAAGCATTCCATCTGTCTAATTAAAAACCAAAGAATGTCCTCAGGCCGGCACTTAGCCGAGTAAATCATTGACACACAATCTCCATTCCTCTTCTAAGAGCAGGAAATGCAGGCTGCCTCTGGCCTCGAGCCTTTAGAGGCAGGTGATAGGGACGGCGGTCAGAGCACTGGGTGTGGGTTACCAGAGCCATTCAACCCACATAGCTGCAGCTCATATAACAGTCTAAAGGTCCTGGAAGCTATGTAGCTCTGTGGTTTTGAGCCAGATGGTGTGATCTAGTTGCCAGAACTCTTGCTCTCTCGTCTCTCGCTCTCTGGTCTCTTGCTCGGTTGCCCTATCTCGCTCATTCGCTCTTTCAGAAGGTCATGGACGTGGGCCGGGATTCCCCTTGTTGTCCATGGAGGATTCTAGAATGCAGATGGAATGTCTTTGATTGTCAAAAACCACACCCACTTGCCCAGTCTGTACAATTTGAACAGCCAATGGAGGGCAGCACTCTTTTAACTCTCTCATTTCAGGCGTGACCGCTATAGCTGGTAATCAAAGATGGTTTTGGCATGTGTGAATTCTGTATGCATTAGATTTCAGTAGGCCTTAAGCTTAGCAAGCACTAGATGGCAGTGGTGCATCACTACAGTGAGCACGTTTTGCCTGACCTCACATACTTAGTAAACCTAACCTATTACTATAGTTAGGTCTGCCCTTGGTTTGCACCCCAGCACTGCTATTTCAGAAGAAATTTCAATGTGTGAAGTAGCCAAATAAAGATTTAGTAGCTTAAATACTTGTGATTAGACGTTAGCTGATATTCAATAAGGTATACAGCAATATTGTGTTCCTGTGGGTGTTTTGAAATACCATTACTGCATTTTAATCAAACAAGCTGCAGTCTCACCAGAGATGTTTAAAATCTCTCTGGTTTCATACACTCCTACTCTGCTGTCACCCTGTGATCCCATGCTTTATTTGATGTTTGTACAGCTGTTCAAGTTTCTTATCCGTCTGAGCACCTTCACAGCTCACAGTAAATGCAGTGCTATCCTTTCCTACTTGATAAGCAATCGAGGGTCGACCCCCTGGCCCCAAAAAAATAATGTAGGGAAAACCAAAAAACTGGTGTTCCATTGTACAAAGAAAAAAAGCAAGATTTAATGTAACCCTTCCAATTTCAAAGCTTTATCTCAAAGCTCCATTGTTTAATACTGCAAGCAAAACACTGTAAAGATAAAACACTGTTTCAAATAAATAAACAGCACAGTTATAAACTGTGTAAGAAAAAAAATAGAGACTCAAAACACTAGGCATATGCTGTACATGTCTGAACAGTTGCGTTTTTTCTGGGTTTAAAACACCACTCAAACTTTTCGGAATGCTCTCTGCCGCACTGTTCCAGAGTTTAGAGTTATATAAGTAAAAGATCTTCCACTAACATATGTGTTTGCCACATGCCACAGAAAATCATGCTTTAAACTTAGGCATAAGTTTCAGGCACAAAAACATGTGATTACTGAACTGCAGAGACCAGCTTGTGCAGTACTAATGACAGCTATCTACTGAGGAATTTATTGCTATCCATGAGACCTAGCCAAGTTTCTTGTTAAGATTCTCAGTCTGTACAGTCAATTTTAAAACTAAGATGATTTGTCATTTATTTGTGGGTCATCCTTGGAGAGAAAAACCCATTGTCCCTAATCTGAAAGGAAATATGAACTTTCTTAAATGAATGCAAATTTACCGTGCCACTTTATTTTTTCACATGTTCTGATAGAAAATTGGATAGGAAAAGTGAATATATGGTACTGTAAAAAAGTCAGAGACCACCCTTTATTCATTTAATTCCCAGTCAATAAGACCATCAAGTATAAATAGTCCCTTTTTCAGTGTAAAGGAAAAAAGCTAGAAATATACATTAAACAGATAATCGCACAGAAGTGCCCATTCTTTTCAGGAGTCTTGCTTTTCGTTTTTTTTGAAGAAATCTGCAGGAATGCTTTTCCACACCTACAAAGTTCAGTAGTTATTCACCATTCTGCTTCTCATTATCCCAGTAATCCCAAACACATTCAGTGATGTTAGGGTCTGCTCTCTGGGGTGGTCAGTCTATTGTTCTAAAAACACTAGCAGATTTTAGATGTGCAAATTTAACCACTTTATTTAACTTGACATTCTTTCAAACTCATAACATCGAGTTGTCCTCTCACAGTGGAAAGATGGACAGAAACATTTGTGTTTTTTTTTTTTCTCAGATCTGAAGCAAAAGTAGAGCTTCATGTCTCAGAAATGAAAGCTGTACTCATAAGGATAGTTTTGGTTGTCTAGATCATCTTGCATGGTTGTTACGAGTCCCAACTTCTCTGTATCTTTTAGCAATTTTTTAAATCCAGTTTTTGACAAGCCCGTTCACTTAATTTCCTTTGACTTTCCCTTCCTTATGTAATTATATCTAACTATCTCAGAAACATCTCTTGGAAAAATAACTACCCTCTACTTAATGGCCGTTTTGGCTGGAAATTAGATAAATGAAAGTATGGTCTCTGACTTTTGCACAGTACTGTACGTAATGCACCCTGCTCCAGCCAATATATATGAAAGGCCTAAGCAGACAGATCTCAACAGTAGCCAGGAGAAGAGACAATGAGAGAAGCTGAGTAAGCCTGTGCCCTGACCTCGAGCACTAGTAAAGTTTACAGGGGAAAGACAATGCCTGCCAGTCTGAGCATGTGTGTATGTGTATTTATGAGTGGTGCGCCTGTGTGTGTGCAAGCTTTGTGAGAGCAGCAGGGCTGACAGGAGCACTTCAGAGAATAAGCAGCCACACGGTCGGAGTGACAGATGAGAACGAGGGTTTATAAGGGGTTAGACGGACGCACACGACTGACTCTATGGATCAAACACATTTCTCAAATACCAGACCACAATGATGGGTGTCAGAGCATTGCAAGCGATGGACGCTTACTGCCTCCTATCACTAAAGCCTGCCACACACACTCAGGACAATCAGACTGACGGTCTCCATTGTGTAACTCCTGAGGGGCTACTATTCACCTCTGTCTCCCAGAATAACCTGTGTCTAGTCAGGATAGCGTCTCAGAGGCGTATGAGTGTATGTATATGTGTGAGCTTTTTAGTACTGGCAATAGACCTCGGGGCTGTAAGCCTGCAAATATATAAAATGTACAGTACTGTGGAAAGACGGAATCCACCCAGAAATGTCTCCTAAAAGACTTCATTTCCAGTCGAAGCGGCCATTATGTAAGGAAAAATTAATATCTTGTACTTAATGGCCGCTTTGACTGGAGATGAAGTCTTTTAGGAGACGTTTCTGGGAGAATTAGGTACAAGATAAACCACTCGAATAAGAAAGATTGAGGTAGACCACCAACTCTGCCTCCCCTAGATAAACAGTATTTAAAGCTGTCATCTTTGAGAGATAAATTAAGCTCCACTCTTGTTTCTGATCTGGGGAAAAAAGTCACCTATCTTTCTGTCCATCCTTCTAACCCTAGAAGGCGTTACGGGTCGGAAGGGATGTACAACTGTCAAAAACTCTGCTGAGAAATAGTAATAGACAAAATAGAAAATTTGCAAATCAAGAAGCTGTTGGATTTTCCCAATCCACGGACTGACCACCCCAGAGCCCAGGCCTCAACATCAATGAATTTGCTTTATGGGTTTACTCGGATTGCACTTTGCAATGTACTTCGGACGTTTGGAAAAATATTCCTGCAGATTTCTTTAAAATATTGAAAGCAAGTCCTCTGAAAGAGTGGACACATTGAATCCTGAATTGATCCTTAGTATTGCATTTAGTTAGGCTTCTTTGGTTTAATATGTAGTCACTGCCCAAAGATAAACAAGTACCTCCAAAATGGCAACTTTACTGGACAGAGCAAAAACCTAATGAAAGGTTAATGTAAGTCAATGGAACCAGACCTTTTTCCAAGCAATTTTCCAAGCAATTTCTGTCAGTCAATTTAACCAACGAAATGTTCACAAAGCTGCTGTGTTCAAATGATGCATAAAAGTGAAAATCGACAAAAATTTAGATGTTTTTCTACGGACTGCGATGATATGTTTTCTGCTTGTCTCCTGATTCTGAAAATAATCAATAGCTTTTACCTAATGTACTTTTTGGCTAAAAATGAAGCATATCACTGTTGTCTGAACAAAATGTTGCATCTCCAAAATGGGAGCATTACATAAAAAGAAAAAAAAATACTACATTACTTTTGTAAGTACAATGTAAAAATGATGCCACACTTTTTTCCAAGTAATTTTGCTCCATTCATCATGAAGTTTACACGCAATGTAAAAAGCAACAGGCATTTAGAAATTTACAAAACAACCACAGCAGCGATATGACTTTTGCACAGTACTGTATATGCATGTATTCTGTGGGAGCAACAGACATTGTGACAGAAAAGGACAAAGAAAGAGTGTGTGCCCATATCCCATACGTGCAAAATGTGTGTTCCTCTACGTCTCTGGGGACACCAGGGTGCCAGATGTCAACTGGTATCACGTATCAGTCAACAACAGTGCTCTTACTCCCCACAGAATACTGCACTCTGTCTGCTAGCACTGCCAGCTAACAAAGGACAACAGAGTTGAGAGAGTGAGAGTCTGATACCTCAATCTCACTTAAAATGCCTAATAAATAGTTAGCTTAGCTAATGCTAGAAAATGTGTCACTACAGTGAGGCTTATTTTTAGTTCTCTAATCTCAGCTATGTGATTATTCCCAGTTCCTTCAGTCATTTTTCATTATATAGAGTTAACCTTCTAGCATGGCTGCTGTACAGCTAGTCTTACCATTCAAGCATAATGAAGAATTAGCTTTCGTGTCAGCCATTCATCTGGTTATTCACAGTTGCTAGTTCATTTTGTGGGAAACCCATGTATAACTGTACAATAATCACAAGGCAGCAGTTACATTTTCAAAGAGTTAATAAACTTCTGAGCATGGCTGCTATACAGCAGTGCAATCTCAATTTCAATCATAACGTATGTTGGAAAATCATCCTAGCTAATACTTGCAGATGCTACGCTATTTAGCTATTGGGTCTGCCACTCGTGGTTAATCCCAGTGCCTTTGATCATTTTAGTGTTGTTCTGGCAACACAGTCGCTCTGTTTTAGTAAGTATAATTAGACAGTAATCACAGAGCAGTGCTTATGCTTTCAAAGAGTTAATGGAACTTCTTAGCATGGCCGCTATTTGGCCAGACCAAGAGACAGACCCAATCACACTGATAAAAAGCCTGGGAAAGCTGGCAAGTCTTTGTTATAAAATGTGGGTTATAAGTGCTCCCCATATGCCACAGGTCTTTAGGCCCATGAATTTCAATACCACTAAAATTACTGTAACAAATCACTACATCTGCTTGTCACTAGGAATTTCATTTCATTAGCCATATGGTTTCTCCATCCTGCATGTGCAATTTATGGCTTTCGGTTCTGGGGACAGAAAAGGGAGAGAGAGAGAGAGAGAGAGAGAGAGAAAAAAAAAGGACAGAAAACCTAAAAACTGTCCCTGCTTGCTTCATCAATAAAAAGAGATGCTTGGGTTTTGTGTGGTTGAACAGTAGACATGCCTCTGGGCCATATAGAGAATGACTAGTGAATTCATAAAAAGTGCACATTAAGTTGCACATAATAAGAAACTCACGTCAACACAGGCTGATTTACATTTACATACAGAGCCCAAGAACTCATACAACATATATGTGAATACGCGAGTGATGTCCATGTACAGCAGTAATAAGTATTCTGTTTGTCACACCACGGAGAAATCTGTTATTAACCACACAAACAAATTTGAATTATTATATAAAGTTATACAACATTATATAAAGTTAGGTTATAAAGTTAGTATATAAAGTTCTGCTGTAAAATGCCAGAGGTCCCATGTTCATTTGCGGGAAAGGTGTAAGAGTCAGATATCGCTACAACTTGAAAAATGGATGCTCCATCTAACAGTTTTTTGGATTTGTACAGTCATGCATGTTTGAGTCACCAGAATCCATTTCGGAGCCAGAGGACACTGAGCCTTGTTCCTTTCAGTCTGCAGCAGAATGCTATTTTTGTTCTCCTGTTTATGCAAGGTATAGCTAGCTTAAGCTAACAGAGAAGTAGTAGCCTGTACTCTGTTAGCTCTGTTCCATAAGCGGTTGTTCCAGCTAACATGTCACCTGGAGATGCACCACAAACTTAGCTCACTGGGTTTTTGAGTTGTGTGGGCTTGGCTACTACAAGCACCCCCTAGATGATAGCACTGTTAGCCTAGCCAAAGTTAGCAATGTAGGTGCTGTCTGCGAAGGGTTTATGAGTCATAATGGCGGCAGGGTTCGCAGTGTTAAATAGCCACTGGGCACTGACATAGCATGTTATGCATGTATAAGTATGGCTCCAGCGCATATTGAAACAGGATGTCAGGCCTACGCAAAAAAAAATCTTGAACCCCACAATTCAGAACTACATAGGTCACAGTCTTTTCACGTCTTCAGCAATTATTTTCTAACTTGTTTAATGTGTTTAGAAATAAATCTAAGGATTTCCTTTACCTGACCCCTACCTTTCCTGAAAAAGCAGGTGCTGTTCATATCAAAAAACAGTCTATGATTAGCAGTGTAAAGAAGCAAGGGTTAAGAGGCATGAAGAACATCTCACTGACTAACTTGGTGCACATTCTACAGCAAGTTTTAGTCTCTTTTTTAACCCATACCCAATTCCTGAGAATTTGACAAAAGTAGTACAAAGAAACACATAACATTTAGATTTTAATACCAATAGAGCTTGGTTTGAGGAGGGACTCAAATAAACACCACCCCCTTTGTTTACAGTGCTCCCTTCCATCCCCTTTGGGTAAACATACTTAGGATATCTATTACTGCAAAGCACCTCATAGGCCTGACTCACCCACTCACTCACTCGCTCGCTCATGTTTAGCAGGCTAAAGATTCTTTACACAGTACTCAGATGGCTATCTGGTGGCCAGTTTAAGCATAATTCGCCAAATCTGCTAAAGTCACACAGAAACCAAAAACCCACGCAATCCCAGCCACCTTCCCTACACAGGTTAACAGGCTAGGCTAACAAAACGGAGATAAAAACAAGTCAAGATTTGCAGTACCATCCATATATGCCATGTAAGTCCATACATGCTATATATATACTCTATTTGACTGATTGGAATAGTGAGATATAAACATCAATAAACATTATCCTTATTGTCCTACACATGCACATTATCTCCTGATTTTGGCTTTAGTGCCCAGTGTGGCACAAGTTAACAAAGCACTGTTTTTGCTCAGCACTCAAAATATTGTCTATCAGACAGTCTATTTTGCGTTCCACATTTACAATGATCAACCACATCGCCCTATGTTGATCATGTTGAGCTTTTTTACCCAGTACAGATAAAAGTTCTTCAGGGGTTGTTCACACAAAACCACATACTTATAATTGCTGCAAAGCAACCATGGTTTTAAGTAAAAGCTTTTTGTTGGTCATTGGAATTCACCACCCCCCTTGACAATGATGTACAATTTGAAAACCACAAATATGCCACATAAGAAGCTCTTTTATCTCCCACACATCTTTAAAATCTCAATTTGGAACCCTTCAGAAACAAAAAGGCCCTTCAAACAACAACAGTGCTGAAAGGGCTCACCTACTGGAATGCAGCAACAGGCAATAAGCATGCAACTCAGAACTAGCCTGCAGCACTGATTCACCAACTTCTCACTGGGGCTTATATATAATAATTCCAGTTGACACAAACATGGCATTAACCAGACACAACATACCCCCACTCAGCATTTCTCTTTTTCTTCTACTCTACCTTCCACATGCTAATTGGCCTACATTTCAAACAGAAAAAAAACTGGCTTTCCTTCCCTGTCCAGGTGTCTGGAACGATTCTAAAGCAGTTTGTCTGGGAGTAACTTTAAAGGAAAAAGCACCAGTTTCTGGATTGTCAGGTTTATCCTCAGAGAACATGACATTCTGAACAAGGAACCCTTTAAAGCAGGATCTGGGTCCCTGATCCCAAACCCAAATCCCCCTCTAGAATCATATAGCAACTTGCATGCCCTATCAGCTGCCAAACTACACATATACACACGCAGGGTTTTATAGTATGGTAGGAGGTGTGGTAATGTGCTATATATATCATATTGTTACTGTCCAAAGAAAAAAACTAAAACAAAACTTTACAATAAAAGAAGAAAACCTTCTTAACTTTTAATGTTTAATGTTTCAGTTGGTTCATTCATCAAGAAAATGGTAAACATGTAGCTTTTGTAGGAAAGTGCATCACCATATCACGGTGTTTTTGTTCATCCTGACATGTAGGTTACTTGTGTTTTTCTCTAGTTTTCTCTGTAATGCCAGTAAATTTTGTCCTGAAGATGTATGAAAACAAACACACACATACACACAGCTCCCCACCCTTAAAAGCCCATAAACTCAGCCAAAATCATGACAGGGATCTGAGTTAAAAGCTGAGAAGAGAGAGATGGATCACATAGAGTAATGTTTCAGACTCCACTGGGACAACTGACTGGTCTGGGCACAATAGAGCTTCATACAGCCATAAAGCTACAGCCACAGAAACAGGGAGGACACAGAAGGATTGAGCATGAGTAACTGTTAGACCCTGGATGAATTACTAAGTGAAGTGATGTTGTTCCCTACTGGGATACACACACACTCCTACATATGCAGTATTGTGCAAGGCACCTAAGGAAATAGTTTAAAGCCATTTGTCTACACAATACGTCTGTGTGTTTTCTTTTACAGTAAATGTAAAGAATCATGAAAGCAGGACTGTTCTATATGTATTATACTAATGATGATGACAATAGTACATATTTCACTCACTTTGACTGAATTCTCTGTCAATGTGCTGGCAGGTTTCAGCTTCGTCTGCACATTGGGGTTCAAAGCACAGCTCATTTTACAAAATGTAAAAAGTATATGATATCTTGTGACCTGGTTAGAAGAAGACAGGTTTGGTTCCCAGTCTGTCCTCGATGCATCCAGCCATCACACTTCAAAAGCACACCTGATATCACAGTGGAGCCACCAGCATCTGACACTGATCATAAACTCTATCTTTCACTTTGACAGAGAACCTATGAGATGACTCTAACTTTAAATGACTTCCTCCTGGATTCATCTGAATATTTCTGAAAGATGTTTAAGCACTGAGCATCTTTGTTCTATTTTATTCTTGTCATAAAATCTCATTAGCTATGTCATTCTCTCTTCATCAGAGGAGGATGGGTTCCTCCCCTGAGCCTGGGTTCCTCTCGAGGTTTCTTCCTCTTGTTCCAAGGGAGTTTTCCTATGGTTGCCCCTGCCTTGCTCCCGGATTGGACCCAGATTCCCTTTCCTCTGTCTATACGTGGACTTTTATTCTTTTAATCCTTCCAAAAACTGCTTTTCTGTAAAGCTGTTTGAGACAACATTAGGTGTAAAAAGCACTATACAAATAAATGTTGATTGATTGTTGATTGTATATAGTAACTCCAAATAACACTGTGCTCAGAGAGAGGCTTTGAAATGGTTAAATGAACAAATTAACATATGCAAATTCCCTACTTATTGGGCTAATGTTCTTTATATTTATTCTAGTTATTTCTAAGCAAATAAATATTTACCATCCAGATAAATAGCTTTTTTTGGCCAAGACATTGGCACAGTACTATACGCACCAGTGGTAGGTCTTTAGTTTGGGGTATAAATGTCAAATCTTTGGTCAAAAATTGACCATTGTTCATTAAACCCAGATATTAACAAGTTATTTACCATTGCAGTTCAGTGCTAGTGCTGTTAGTGCTTAATCTGACATGTTAGGTCTTCTGCTCAGTGCCTGACGTTCTGGCCACTGGGAGAGCAACCTGATTTGATAATATTCCATGAGGCGTTTAAAAAAAAAGGCGTTTAAAAACTTATTTTGTTTCCAACCAAAACTCTGCTAATTGAAGGTTCCCCTCTGGTATATACACTATCATCAGTCACCTACGCACCCACTTCAACTCACACACTCTGCCACCACCACTTTCAATCACCTATACCCACCCACCTCTACACATTCATCCCATTCTGCGTACACACACACACACGCGGTCTGGGGCATTCGGTTCAGCCGCTGCTGTCTTGAATGCATTACTGTGCCAAAATAAATCAGCGGCTGGTTGCATCTAACCTGAGTAATGAAAACAGCCATGACAGATTAAAACTCTCTCTCTCTCTTGCTCTGTCTCTCTCTCACACACATATACGCGCAGACTCCTCCACTCCACTTGCCAAACGCTCCACTCAGCCCACAATGCAAATGGCATACACTCCATAATAATGACAAAAAGGCTTTGGCTATTAAACACAGACACATCAAACAAGAGAGCAATAACCCAGCCAAACGGCCTGTTCCAGCACAGGACAGCCCATCGCCAGCAAAGCGCCTTCCCAGTGCACACAGCCCAGCACCAATAAACTGCACTCCTTATTCTTCATAATATCTCAAACACAATGGAAGACAATTCAGCCAAACTACATCCTTATGCTTTAGTGGAATATATGTGAAGCATAAACTAATTGACCGATATGTAGGACAAATCCATATGCTGGATGACAGAATGAAAAAGTTTATAGATAGATAGATAGATACTTTATTGATCCCAATGGGAATTTAGCAATTTGGGCACTTTAATTGAGCACTTCAAACATCAGGGAACTTTAAGGAAGTTACTCCAAAAAACTGAACTAAATGAAAGCCTGCCAACCAAGTAAGAGCACTAGAAGTTCTTTCAAGCACAGGTGGAAAAATGTAAATATCATAGTCTGGGTCTTACAGTGTTGTTGGTGAGCTGGTGTCCACTGATGGAATCATGCAAAAAAGGCATTTTGGATGCAAACCTGCAGAAGACAGCAACGATAAAAATGAAAATATGTAAATCTTATTTAAAAAGACATGATGTTAATTTTTATGTCTGCATTATCACAGACTATCACAATTGTATATGTGCATTAAATGTAGTTAGTGTTATTAAATTGCTGCTTTACAACTTGTACTGTTTTGGTTGCATCATTTGATTTACTGGTTGTGCTATTTGACTTTTCAGACTAATTTCAGATTAAACAGGCATCTGCTTGGACACCTATAGAAACCTTTGTCCTTGAACTTGTCCTTGTACTACTTGTAAATGCATGTCCTTTGTTATTGGTTGTGTCACATGACCTTTGAGTAAATAAGAACTTGTGGACAAAAGTTTTTCGGTGAGTTAAGTCGGCTTAATTTGTATTTTATTTACCATTTTCACATGTTCATTTTATTTAGAATTGTACATAACTAAACGACTAAACGAGTTTACTTAATCAACATATACGGCTAGAAGGTTGCAACACCTGACATTTTTAGACTTCTGAAGGTAAACGTTTGGGATACAATATAACTTAAAGGGGAATACCACCAATAATTCAAAAAATGATCCATTTTTTGTGTATTACCCAGCTAGAAAGGATTAGTTCTAAAAACATTACGAGAATAAGCAATGCAATGTTCCATTAATGTTTTCAGAGGTATGTTTTCTTTTGGTTCCCAGAATGTTGTTTCTAAGCGTAGGATAACATTCTCTAAAAACATTCTGTTGTCTCAGGTCTTAATAACACCTATGAAACATTTTCTGCATACATTTTTCTTTTGTTATCATGTGACATAATCTATGGCCCTGACAACATCCTCAAAACATCCTCTGAACATTGCAGTTAAAACGTTGTCTTAACATTTAACGTTATAGGAACATCATTTGGAAGTATAAACATCATGAAAACGTTCATTGAACATTAAGGATTAAAACTCCTTCTTTAAAACTTTATTAGAACTTGTAGCTAACATTAACCAAAGTTCTGGGAATGCTCCCTGCCTTCTCAAAAGTATTGTAAAGCAAGATATTAGGTACCAGGCAACATATTCATAGCCACTTCATGTAATAACATAGCACTGGATGTCTGGTTCCTGTCACCCTCCATTGTGAATCATTTTACTTGCTAAGCTTCTCAAGAATGATGCATTTCACACCAAACCACACTGAATGAATCTGTTTACATCTCAGTGACTGAATTATTCCAAAGTTACAAACAAAATCAGCGTAATTCTTATTTATGGTGGAAAACAGCAGTGAAGAGCTGCAGCAGGCCTTGCCTCTGCCTACATCGAGAAAAAACACCGCTGTTGTAAAAGAAAGCCTGACTCCAGGTAAACCTAGATTGTGTGCTACACGATTTATTTCCGTAATCATGGGCTCATTATTCAATCAGTGCAGAACAGATGGCTGCTGGGTCTCTGTGCATGTGTGTGCTGTACCCGGTTATATACGACCCAAAGGTTATATATTCTCCTTTGCTTTTAGTTTGTGTGTGTGTTCCATTTTAATCAAGCACAGTGTATGAATGCACATACAGGAGTGATTAGCACTGTGTGTGTGTGTGTGTGTGTGTGTGTGTGTGTGTGTGTGTGTGTGTGTGCACGCACATGTGGTCATGCGTATATATACGAGGGCAAGGGGCAGGAAGAAAAATCCCCACAAAAAATGGTTGCTATGGTTTCTGTTTGGGGCTTGGATCAGATTCCTGACCATAGCAGAGCCATTTGGGTCATAAACCGCAGAGGGTACTAATGAAAACAACATGGCTCTCCTGGCGTTGCGCATGTGTGTAAGGGAAAGGCTGAATAGGACAAGCAGAGAGCAAAGAGAGGGGATGAGGAGGAACAGTTTGATTGTGTTTTTGTATGTGTCTGCTTTTTTACATGGATGAGTGTTCGTGTGTGTGGTGTTGTGCATGGGGTCACATGACCCGGCAATGTTTTGGTGCTGGTCTGGAGGGAGGAGAGGTGAGCACATGTTCTGATTTATTAGTTGTTTATGTTCACAGAGCAATTTTGGGCAAAGTTGCAGAGAGCAATCAATTAAAGCAGAGATCATAAAACAGAATGCCTGCAAACTAAACTCACAACTTTCAGATAGAGAGAGAGGGAGAGAGAGGGATAAAAAAGCACACAGTAAGGAAAGAGATAGACAAAGGAAACTTAATCGGTTAAAGCAGACATTGTACTAAACTCACAACTTCGTGAAGAGGGAGGGAGAGGAAGGAAAGAGATAGAGAAGGAAGAGAGAGAGTGAGAAAGAAGAAAAAACATCAAGAGAGAATTGAAAGAGGGGGAGAATTGAAAGAGCAGAGAAAGACAAATGGAGAGAGAGAAGGAGAGAGAGAGAGAGTTAGGAAAGAGAAGGGGGGAACAGAAACAGAAAGATAATATGGAGAGAGAGGGGGCAGATAGATAGAGGGGTGAGATAAAGGGGAAAAAGCGAGAGTGAGAAATGGATTGAGAGGGGTTGTGTGTGAGAGAGAGAGAATTGGAGAGAAACAGAAAGGAAAAAGAGAGGGAGGAAGGGAGAGAGAGGGAGAGTTGTTGTGCTTCCAGTGAAGAGGGAGAGAAACATTAGTCATAAAAAAGGGGAAAGGCAGATTGCAGGCAGAGCTCTTGTAGGAAATGTGGACATGTGTTTGGATCCACAGGTTACGAGGCCTTATTTGAAACTACATGTATTCAGATACTGCCGGAGTGTTGAGCAAGTTTATCTGTCATAAATAATCTGATCAACACTAATGCTGAGGGAACTCACTGATCAGCCTTTAAATCATATACTCAGCAGGTGGGCTGTGACTCAGTTCTGCACTCTTCATATATAAGTACATATACACCAGCCAGCAACGTCATTAGGTACACCTTCTTGCATCTAGACTCATTGTGAATTTAATTCTACTTTTCATAGAGGTGCGCTTCATAGTTCTACAATTACAATCTGTTTCTCTGTATGCTTTGTTATCCCACCTTTACCCCGTTTATCAAAGATCGGGACCCCCACAGGTATTGTGTGGATGGTGGATCATTCTAAGCGCTGCAGTGACACTGACGTGGTGGTGGGTCTTAGCGTGTGTTGTGCTGGTGTGAGTGGTTCAGACACAGCAGTGCTGCTGGAGTTTATAAACACAGTGTCCACTCACTGTCCACTCTATTAGACACTCCCAGCTTGCTGGTCCAACCTTGTAGATGTAAAGTCAGAGACGATAGCTCATCTGTCGCTGCATAGTTTGTGTTAGTCACCTTCTAGTCCTTCATCAGTGGTCACAGGATGCTGCCCACCGGACACTGTAGGCTGGATAATTTTGGTTGGTGGACTATTCTCAGTACAGCAGTGACCCTGACGTGTTTAAACACTCCAGCAGCACTGCTGTGTCTGATACACTTGTACCAGCACAACACACTAATACACCACTACCACGTCATTGTCACTGTAGTGCTGAGAATCCTTTGAAGAACAAGTTGAGGGGGCTATAACTGTAGACAGTGCACTCATATCGTGAGAGGGTAAAGTGGACAAAGAGTGCACATACTGTACAAGGACCTAATAAAGTGTCCGGTCAGTGTATATTACATATATAACACTTATATTTTGGTTTTATAATAGTTGTTTTAGTTGCTACTAAATAATTTACAGCAGTTAGTGCATAAGAAAGATGAGGTTAAACCCAGTGTAGTTAGTATTATGTACAATGTGGAAAGCCAACTCTGTGTTAAAGCCCCTTTTGAAGACTTTCATGAAGCACTCCTAATGCATACATAACGACCCTATATGTCGCATAGACATTTATAAATGCTTATGTCAACAACTGCAGGCATAAAATGTTAACTATAAGGAACAAGAAAAAACGTAACTAGCAGTAACGTCAGACCAAAAGCCAGTTAAGCAGCTTTGGAATTAGATGAGTTCGCACTGTACTAACACTGTCTGGCTAAATATTGCCAACCATCACAGAGAGAATTCTGAAACTCCAGTCATGCTTACAGGCTCTTGGCAGGGGGTTACTATGTGTGTGTATGTGTGTATTTGTGGGTGCGTATGAGTTTATGAGCTTTAATTACTGCACAGCCTTGTGTTTTTGTGTGTATTTTTATTGGATCTCTGAGTTATTGGCCCCAATTATAGTAGAGCAGGTTCTCTGTGTGGTTATTTGTGCCTATCGTGTACCTGACCCTAATTAGTTCCCCTGGGCCACCTCTGCTTGCCCCGCTCATGGCCTTGCCATGTCAAGACCCCAATCCTATATTTATTTAGGTAAAAACGCATGGAGTAGGAATAAACAAGAGCTGAGTCTTTCAGCCTTTTGCTTCCAAAGTTGAGTCCACGGGGGGTGCTGATAATTATCTAAACCTTTTGTGTGTAAATGACTGAGCAAGCGTGACCAGTCCTATCCTCAGTGTGTGTGTGTGTGTGTGTGTGTGCGCATGTGTGTGTGTGAGGTGAGGAGGTTACAGAGTCTTTACATGAGTTAGCAAGCTGTTTTGGACTATTATGATAGCATTGCCTAAATTCAATCTGCCAGCTCTTCAGTTTTTGACCACACAACGGCTTTAGTATTGCCACACACCATGTCAGTATCACTGCTGGGTTGAGAATGTTCTACCATCCAAATAAACCTGTAGTAGGAACATGACCAACATAACGTAACACAACATAACGTAACACAACATAACGTAACACAACGTAATGTAACAGCACGTAACATAACACAATGTAATGTAACACAATGTAACATAACACAATGTAACATAACACAATGTAACGTAACACAATGTAACGTAACGCAACATAACATAACACAACGTAACGTAACAGCATGTAGTGTAATGTAACATCGTATTGTAACATGTCATATTGTAACACGTCGTATTGTAACACAACGTAACACAATGTGTCATAAAACAATGTGTCGTAACACAACGTGATGCACATGATGTAACACAACGTGTAACACAACGAGGCATAACACAACGAGGCATAACACAACGAGGCGTAACACAACGAGGTGTAACACAACGAGGCGTAACACAACGAGGCGTAACACAATGAGGCATAACACAACGTGGCGTAATGTAGCGTATTGGCACATATAACACATAATGTCTAACATACCATATAACATAACTAAACATTACATACCATATAACACATGACATAACATGACACAGCATAACATTGAATGTGCTACAGTCTATAACTGTGTACATATCTTGTGGACCTATAAGGGTGTATGAGATAGCCGGACATAACTTTATTTTTATTTTGTATTTGTTGTTTTGGTTTCTTTTAGTTACTGTTACGTGCAGTGAATGTATCGTTCAATGTGTGGAAAATGGGTTGCAAAGAAGATGTTAATGATTGGCATGATTGCATTTGGGCATGCCAAAGGCCACAGTGTGAAGGAAGTAGCTGAATTTGCAGGTGTATGGAAGTGTATGGTCATACAGGTCTACCAGTGTCAAAAATCCCAGTCTACAAGAAATCCTCCTCAGAACTGTGCCAAGGAAGGCTTCCACCAAATCTGGCCCAACTGTGCAATTCTTTGATGCAAGAGTGGCTGAACACTACAGCCAGAAAATATTGAATCGCAGTTATTTTTCCTGCTTGTGGAGGTATTACATACTAATAGATGTATTTCAGTCACAGGTGGCTAATGTTTTTTGTCCAGTGAGCTTATATAGGTCTTATAAAAGTAGACATCTTATGATATGTAAGCACGGGCATGCATGGGGAGGGCTTGGGTAGGTGGTTTCTCTCAAAATGAGTAGTGTACATGTGGCAGAATGTAACTGTCACACCATTGAAGTTGAAACCAAAAATGCGAAGAACTAACAGCAGTTACAGTAATCACTCTGAGTTGAACGAATTCCCTCTGTAATCCAATATGTTACACTGGTTCTTGTAACAAGACAATGGACTCGAAAATACTTTATGCTTTTGCAAGGGAAATCAAATCTGGATACATAATATCACAATATGAAATGATCTTTCTCTATAATGGTAATCCTGATATGAATACTGTTATCCTCTTTCATAAGTGCTCCCTTCAAAAAGCCCTTTTGAAACACCACAGCCCCTGTCCTTGCCAAAGTCTGTGCATGCCCCTGAATGTAACCTTTCTAACTTTGCCAGCAGGCACGTAGCCAAGGGGTGGCCAGGGATGCCAGTGCCACCCTAGCTTAAAGCATGGCCACCCTTCTGGCCACCCCAGTTATGGAAAGTTAGATAGCCATCATCAGTAAAGCAATTACCAGAGAAAGATTGTCCTATCATCCCTGTTTGTGGGTCGTCAGAGTAATAAGAGCCTGATGACACTGCGTTCAATATGCAATGCTTATTGTGATAGTTTTCTTTGCTGATCAAACATGCAAGTCTTTTCAGCAGTGCTACTCTGTGAGCTTGCTGATGAGGAAGCCTTTTTTGCTGGATTGTTCAGCTATAACAGTTTGTCATTGTAATCAGCTAATTACATTTTACAACTGTGCTTTATAGTCTAAATTCTGAATCCAGTAGTAAATGGAATACAGTCATCCTAAAGATAGGTCAGTTTTTGAGCCTGGTGTTAGTTCAGGTAGATCACTAGATCAAACTCAGGCCAACAGCTGCTAAGTTGATCGCCTGCTACGCATAGAATTGGCTAAATTTGTCAGGGCACTTATTTAGGCTGCTTTAGCCTGCCCACTTTGCAACCCGTTTCAACCCCACTTCCACTTTCATACTTTAATCAGTGTCTTGCTTTGTCACTGATGCCGGCTCTGTTCTTTGCACTGTGGGGGGGTCTTTCTGCTGCTCTCCCTGCCTTAGGGTTTCCATGTATGCACATAGAAGAGCAGGGAGGTCCCAGAATAGATCCATAGCGCCAAATATAACTTACTGCAAATGGAAACAAAAAAATTTCTTTGACGTAGTAATCCTGAATGATTATGTTACACTTTGCTGTCTGGCTAGCTTTCTAATCATTAGACGTGTCACGTGTAACCCATAGCAAGGCCAAGCTAAATTAATAACTCTTATGGCCTGCCTGGATGAAAAGTTAAAACTGATCAGAGGTGATTTACATATACCAGTCTTTAGGGTGCAGTAATAAAATCAGCCTGTTTAATTCCTAAGGGGTAAAGAAAGGATGGAAAATAGTCATGTAAAAATCTAATTATAAGTGGACCTCTGTGTGAGAAAGTCAAATGCAAGAAAACTGTAAGATAAGGGCCCTTAATATTTAAGTACTAATTATGTTACCCCAGGTTGTTATATGTGTATATATATGAATATAGTTTTAGTATGCAAGTGAGTGTAAATATATAGTTTAAGAGAAGGCTTTTGTGACATAATTTGTGACTTATTTAGCATTTCCAATAAAAGTAAAAACGTGATGTTTGAGCAAACATTGTACAGAAACCATACAACCAATCGGTCCATTAAATTCTCATATAGGCGCTACAATGACAAGTAGAATAATAAGTACAGTAAGCAGGCTTTATCAAGCCACCTTAATTACAACACAGTTTTATTTTTCAGTTCACAATCGACAATAATCATGTGGAAATGATGAACAGATTTACTTACGTACAAAGAAAAACATAATGGATCACTTTGTACACCAGATCATAAAGCAGTGCTATTTTATGTAGATTTTTCCCCCAGTAAAACCTCTGAGTTTAACCTCATTCTAGCAGTTCTACCTCCACCCCTGATTGACAGATCAAATAATTTGCTTGCATTAGGTTTATTATGTTTCTAACAAAGAAGCCAAAAATGGAATAATAAAACTGCATATTAACCCTGCCTCACCTCTGACATCATGAAAAACAAAAGTGACAGAAAACAGCCTGCAGACACACATTTGGTGTGTGTGCCTGATCTTTTCCTTTAATGTTACCATGGCCCGAGAAAAAAACAGAGAGGTCAGAAGGTATAATGTACATACACAACCATGCACACACACACACACACACACACACCCACACACACACGCACACACACACATGCAAACTCACATGTGTAAAGGTTGATGAACGCCAGCAGTCTTTGTGGCAGTTGGGCACCCAGGGGAAAGAGAGATGTGAAGGTGCAGGGAAAGTGAGGGGCAGTAAATGTCACTGGTGGTTTTGGGCAGAGACTGTCTCTGTCTGTGGCTGTTCTACACCCTGCTTCATCGTTTGATCCGGCCTTGATGCGCTTTGGCAGAAAAGATCCAGAGAGTTCCGGCTTCAGGAAGTCAGAAGACGCTGAAGTTACCCCGTGCAACCTCTTTCAATCATGGGAAGGCCACCTGCTAACGAGAATAGAGGAGAAGAAAAAGAAGCAGAGAGAAAAAAAAATCAACACGTACACTCACACACATATTGTATACATATTTCAAATAGATGTCAGGGCCATGAACCCTTAAGCTAGGCCAACAGGGTGGAGGCTTTTCAATGGAAAACAGATGTGTTCACAGGCAACACACACACACACAGTACTAGGCAAAAATCAGAGACCATTATTTTATGTACCAGTCAAACCAGTTATAAGGTTTCTCTTATTTCTCTAGTGTCACAGAAAAGCAGGGAGCGTATACTTAACGTAAACTAACTAAGACTATAAACTAAAACTAAATGTGATAACATGTCCGTCAGTGTGATGTTTCCACTCTTTACTTTTGTGCACTTTGTTGTCACTTTAATTCCTCCATCTTTACCATCTTAAAACCAGTTACAGCTGTGTTCTCCACACAAAAGCTGTTCCCAAATCATCCACTGGCATTATTACCCTTCAAAGAGAAAGTGACATTCACACAAGCAGCTACCCAAACTCACCTTAGCTGCCTTTCAGATGTCTTTCTCATGTTCATCTAATATTGTGAGATAATTCTGCAGTGATTCAATATTAGGCCCCTTGCTGCATAAGGATGAGGAAAGTCAAAATAAGTGGGATTAAAGGAGTTTCCAAAACTGGGCAAAAAATGTGTTAAAAGTTATAGAGAAAATAATACTCCTAACAACCGTGTAAAACTTGGTAGACCACCAAAACTGTGACTGTAAGGTCTAAAAGAATGTGTAGCTGTCAAGAAGACATTACTTAGAAAAGTAAATAGACAAAAACAAAGAAGGATCTGCACTAGAACACAGAAACTGGACCTCTAAGGAGTAAAGTTTTATGAACAGGAAGACTAAACTCGGATTCTAAGAAGCAGAGAATGCAAGACTCAACATCGGAGGTCTGGAAAAAAATTATTTTCTGTAAATTTCTTTGAAAAACTGAAAACAAAAGTCCCCTTAAACAGAATGGAGGGCTCTAATAAAACCCGAAGGTAGACGCTCTATAGTGAACAAGTTTATATTATATTTACCTGTTCACTCTTTGGTGTAATTTTCTGTTTGTTATAAATATTTTCATTTTTCCCCCTTAAGCTGATGAATATCTCATTCTGACAGGAAAGAAGTGGAAAATGAAAGAGTGGTTTCTGACTTTTGCACAGTAGTGTATACATGTGCACACAGATGCAAAGCCACACATAGAGAAGCGCTATCTGTAAATTCTGGTATATGTGCTGTAAAAATAAAATACAGCACTCCAAAGAAAACACCACAATCCAAAATCCACGCACAATTACACTTACACACACAGACATATACAGACATATACATATGAAAGATGTTCTTGTCAGCACCTGTAGTCAGTTGCAAGGTGATCCTGCTTAGCATGATGTCATCACTTTCCAAAGTGTTTTGTAAGGTGTTTCCAAAGTGCTGTCCAACCGAGCAGCTTCCCACTTGTGCGCACACAGACACACACACTGCGTCAACATGCCACATTGTGTGAGCTTACCTCATTAATCTAGTTCCAATAATAGAAGCATGGATATCCCCTTAATATGCCATTCCATACCTGATTTAGTGCACACACATACACAACAAGGCCTCATTCTGTGAGGAATTTAGGCTGTTTGGAATCTCAAACATTACGTAGTAAGCTCACTAGATGAGCGTATAAAGTAGAGCTATTTCTGGAACACTAAAAATCACTAATCATTTGTTTTTTCTTTCACTTTGCCTTGTACTGCCCAGCCTTTGTTTCTTTTTCTAAAGCATAGACATTTGATCCTCGTTAAGGTATTTATATAAGGTATTTGGTGAAAAATCACATATCGTCAGTCAATCAGCTGAGACGTGTTTGGTGCCCAGAGTTTGCTCCCTTAGTTTGGTACTCTACAATGGTCATGTTGCTAAATTTATATCCACAAGTTTAGAACTGTACAAACCACATGAGCAAATCATCACACTATATCAAGTTATTCAGTAATCCCAGTAAATAGACTTGCTTGTGTGGTTTTTGTGTGTATGACATATAGCTCTTCAAATGGGCTAAATCCGTTCATAGCGGTAATATATTTTGTCTGTTTTGTAGACAGCACTTTGTCATACATTTGAGGCAAGTTTGTGATGATTTAGGTGTTGCACTATGCTAATTGAGGGCCTATAAGCTTGTCAGTTTAGCTTCACCGCTTCAGAACAAAACTAATGCTACAAACATGTTTGCTATATTTGGGGAGAATTGTTTGAGGTAATTGTTTACTACTTCAATGCAGTTTGAGACAAATGTGTGATGAGTTAAGTAAATTAGTTTACTTTGTGCTAATTGCATGAGCTTGCATTGCTTGTTACATCAGACAGAAAATAGAAATAGAACATTTTCAGCAAACCTTTGCTAGTGTCTCCCCGTGTTCTCTACATTAGCACTCACCCAACATTAGCAGTCATCATGTGGATGGCACAGGTCACATGGGAGGAATTCCCCTGAAGCACAGACACTCTGAGTCAGGGATTAGCTCCTTAATATAGAAGCCTGTCAGTTGGGAGATCCCCAGGTTGCCCAGGAACTTAATTCTAATTGCAGAGACACACACACACACTTCATAACATCACATACACTACATCATATACTGCTGTCCAAATTTTGGATCTACTGTAACTCAATGAGGGTGGCAGGGTGGTGCAGTGGGTAGTGCCGTCCCCTTATAGCAAGAAGGGCCTGGGTTGAGTTCCTGGCATCTGGGGTTTGCCCTGTGTCTGCATGGGTTTTCTCTGGTGCACCTGTTTCCTCCCACAGTCCAAAGACATACAGTCAAGCTGGTTGGGGATGCTAAATTGCTCCCAGGTGTGAATGTGTGGGTCTGCCCTCTGATGGACTGGCAGCCCATCCAGAGTGTTTCCTGCCTTCTGTCCAATGACCACTGGGTTAGGTTCCAGCATCCCCATCATAATCCAGAAGGATAAGCATCTTAGAAGATGAATGTAAATTAATGTTTCAAATATGTTATGCCAGCTTTACACTACTTTACGCCCACTGTCACAGACAAATTTCCAATGTTGGAATAAAATCATTTGTCAACATGCTCTGTTCATCTTGATCATTTGGTGTAAGGTGGTCTGGATAGCTGTCTTAACTATCCAGTTAACTTTTTCTCATCTTGATGTTCTGAAAAAATCAACTGTGTTTTATATTATCACAAGTTTATAGTCTTGGCTCATGTATAGTATAAATAGTGATGCAGACATTGTAAATAACCAATAGGGGAGTTCTGTCCAGCACCTAAAAGGAAGCAGCAAATCGCCTATGGGATGATCTGTGGCAGGTAGGTGAAACATGGAGGAGATTTCAGGGAGGCCTTGTAAAACGCTGTACAAAAGGGGGAGAAAATGGTGGAGCAGTGGAGTGAACAAGACTGTCTCTTTGACCCATATGGCACAACCGTGAGTTTCCTGTCACCGCAGAAACACAAACTCTGCACAAATGGAAAGAAAAAGGTATAATGCATATACATTACATCTTACAGAACAATCATTTTGCTACCATCATGCTCCATTGTTGAACAGTTTTTCTGTTTCTTGTAAATTTCCACCAGAAGCATGATGGGAAATAATCTCAAAAGGAATCTACTTGCAGTCTTGCAGATAGGGACTTTGCAGGATTCTCAGTCTTTGCAAAATCATAGTTTGCGACTAAAAAGCTGTTAGTAATGACAGATTGTCTTTCGATGGGAGAGAGTGTCAGACTTTCAGTTTTTCAAAGAAGTTCTAGTCTTTCAAAAGTATTTTAAGGTCTTCCAGTGTTTGGTTAGCTTTAGTCTTGAATACTTGTATCTTGAATGATAAACAGAGCTGTAGATGATTCCGTAGTGCAGGCGTGGTTCCAGAACAAAATCAGAGGGTGTTGGTGTTGGAAATAAATGAGGTACATCCTTGAAAAGTGTCTGGTTGTTTAAAATGTAAAGAAATATGCAGGTTGTATTTTAAAGTCGGTGAATGCGGGTGGCATTTAAAATGGAAGAATCCAATAGATTAAGAAGATTACCACAAGCTTAAAAAAAACAACTTGCACTTAGGATGCTCTGTTGAGTCATCATGAATAACAGAGTATAATACAAACATAATTGTTTCTCTCGAATATTCAAATACTACCTTTTGTAATCAGTGCCATGATGTCCATGATTAATATCACACTATAAATGTTTGATTATTTTCCCTGAACATTCAATATGCTAACATGAGGATGCTACCAGTATCAAGTATCAAGCACAAAATACAGTTTACCGTGACTAACATACCACCAGAGTATTTCTGTATTCCTAAAAAGTTATCTGTGTACCGTGCTTGTTTAGGTATTTACTGATTTAAGATATGTCTGTTTGTTGTTCCCAAAAAAATGTGAATGACTGAAGAAAACATTTAACGCTCCCACCGGTGTTTATAATATTTAAATCTACGTCATGTAGGTATTATTATACAGTATACTAACAAAGATTTCATAATTTAGCAAGTGATTTCAGACTTTTGAATGGTACTGTAATCTCACACACACACGGACACACTAATGCACCCCCCTCCCACATTTATAAGCCCTAACCTTTCCTTAATCGCCCCTTCTCTCCCCCTACTGAATTGCAGCCAGTCCGTCTGCTGTATTTTTAGCGTCAGATTAGAGATGTGGTTCCACCTCACTGCCGTTGGTCGCCCCACTGCTGTCGTCTTGCCTTGATGACATCATTTCCATGTTTATCCAGGCTGAGCTGGCATAATTCAGGGGGCTGCTCCATCCCCTTGTTACCAGAACCCCCACGGCACGTGTTGTTTTTTTTTAACATGAAAACATAATCCTCTCCAATACGCTTGCACACAGTAACAAAGGCTGGATTAGAATTAGTGCAGAATGCTGTAATCACGCTCTCTACAAACAATACGATATCTGCCCTGGATTTGCAGGAATGCTGCGTAGTTGTTCTTTGCGTACTCGGTAAGTGCGGCTACTTTTAAACCAAAACACAGATAATCCCCAGCTTCATAAATCACACGTTCCAGAACTTTCTCAATCTGCCCAAAAATAGCCACTCTCAAGCCTCCAGCTACATGATTGATATTAAAAATAGATTAGGCCTAAAAAGAACAATGCACCCAAAATCTGGAGCTCTCAACAAAGCTACTGGGAATGTGCTTGGAATAAAAACCTGCGTGAGTTAATCACAAGAGAAGAACATTACAGTTTTTTCATCTTGGGAAAAGGAGGCCTACTGTTTATCAGTATGGACAACTAAGCAGCTGGCATTCTGGTTCAAGAGTGTGCTATGTACATCAACGAGTGGGAGGCTACTATTTTATAAACAGCAGTACTATTCTAGGTCAATGGTGCCCAGTCTTTCTCTGTTTCCCTTTAGTTTCGTTTTTGGCGAGAACCTGGTGATATGATATAGATGATGATACAGGGTTTATGATTCAATAAATTGCGATACTGTAAGCAAGCCGATATCTTGTGATTTTAAATCTAATTATATGAAAACTGTCCTAGTATAAAAGCCCACAATCATATGTATAGGTTTGCTAATGCTAATGTTAGCAGTCTGCTCTTTCACTATATGTTTATATTGGGGTGGAAAAATCTTATGGCTAAATAAGTAGCACAAAATGAACCACCGTCTGCCAGAAGTCTTTCTTTTGTTTAAAAAATAATCAGTGCTTTTTATGAGAACTGAATCATCAATCAATTGAATGCTATAATGCTATCAATTGAATGCTATAATGCTAGGGTTCTATAATGCAGAAACACTGAGGAGTGAACAAGACTGTCTCTTTGACCCATATGGCACAACCCTGAATTTTCACCAAAAAAACCCCAAAAAACAAAACAACACAAACTCTGCACAAATGGAAAGAAAAATGTATAACGCATATACATTACATCTTACAGAACAACATTTTGCTACCATCTCACATCTAGCTCATGTACCATTGAGAGTAACCAGTTTCTTGAATATCTTCAACTCAGATCTATTTTAAACCTAAAATTTAAAGACAGAAAAGCGTATTAGACCTCACTCCATCAATCTCAGAATTCCTCAGTATTTCCTCCTAAAACAAACTCTTATCAAAAATGTATAGATGCCTATCTGAAATAGACCAAACAGTCTCAGCACCACTGGAAAATTGGGAAGATGATCCCTCAGTCACTCCCACTGCTGACTTCTGGATGCACAAGAATACATTTACCACAACTAACAACACTAACCTTCATTGTATACAATATAAAGTAACTCTTTGACCTGTCTGCTAATTTGCACCATGATATTCTGTGGCATCTTTTTTTCTTCTCAGAACAGACTACTGCACACACACAGCTGTGGCCAAAGGCTTTTCTGCTCCATTGTTCAACAGTTTCTCTTCCTGTAAATTTCCACCAGAAACAAGATGGAAAATAATAGTTTGCNATGATATTCTGTGGCATCTTTTTTTCTTCTCAGAACAGACTACTGCACACACACAGCTGTGGCCAAAGGCTTTTCTGCTCCATTGTTCAACAGTTTCTCTTCCTGTAAATTTCCACCAGAAACAAGATGGAAAATAATAGTTTGCGACTAAAAACTCTGTTAGTAGTGAGAAATTGTCTTTTGATGAGAGAGAGAGTGTCAGACTTTGTCTTTCAAAGAATTTCTAGTCTTTCAAAAGTATTTTTAAGGTCTTTTAATATTTGGTTAGCTGTTTGGTTTTAGGCTCTAACTTTATTGTACTAGCTAGGAGACATAGGAACACTAAGCATGGTTTTAAGTGGCTCTGGATAAGAGCGTGTGCTAAATGCCATAAATGTAAATTCTATAATGCTATGATTTTACAATGCGGAAACACCGAGGTTCTAATTACAATTCAACAATGGGAGATATGATAAAGGGGTAACCAAAGGAATAAAAGGGGAAACTAGTCTATAAATCAACAGGCAGACAAACAGAGCTGACCAAAAACTAGAACCCATCAATCAAACACCAAAAATGCGCAAGGGAATAAGGGAAGGACAAGGACAGTAAATATTCAGACAGAAAACAAGACACAGCTGTGGGTAATAATTACACAATGGATATATAAACAACACACAGGTGATTGAATTGACAGGTGGGTGGAGCTACTGTTGAACGAAAACACCACAAGGATGAATAATTGAGCAAGCTTCATATAAGAAAGACCACATTTCAAACTTTTCATCTCTCAAAGCTGACGTCATATAATTCCCCGTATCTGGCTTGAATGGATTAAATGAAATATAGTTTATTAACTAACTCAGCATGAACAGAGAAACCTGCTGGCATAAGAGAAAGACCACAACTAAAAACTGATTCATTTCTAATGCTAATGTCATACATATGTCCACAACTTTTCACACCCTGCCAAATTCTCCTTCTCCCCCTATTCCTCTATATTTCAACCCCTAACCAGCATTCCTTCAGCAAGAGAGGGCCCAGCAGCCACTGTAACACAGAGGACACTCAGAACTCTGAATTCTGTGAGTACGGTTCTGCAGTCACATGTCATGCTAAAACTATATACTGAAGAAAATGTTTCAAAGACAAAAAGACATCTCACTGTGTGCACATTCAACAATCAGAATGTAGGCAAAACTTTTGATTTCTATACATATACGGAAGCCAACAGGCTTCTAACACTCCTGCTTTGGATGCAAACCTTAGCTGGGTGAGTTATACAGGGGCTCTATTGAACCTTTTCAAGCTAGCTCTATCAAGGGAGCTTTACTTTGTACATGCTGGCATACACACACACACAGAATCACACAGAGCCCAGCTGGCATCAGTCTTTTTAGACCCTTAAATGTCGTCCACATTTACTAGTCCAGGAGGACTCTGTGGCTCTGAGCCTCTATTACCTTTGTCCACTGAGACCAGTCCAGGCACAACCATTAACGTTCACTTTGTTAGAACCATGACCAACAGACGCTCTGCCTCTCTCATTAGCCGTTTCTTATTAGTCCCTGCTAAAGCCTCTCTCTCTCTCTCTCTCTCTCTCTTTCTCTCTCTCGCTGTCTCTCAGAAACACACACACACACACACACACACACATATACACACATTCACAAAGTGGCTTTTGTTGTAAGAGTTTATGAGGTTTTGGGCGAGTCTGTTTTGTTTGTTCTCCATAAAAAAGCCCTCAACCGAAACTGAACCCAAGCCTAGACTAAAGCCTCTGAGGAGATGACAAATTCAGGACTAAAGAACCTTACCTGGAACAGCACAGACATAGTGGATGTAGTGCAGTTTGGACCCAGCTAGAAATGAGTTGTTCTAAAACTGTTCTGAGAATATGCAATGCAATGTTCTAATAATGTTTTCAGACAGAAAGTTTCTTTTGATTCCCAGAATGTTCTTTCTAAAGATAGGAGAACGTTCTCTAAAGACATTCTGTACTCTGAAGTAACATCTCGGTAACATCCATGAAACTTTTTCCGAATGTTGTGCTGAGAATGTTCTTCTTTTGTGATCATGTAACATAATCTGTGTTCTTTGAACATTAGATTAAAACATTTCCTTTAAAATGTTATTAGAACTTGTATGTAACATTAACAAAAGTTTTGGGAATGTTCCCTGCTAGCTGAATCATTGTGATGCATCTGTCTGAAGATGGTGATTTTATAATTGATTATAATTTCTAATAATAATATGCAGAGATATTTTCAGTACCTACAAAGTCGGCCCATAATTCTGTCTCATAAGACCACTTTGTACTTACACTGTAGCATCATCTTCCATCAGTTGATGAAGACACAGCACTGCTTTGACACCGTTTTGTAATCACTTGTCAATTATGTTGAAGATGCTGCTCCCAGTTAATTCATTTAAGGGCAGATATCCAATGAAAGGAGGAGTAAATGTAAAAGGCTGAAGCTCTTGACAATTAAGCAAATATTATGACCACCACCACAACCACCTACTCCCAGCAAGAAACCACATTCGACAACAAACAAAAACAAAGAATTAGCATTGGTGTTGCATTCCACTACTGGAGATGCTCTTGGCGAGTAAAAGTAAGAAGAATTGCTGGACCAGCAATGTTTGATCAATGATCGGGTAGACACCACAACTTTCTGGTGATATGTTGCCCCCATATTCTTTGGAGTATGAATTTGGCAGGTTGCGTCACCTTACGCATTGCTCCTTTAAGTTGAACAGCCCTAGCTCTTATATCAAATAAATTTTCCAAATCTATAATAATGTTCAGGGATGACTAAGATCTGCTTAAATAAAGAATGTTCAGGATCTTTTTCATTGTGAAATTATGAAGAAAACTACTGTATAAAGTAATACCTCCAATCATGTGTGTATTTAGTATATTCATTAGTTACTATTCATTCTGAAATGCAAGAATAATCTTTGCAATTATCATTGCGGTGAAATGTGATATTCCACAATGCACTGAATCACAAATAAAATGAATCATTAATGATGTATGTCCATCACATAAGTAAATGAACCATATTTTATACAGTATCTGAGTCACCTGAGAAAATGATGAAAAAATTACGCTATACTTTCAATACATTATGTTTCTGTACGAGCTAGCAGTAACAAAATGCACCCATCCACATACATGCCTAAACTAAACTGCCCAGGTAGGTGTGTACTCTTCAGGACACAAAGGTTTCTTTATTCTGAAATTCTGGAAGACAAAATCAGGCTCTGATGTTCAGCACGGCAGTGTGTGACAGTAAAGCTGTTGTGTTAAATACTGCGGGCCATCAGATAGTCACACTGAGGAAGTAGATAGAAGGATCAGTTTATGTGACACAGCAGCTATCTCTGAGCTAGGACTGTGAGAAAGAGGTGGAGGGTCCCTAGAAAGTGCTGTTATACTCCCTACACACTTGAGCAAGCTTTGTCTGTTAGGGGAACTGCAGCCGATTGATTTATTAATTTATTTACCTTTATTCAGATTGTCCTACAGCATCATAATCCAACATGGATTCAAGAGATATGCAAAGACAGATGGCTAACATTTTCTGCAGCTTCCTGCAAAGTGAGAAACTGTCATTTACTACTCCCTGGGCAGTTTCAAGTTCCCTTCCAACTGAACATTTAACTCTCTGTGGTTTGGGACCCTTAAAATGAATATCATGTGCAGTACACCTTGCAGGGAAGTATGAGGGTGACTGGAATGCTCACCTCCAGAGTGTTTTTTTTTTATAAGCCACACCCACTGTAAATCCAAATGCGAGTCTTTGATCTGTCAGCTTCTAATTATGTTGGTAGTTATGCTGGAAAAAATAGCAATTTTCCACAATTATTCTAAATAGCACTCAAACAGCCAACAAAATCCTACTTAAAACTGGGATCTTGGATTGTAGATGATACACCACTTCACCAGCTGTGACGTATAATGTGACTTTTTGTCCTTTTATATAGGTTCCTGACTGTATCTAACTAGCAATCTTGTTTTATAAATGTTTTTGTTGAACTCTTCATGACTTTCATGAACTTTTCAACACGTTTGCTTCTGACCAAAACCTAATGATGAAATAAGAGTAATGCAATATGTGTAGAGTTAAAAATACAACAAACTAGGTGATAAAAAATACAAATATGTTTTTATTTAGTTCCCAGAAATCAACAGGCTTTCTCTGAAGGCTTAGACAGCCCTGAGGGTTCCTCACTGATTAATCACGTTGTGTACATTGTGTGCTTATGTACTGTATTTGCAGTGTGTCAGTGTGCCAGCATTGAGAACCTCCAGCACACTGCCTGTGATGACCTTGCTAAGCTTAAAAGCATTCCTTCTCTCTCTCTCTCTCTCTCTCTCTCTCTCTCTCTCTCTCTCTCTCTCTCTCTCGTGTTTGGGGTTCTGTGTAACAGTGTGAGGTGGTGCTAAATTACAGGTTAAAGGCTGCAGGGCACCAATAGTTAAACATTGCTGTACCACCCCCCCCCCTCTCTTTCTCTCCATTGCACACTAACACTCCCATTTACCAGTCTGAGATGAAGAGATAAGAGGAGACAATGCAGCACTTGTGTCTGTACGTGTTTGAGAGAGATTTTACGTGATTTTCGAGAGCTCATTTGTCTTCATAGAATCGGATCAGGAAATTTGTCCTAATGACATGTATCTGTTTTCTCTCTCGTTTGTTGAGTTTTTGGAAAAGTAATACTTGATGGTTTGGTCTTGTTGGGGCAGAACACACCATGAAAAACACAGCACAAACACTCCCTCATACAGGCACTCTAATGTACAAGTTAATGCCCCATAATGACAGGCTATGATCTTTTACAATGACTTGTGCCCTTTAGATGAGAGAGAGAGAGAGCTGAAGAGAGGAAAAGGGAGCTGAAGAAAGGCAGTATGAGAGAAACAGAAAGAAAATGGCATGAGAGAAACAATAAGGAACATGGAGAGAGAGAAAGATAGAGAGAGACAGAGAGAGAGACCCAGAGAGAGGAGGCATGAGAGAGACAGAAGGAAAATGGCATGAGAGAAACAGAACGAGAAATAGAGAGAGAGACAAACAGGAAGAAAAGAGAGACAGAGATTAAAAGAGAATAAAAGAGGCAAGGAGAGGGAGAGAAAGAGTGACAGAGACACAATGTACTGAAAGAGGACGCATGGAGATCGAGAGAAAGAAACAGTGAGAGAAAGACAGAGAAAGAGAAAGAGAGAGAAAGAGAAAGACAGAGAGAGAACAGAAATAAAAAATAGAATATAGAAATAGAATAAATAGAAAAAAGAATAAATGAGAGGATTTTTATTGTAGAAAAAAGAAGAAGAGGAACTTCTTGTTTAGAATGTAATGTTTTAAATATCTGGTTTGTTTCCAGATGTTTCCTCAGTGCCCCCAGCCATCGCATGGATTTGTTACATTACATCAGCACATCTGATTTAAGTTAACAAAGCACTGATTAACCAAGAAGACACTAGATGAGAATAAGAGAGAGACATAGACATATAAAATGAGAGAGAGAGACTGATGGTTCTTCCCAAACAGGTAGTCTGCAGGGCAGCAAGCCTCTTTGCCATTTGGCCCACTGCCAGTTTCCATTAAAGGACATAAAGGACATCTTCATTCGTCATGGAGTGACTTACTGCTCCTGCATTAAAATCCAGACTCCATTCTCACAGTCTGATCAATGACTCAGCTCCCGTCAGCAAATAAGACAACAGCATGTTAATCAAACACTGCTTTAAATAAAGGGCTTGTTCTTATAGCAGATAACAGTATATCATGTGGAAAAGTGGTGGAAGCGGAACAAATATCCCCACAAAACAGGTATCATACGCACACACGGAGCAGATAGAGTTCAGAGTGATTTAGAAAAGGAAGGGAGAGGGAAAACGCTGAGATTGCTGAGAGATAATAAGATAAAGATGTCTACGTGTTTATGTAAGTGTGCAATGTGTGGGGTTGTCCCTGTGCGTCTTTGTGTGTGTATGTGTGTGGTCAGGTTTCCATGGCTCTTTGAGCCGGGGTTGAGATTTTCCAGCTATCATTCAGAGCTGGATTATCTCTGAGATTTTGCTCAACAGTCTGCCAGGCTAACAATGACCTGTATGACTGCTTGTGTGTGTCAGTAACCTCCCGAAGCTGTACACAGAGCTTTTGGGACCTAACCCCCCATCCTGACCCCCACCCCCTTAATCAAATACACAATCATAAGGAGAGCCCAGCAAGACCTAACACTGAAGTATGAATTCCTCACAGAGCCACAGTCATTAAGATATAACAGAAAACATGAGCAGTGTACAGAGTATAAACAAAGTGCATGAACAGATGTCTGTTGCATATAAATGGAGGTTTTAGCTTTTATATGGTCTTTATTAAGTGGCTAACTCAGCATTCTGACCGATTAAACTGAATTTGGTTGACCAAACAGATTTTTTTTTACTGCTCGTTGCAGTTAATTCAACACCAATTATGCATTTACAAACCAACTCAGCGTCATCAATAGAGATGAGCAATCTGATGATATTTTATTGTTATCGTGATGCACATGGAGAATCATGTTTCATTAGAAAGAAAGTATAATTAGTCCTGTTTACCTGGACTTGTGCAGAGCAATAAGAGTGTGGCACTACTAATGCATTGTGTCTGTGTGTCAAAATACCTTGTAACCCAGAAATGTCTTTAAATATTATGATATGTGTGATATGGTATTTCTGCAACACGCCAGAGCACAGTATCTTAATGTTTGCGACAAAGCCTCAATCTCATTCCAGTGCAAACTTCGCTGACACTATGAATGAAATGGCTCGTCTTTGAGTTAACATAGGTGTCTTTGGTTAAAGGTGCCATAAAATGCATTTATTCCACATGCCTAAATAGAAGCCATGTGATCTTGTTTGGGGTGAAAAACGCCCAACTAGGCTGTCAGACTATTTGTGCTAACTATGCTAAAATTAGTCTGAGGCTTTCTAGTAGCTAATGTTACTTATACTAGCTACCTGATTTCGATCCCAACATCAACACAAAGTCAAATAATGTTTAAGAAACTTTCAGTTTAAGAGGATCTGGGTTCAGCCAGCGGAAAAATGGTCACACAGCATGGCTGCTACTTGTAGATTGCTTTTGGGGTTGGGGTTGTGATGCCAATAAAGGTGGAACTGCTCCTGTCTTCAGCCTCTTGAAGTACTGATCTCTTTTTATTTAAATATTACAATACAAATACAAATGTGCTCGGATTGTGAGGTTTTCCCTCAGTAGAATACAAAGCTGACATTTTATTATTTTGTGTTATTGAAAGAGGGAAAATAAAACCTCTGTTCTGTGTATTGCCTTATTGTCTTAAGTATCCAAGCACAAGCACATTTTTGAATACATGTAGCTTCATATTTAAAATATATTTGCTGGAAATTTGCTGGCATGCTACTAAGTAGATGAAAAGCTGTTGCAGGTAGTAACGGTTGCTAAGCAGTGTTTGGAGGACTAGGAAAATGCCTGGAACATTGATAAGTAGGAGAGTTGATTATATAACAGAAGAAGCAGATACGATTCATGGCCATCCCAAAACATGGGCCTGCATGCATGTGCATACACGGCATACCCAGACGCTATGGCACTGTCTGTGTAAAGCTACTTTTGGTCAGTTTTCCTGATGTGGGTTAACCCTAGCTTTAGGCTAAATTGCAGTGCCAATAATGAACCATCATTGAAAATTCTTTTTAGACATTTACATTGGACATTCCATTTACAAAGTTATGCAGTCATTCCTTAATCCACAGTGTGACTGCCGGTGACTGGCTAGAATTGTCCATGCAAACAGACAAGCAACTCTGGTCTGGCAGAACTCAATCCACATTCAATGCATGAAGCCCCACATGCATATCCACATATCCAGTTGTCAACAAGGCACCGAGCAGGTTGGTGGTGGTCCCATACTAGTGTGGGATATGTTCTCATGGCATGGATTGGGTCCACTGGTCCACCTAAACATGTCATTGATCGGTGCCTGCTATGTTTCACTGCTTGGTGACCATTTGCAGCCCTTCATGGACTTCATGTATCCCCACAATGATGGGATATTCCAGCAGGATAATGCGGCATGCCATCACGCCCAAGTTGTCCAGTATTGGTTCAAGGAGCATTCTGGAGAGCTCTGATGACTGGTGTGGCCTACATGACATGAGCCCAAGGCATTCTACTATCACACCTCATTTGAACTCCGATATTTCATGTCTCTTTGCTGTGAGTATCCTGGCCAGTGTTCAACCGCACTCACAAGAAAACACCTTACAACTTATACAGATGTGAGGGTTCCCAAGCTGTCCCCTGAGGTAATGCCACTTTATAATCAATTTACATACTGTTATCCCATGATTTTTGGTATGTCAGTGTATTATACAGATTATTCAAGGTGAAATGAAATGTCGAAACAGATACTGAGGTGAGGAATGTTAAAGTTTGAATAGCATTTTGTATCTAGAATAGAAAAGGTCAAAAGGTCAAGGGGCTTTTAAAGGAGAAGTCACCGCAGCTGGACTGCTCCTCTTACAGCACCATTAATCACCATATCATGTCGTCTCTTTCTCTCTCTATCTCTTTCTCCATCTCCTCTGCCAAAACCACAACAGAGTGTTAACCGTGGGATCGACTGAGCGGAGATGTTTGATGTATGAGTGTATGTGAGTGTGTGCTTTTTCAGTTGCCAAGGTTTTCCAGGCCAGGTATGTCGAGCCACTTCTGAGATCAAAGCTGATATGCTTGCTTCTTATTACTGCCACCTCACTGAATGGCACACTCTGAATGCCCCTCCCTGACGCCCAATGTGAAAGGTGCCCCTTGTGCCAACATTCATGCCAAAATGACTCACTGATCTTGAGTTATGCCAGCACTGCTGAAATTCTAGCATACAAGATACAGTACTGCTCTTTTGGCCTACTGTGGTCTCCCTTACATTGATAATTCAGTGAAAAATCGAATGCACACAGTCTTCACCCTCACCCCAGATGTGCTTAATCAGCTCAGACTCCTGAAGTCTGCATTTTTAGCTTTGCATTAAAGCTATGAGGCTAATCTTGCTAATAACAGCAATCATGATAACTGCAAGCCTAAATCATCACACCCTTGCCTGAAACCAAGAAGAGTTTTAAGTGATCTCAAATAGACCTGCTTAAGTGGTTTCTGAACCTGTTATCACTATGTACAGAAATATATGGGCAATGTTCAGGCTTCAGGATGGCTATTACTGTTCTTTTCTGCTACAATATTCATTGTTATGTGTCAAACCTATTTAAGATTTGCTTAATCTGGTTGCAGTTTGAGGCAATGCATAATGGTTTAGACATGCAGTCTGCAGCATGGTACTTGGTGTGCATAAACCTCATTAACCTACCAGTAGCACTGGTGGTGCAAATTTGATCTGATAAGTGGGGGGAACCAACACTGAAAGACTGTAGGCTAGACAGATTGTTAGCACGACATCAAATTACAGTGTTACCATATTCCCACAATATCTATTGCTTTTTGTGTTAACACTAAAACATGAATACACACAATTTTACTGACAGGAAATACATATGTAGATATTTTCTCAGGACTGTCAAGGTATAAGCAATGTAAATGTACCCTCATTGGTACAATGATTTTGTGTACCCTGAAGATTTTTTCCCAGACTAAGAGATACATATTCATTTCTTTTCATAACCTAACATTTTAAAACAGAGTAATACATTGAAATAAACAGACTGGAGACAAGAGAGGGTGTGTAGAGTCAATAGAACCTAAAATAATTAATTGTATTGGACGACAGTTATGTTCCCTAATTAAAAGGAGAATACTACCCCTGTGACGTGAGGGGTCCCACCCTGTGACAGTTCAGTACCTTTTTATCAGAGCGTGTAGGTAGATATTAAAGGAAGACGTTAGGCTGCTTGTCCTGCTGCACACTGACAGACTCTGTCTGGAACAGTTCCTTGGGCGTGATCCTGATTGGTGCAGGAGATTCAATCGATAATATCAATAATAAAAATAAAAATAAATAATAAATAATAAAGGGTACTTTAAAAAAAAAAAAAGCAAAAATTGACTGTTATTTAAAAAAGCAGGAAGGGAATCTCATCTTTGTCAGACTACTAACCTCATTCTGTTTCTTTCACTCTATCCATCTACATTTCTTTGTTTCAGGTGATAACAGTGAGCAGCACAATTGGTAAGCAGTACAAGTGATACAGTTACAGATACATTTTCTCATTTCATTCAAAGCTTTTGCACCGACCTTCTGTATCAGTCATTGGACCTTCAGGCCTGATCATCCACCGCTTAAAAGACTTGACCAGAACTCCCTCACCAGATAAAAGTATGTACGTCTTCTAAGCAACTATACTGTTAAAAATAAAGGTGCCAAACAGAACGATTTGCTCTATTACATAGATGAGCAACTTTGGGTTCCCTAAAGAACATTTCAGTAGAGCACAAAATAAGATGTAAAAAAGATGTGTGGAGAACCCTTATATTGTAAAGAAGCTCCACATGCTGTAAAGGTTCTAGGAGGAACCCTTGAATTGGTGTACATCATGCAGAGGCTTTTCAGACCATTAACATGTTCTTTAGACTCACAGATCTCTTTTACAAACAAGGTTTTAGTCATCATACCTCTCATTCATAGCTCAATGAAACTACACTTGTATATGTTTTATTGTGTTATAATAATAATTTTTTTTTTTATTGTGGGATCTGCTACTTGCTCCGTCGTTCTGAAGGGTCTTTAGGGGCATGGTATGCAATGCTGTTATTCTCAAGTTTGTCAGTTTGAGATGTTGACTCTGTTGAATTGTGTTGGGCTGTGGTTTAGTTGGTGTGGGTTGTGTGTTTACCATGGAGAGAAGATATACTGCTATAAGTAACCCTCCCCCTCTATTCTGTCTGTTTCTCAGTGGCCATTTCTGCTTTGTTCAATAAAGGAGCATTTCCTTGGGAAGAATTCATGCCTTTTTCTGGTTGACACTACAATATCAAAAAAGTGAAAACTGCAGATTAGAAGCAGTCAAAACAGAATGCATTATGAAACTCAATGCTGATTTAGTATGTACAGATAATTAATTATGGTAATTTATTCTAAAATATTAATTAATTATAATTATATTAAAGTTAAAGGCCTATCAAAGCCAACATTTACATTTGTGCCACATTTCCTTGTGAGGTGAGAGCAAGTTAAACCTGTGAAAAAAAAGTGATAGACTTTTTCATCCTAATCTTATTTACAGCATCGGTCCGGTCAAGGAGTGCACACAGTGTGTTTGATGTTTCCAAGCTACATGAATTCAGCCTCTCATGAGACCACATCTATTACCAGCCGGCATCTTTGTTCTTGGGCACAAAGACACGTTCATTTTTAGGGGCTGTTTTCAGAGGAAGGGTGCTAGAGATGGAGAGTAAGATAATGAAGAGATTAAAAGCGCTGGGTGTGTGTGGCTCTGTAGGCCGTATCTAGACTCTTTGGCTGTGCAGTACATCACGCTTCCCCAGGCAGCCCCACTGACAGTTATGAGAAAATCAATTTAACTTAATGCTACGCATGACAGCAGCATCTGGCCACGTGAAACGGGAGACGGCACCAAGGGCCAGCTGCAAGGGCACACACGCCTTTCATGTCCCAGTCTGTGTGTGTGTGAGAGAGAGAGAGAGAAAGAGAGAGAGAGAGAACAAAATGCAGAGAATGTGTGTGAGAGCTTGCGTGTGGGACTTGACTGCTCAATATTTGTCTCTAATTCTTGTGATATTTTGCAAGCTGTGTGACACTGCAAAGTCTCTCCTCCAATTCTAAGCAATCTCAGGCCTGCTCTTTGTGAATTAGCACTTATTATTTCCATTTTTATTGGCCTTATTGCAACATGTGATCCTTGCATTACATTTCTGTTAAACCTCTGTTTCACTGAGAGGTTCAAGTCTGCACTTTTTTTTTGAGTTTGTTTTGTTTTATGTCAAATATTAAACACGCAGCACAAGTAGTCAGTACTCTGTTCAACACATTTATGTGCACTTGGGTAATCAGATAATGTGAAATGAGTCAGGCAGTAATCAGAAAACTGCTTTGCAACTGTCATATACACCCATAGAAAAATACATAAATGTAACATAACGTAAAGCTCAAAATTTGTTATGTGTTTTTTTAAACAATTTAAAAGATGCATTTAAATTCCTCATTTTGTCAAGCATGTAGCTGGTTTAAGTGTGGCTTCAGAAGCATTTTGTTGCCATCTTACAGTTGCTGTGTTAAAAACTGCTTGTTAATTTCCAGTACCGCTGTCTGTTTTTGCACATGAACAGACTGGGAAATCTAAAAGAAATCAGAGTAAGAGCATACATGCACAGAGAATTCCAATTACAGAGCAAAAAGCCAGCTCTTTTTATCAGATCTTGTTCGGATTTCTAGGACTTAATCCTATCACATGACAATCAGATTAAGATCCGATTATTAAGTACATGTAAACACACTCAATATTTTTTCTTTGCCATTAAATGAACTCATATTACATTTTGAGTTATATATAATTATTAGTTATATAGTTACACAGTTAATTTAATCGGGAGACACATAATGAATCACATTTGCATTTGACTCGCATTTTATACTAAAATCTGCACAAATCTGCAAGAATTTCTGCTTATTTCAGTCATTTGTAATAAATAACACATACAAAATACATTCAAAAAGTGTAAGTGGAACAGCTGAATCAAAAATGCAATTGTTAATGATGAATGAATGCCAACAGGCACTAGTTACACTGCAAAAAAAAAGAAGTGCTTTATTTGTTTCAAATTTGTAAATCAGTTCCGCATGAATAAAACACATTACCTCAACCCAACTCATAAGTCGATATAATATAATTTATAATTTAATGTGGAACCAATGTACATATAAACACAAAACACTTTCTTCAGGGTGACCAGTGCCTGTTGACAATTATTTATCATTAAGAACATTAAGAACGACTGTTTCTTTAGGTTCCATAATGTAGCCGTAGCCACCTAATGGTATGCATCCCCTGCATGCAAATGTATTGTTACTTCATTTTGAATGGGGAGTAGTGAAAAATGCACATTGGGGGATCGTGAGCAGTGTGAACTTAACTTGTGTTGTGGCAAGAAAAGCTGAGCCAGCTTCAACTTTATGCAAATAACATACAAATAGTTTTCAGGACAAATAGTGTGCAGGATGGCCTTCCTGCTTCCTATAAGCAATGTTAACCAACATGGCCGTCCATTAGCAGCAGTTGAACATGATAGCCTGCACCCTGCCAGCATGGTAACATCATGTGATAGGGAGGGACATGAATGTGACTAGACTGAAGATAGAACAAGGTAAAAATCCAGGAAACAAAAGCAGTCAACAGTTAACATTGTGAAAATAGCAATATGCAAATGGGTGACTCTAGTTTCTATTTACTCTTGGCTACATTTGCATTTATACATTGTCTGAGCAAGTCCCTTCATATGATGATACATTCTGTGCTGTAAATCAGAGTAACTCTTCTGACTAAACCCATATGTTTTCCACTTATAACGCAGGCCATTCATCACAATATGCTAAAAAGCTTGACACAAACAGAAAGAACTGAAACTTAAACACAAACTGTTATCTGCTTTGAAGCAATGCAGTATTGTGAGACATTTCTCACCTTTGCACATGAGAGTGAATCTCTCAAACAGAGAGTGAAATGCACATGGCCCTGCATGGCCTAGCAAGCAGCACTGAAAAAAACATTCAAAAAACCACATCCCTTAGATCACACTTTTCTGTTTCTCATTCTGCCCCTCCTTATTCTTGCACTGTATTCTGAGCGTGCATTTGGTGTTTAGACCTGTGCCGTGCCTGCCTTCGTCCCTTTGATGTGACAGCGCACGTGAGGCGGCCGTGGATGTTTGAAGCTAAGCGTGAAGTTTGGCCTCTTTCAGCTAATGGCTCAGTTTCTCCTCTGTTTTTTCCCTCCTTCGCTCCACCGGAGCCTCTTGTTCTCCTCACTGCTGCTCTGTAATTTTCATAGCACCTGCTGCTTTGAAAATACCCCAGTGCTTTTGTAGTGACATTCAGAGAGACAGGATAGTCATTTATATGGCTGTTATTTGTCATTGTATATTTGTTTTATGTCTTAAAAGAATAACATGTATTGCGCAGATATTTCCAACATGGAAGGTATCAGCAAAAAATGTGGCTTTTTCAAACGTAGATAATGAAGCTTTTTTGTGAGCAGAATCTGATATTGAGTGCAAATGTGGATTATCTGTGATTGTCATGGTGGCTGGATTTTGTAGAAACGATGCAGTCCTTGACATGTTTTCTCTGCATAGTTTGAATTGTAAGTCTTTCAGCATGATCTCCAGAATGGTTCTGGCCTCTTTACTTGAGGTACAGCACACTCTGTAAGTATTCCAGCTTTGAAGACAAAGTTCTAAGCTGCTTAGAAAAGCTGAGCAGGAGAAAACAACAGTACTGAGCATCAGACTGAATGTACCTTTGGGTGGTTTTGAATGCCATATAGAGATACTACCATGTCACTTGTCCGAGTCGAGTCATAAGTCAAGTCGAGTCATAAGTCAAATCAAATCAAAGTTTATTTGTCACATAAATAGTCATACACTGTACAATTAGCAGTGAAATGCTTTGAAAATTGCAGATGTCCTGAGTTATTCAAGGGAGAATCTGAGTCAACATGTGACTTGAGACCAAGTCGCTGATTCGAGTCCAAGTCTGTGGTGCCATTGATTTAGAATTAATCACAAATATACTGAGGTATAAATGGTACCTTATCTTTTTTATATAATTCCCAGTGCTCAGTAAAATTCTTTTGTCTTGGTAGTTCACAAACTCAAGACCCAGTACGTCAGACTACAGACTTCACCGCTATAGTGCAGCACACTATGAAAATCTTCAAGCAGATCAACCTGTTCTTTAATGTAAGATATAGAGCCATGTGTATAGGCCTTAATCCAGCATAATCTGATGATTTCTCTGTTCAACACACCGCTGCTCAGCAGTTAGTTACCAGATTTAGTATGTGTTAGACTGGGTTTGAAATCACAAGCATCTTGCTTGCTGGGTCAATTGTATGCTTGTTTTTGTAAAGCTTCTAATGAGCTTTGTGATAAGTAACAGCGTTAATTGTGGCTTTTCTGGCATATGATGATCATTCTAAGTACAGCACCTGGAAAAACATGGGGAAAAATCATTATCAATGGTTCTGCCATAATCTATAAATTGCACTCTGTACATATGGCATTATCACTGAATGATGCCTCACATGCTGAGAAATGTCAAAGTAAAGCAGAAGAAAATGGCTTAAGGATAATAAACATCTATGTATTAGAGTAAGAGGAAATAAACCATATTGATAAAGGTTTATGTCTTGGAGGGTGTGGATCCAGCACATTTTGCTGATTTTTGGGATAGAGAGTAAAAATGTGGAGCATGTGCCGAACATGCTCTAATAGCATTATACTTTGCTTCTTATTTATTATTATTTGTATAAATGATCGTTCTGGAGTGGTGTTCATTCATTAGTTCACCATCTGCTGTTGTGCGTGTGAAGTATCACTTGACATGATCCTTGTTAGTTGTGTATATGAGTTAGTTTCATTTTTACAGGTGTGATTTGTTTGTGGTTGTACTTACTAGTTTGGTGGCTGCTGTGATTAGTGCTTAGCCTGTTAGCATTTTGGTTACATGCTTGTAGACCTGCTTTGTTGTAGAGCTGTGAAACCCTAACGGATGATTTTACTGTGCCGTATGTGATCTGTGGTTCATGTTAGTGAACATTTTATTGTTCACTGATAATTTTACAGCTACCGTCTCTCTTTCACACCTCCACATAGTGTCTCAAAGTGAACCATCTTGAGGATCTTTCTTGGTACATGAGAAATGTTTGGGTGAGGAATGTTGAATGAACCTCCACATAATAAAATCATTTGAACTGGTAAAGAACATTTGCATATTCCCTCATAGCAAGAGCCATTGTTAACCCACTGACGGCAAAGTTGGAGGTCTGCTGGTGTTTTGCTCAGCGTTTTGTGGGAGCCCCGCTGGTGTTTCAGCAACACATTAGAAAAAATACCACTTTTCATGGCTCCTTTTGCAAGGAGGAGTCCAATTCATTTATTCTTCCTTCACTTCTTTCTTTAGTTATCATGTAAATTAGTTCAGTAAATCATTTTTAGTGTCAGCAACAACATTTTTAACTAAATCATTTTAGATCAGGCCTAGTTCCTATTTTATTATTTCAGTTATTCGTAATATTTGTCTTAGTCTATTTACTAAAATGTAAAGGTGTAGACATTTACAATATGTTAAAGGAGATTAAAAACTATTAAGATTTTGTATGCAAGAAACTACTCTGGGTGGTCTTAGGGTGGACCAGCAGCAGTAAACAGTCAGTGGGGTGCCGGCCTGATCAAGCCAGCGGGCTGATGTATGTTTACTAAATGGGTTGCACATGTTTTTTGTGCCTTTAAGTGATTCTTCACATTCAGAGATCTGTTTTTCAAACATAGCTTGTTAGGGAATCAGGAATTGTTCTTTTATGGCATCACTGAAAAAACTCTTTGTGGCACCATTATTTTGTATCCTATGTGATTTACGTATCACAGTATGTATTAAATCATGACGTTGCTGCCAATTCCAATAGTAAACAGTTTAGGTTGACGCCAGTAAAATTGCTTGACTTGTATGGATGGATTTTATGCATAAAATTACAAATAAAATACCTGTAATTTAGTGAATTAATTGTTTCAGTGACAAGCACACAGGTTCACAATGTGCAGTACTGTGATCAGAATCAGAATCAGAATCAGAATCTCTTTATTCACCAAGTATGTTACACATACAAGGAATTTGTGCCAATGTGCTAATGCACAATGGTATGACAAGAATATGTGTTTGTGTGTATGTGTGTGTAGTGTGTAATGAAGACAGAGATTGAATAAAAGAGATTGAGGGAGTGTGTGTGCACCACAAAAGTCCTCACAGCGTAAATCATTAAATGTAAATGTTAGGTTATGGTTAAGGTTAAGGTTAGGGTCTGACTAGTAGTTGTTCTGGTAAGGTTTGGGTAAGTCTCCAAGAAATTAATGTATGTGTAAGTCCCCACGATCCACAGGTACAAACATGTGTGTGAGTGTGTGTGTGTGTGTGGTAATGAAGATGCTGGTGTCAGATGGGCTCAGTGGCTTTAGCAGTGCTAAAAGCCTAGCACTATTACTACTAATGGTGTCTAAGACAGCTGAGTCCCAGAACACACACACACATACACACACACACACACACACACACACACACACACACACACACATCCTGCACTCTCTTGAGGGGTCAAGGACTCACATTTTTCTTTCTAACTAATTACAATACCCCCCCCCCCCCCCCCACACACACACACATCGCTCTCACATCTGTCTCTTTATCTCTAATATCTTTTATCTCTAATATCTCTCATCATCTATTTTCACTTTATACCTCCTTACTCTCTTTGCTCTCTCTCAGTTCTCTTCACAGTGGTTGGGAATTTCTCATGAAGTGCAGATGGAGAAGTCATGCTTGATTTTAGCAGTTTAGTCACTCGGCTTGTTCCTATAAATACACAAACTGGGAGAAATATCAACATTCTTAAATTCCTCTCCAATTAGAATTCCACTGACTCTACAGTTAGACGATTTAGCGAGAGAGAGAGAGGCAAGGCAAGGCAAGGCAAGTTTATTCATGTGCCACCTTGCATACACTGCAACCATTCACGCTTTACACATAAGACAATACAAAGCTAATTCAAATTAATATTTAAAAATATGTAGAAAGAAATGAAAAGCAATCATACATTATTAAAACAACATATTTTAAAGAAGGAAAAAAAAAACGAAATTAGAAATCAAATTTAAATAGTAATTTCAGATAATAAAGTGCTGTTAGAGGATAGAAGTGCAGTAGAGCTAACAGTGAGTTAAACTGAGCTGAAATCTGCTCAAACAGGGATGTTTTTAGCCCACATTTAGAGATGTCTAGTTACAACTCATCTAATGCTCTCTGTCAACTGGTTCAATTTGAGAGCAAAATAGCAGCTAAATGCTGCCTCTCCATTCTAGTAAAACTCTGGCAGTTTCATCTTGAATCAGCTAAAGCTTTTTTATTGTCCTTTATGGGTGTCCAGTTAGGAGACCATTTCAGTAATTGTTCCTGCTAAAAATGGAGGCATGGATGAGATTCTCCAGATCTGATTTAGTCAGAAAATCTTAAATCTTAAAACTGCTTTAACATGACTGAGATCAGAGTCCATTAGTAGACCAATTTTACACACTAATTCTTTTAGTGCTTCTTGTTGCTATTCCTGAATAGAATAATCTGTGTTTTATTTTAATTCAACTGCATAAAGTTTTGTCCCATCCAGTAACTGATGTACTCTTACAAAATGAGTCTCGGATTGTCTTCAGTCTTACCAGTTTCACTCATGTCACTACACTGCCTGCATCAGTTTTAAAACTCTCATACTTGCCTACAAAGCCAAAAATGGACCATCTCCTTCCAACTTGGCAATGGCCAAGAGTCAATCTGTACCTGGAGCCCTTCGAGCTTTAAGTACAGCTCGGCTTGCCCCACCATCCTTCAAGATGCAAGGAGGACAAGTGTCCAGACTTATCCCTTTCCTGGCACCCAGTTGGTGGAATGAACTTCCACTGACTGTCCGAACAGCAGACTCTCTCGTGGTCTTCAAACACAGAAGAAACTTAAGTGAGCACTAATCAAAGTATATATTGAAATGTAATGCACTTATCTTGAGTTTATTTTATCTTCCCTCTAGATATGAGCACTGGCTTATGATTGCCAGGTAGTGCACTTCTTCTGTATTTAACTCTGTATTTTCTTTCTGAGCTCAAGGGCAATTTAGACTTGTGCTAGAAACTATTTGTGTTAGCTAGGATACAGTCTCTGACTGAACACTAAGCAGTGATAAAAGCACCTACTAAATGTAAGTCAGTGGAATGTTATGGTCAGATGTATCAAAGGCAGCACTGAGTTTGAGCAGTAATAGATTAAACAAATGTAATTAATAACTTTAATTAAAACAATCTCAGTCCTCAGTAGGCCAGAATCCTGAATGAAATGTGCCTAGACAGCTAGTTATGGCTAGTAAGTTGCTTGTAGACAATCTTCTCAATTATTTTTCCAAGAGAGGCAGAGGGAGAGAGAGAGAAAAGAGAGAAAAAGAGGGAAAGAAAAAAGAAGGAGAGAGTATGACAGAACAAGAGGAGGAAGGAAGAAAAGGAGAGAGAAAAAGGGAGATGGAGGCTTTTGACCTTTCTGTAGGTCGGCATTCCAAACATTTAGAAAAGCATGGTTCTGTCGTCTTCTTTCTCTGCTTTTTGTCTCTTGCTTTCTCCTCCCTCAAGTCTCTCACTCGCTTTCTAAATGGGCAGCCGTTTCAGGAGAGTCTTCAATTAACCCTCGAACCCTGACCTGTGCCTTCTCACGATAAAGCACTGTGATGAGCTGCAGTGTAGTTTCCACACAGCTTTGGGGGGTGCGGTATGTGAGTGCTTTCACACACATACACACACACAGAGTCAGAGCTGGTACGTTCTCAGTACCACTGAAACTGAGAATGACCTTTCATCGCACATCAGTTTGCACAGACAGAGAAACCAGCATGACTTTCAAGAAAAGACGGCAAAACTTTCATTTGTGCTAATATTTAAACTGAGGCCTATAAATACAAGTCATCACAGCTTGCAAGGCCTGATAACTGAACTTGAGAAATGAACTTCTTCAGATTGTTGTTCTTATAGCTTGTGTCCCTCTGCAACCGCCTTTCCTTTCAGTCCTACCAGCCTTTTTCTGTCTTGGAAGTTAGAAGTTACAGATAAAGGTGATAGTTAAACCTAGCTTGATTGCAGATAGCAGCTTTTAAACTATTTGAAATCATAGCTTGCTTTCAGCTAACACGCATGGTATGCTATCAAAAATAGAAATTAAAAGCAATCACCTTAGTGCAGTCATGCTTGCTTTAGGTCTGTATGCAGTAAGCAGTATGTGGAACTATGACCACCAGTCAAAGCTGAGAATTCGAAAACGCATGATGAAGAGAGGATGGCTGAGTTAGCTAAGCTGCAAGGCATGAAGAGTTGAGTGGGTTCTAGTTTCCCAACAGCATTTGACCTGAATTACTTTTACCTGTGGAGGTACTATAAGAGAGATACTATAAGAACTATATAACTATATTTAGGTAGTATAAGAAGCGATGTATGTTTTAGCAATCTCAGAATTCGGATAATCTCAGTGACATTTGTGGGAAACACTTTGGTTTACCATGAGGTATTTTCAAAAAGCAGAGGTGAATCCAGTATGAATCTGCAATGTCTGTAGTTTTTACAAGTCTGACAAATATTTCTAGACTGAATTACTTTTTTATTTATTGCTGAACTTGAAGCCTTGAAAATAATATACTTTGTGCCATTCTGTCTGTGTTATGTAATATTAGGAACTCCAGATCTAAATAGATTTTCTTTAGGGAAGAAATAATTGCTGTATGAAAATCACTGTTATTTTGCCTCATGGTAAACCAAAATGTGCAAAATATTTCCTGCAAATGTCATTGAATCCTCTGAATTCTGAGATATAAATATTTCTAAACACGGATTGCGTCTAGTCACTGATTATGTGATTATGACACTAACAACATGGACACCTCAGAGAAGACAACAGGTGAGGAGCCTGGTGATTTTGGGGTTCATGGCTCTGGTTTCCTGAAGGCTACCAATGTAATCCAGGAATCATTGAGTTTTTTGCCTCATTTTTTGAAGTATAATTTTAAAGCCACCCTAACTAAACCTTAACTACATGCAGGGTAACACTGTTGTGCATAAAATCAGATATAAGACTGGCCACCTCACTGATTGGTAGTTAAGTTGCTTTGATAGCCTAGTAGCCTACTGTTTGACAAGTTGAGCTGGTGTTGATGTTCTATAATAGACTTGAAATACAGGCACATGCACCATCATTTTTCAATATTTTTGAAAATGTCATTTATATTTGTCATATACAAAAACTTTACAGAACTTTCTCTTGTAAAGCTAATTCAATTTAGTGTTAAAAACTCAAAACAAAAAAAGTGTTAGACAATGGTGGACACCACACAGTGATGCACAATTAATTGTCTTAAGTGTTTCATAAGGCAACACTTCTAACTGAAATGGAAAGGTGCTATAAATGCTACAAAGGATTAGCTGTTAACTACCACAAACCAAACAGCCCTATAACGACATTTACCACAACAAACACCATGATAATTAATACAAAACAGTTCATCCTGCCGAGTGGAGTGGGTGGATTGGTGACAGTATGAGCATTTGTACGCTAATGACTTGTAGTGTGCATTAATAACAGCCAGTAGTAATGACTTGTCTTGATACTGGTGGCTAACGTTCACACTTACTAAGCTATCATTTCTATGTCCCAACCTGCCACCAGCACTTTCCTGTGTTTATGCTATTTATCTACTTTTCCTTGCAACATTGTTTGCACAGATTTCTTTCAGCACACATTTGTATATCTGCTAAGAAGCACTGACATTGCACTTCCACATAGTACTCATGCAACAGATATTTAATAGTGCTTTGTCATGCTGGACAGGGGCGATTAAATGCACAGTATTACCTGGACCTTCAGCCACCAATAAACACCAATAATCTTCGTATAAATGTGATTTATATCCATATCTGTTGACTGGCGGTTTTAATTCAAAATATCAGCTCTGGACGCTGATTGGTTTAGGGTACATTTGACTTGGAAGTTAGAACCAGGTGCACAAAATGTTCTAAAGGCATGTTACAAGAGCAGCTTTCTGACTTGAGGAACTTTAGGAAATCCCTAAAATAATGTTTTTTAGTTTAGTCTGTGGGGTCAACATCAGCTAGCCTCTGGTTAGCTCTTTTAACTTTAGACTAACTGCTGTCTTCTCCAGTGATGTGAATGGAGAGAACTGGGACATTATTAATGCCGCCAAGTAAAACTGGTGACTGGTGAAAGTGATGTGTGCAAATTCATTAAAAACAAAGGTTTTTGGATGCATTCAGTGTATGGCCACATTGAACATGGCTACTGCTTGTGACTACCTCTTTCCATGCTTACTAAATCTGGTGTTCACATTAGTGGGGGGTTACTCACGTGTTGTGTTGAGTTGTACTGATTGTATGGAGTTTAACCACTCCCAAAGGGCTTACAAACAGGTTCCACTGCTCCACAGCCCAAAAGGTGCTTATTCACCCCACTTACAAACCATTTGCAGTCATATATGTGGTTGCTCCAGAGCGAAAAGGTAAAGATAAGCCAAAAAGACAAAAAAGGTAAGACTTTTTGAAATGGAATGGTGTCTGATTCCTTGATAGCCTCTCCCCACTTATTCAGCATAATGAAAGACTCACCTTACCAGGTACTGAATATAATGTATTTATGTACATTGTACATAAAGGATGATGTATGCAGTCTTATTTGACAGGATCAGTTCAGAGAGGGTGTTTAGGACAATGGATGTGTGTATGAATAAAGTGGGTTATTGTACACTTATGTTGACTGAACACAGGAAATGACGATGGCCTATATCTATCTTCTCCTGGTCCTCTGTCTTACTCAATGCAGTTTTCCATGGATAAAGGAATATTCTTCACAGAGAATGCAAACTGAAAATTTATTACATCCAGCATTGCAGAGCCTCAACATGCCCAATCTGCTCACAATAATAGAACTAACGCATAAGCCCCCAGTCCCCTTTCTCCTTACTCATCAACCCCCTGTGATTTTCCGAGAGGGTTTCGTTTTCGCAGTGAGGTGAGCCGTTTCCACCACAAGCATAAATTCCCTTGTTCCATACTGCCTAGCTTATGAGTCGCTTGCTCCCCAAAAGAGAGAGAGAGAGTCACCTCTGAAACAGCTGCAAGTGGCTGACCCCCCGGAACCTGGTGAGGCCTGCTGGAGCTGGGCCACACCACAGCCTGAAGATCAAGCTGCGTGGGTGGACAGTTCAGGGGCAAATCCGTGGGCAGCAAAGGTGGTGATGCATATTAAAAATATGCATCTTTCTCAACTAAAGCCATAAAAACTTGACTGGCCAATCCATTTGAAGAACGCTGGGCTCCTCCTAGACATTAACAGCTTCATAGGGGCAATCGTCTAAGAAATTCCAATATGAAGAGCATTCCTATCAATCATTTGAAAGGAAGACTTGACAGTTTAAGACACTCACAACTGCTGTTGATCATCAGTCAGTTTATATGCTCTTTGTGACTCACAGTGCATGGCCCCCTGAATTACTTATGGAACATATTAAAATCAATCTTCCATTCTTTTCAGGTTCCTCATATCCAAGCTTTTCCGTGTTAGTTTCTCTCGGCCTTGTTTCTTTATCCAGCTAGCATTTCCAGCTGGACCTTCTGTCTTTTTCTCATTTTCATCATAGGCTCCATGGAACTTTGTGTGGTGGCTTGGAGTCATGTGGAAACCGTACCTGTACATGCCAGCTAAGTTTCCAGTGGACCAATGATGACTGGACCTGTAAAGGTTAATCAGACTGAAGCTAATTTAAAACTGAGGTGTGCTAAGAAAATATGTAATATGTGGCATTTTCTCAGTGCTTGAAAACGCAGGCAGGAAACTGAATCTGAACATGGTTTACTTCTGCACTGGATCCTTCAATAAACTTCACATATATTGAAAAGTTGTTTTTCTTTCTGTAGTTGGACTTCCTACAAACTCTCCTTCCCCTCCTATAACTCAGAGATTGAAGAATATAAGTCTTCTATGTTTGATGGTATAGATTTAGCCCAATAACATTTATACTGCCGAAAAAACTTATACCTGGTTAGACCTTAGCTTTCAAATAAACATCTCCACCACATCATATGAGAACATAAACCATGAATCAAACAAACACTGATTTGCTTGTGGCCTCATAATTTGGGTTAATTATTGTTTGAGTTTCTCAACAGTGCCAGGCGAACCTAAAGTGGCTCATTATTCTGGTAGCATAGTAAAACAAACTAGCCTAGCGTTCCCCAAATAAGCACTGCTGGGAGATTCATTACAGGCTGTAGAGTCCTGTCATCAGTGCTGCCCATATTCAAACACATTCTCCAGACCTCCAGCTCTAACACATAAAACACACATGTTGAGAACTTTATGATAAGGTTGCATAGATTCCTACTGATTACCATTTGACGCACTGTATAAACACAGAGAAGGCTACACATACCAACAGAGCTGACCACCATTAAAGGTTCAATCTCTTATTCTGTGATGATTCATTATACAGATGATCCATTGTGCTGTATAATAATCAGAGTTATAAAATTACAGTATTTTTTGTTTGTTTTCCAACATGAGCCAGAGAATACATGTTTTTAAGGAGGAGATTAAATTTGTACTAACTCACAATGACTGCTCACATGTCAAACACTAAGTTGGGGCATCATGGGAGTTGGTTGGATAAGATGTGTGTGTATAAGATGTGTACTTGAGTTTATGGTAAGATCAGTTTGAATGAGGTGGAAACAGAATAGTTTTGTTTCAGCACAAAGATCTATTATGTCCATGTACGCTGGATATGACAGAATTGCAGTTTGTTTGTAGTTGTTTCTGAGTTCAGAAGTATTTTAAGCCATCACATAGTGCGTTGCAAAAACTGATATCTTGGCAAGTGGAAACATCTTAGCTCGAGCCAATCTGTTTCTTTCTTATTTTAAAATTGTTCAGTATGAATGGATCATACTGAAGAGCTCATTAAAACAGAGCATTGCCATAGAATGCTACTTTTGCTTTAAGAAAGTTTGCTAAGCTTTTGCCTTGCTAGGCCTTCTCTTCCAAACTGTCTCTGGAAGCAACATCAGTACAAGAGCTGTGGATCAGGAGCCTCATAAAATGGGTTCCATGGGCAAGCAACTGCACAAAAGCCTAAGATGAAAATGCAAGGGTTGGCTATAGTGGTGTGAAGCATTGATGCATCACACGTCACAAAGCTGGCAGTCTGGGTCTAACTTAAACAGAATCAGAATCCATAGGGTCAACAGTAGAGTTTGTTGCATGAAGGAAGCTGTTTTTCAGGTTTGGGCTTGGACCCCTAGTTCTAGTGTAGGATAATGTTAATGCTACAACATACAAAGACATTGTAGACAATTATATGCTGCTGACTTTGTGGGAACAGTTTAGGAAAGGTTCCTGTTTCAGTATAGAATTCACTGGTGTAGAACTCCAGTTGCCTGCACAAAGCCCTGACCTAAACCCCACTAAACACATTTGGAATACATTGGAAAGTCAAGGTTTCTTGTCTAACATCAGTGTTTGACTTGACAAAAGCTCTTGTGACTAAATGGACACAAATTCCTACAGACCAACAAAAATGTGATGTACACATGCCTTTGGCGATATACCATAAGTTAAACCATCTTAAAATACAGTTACAATAATCTCGAAATTATCAATATTAGACATAGGGATCGTGTGTGGTACGGGATCGTGTGTTGGACCATCAATGCGTGATGCCAACAGCAGTCACAGTTGGAATTCCAAACTCTTGGTCCTCCCTATCATTCAGCAAAATCATATCCAGTGCAGGCATTTCTTAGTTGACCTAACAGAACAGCACTGAGAAATATTAGGTACAGCAACAAGATTTAAGATGATTGCACTTGATAGAATATCTTTTTGTTGTGTTGGAGGTTACTATATTCCTTTATAAGCTGATAACAAGCACACATAAGATGGAGAAAAAAAAGGTTTGTTGCTGATGCCTAATGCCACAAAGGTTTCCACACTAAATTGTTTGTTATAATTTGTGGTTGCATGAAACATATTGTAAAATATGTTTAACAGCAGATCTGGCCCGTGGTGTAGGCACTACAGGCGAATGCAACATCATAACTTCATACTCTAATAATATAAACCCTAATATTTTCTGTGACGGACGCATGCACAGTGCTGCATTCCTGTGGCACATCAAACTCATTCCCCATGCTTAAATTAGGCTCACCTGCCTGTGGTGGTGGTAGTGGTGGTGGTGGAGTGAGTGAAATTGTGGCTAACGGTAAACGCAGTGATTAGCTAACAGCATAGCAGCTGCCAGTCAATATGTTGAAAAGGCTAAAACACTCTGGTGCCCAGGGGAGTAAAGATGGCAAAAAGACAGCGGTAGTGTAATGTGATGAATGAACACTTTATCTGTTTCACTGTAACAGTTACCGTCAGATGCTTGGCTGCAAAGTTAGCTAGCTCGATAATGTTAAAATAGCTAGTTAGCTAGCAGGGCTTAGCGTCAGTAACTCCCACCCTAGGGGCACCAGCCAAAATCTCCATCCAAGGGGCACAAACCACAAATGCCTAGGGCATCACATTGGTCAGGGCCAGCTCTGGTAAAATTCAATAATGACCCAAGGGCATCATATAAGATTAGAACTTTATTTATCCTGACAGGAATTCCTCTGTCAGAGGTTGTACAGAAAAATTGCAAAAACATAAGAATAAAAACAACACAATAATAAATACAGTATAACACTGTGTATAATAACACTTAATACAAAAAAATAAGATCAATTCAGTTAGAGTTGCACAGTATAGTCTATTGACTCCACTCCATGTTGACATGAAATACAGCATTACTTTTAGAACTCCCACTTTGAAGCATGCTAACTGTAGGTAATAATGTTTGCCAGCTTTTACTGAGTGTTGAAGCTACACAGCTGTATATATGTTTTGTGTATGTCTGGTTATATACAAAACGTGAAGAATGGCAATGAAAGAGAGTACATCGTTAACAGTGAATGAATCTGGGCGGAGGATAATGAGAGAAACAGAGAACAAAGGCACAGCTGGAGCAGTTTAGCGAGTAAGTGTGCATGCCGTTCCCTCATACAGGGACTGTGAGAGTTTTGCTGTAAGTTTGAGTCGGGTGTTGTGCAGGGTGGTGACCTGGGGAACTGATCAAAGTGACTGTGATAATGAACACTTTTAATTCTAGTGGAACGCTTTGCCCGCTTCCCTTCTTCCCAGGCACTCATGCAGGTTTCTCATTCTGCTTTGTCCACGTTTATCCCACATTCTCTTTTTAATCTCAAAAATAAAGATTCCTAAATGGTTATTGGGTTTAGAAACCTTTAAAAACCTAGTGGTGCAGAATTAGTTAATCCATTGAAAAGTTCTATTAGCAGCACCTTTATTATAAAGAGGACGCTTTTCTGTGATTCCTGTTTTTTCTTGTTTTATCTTTTCAGTTGTCTTTTTAACCAACCATTTTCTCTTGATTTATCCTTCTGTTCCACACTCTCCTGTTCTCTTCTGCACCACACTATCTCTAAACACCCCATTGTGCTGACCTTGCATATTTGTCCTGCATCCCTGTTTTTTCTCTGTGTATCATCCCTTTTCTTTTACTCTCCCTCCTTCCATCCCCCTCCTTCACTCATGCTATGGTAATTGCCCTTAGTCTGAGGTCAGTCGGGCCAGTTTTGGGGAGAAAATGAGGGACATAGAGCTGAAAGAGCTTGACCGGAATGTCTGTAGAAGTCTTCGCCCTGGGCATTTCCTTAATATCCCAAATACAATGAGGCCAATTTGCAGTCAAATTGCCCCCAAGAGCATGGCCTAGCGACAGGAAAGTGCCTAACCCACTAAAAATATCCTTCCCTCCTCCGTAAGTGTTCTATCAGAGGCTCCCCCCGCCAAGAAATGTTTCCAAGTGGAGGGTTTTATAGGCATCACAGGGTGAAGCCCAGTTTGACAGCTGGGTTTAACTGAGAGTGCACAAGCTTGGCAGGGCTGAAATGTCAGAATTATGCCTAATTGATCCCACATCTGCGATTGATCGCCATTTGTGTGACTCACGGTCCTCTCAGAAATGCACAGCTAATGCTTTGTGGTGAAGAGGAGTGTTTCACTCCCAGAAAGCTGTGGAACTGAAAATCCTTTCCCAGGAAATTTGAGCTCATCTTGTCGAGGAACAGGAGAAGTAAGCGCAAGGAAAGGATGGAGGGATGTGTGTGTCCCTTGTGTTGACTCGTGGACTGTGCACGCTGTAAACACCAGCACGTGTGCCACACCCACACTCCGGGTCAGGCTGTACATGTGCCACACCCAGGCTGCAGCAAGAACAGTTCACTCCCCTGTGGAGGGGTGTTCACCCTTAACCAATTCTACAGAGAGAGAGAGAGAGAGAGAGAGAGAGAGAAAGAAAGAGAGAGAATTTTGGAATTGGTAAACACTCTAAGCTGGGAGGAGATGTTAAATAACATTTTAGTTTTTAAACTAAGCCTTCAGTGTGGACTGCTATGATACTGAATGATAACTTTTAAACAACAAGTAGCAGCACCAGTCTCCAAGAGTCGTGTGTGTGAGTGGTTATCAGCCCCTTGGTGGAACACCACATCATTATGGTCCATTTGTCAAAGGTCTGCACCACCCAGAGCTTCTCCAGCTTTCTGGAGGAGAAAGGGTCATTTGAGTTGGAATACAGAAACATTGTGCAACTTCTGGACGTCAATAAAATTCCAGAAAAACTAGTGTATACAAACTGCATTAGACTTGAAGGAGACATATTTTATTCATTTACATTACATTCAGCAGCACTCAAAGGCAACTTACAAAAGTGCTTTGTTTTCCACTCAGATGCTGTTTCCTACCAGGGATGTAAATAAATGTGTAATTTCAGGACAGGGATATGCAAAGACATTTTGCAGGCATGTTGCTGTAACCTGAAAAGAAGGCAACCCCCTACTCACCAGATTTGAAGTGTCATCCATCAGCATGTACATGATTGGGTAAATATGGTCATTTAACTAACCACATAGCAATTTTCCATTTGTAAATTGTTTTAACTTTTAAAAGATGCACACTGTTAGTGTATGTTAATGCATTATTGCAGATATATAGTAGTTTGATGCTGACAGTAACTTGATTTCTGGTGAAAAGGAAGAAAGTAGGTTATGTTTAATTTTGCATGTAAAAACACGTACTAGAATACAGAAAAACTGTCAAAAAGACAAAATGCCATATAGGACTTCATGAACATATTTTCTGTCTTTGCCATCCCCTATTTCAAAATAGTTATTAGAAAAATGTACTTGATCTCCAGGCTCTCCAGCTCTCTTTGAACTGAAACTTTGGGCCCCCCGACAGTAGAGCAGATCTCTTTAACGTAATGTATAGGAATAAGGTGTGTAAGGTGTGCTTGTTGGTTGAAAATTCATCACAGTCTGAATGAAGCATGTTCAAGAACATAGCTAGCAGCTCATGTCATAAGCTAGAAAGAAGCTAACGTGCACATTAACTTCTTTGAAGCTAACATAAGGTATGCCAGTGGATTTATACAGCCAGTTTGTTTCACCTTAGAGAAGAGTTTGTTTCACCTCAGTGAAGAGTCTAGGTGTTTGTCATCTATACCTCTCGAAGGATGGTGGTTCAAGCCAAGCTGTATACACACTATACATGTTTGACGTATTATGCTTGTTTACAAGCTAGTGTCAGCCAAGCATCTTATTACATCACTTTGAAAGTAACTTCTGTTTACGTGGTTGCCTTGCTAAGATTATGCTAACTTCTACTAGCTTGGTAACAGAGATTTGCCTGTTACGTGATAAGCTAATGGTGGTGACCATTTACATTCTGTAGCGGCTCTTGGAATTAAATGCAGATTAAAAACTGTAAAATACATTTAGGTAGCATGGTAACTCTGTCAGTAAAGATTTAAACCCTGAACCTGTTTATGCATATTACTGAAGTGTTAGTATAGCTAATATTGTATGCCCAGCTTACTGACAGAATTTGGTCCCATTTGCCAACAGACAGCCTGTTAACATTATTAAAAAAGAGTCTGCTGAATCAGTCAGTAATGGAAGTTTAGTCTTTGGATATCGGACATTGCATTGCTGTCCATCAGAAATGTCCAGATATGAAAAGGCAGTGAAAGTATGCAGGCCGACTGAGGGGGCATGTTGGTTTGAGTGAGCTTGTAGAATCAGAGGACTTCAGTAAACAGGAAATTCTTAAACATGCCAGATTTGCAATGTTAATACAGTGCCAGGTAATGTATATACGATCTGGAAGAGAAACGTAGTTTTGTTTTCGTTGTGTTAAAATTCTCACTAAGTTATTAGTGAGTTAAGTTATTACTCAAAACATAAAATGTTAGAATATCAGAATATCTTTTGCCTGCTATTATTAATATCTGATCCCAACACACTGATAACTGATATATAGTATACTGTACCTAAAAATAAAGGTCATGACTGGTTCCTGGCTAGACATACTTAGAACCAAAAATTGCTAAAGAATCTTAAATTCTGTGAAGTTTCTCTTGACTTTTAGAGTTTCTTCATATTCACACATCTCAAAACGGTTCTTTAAAGAACCAACCAAATAAAGTTTTCTAGGGAACCAAAAGCGGTTCTTTTATGGCATCACCCAAATAACTCTTTTTGGCATCTTTACTTTCGGAGATGGCTTTAGATGGTGAAATGCTTTAATTCAATTCAATTCAATTCAATTCAATTCAACTTTATTGTCATCATACCGATACAGGGTTGTACAGTATAACGAAACACAGTCGGTCACCTTCTCCAGTGCAGTTACAAGAATATCTGTATATATATATAAATAGTGTAGTGCAAAGACAAATAGACAAAAACAATGTGTGCAAACAGTACAGTGCGTGTACAGGACATGTGCAAAGTGTAAGAGCAGTATCAGTTAAGTATGTGGTTGTAAACAGTATAGATATATAAAGTGTACAGTGCAGGTAGGAGAAGCAGCTTAATGTTCAGGTAACAGCTAAATTGCTTAGTACAGATGTTCAGTATAGATTAATAAATATAGATAAATAAATACAAGTATAAAGTGTGGTGCAAACAGTCCTGTGAGGTAGATCCTGGTTAGAAATCAGTAACAGTTCCTTAGTGGTGTGGTCATGTTCTGGTAGGCGCTGCCGGTGTGACCAGTTTGACAGCGCTAGGGTAAAAGCTGTTCCTGAACCTGGAGGTTCTGGCTCGGATGTTCCAGTACCTCTTTCCGGATGGCAGAGGTTGGAACAGGGGATGACTGGGGTGTGTGGGGTCTGAGGAGATGTTGACTGCTTTCCTCAGACATCTCTTGTCGTAGATGTCCTGTATGGGTGGGAGGGCAGTTACGGTGATGTTCTGTGCAGTCTTTACCACCCTCTGCAGGGTCTTGCGCTCAGCAGAGGTGGTGCTGCCATACCACAAAGTGATGCAGCTTGTCAGGATGCTCTCCACGGTGGATCTGTAGAAGTTGCAGAGGAGCTGCTGTGGCAGGTTGACTCTCCACAGCCTTCGTAGAAAATGGAGGCGTTGTTGGGCCTTCCTGACAATGTGTGAGGTGTTAAGCGTCCAAGTAAGATCCTCGGCTAAGTGGACACCAAGGAACTTGAAGCTGCTCACTCTTTCCACCAATGTGCCTCCGATGTTCAGTGGTTTGTGCGTTCTTTCCCCCCTCCTGAAGTCAATAATCAGCTCTTTGGTTTTGCTGACTTTGAGGGAGAGGTTGTTGGCGGCACACCACTCTGTGAGGAGCTTGACCTCCTCTCTGTATGGGCCCTCATCATCTTTGGTGATGTTGCCGATTATTGTTGTGTCGTCGGCAAACTTGATGATGGTGTTGGAACTGTGTGTTGCGATACAATCGTGGGTGTACAGAGTGTACAACAATGGGGAGAGAACAATGCCTTGGGGACATCCTGTGCTGATTGTGAGGGAGGATGAGGTGTGTTCACCTATCCTAACGCACTGTGGTCTGCAGGTGAGGAAGTCCATGATTCAGCTGCACAATGTGTTGCTTATTCCCAGTGTGTTTAGCTTGTGGATGAGTCTGGAAGGGATGATTGTGTTGAAAGTGGAGCTGAAGTCGATAAACAGCATCCTTACATGTGAGTTACTGCTGTCCAGGTGGTTGAGTGCAGTGTGGATTGCCAGGGAGACCGTGCCATCAGTAGATCTGTTTGCACGGTTGCCAGATTGCCAGATCGCCAGATCGCTGTTGCCAGATTTAAACGCTGCATCACGTGCCTTGAGCAGGCTGCGGAAATCACTGTTCATCCATGGTTTTTGGTTTGGAAGTGTGCGAATTTGCTTTGTTTGTGTCACATCATCCACACACTTCCTGATGAATCCAGAGACTGATGTGGCATATTCATTTATGTCAACCAGAGAGTCTGTGGTGGCTGCAGATTTAAACATCTCCCAGTCAGTACACTGAAAGCATCCTGTAGCACTGACTCCGCTCCTTCAGACTGGACACGCACTGCTCTCACTGTCGCTTTGACCCGTTTCAGCAGCTGCCGGTATGTGGGCTTCATCAACAGAGAGATGTGGTCACTCTTACATGGTTAGTTGTTGCACGGTGTGAGTAGGATGCAGCATAATTTTATGATAGTTGCTATGAAGCAGTTAAAAAACTAAAAGCAGTAAAAGAAGCATGAAGCACATTCAATTAACGCTTATGTAGCCATTGAGGTTATAAAATAGATGGTATCAAGAGAGGCTAACAAAGAACAGCTGCTAGTGTTAGCTGACGTGGTTACAACTGTTTACAGAAACCTTTTGCTGAGAATGTTTGAATCTCATGTTTGCTTGTTTGTTTGTCCTGGCTCAAGTGATGCACAACCTGAAGAGCTACTAAAGTTGATCAGGAGGATTTCCTTCTTAGCTGTACAAAACACCATTTTCATGCTAGACAAGGCTGTTGTACTTACCTTGGCACTGATCTGAAAGCAGTCACTGTACTATTTACTTTTTCTAATATTTTTTCATGAAACTTATTTCACAAGGTTTAAAAGGAAATTGCCGGAAGGTTTTCACCATGTAATATCAGCCTAAGAGTGTAGCACAGAACCAAAAACACTTCTCCGGTCAGCATCTTCCAAAATCCCTTGTCCAGCGCATTTTCAGGCCAGGAACTTGACATGTCAAACAGTGGGAGCAGGTTGATTGGGTTAGTGTAAGGACGGTGGAAATGTGGGCATTGTAGTCGAACTCCTGAACTGGCGCAAACCCAGAGATGGTGTGATTGAGTGAGATGACCTCTCTCTGCAGGCGCCGTGGGGAGCAGGGCAGGAGATGGTGTCTGGATCAGTGCTGATGTTTGTCAGGATGAACATAACCAGCCTTTGTGGCTGTGGATGAATGTAGCTTATTGTGCCTTTAAGAATTCCCTTTCAGCCATTCATGCTAGACAAGGCTAGACAGGCATTCAGAGAAGGGAGGGAGGACATATCTTAATCAAAGACACTGGTAGGGACACATATCGCAGTTGTTTGTATATATGAGTGCGTGTGTGTAGGGGAATGTCCTATCTTTATCTCTCTCAGGGATAAGTAAATCCCAGGGGAGGTTAGAGGGTTCGAGCAAAACGTAATGATCAGCATCACCCTCATCAGCGTCACCCTCATATCTGCTGTTGAGTTTGACGGTTGACCTGAACTCATGATTTAAGACCCAATTTAAGAGGCACCAGCAACTTGAGTTCAAATGTGCTATTAAGACACAGACCAGCCTTCTGCCAGACATTTTCACATGAGATTTTCCCACACTGCCCAAGAGGCTAGCCACTGTAGATACTTTGGAGTTGGTCATTATAGCAATTCAGGTTGATTTGTAGCTGACCTTAAAGTTAAAAGCTGAAAAAAGTTGTTTACCCTATAAAGCAAAGCAGCTCAGACAGGGCGATCTGTGTTTTCCTGGAAGCACATCGTTTGTTTAGACACACATTTTGGTCCAGGTGTGTGTCATTATTGAGGGGTATAATTTGGGTAGTATGTTATTAGCGGAGAGATGTTATGATAGATCAGGCCTAGATACCAGCTTCCTGTCTCCAGTGTTTCCAGGTTTGATTGTTATCACAGACTTTTAGTGCTCGCTCTCTTATGCTTCTCGTTCTCAAAATGAGTGTGTCTGTAGTGTACCAGTGTTGTCTGTTCACACTGGGTAATGAAACATACCTGGACATCATCCATACTAGAACTACAGATGGCATGGCTAATCTGATACCCATTATTGGTATTGGGCTGATATTGGCAGAAAATGCTAGATATTGTGGGAAAAAAGGAATGAATCCAACCTGACACGTCACTTATCTAGCACAAAAATAGCACAGCATAATGTCACTTGAAAACAGCAGGGTCGGAATAGCAGAGTATTTTAGCAGGAATATGCACATAGATATACAGTGCAACAGTTTTGTGACCCTTTGCATTGTTATCACTAAGTTTAGCAAAGTCAGTGTGGGGAAAAAAAGTCATTTGTATGGTTTCAGTGTTGCAGCAAGGTTTTTGTTTAAAACATTCCAAAATGAACTAAAATTGCCAACAGATTGTGAAGAAATAAGAGTTTTGATGGTATGTCAAAGACACCTGTCTATTGTGTTGCAGATATATCTATTGAAATTAGCATGCTAACCAGCTAACCCCAACCCTGTCTTGCCTTTGTTCCTCAAGAGGCAATAGTGAGTCACTGTAGTGTCGAGTCTGGCATCAGTCCAACATGAGAGGATGAAGAAGTAGCACTGCTGCCCTGACAGTGTATCCTAACCTCTTGTCAATCATGTTAAAGGTCCTGCTTCCGGTTAGATCATTTAAGGACAAATAACCAATGAAAGGAACAGCATGATCTAATATGCTAATGTATGATGTCAGTCTATTATTTGTGATAAGCTTTTTTTTATTTAGCATATAAATATTATAGTTAATGAGATCTGGGACCCATAGTTTGCAAACTGCTAGGTGTGATTCAGTGAAGTGGTAATTGTGATAATCTGTCATTTGCATTTGGGGTCAAACTTCATTGCTAGATTTAAGATTATACTACTCTACTAAAATGAATAATGCATCGTGCTCAAATTGAGACACAAGCTCTGTTTCAGTCTGTTTGCTGTAATACCTGATCTCTCTTGTGGTCTCAGCTTGCATGTGAATGCACTTTTCAGCTTTGACACAGAGCTTAAAACTGTGGTCTTACATGAGTAATATCATACCAACAAGACGAAGAGGATATTAGCCATCAATGTACTGCTTTCATAGACAAATATCTCACGACATAGTCAGCAAAGCAGAGAACCAAACATGGGTTTTACACTTCGGCAATAAATAATAGATAGACGGTTTAGTCTGTGGGTCATAAACATGTGGTTGGTGCTTGCTGAGTTGGCGCATTGTTTATTTTACAACCAATAACCGTACTACAAGCCTTAGGCAGGAAAACCCACAATACTCCAAAAGACAGAACACCTTAGAAAGATCAAATCTGCTGATCTCACTTTTCTCAAATTATCAGTTAATGGTGAAGTTTTGTGGGCAGTGGTCTGGTGCTCAGATGTGCACTTTGTGCACACACACACACCCCACCTCCCCGGCTCTTCATTGTTTTGGCTGGCTGTCCCTGATCAAATATTTTCACTGGAGACTACAGCTGTCCATCAAGAGTAGCAGACACCGCTCCCCCTGAGGACACAGAGGAAACATGAAACCCCATCTACAACACGTTTCCTGCAGATTTAATATCCATATGGGGGTCTTTCTGGATTACCAGTGCAGGCAGAGAGAGCCGTGACCGTTAAGCACCCTCTTAATCTGAAACTCATGTTGATGAGGAAACTTATCTTTTGTTAAAATGGAGCAGATACACAACACCAGTCTGACGTTTGGACATGGCTGACTGAATGTATGTTTTTCATAGACATACTGTCAGTGTTGGGGAGTAACGGAATGCATGTAACGCCATTATGTATTTAGAATGCTAAACATAAGTACATTATATTATAAATAGACAGTATTCAGAAAACAGTTACATTGGTGAAATAACTGGATTACTTGAAGAGACTTATTGATTTAACAAGTCAGTTCACTCTCAAATCAAATGACAACGATTCCATTTCAAAGAAGCCCCTGAAATAAAACACTCAACTACATATTTACATGCAGTTTCATTAGTTGCCTGCTTACACACTGGGTCATGGAGCTGGCATGACACAGCCAGGAGAGGAATGAGTTTCTGTCTTGGAAATTGAAACATTATTTCACGATTAAGGAAAAAAAGGAGAGAGTAACATCTGTTTGTCAGCTATTTGTCAACTTTCGACGTTAAAGACTCCACTTTCAGTGCAAAGAAGCATCATGAAGTAAGTGTTTTTCGTCTGGCTAATGTCATCTGCAGTTTATTGGTTCGCTTAGCTTGGCTATCCTGACTCTTTATAGTTGTAGGTAGCTTCCTACTTAGTCAATTTGTCAATTGGCAGTCTCTTATATGATATATAACACTTGATAACTTGATACTTGATAGCATGTCAAATATCCATAGTTAGAATACAGGAGATTGTCAATTTGTAATTTAATATTAGTTAGATTCGATGCATGAACTTTATGTGGAATGCAGTTTGAAGTTTACAGGCTATATATGGTACAATATAGGCTATTGGCATTCATGTGTAAGGCTGCACTGAAAAACAGTTAATATGATTAAATGTTTCTGCACACTGTTTTAGCTATATGCATGACTGCTCCTGTTGAAATGTCCATCCTAAGTACAACGTGGCTAGCATAATGGTTTCAGTCTTTACACCTTTTGTCCTAACGGTATAGTTATTTCTGCTTTACAGCAAATGTTGTATACATTCAGGAAAACTCTAATACATTAAGCTAGTTGCTACAGTAGAAGAACACACCAGAATATTCTTCTTAAGTAAGCAGAGTGTGATTACTGTTTTAAGATGTAAGAAAATGTTGGAGTATTACAAAGTATTTAGAATACGTCACTCACATTGAACAGCCTTCTTTAAAATGCTTGACATTTGTTTCTAAGCCTGATAGAAATAGCAAAGTTGATGACAATGCCTCCATTTACTTCCAGTTTTTTAATGCTATTGAAATGTTCCCCCAACCAGTAACTTGTATTTAGATCTGTAGTAGAATTGATGCCATGTTCCAAAAGCTGGGCTGCAGTGAGAAAGGCATATCCTTTGGTAGAACTGCTCTATGAAGGCTCCTCATCTGTATTACAGTCAGCCAAGACTATTATGTGAATGATTGTAAGCAAGCAAAACATTGATGTGAATTATGGAATGTGGCAGGCATAACATTATTTGTTTTTCCATTTTGTAAGCTAAAAACTGTTCAGCTCACTGAAAGCATGTGCATTTCACACCTTGCATTCAATTTACACCCTCTCAAAAAGATGTACAACTAAAGAAACTGTGCTCCATGTATTATACTATCGGTTGCACCGTCTAGTCGATGGTAATGATGATGCCTTAAGGTTGATGCTGACTGGTAATTGATCTTGTTATTATGACACTAACAATGTGGATGCCTCACAGAAGACAGCAGGTAAAGATGCTGGCACGTGTATCTCCACTTTGCTTAAGGCTAGCAATGCAATCCAGGGCTTCTTGTAAAGGGCACATCACACTCTACTGTAGGAGACTGACTTCATCACGTTTTTCACCACAAGTCACAAAAGCATTGTTGCATTGCTGCACAGCATTCTCTTCTCCTGTGGTTTTATTCATAACATCATCAGCGATTAGTCAACATTGTCCCAACTTTCATGTTGACTTAAATTCTTTGTGTTGTGCTACCTCTGTATTATACATTTTAAAGGCCTTTTGTAGTCAGTTGGTTTCACCTGCTTACATTTCTCTTGAGAATGTACACTGCCCTACTCAGCTGTATTCAAAAGATCCTTCTGACTAGAACAGCCTTCAAGGACGTAGCTGTCTGGAAATGCAGCCCACCTAGACTGCAGCCTAGCTTCTGGAACGCAGCTTCAGAGTTCTAACCCACAATCATTAAAAGATCCTAATTACTATGAGTGACTCGTTAAAAGTTAATTTGCGGAATGTCTGACCTTATTAATGCTTTTTGAACCAATCAGTGGTGTTGTGACAAGCTAGGGTGGTTCTACATTGGAACAAGGCCATATGATGTTCAGTAATAGTAGTACCATATGATGGCCTTGTTATTATTTTACAATGTGTAGGAAAAGAAGAAAAACACTTCAGTGTGGATATATGCCTTTACCTCTGTTGATGAAAGTTGGCTCATGGGGACGTTTGATTTGGCCCATCAGAAAGTTACCTTAATCCCTCTATTCAGTGGTTTTATACTAAAAATAACTCACTAAATAAATTTTATTTAGTTGAAATGTTTTAAAATACATAAAACTTGATCTGAAAAGTTAATGTGTCTATTTATAGAAATGTTGCCCCTTGCCAATGCTAGAAGTTTGGGCATCCCATCCTATTTTTGACTGTTACTGTAATTGATGTTACATGGTTACCAATAAGGATTTTGAACAAGTATAACTAGCATCACTATCGCTGAGTGAATTGGCAATCTGTCAACCTGTGCGCATGTTTGAACCAAACACAAGCTCATCATGGAAATAGGCAAAAACAAAAAAACTCAGTTTCCACTAAACCACCACACAGCAAAGAGACAGGAAGCAGCCCATCACCTCAAGGCAAAGTGAAGTAAATCTTCTGACATTTAACTATTGCATCAAAACAAACCTAATCACTCTCAATTTTCTCTCCTCCATTGGACCACATGGCCCAGGTCCCATACTGCAGCCATTACTGCCAGTCCAGATCATAACCTGTGATACAGGGAATGGAATAGATCATTTTCTGTTTCCACATGCCCTTTATCCCTCCTCCTTCTTCTTTCTAAAAAAAATCTTTCTGTCTCTTTTTCATCCCAAGCCTTTTCCCAGAGCCACGGCGGCCCGGCTCGCTTTCACATGGCTAAATCCAATCAGGAAAATCAACAGCTTTTCCATCTCGCCTCTTTAATGGGGAAACTGGGTGGATTTCCAAGGTGCCTGATGGCCTTGTTTTGGTAAGAAAGGAAGGCTTGTTCTGGAAGAGGAGCCTGCAGAGCAAGGGATTAACTCCGCTGAACCGCAGGAAGGAAGAGAGAGGGCCGCCGACTGAGAGAGTCTGACAGTCGGAACAAATTTGGGCCGGGGCAAGGTGTGGAATATCAAAAGAGGTGCTAGGAGAGGTGGGTTAGGGTTATTTCCTCCTGCTCACACATACACTTTGGTGTGAATGCACACACACAAACACATCACACACTTTCTCACTCCCTTTCACCCAACTTTGCACACACTACCAACCGCACACACACACTCCCACTCTCATGCTGATTTCCACAGACTACAAGTGAGACATATTTCCACCTGTTTTTGTACGTGTGGAACATGAGTTGGTTGGGTTTTTGCGTGAATGTGAGAAAACCTCAGACTTTTCACAGATGGATTGACCCTCATATGTGCTACAACAGTAAAGACAAAGCTGTTAGATTTTCTGTATTATTACATGTATATATGTATATTATGTACATGCATAAGTTGGAGGACAGCTAAAGGTAAGTAAGAGTTTACAGAATGATTAAAAGATACAGAGATAATGGGACTATAACACCTATATACCATCTTGTAGATCACCAAATCTGTCATTATTGCATAAAAGCTCCACTCTTTCTTCAGATCTGAAAAAATCCACAGGTCTTTCTGTCCATCCTTCCACTATGAGAAGACTACTCAGTGCTACGGGTCTAATTGGGTTTGTAGCTGTCAAGATGCCCTTACAAAGAAAAGGAAACCTTTTTCTTTGTCTTGCCAAAGACAGAAAAACATTTGTAACCCAAATAAAGAAACTGCTGATGTTCTCAGAACAATGAGCTCTCCATCCCAGAGTCCTGACCGCAATATGACTGAATATGTTTGGGATTATTTGGACAAAGAGACGCAGAAAATGCAACCAACTTCTAAAACAATTTGTTGGTGTGGAAAAATGTCCTTGAAGATTTCTTTCAAAAACTGTAATAAAGGAAAAAGGGAGGACACGATAAACACTGGGAATGTACAGTATATTAAACTTATATTTAGATTTTCATAAGAGAATGTTTAAGAACTTGTTATGGTTTATTTTTTTATTTTTTTGAGAACTGCATTTAAGAACATTCTTATGAATGTCTTAGTGTTTGTCTTGACTGTTTGTTTTTAATTGAATATAAGCCCCAAAACACTGAGGAATGAATGAATAATCAGCATGTGTACAACTAAGTTTCAGAAGACAAAGTAAAAGCTACAGTAGTTCAGAGGCAGTTTCTTGCTGTAAGTAGTATAATTGGTCACTCAGGGCTCTTATATCACAGGTGGCAACACAGGTTGTATATTCAATTTGGATCTGCCAGAATAATATCTTATGAGCACACGACTGATGAGTTTAAGAAAGCTGAAATGATGCACATTCTATTTAAAACTACACTTTAATTTTATTTATGTTATGTCATTTTATACGCATTGATGTACAGTAGTGGTAAACAGTTTGGAATCACTGTTTTCAATAAAACAAAAAGATAAATGTATAAAATGATTCTATTATAGTGGCACTGCTCTAAAACTTTCCAACTAAGATTTCAACTGATTAGAAAGAAACTGTAAAACATTAAGAAATGTTAGATTCTTTCAGAATGTTGAAAAGAGTTGAGAGAAGAAAACACTGAGAATGAAGATCAAATTTCAGATAATAATAAAAAAGTACTATAAACAAACAATGACAGTATATTACTTATCATTTAATAACTTGAACGGACCATTCTACTGAATTAGTTTAAATTAAATCTACACAAAAAACAATAAAGACAAAATATTAATATTTACAGGGACTGTGGTGTATTTTTATGATCTATTTAAAACCATTAATAGAGATAGTAATATGCTAAATATATAAAATTTGATCATTTATAGTCTACTTTCTGTTGGGTGGTGGTTATCCCAAACTCTAACCGCGAAATTTCAACTTGTAAAAAAAATATGGGATAAAAGGGATGACAGTGTATTAAGCTGATGATACGGTTGAATTAATAAAGCATTCTGAAGTGGAAAGTCAGTTGATAATAGTATATGTGTTTAGATTTGTGAATGTCCAGTTCATTGGGCAAACATGTGCACCGTTGATGCCTCTGTGATTGTATCTTATCCTTGCATCCTTGAGGGAGGAGCTAAGACACAAGGAAAAAAGACACATAAAGCAGATGATGAATGATTAAAATGATGAATGATTAAAAATATCCACCCCAAGAGTTTTATTCGATAGGCAGATGCTTATTTTAGTAATACCTTGCATTTTAGAGGAGGACGTCAGATGGTAGCTTATTGTCACATGCTGAGCAGTTAGATCCCATTGTTTTAGAATAAATGTGTCCCAAAGTCTGAAAATCAAGGGAACCTATTATGTCTTTCCAGTTTTTCCCTTTCCTTTAGTGTGGTATGTGGCTTTTGTGCATGTAAACTGATAAACTGCAGAATTATGAAACCCAAAGTACATGTCAGAGTGAGAAACTCTGTCCCACAGAAATCACTTTTTTCAGCTGCCAGAAAAGCCTTGCTTGTCTTTTTCTCTGTCACAGCGTGACATCATCTTGTAACACAATCCTTATTGCCTGCCTACCGGCAAGCTTGGCAACCCCTCTCACAACAATCAGAGACAGAAAAAAAGTTCTCCCATCTAGCTTGCGAAGGTGTATCCTGTCTACCAACTTGTTCTACCTGACTTTCAGGATCGAACTTTTCCCCAACCTGATACGGCAGAACCATAAGTAAGGCATCTTTAAGAGGTGGGGCTTAAAGACACAGTAGCTCAAACAGAGTTTCTGAGGGTAGACACAGATGTACAGCATGAGAAAAATATTTTGTCTGGGGAAAACTGAAGCATGTAAATCTATTCTAGTAGACTCTAAAAACGTTTCTCTTTTTAATAAAATAAACATAAAGGTTTAGGGTCACTCAAAGCAAAAGAATTTTTGTTAAAAGTCCAAGTCAGTTAAATGTCTGAAATATGTTCTGAACTTTGGCAGAATGATCCTCATAGAAAGACTAGTTGTTTATGGTTTAGATGTCTGTTTCCTCTGTTTATGGTTGAATATTTTTATTATGTTCATTTTAGGCATTTTCCCTGATGTGGTTAACGTGCTACAGGTGATTTCATAAGCAAGTTTTTTTCCCCATCACTCAGATTGCGTAAATGTTTGTGCAGTAGTGTTTCATTTCTTCTAACGTATGTGAAACAGCCAGCGTCGTTTTGTCTAGCAGCCGCAAGAGAGCGGGGCTGGAAAAATGAGAGCGAGGCAACGCAAGAAAGTGCAAGAGTGTGTAAATGTCAGTGAGAGAGCAGAGTGTGGGCGGGTGGTACACTGGAGGACGGCTTTCCCTGAGCACTAACACAGACACACACACACACACATACACACCACACACACTTCGCCCCTCTGTTTGTGGTCACACCACACAGCCGTCTCAAGCGGCTGTGACGCATATTGCATTGCTCGTTGAGGTGTGACGATTCCACGCCTACACACACACATGCGCACGGGTACCAGGGACACCTTGCAAAAAAAGCTGATACACAATTGCATATAAAATAATGTTGCCACATGCAATCTCTAATGCACATGGTGAAAGTTATATACCACTGGATATGATTACTCCATGTAAACTCTGCATAACTGCTCTAAACCCTTACAACCGTTTCTGGAATTTGTCAGCCAGCTTCCCTGACTAACAGGGAAAGAACTGTATTGAAGCGTCTGTGTCAAAATCTGTGTGTGTGCCAGCATGGGGCACAACAATAAGATAAACAACAAGAGTGTGTATGAGAGAAGGCAAAGGGGTAACGAACTCCATAGTGACCTTTAGTGACAGCAGTGTCCTTCTAAATTGTGAACTTCATGCGATGACCTAAACTAAATAAAGCTGACTTGACAGAATCAGAATTTTTGGTGTAAATTATAAAATTGAACGCTTGGTCATACAACAACCCGGATTCTGCCTAAACTAGGACATTTCAGAGTGGTAAGTTTTTGTACTTTTTTAGCTCTCAATAAAGATTGAGTTACCAGATAAGATAACCAAGAAAATGTCTGGTGATCCAGTGAGGCGTTTCAGGCAGTTGAGAAAAGTGGTTTCTGTGGGAGAGATTTTTGTCCTCTGTAGTGAACTTCTAGTGAGTAATTCTGCAGACCATTTACATAACACACTAAAGGAAAGAGAAAAAACAGAAAGGAATAATAGGTCCCCTTTAAAGACACTGGAATGTTCCTTTAAGCATTCATTTTAATTCTGGCAGATAAAACATCTCTCTTTACAACCAAAGGAAGATGCTTCTGCGATCTTCTCTCAACTTTCGAAAGACTCAACTTCTAACTGCGTATTGGTCACTATTGCATCAGTGACAAACTGTGAGTTAGGCCTTCAGTTTGAGTTATAAATGGCAAAACTTGTTCAACAACTAAGACCAAACCCTCCACAGGGCTGATTTCGATTAGAGGAACTCAAACACTCACCAAACACACCTGAAGCACAGACTGCACGTTTTTTTAACGTTGAGGGTCACAGCAGCACGGGGTCAAATAGATTAGTTTTTGCCACTGCGTGCTGCTGCTTTGTGTGCTTTGCACAGTTCCACACCGAACAACAGGTTCATTAAAGTGAATGGCCTTTTCGCTTGCACGACCTTTTGTGTAAACATGGATTTAGCTCTTCTGTCCAGCTCTTCAAGGCCTAACCAGTGAGAGAGCAGTGAGAAAAACAATTCTGATTGGATCCTGATTTTCCTTGGTCCTTTCAAGAATGCAATCATTTTGCTTCCATCAATGAAATGAGTGGTACTACAAAAAAGAGTTTAAATACAAGCATGATGCTTATAATAAATAAATATCAAAAATAAAATTACAGACATATATATTGGTTATTATGTTTAAATTAGGCCTTCTCTGAATGTCTAGAAGGCCTAGAAGGGTTCCCCTCTGTACTGCATACTACTGGTTCTTTCAGTTGACCCCTTTAAAATTTTACATACTATACTGCATTTGTAAACTCGGTGGTAGTCATGACTTTCTTAATCTCTTTGCATCTACATTATTTATAGCAAGTGAGGTTTCCTAATGCCTTCTTGTTTTACATTTAATGTGCTTGTTAGATAGATAGATAGATAGATAGATAGATAGATAGATAGATTGCATGTCTCTGTGCTTGATTTTATACATAGATGTGGCTGAAACACCAACAAAATAAATAGGAGGGTCGTCCTATACTTTTGGCCCACATACTTTTGGCCACATAGTGTAGATAGACATACTGACTGAGATAATGTCAGAATAAGTATAGTGTAACTGAAGAAGTGTTAAAGCACTTTCAGACTGCTGTTACCGATCTAGGGAACAGAATAGAATACAAAAAATAGAAATGTGTTTTAACTATGCTTAAAGAGAGTGAGTGAGTGTGTGTGTGTGTGTGTGTGTGTGTGTGTGTGTGTGTGGTGGGGGGGTGGGGAGAGGGTCTCATGCAAGGCAGCAGAGGCACAACAAAACTTCACACATCTGAATTCCCGTTAATCAGGACCTAAAGGTCACCTAAAAACCACCAGCTCAAGTCTTTTGAGATTTCAAAGCCACAAGTAGAGAATAACAGAGAAGCTGATGACCATTTCTGTGGAGAAAAAGAGAAACAGACAGGGAGGAGACATAAGACAAAAGCTATTAAAGAGCAAAAGTGAAGAAACGAAAGAGCGGTACCGCCGCACAGAGGCAGTTGAACCCACAAGAGAAGACCACCCGTCAGCTTTGAAAGAAAGAGAGCGCTGAGGTGTGATCTAGCTGGGAATCCCTCATACATTGAAAGAAGCCTCCTACATAACAAACACCTAAACCACCAGAGTGGGACACACCACTGCAAACCCAGCTACGGCGGGGGATTCAGATACATATCTGTAAAGTTTAGGGGTCAAACCACTCAAAGATCACACCGACCAGGGTTCGCCTGCTGGGTCTGTAGTGGGTTTTTTGCATTGTGTGTTAACATCTATCAAGCATAAAAATCTTGCGATGTCTAACACAGATGATGTGTAGATAAGAACATGTGCTCATCAGCAGAAAAAATCCATCCTTTCTGTCCATTTCTGGAAAGTGAACACACCTCCACTGATATGATGCCTCTTCAAGAATAAAGAACACATCATCGCTGATAAGAAGCATCTCTCTGGGTTTGCCCAACACTTTTCTCTATAAAGATTGTTATGGATAAGTAGAAAGTTTGGAGAATTACTGATGACACATTTCAGACTTTTGTTGCAAGCTGAAATATGACTATATGTACATGTTTTGTTTTACTTATGTTGGATTTGAGCTTCACACTGAATGCTAAGCAAAGCTAGGCTTCGGTACTATATTTTGATGGGGATGTAAATAAATTCTAAAAAATGAAAATCTATATGTTCTGCACTCTCAGTGGAATTACCAATGCCACATATAACAAGATCAGTAATGAACAGGCTTCAGTGTTTTATATAAAGAGTGAGGGAATGGTTACAATTCAACATTTTAACTTTCCAAAATTAAGTTTTTTGTCATTCTGACATTCTAAAACCAGTTTGTGCCCATCTCGCCTTTAAAGTTAGCTAGAGGGAAATTGCTAAATATGCTAGTATATTCATTTGTTACGCAGCCGTAAAATGAAACATATAATTTATGATATTGATTATAACTGATTTTGATGGTTGATTTATTAAAACATCTTCTTATACACACTACACAACTGACATGTGCATGGTAAATAGTGAAATATGTCAACCTGTGCAAAGACCACAGATGGGTGACACTTTACTGTTGTTGTACATTTTAATATTACTGATAAATATGTTTATACGTAAGCATGTTTACTTCTTTCATGAAGTTGTAAAGTGTAAAGGCACTCGTCAGATTCAAAAAAAGTGCTTAATTAATGGCTTCCTTACTGTTATCATAAGTACAACAGTGATCAAGAATAGATATTTGACCACTTTACGTTATGAGCAACAAACATTCAGCCATTCAACCCATAATGAAAAAAAGATGCTTTAGTAATGCTGAATACATAACTTACTACATACTTACATACATAACTAGGTGGCAACCATCATGAGGATCTGCTTAAACATCATGAACACCTTCCCTTAGCTGAAGATACTCTTACCCTAACTCTACATGAATTAATAAATTGCTACTGCGTTTGTGGCTGGCATGTGTGGTTACTGTATGACTCATTATGTATTACATGCTTGCATTAATGATTATTCATATGTGGAGTAATGTATGAATTTATGCTGATTCATCTCCTCTCATTGTAATACCTTGTTTACCTTGTTTGTAATACCTTGTAATACCTATATTATGCTCATGAAAGAAGCAGGCGTCTCCAACCTCCTATATCCAGACTGAACTTTACACATGGCTTTGGGAATGCTTCTAAACGGACAGAATAAGGCTTGGACTGTGCTGTAGAAGATAAAGCATATATATATATATATATATATATTAGTTCACATAAATCATCTGAGAATCTAAGATACTATATGAGGACAGCTGAGTGCTGCAGCTTTGGCACTAATGGAAGGCTTTACTACAGAATTGATTGAACAAGCTGCGAGTAGTGGAGAGAGCAGTACTGAGGGCACTTTATCTGAAACCTATCTTTTTCATTGGAAGCACATATCAGCCATGACACACTACACCAGTGGTCTGCGTCCAGTTATACTGTATCAGGTGCACTCACATAGTACACACACAGCCACACACATCCAGTGAGTGATTGTATTTATTTTATTTGATCTTTTTACTCAAAAGGACATATAGTCATTGCTCCTGACATCACCTGCTGAAATTAATTCTTTTTAGTCATTATATAATGCTGCCCTTTAAATAGGCTGTGTCCAAAAATAAAGGCAGCTGCATTGGTGCCTTGTTGCCTGTCCTGCCTCATAAGTCAGTGGTCTAGAAAGCAATATTGCCCATTGGGTCAGTTCTGGTGATTTCTGCTATTTCTTCCCAACCACTTTGGCTTTGACATAGAGGATTGAGGGATATGTAGCAAAGGATGCATATATGCTCAAACAACAGCCCAATGGAGGAACCTCAGCAGGTAGCGTTTTATACACATGTTAGATTCGGACATGACTGGATGCCTTCCTGTCTCAGAATACTGTATAAATAAATTAATAAATTACATTAATTAATAAATTACATTTGTTTAAAAGGTGTGATTGGGGGTAAAAACAACATAAAACCAGCAAAACTCCCTCACTTTACTAAAATTCCATTTTGTCCTATACTTGTGATGTCCTCACAAATGTACCATTACAAGAATACACACACATGTACACAAACACACTCACACAGACAATCTCTGACCAATCTCAGAGATTTGGGTCTGCTCTGAGGGTCTCTTGAGCTTTATGAGTCAAATCAACAGCTGAAGACTGAAAGGTCCCAGTGGAGCTCAGAAGTGCTTTCTTTACTGATCTTTACCAGTGAAACCGAGACGAGCGAGAAGAAAAGTGATTCAAGCTGAGCCAGCAAACGTGCTCTCTCCATCTCTCTCTCTCTCTCTGTCTGTCTGTCTGTCTCTCTCTCTCTCTCTCTCTGTCTCACATGCACAGGCATGGTTTAAATGTAATCCAATGAGTGCTGCATGCAGGCTCCCACACAGAAGATATCTTCCCATGTTAGTGGAGGTTTCTCAGACATCTGGAGCTGCTTAAAACCAGCCAGGTATATGTAGCTCAGACACAGCTCCTTATGGATGTCCATCCCTTTCTGATTCATTTTCCTCCTGCAGGAGAGGAAGCAACCTCAACTTATACCTACACTGCAAAATAAATAGACTAGACAAATAAACAGACAGAGGAACGCGGGTGGGAGGGTACTTAACCTTATGGCAGTATATACACACAAACACACACACACTTGTTTCTGTGGATTGTGGCAGCATTACATAGATTTCCATTCATTTTCTGAAGACTTAGCTAAACCTTAAACAGAACTACTACCCAACCTAACCTAACTACCTAACCTAACCTTGACCCTAAAATTGAATGATTTACATTGTGGGGACCAGCTGCCCCTACAATGTGAGTATATGACAAGGTTTTGGCCCACACAATGTGGCATAAAACACACATAAACACAGACACATCTTCATCTTCGTCGAATCACATTATTATGACCACTTCCTACTTTCAATGGCAGTGAGCTAGTACCCCTATGTCAATGAAATATGTTAGCCGAGTTGACAAGTTTGGTTAAACCAGTGGTGAAGGTACGCTCTAGTCCCCTCAGATTCCTGACTGCTCCAAAATTCTATGATGGCAACGGAAATATTACAAAATGCAAGGTAATCATAGGCCAAGCCACTGAACCTCATGACATTATTCCACCTTAAATAAATAAGAGATAAAGCCCTCCTTAGAGATCATTACACATTTGTAATGGAGGCTATCACCAAAGCAATGTTTCTGCGGCTGCATGCTGCTGTTGGTCATGCATAAAGATACAGGAAAACATTTTTTTTCTTGTGAAGACCTCTGCCACGAGCTGTGCTGCCGTGAGGAGTTTAGGTCATGCAGAGTGACTCCCCACACTCCCGGCCCAAAAGCATGTTTATTGTTGTAGTTGTTGCTGATGTTGCTGTTGTTATTATTGTAGCTGTAATGTGTGGAGTGTGTTGGTGGAGGGGAGGCTTTGCAGTTAGCTACTAGTTAGAAGTGTCTACCCTCCTTGATTGTCGTGTCCTCCTGTGTTACCCACTCCTTTTGTTTCATGTTGCGGTTAGTGCTGGGCTGAGCATTTCCTGCTGCCTATTGAAAAGAGCTTCCCCCTGTATGTGCTATGCCTTCTTTCACCTGGATGCTACAATATAAACACAGCACTTGCAGTTATGTGCTGTGTTTCATATTCTAACAATCAATTATTATGATGATAGGATGGGTCATTTTCTAATGGCCATTCTACAGCTGACTAGTTGGTGGTGATCGTTCTCTATAGAGATGGGACATAACACTGACTAGCTGGAACCCTCTAAAATGAAGTTCTGACCATGCCACTAGGATAAGGTATTATTTAAAATCTGCAACAGAAGCTCCACCTGTAGAGGGAAAGAGAAAGCCCTCTTACAGAGAAAGCCTTCTGATCCATCTTACTCGCCAGTCTCTCCTGTCCAGTGTTCCTCTTCTGTTTACATAAGGCACAATAAGGAACTACTGAGGTGGAAAGGACAGTGTGCTCACAACTGACCATGCAGTAGCCCTGATTTCCAGGCCATAACGGGTGTGGAACTAATTGATTTACACTCTACCTTGTTCCACAGTGAAACGTCATCAGATCCAGACATCTCTGTGCAACTGAAGCCGACTGGAATCGATACGAGCTGTGCAGTGACCCACATCTGTAGCGTGTATTTAAGATTTCAGATTAACCTTGAAATGATAGTGTTATGTAGTGGTCACTGAAACAGTTATCTGTGTGTCTGTGTGTGTGTGTGTGTGTTTGTGTGAAGTGGGTCACACTAATCTTGGAGGTCAGGTCCACATTGCTGATTTCCATGAAATGTAAACAAGAGAAACATAACCTGGAGCTTGTGGATAAGAGACACACATATACGCACACTGTGGGTCGGCTGAGATCACAACCCTGAAATAGAAAACGCTGTCTCATGTTACACACACACACACACACACACACACGCACACACACACACACACACACACACTGACACACTGGATCTAATATGTGGGTCGTAGATGAGGGACAAATGAGAGAGTGAGACAGTAACCTTTAGAAAGCAGTGTTATAATTAAATGTGTGCATACAGTCTTTCTTTTCTTTCAGTCCCTTCTTTCTTTCTTTCATTTATTCTTGTCTTTCTTTCTTTCTTTCAATCTTATTTTTGTTGTCCTTCTTTCCTTCTATTGCTTTTCTATTGTTTTCCTTATGTTGTTCCTTTCTTCTTTCCTTCCTTAATTATTTAATTTGTTCTGTCTTTCTTTTGTTCCTTCCTCCTTTTGTTTTTTCCTTATTTCTATTATTCTTTCTTTGTTTTTCTTTTATTTTTATTCCTTGTTTTTTCCTTATTTATTTGCCGCCTTCTTTTTCCTTAATATTTTTCTTCCTTACTTTTAGTTCTTTCTTTCTTTCTTTCTTTCTTTTAGTTCTTTTTTCCTTACTTTTAGTTCTTTCTTTCTTTTTTTCTTTCTTTTTAACCTGGGAAAGTTCACTCAGGTCAGCTTGGATTCTGATAAAAGGCCTGTTTGTATGTACCTGTATTTGTGTGTGTGTGTGTAGAGGTCTGTACCAACAGCAATAAAAGCTCAGCCAAGACAGATAAGAGACCACCTCTAGACCTGACTGTACATGTGTGTGTCTGGGTGTGTGTCTGCAACAAGCACACACACTCCCAAGAATGTGGATGTATACAAGAAGGCAAGTAGGTTGCAGCATGTTGCCCTGTATGAAAACAGCACACACACACATGCACAGAGGAATGCCCCTGTTGTTCCTCCCCTGGGATGCTCAGTGCCATCTTAGCACAGAGAGCTTTTACAGCAGCTTTAATTAAGCACTATTGCACAGATTAGTTCTGCTGGTCTGAAGCATGACGTCATGCTTTCCTCTCAAACTCAGATATACTGGCACCTTGCCAGCTGCTTACATCTGCACAAGTCCCGTCTACTACACACACATACACGTGCATCTGGCCATCAGCGTCTAATCCTGTTCTAAAAGCCTCCCGTTAAGCACTTTGGTTCATTTTTTAATTACTAGCCCTTTTAGTATATATACCATCTGTATAAGCCCCATCCACCCACTCTGCATCTACAGACACCAGTAATAAAACACTACATTCACATTCAGTTAATACAAAAGCACCCCAAAACAATGCATTATACAACAACCTCAAATATCTGGCACCTACACAAAAACTCAAATACAGTCCATCTTTGGAGAGCACAGTTGTAACCTGACCGCTGTCTGACCATGACCCTATCCTCAGGGTGATCAATGAGGGGTCATAAATCTCTCTCACTGCTGATTGAGTTAATGACTTGGGCTGCTCCGTATCCTCTTTATTCACTTCAGCGTCTTACCTTTGACCCTTTTGCCTGCAGCAATGTTGCTCACTAAAAGAATGTTCAGGGAGCTGAGGTGAATTGACCTAATTAGACATGAGAACAACAAGGTATGTAACATAAAAAGATAAGGCGTTTTATCTGGTATTATTATGAGATCATGTGTGCTGTCTGTTGCCTATGTCATGTCTAATGGATTGCAGATCTCTTATGTTTTTAGATTACTTTGTGTATTTTGTGAATCTTCAAATTCAAACTCTTAATGGAATGTGCGGTAACATGAACAGTTTGTGAAATGTGATTCATATTGATTGCGATTCTGATGGTAAACTGTACCTTGTTATATGAGAACAAATAAACACCACTAATGGAACATCTGTTGAAGAAACAGTTCACTTTCACTTGAAAGGTCCACTTTCAAAATCTCGGTTTCAATTTCTCGTGAAATGTGCACACAATGCAAACGGCAGCAATCAGAAAACCCCATATTCTAACACCTGACCTTATGTAGATTATGTGGAATCTGCTGGATAGCTGCTGCAGCAGTGAGTGAATCTCCTGCTGATTATGTAGGTACAGTATGATGTTACAGTTGTTTAGGACTGCTCTCTGCTCTCCTGGAATGCTCAATGAACCACACGGCTGGCCTCCACTGACCCTGACTCTCTTGCAGTGTCTTGCAGTCTCACCTTTGACTTTTCACCTTAGCTGACCCTAACATCTCCAGCTGTCCATGTGGTGGCAGTGCTGAGGGACGTATATCCATGAGCTGAAAAGCATAGTGTGTGCTTTTATTTTTGTTTTCATTTTCAAGGTCTTTCTGTGTGGGGAAAACTGTTAAGCAGAAGAAATGTCCTGACAATGTACAGTGCCTCTCATGTTTCATTCGTTTAAAGGACCTGTATCCTGCATATAGATGTTTGTACTGTCATTTTCCAAACACTCCACTTTCCAAGCAAGTCTTTGCCTTTAAGACTGACACAAGAAAAAGACCTCTGTTCCTGGCCACCCTGTTTTGTCCCTCATTTGAAAACCAGTCAAATACCTGATATACCCTTTTTAACTTACGCATAAACAGGCATAGCTATAGTACTGTTTAAAATGCTGTTTAAATAAGCAGATATACAGTACTGTGCATAGGTTTTAGGTACCTGAGAAAATGAGAACGTTTATCTGGACAGTATGCATTTATTTGCTCAGAGAAACCACTAACATTGGCATAAATACAAAAAACATTAATACAGCAAAATGTAGTGATTTTACGTATGTCAAAGTGTTTGTTAACCATTTGTTAACCATTTGTTAACCTCCTTAAATGGTAGTTATCAATCAGTGCATGGTTTGGCATATCAATACTTCATTACATTAAATCAGCTGCTGATGCAATATATGTGGTGGCCAGGAGCATCAAATAAAATAAAAGTTCAAACTAGTCCATATAATAACAATGACATATTTTCCAAATTTATTCTTTTTACTTGTTGCTGCAGTGACTCTGACATGGTGGTGGTGTGTTAGTGTATGTTGCACTCGTATGTGTGGATCAGGTACAGCAGTGCTGCTCCCCAGTGTCACTGCTGGACTGAGAATAGTACAACAACCAAAATTATCCAGCATGGTGACCACTGATGAAGGAGTGGACAGTGAGCACTGCCGTGTCTGATTCACTCAAACCAACATACACTAACACACCACCCCCACTTGAGTGTCACTGCAGTGCTGAGAATGATCCACCACTCAAATAATACCTGCTCTGGAGGGCTAGTGGAATCAGATGGACTGTCTGTGATTGTAGAGCTACAAAGTGCTCCTATATGGTAAAGAGAGCATATATATTATATTTCATATATATGTGAAAATATATATGTGAAATGTGTATATATATATATATATATATATATATATATATATATATAAATCCTGCCGAGTTGGCGCTCCTGTTGTTCTGTTCGAACTGTTTTTGAGGAGAAAGGTTCATACCCAAAACTTCATGACAAGCTGAGAGAATGCTCTCTGCCTAACACCCCAGACTGTTCCAACGTGGCAACATCTGGGGGGCCAAGGATCGGGTGTGGTAGTGTGAGCTTGTGTGAGAGAGTTGTTTGAGCATTCTGCCAGAGTCATGACTGTGGACTTTAATAAGACTCTGTAGTCGTGTAGAGTCAGTCATAGTTGCCATTAAGAATGTAAAAAACTGACCATGTTCAGCATGAAAACACCTCCATATCTGGAAAACCTCTGCTAATATCACAAAGAAAGAAAAAGTCCAGATGAACAACACAGAACAGTCTGCTTCCTTAGATAACAGGCCTGAGTGGCACATTGCTCTCTCTGGTGATAATCTGTGCCATGGCGTCAGTACCACAGAGGTGTCAGTGTTACGCAGGCAGAATAGCAGGCTTTAACTCCGTGTTGTGACTTCTGTGGAGATGGGAGACATGTTTTTAGGGTCAGCATGACATCTTCTGTTTATCTAATGTGCTGGACAGACTCTGTTAAGCTACGTTAGACATCTTAGCAGCTCGTTAAAGCTTGCATCTTGGCATCTAACACATCCTCTAAATTGTTCTGATTATAGGCCTTTTCTTATAAGGACTTGTCTGCATGTCTCACATTCAAAATCTCTCTCTCCTTCTCTCTCTCTCTCTCTCTCTCTCTTTCTCTCTCTCTCTCTCTCTCTCTCTCTCTCTCTCTCTCTCTCCCCCTCTCTCTTTGTTTGGGAATGTGCTACACCTCGTCTATGAATCTTGTTCCATGGAATGCTAAATGGGGTGGAGCCAAATTTTGGGGCCTGGTTTTTCCTACATGGTCCAAAGAATATCAATAGCTGTTGAATAAAATAGCACTGAATAAAATTCAGATGTATCACACAGATGCGTTTTAATGATTTTCAAGTGAACATAAGTACAAATCTTCTACTGGGAACTCAAATATGGCCTTCAAAGCAAAGGTAAAATATGCCATAACTTTTACCTAGGCCACATTTTATATTTAATAAAACTCTTAATAAAGAGGGGAATAGTGCTGAAGAGCTGAACCAGTAGAACAGTAATCTTTGGATAGTGAGAATAAACCATTTATGTCTTTATATCTTATGCTTTTCCTAGACAATCAATGCAGTTAATGCCCGGAATGTCTACTTAAGCTTATGTCAACGCTGGCTGTGATTACATGCAAAGACTTTCGCCAATCAGATCGAATTCATTCTGATTATAGATTGACGTGTTTATATGCACACTCTACTCAACAATCTGAAGAAAATCTCCATTTGCATGCACACTACAAGTAATCATATCCAAAATGATGAGCAAGCGTAGAGTCCAGTCAGATTGAGATGGGCAGCAGCCAGTTTCTTTCTTTAATTTCCTCCACAGTTGATGTAAGTCAGTTTGCTCATATACTCATGCAACAGCTTGTTACAAGCTTTACTGTCATCCATCCTGCTACTTTTTTAAGTCTGCTATTTTTAATAAAGCATAAACTTTGTCTAATAAGCACAAACTTTGCAGATCAGTTTCTGTCGCCCTCCATCTTGATAAGCCCCAAATGCACTTGGCCATAGTGTACTTAAACCTTCTGAATAAGAATGTAATCAGATACAGGTGTTTATATGGCTAATATTCTTCTATTCAATGAATTAATCTGAACATTCTTTTCCGATTAAGATATTAGTTGGATCATTAACAGATTATCAGGTTGCATGTAAATGTGGCTACTGATAAATCCCATCAAACATAGATACAAAACTGTTACTCACTTGCTGTTTGAAGGAATGTTTGAATATTGCTGGCCCTTTCACAGAGAGGATAAATCATTCTACCCATTTTTATGCACTTACCTTCTGTAATGTGTACACTGATGCAGTATTTACAAGCTAACTATAGGGTTCTGAATATTGCAAACTGTTATGCTTAACCACGATTCAAAATTAACTTATCGATTTGGTGCAGATCAATATTTCTAATCAAACTGACTTTTTATTCTTTTTCTCTAACATGTATTTAAAGTGTGTTCTTTGGAGAGGATGTATCCTTATTCCCGCTTATTATTCCCCAGAAAATCAGCATTTGGCATTTATTATCCTGCCCATTCTGAATGAAAACAGAAAGTACTCCAGGGGTTTTATTTTTCAACCTATTCTTCTTATCTGTTTGTATCTGCAGCTTTCTTTTTTTTACTTTTATGCATCATTTCAACACATCAGCTGCTGCTTACATTGTGTGAAAAAATCATGATGAATGGACCAACAGAAATGGCCCCAAAAAGCTTGGAATAAGGTCCTTTTTTTCATTGACTTCCATTAAAGTTAAATGAGGTTTTTGCCTTCTCCTATAAAGTTGTAATTTTGCAGAAACATGTTTTTCAGTGTAACATAGGCCTACTGGGTCAATCTGTATCACAATCAATGCAAAAAAATAAACTATACCTGAACGCTGCTTCTTTATGATGCCTTTTATGGTGTAAATAGACACTCGGCCTGTTATCATTTATGAGCCTGCTCTCTGTACACAGTCACACTCTTGAGATTCTGGGGCAAGATAAGATGTAATAGATAACAAAGTGATGATAATGAAACAAAAGAATGAGGCATTGCAAAAGGACAAGGTTTTGTGCATGTAGTTGTGTATGGTCATGGCATGTGTGAGGGTGAAGCTAGTTTTTCACCAATCACAATTACATTCCACAATCCATGTCTTTGTGTCTTCTTCCACAAAGTCCAGGCCCTGATCCTTCATCACAGCGGTTTAAACCACAGCACAGTGTTAGCATTAGTCCTGGACAAACAGAACTTCAGAGCCATACATTTCACACGGATCACCGTAGAACTGGAAGTCCATCAGACAACAGAAGGCTGCCGGCAGACCGTTGCCATACCAAAGTACAACTTAGCAGACATAACAAGCGACCATGTTTGTTTTTATCTGCAATGGTTGGCCTGCTTTTCCTGCTCCATCGATTGTTCCTCAGTTCCAAAAGAAAGGAAGCGAGCTTGGCTGGATGCAGGGAAAAGGAGGTGAGAGGAGAAATGTGGGAAAGAGATGTACAGAGGGAGTACACAGTTACAAAAAGACAGTGAGCAAAGTAAATTGTAAGCTCTAATGGCAGATACATGACTGAGGGTTTGGGAGGCTTCTCTGAGATGCCAAAATGAAGACGATTTATTAGGATGAAGAAACATCAGAATGTCTTGAGCATAGATTGATAAAGTGAGATGCAGAATTGACTTGATTCAACAGTGTTTCCATATTAATATCATATGACACAATATTAGCTTTGGCACACTGCGGTTTTAAAGAAATGTTTATTTGCCCTGGTTATTAGGCCACCTTGCCAACAAATGTTGTGGCCAAAATAAAGAATTGTGACCAGAACTATAGAAATATGTGTATTGTATTTGAATAGTATTTACAATTTAAGGGGACCAATTATGCTTTTTCAGTTTTTCTCTTTCCATTAGTGTGTTATGTAGGCTTTTGTACATATAAAAGGCCTGTAAAGTTATAAAGCCCAAAGTACATGCCAGAGGTAGAAACACTCTCCTACAGAAACTACATTTCTACTAGATTTGTTAGAATACCAGCCCTTTTCCCTGTTACAAGGTGACATCATCTCGTAGCACAATCCTTATTGCCAGCCTACTGGCACAGCCTCACACAACACAAAGAGAGAGGCAAATAATGAAAAACATACCACTCTGAAATGTCATGCTCCAGTCTTGCTTGTGAAGGTGGATCAGGTCTACCAGGCTTTTAGGACTGGACAAGCTGACACAGCAGAACCAATGCCACTGTAATAATAAACCCAGCTTTGTGGGTGCAGAAATTGTAGCAGGATGCCATTCTGGCTGTTGACCAAGCAGAAGAGAGTATGCAGGCTGACTAATCATAGCACACTGGGCTCATCAGCAGGTGGGGCTTGAAAACGCAGGAGCTCTAACAGTGTGTTTCAGACAGAGTGTTAATACACATGTACAGTGTAAGGAAATTTTGCTTTCTGAGAAAACTGAAGCATATAAATCTATTCTAGTAGATGCCAAAAATACAATTATGATCAAAACCCTGTAGCAAGCATGGTTCAGTAGAAAAACAATGAGGTGCTGCTTTTATAAAACATGAAATTAAAATAAATTCTCACTCACTCATGCACTTTTAGCAGTCTGAGATTTCTATTAGCACAGCAAGTGAAGCAAGTAAAAAGCAAGTAAACAGACAGCGTTTAAAGAGAAGTAACAGCCACAGACCCACACCAGCAGGAGCTTGTGAATTCATGTGTTTACAGTCACAACCTCCAAATGAATAGATGAAATACTTTATTACCAAAAGATGTTAAGTTTCTTATATTATGTATTACATGAATTCATTAAAGATTTTCAGGTAAGCTAATGATAGTACAGAAACTAAGTCTAAGATATAGCAGATTTTGTGTGTTCAACAAGAAATTAATGTGCAAGTCATTTTACCCTCCAAAAAAGAAAATCTCCAAGCAAGCCTAACCCTAACCTAACCTGCTTTTTAAATGGTCAAAATGCAAAATTTTGTGGCCAACCGGTTAAGCTGACATCTAGATGTAAACATCTGAATCAACAAAAATCATCAGTAATCAATTACTTTCTTCAGCGTAGACTCCTATTTATACCTACAGTATGTGGCGGGAAAATGAATGGGTAGGCCCGACAGGGGTAAACACTAGTGACACTTTAGATGGGTAGCCCCGAAAGGTTGGACACACACACACACACGCACACACACACACACACACACACACACACACACACACACACACAAACATACACACAGAGTCTGTGAGGATAACACATGTGCTATTGCTGCATTCCGCAATCAGTTAAGCACAATCAATTCCACTAACCTCTTAGTTTACCTTTAACCTGACCCCACTGTTTTCCCAAAGGAGCGCTCCCTTTGGCATCACAGCACTAGTGGAACCCCATACCCCCATGATAACCACACAGACCCACTCACACACTGCAGGCCTAGGAAGGTTCAGCTGTCCAAGGTTGACAGAGTAAAATGCACATATGTAACTCTTGACCTCTGACTTTAGAGTCCTTGGGGTATGTGTGTGTGTGTGAGAAAGGAGGGCCGCTCACCACACACATTTGTCTTCCAAAGTTTCTGTGTAACCTTCAAAGCCCAAGAGGGAGCGGTGAGAAAATGGTAGCATGTGAATAAGAGAAAGTGAGAGGAACAGTGTGCATGACAAATTCATTAAGGTCTGTCAATGAAAAACATATTTTTACACTTTAACACTTTGCCCAAGCAATGCCAGTGAGATGCCGGAATGTTTTTCATCTTTCACTTTCTAACAACTCTATAGCGTTACTGACTGGACACCACAGAGTCTACGTTAACACACTGAACCATAAACAGGAATTCCAGTTAATCTTTAATATTTCTACATAACGAAACGGTTAAGATGTAAATAACGCCAATTCAGAGCGGTCTAAAGTTAACAGTCAAACTTGCTCACAATGATGGTGATAGGAACCAGGCGTCCTGGGTAGAGTTTCCTACCTCTAAAAGCTACTTCACAGAAATCTATTCCATTAAATGGTTAGGAATGGACCGTAAGACATTATGTTATTATAGTTGTATTATAAGGTTTTGGCATAAAACTCTTTTTTAACTTCTATTCATGAGGAAAGGTACAATACATTAATCAAAAAATTTATTTTATTTATCACTAATTTATCATTATCAACTCAATAAACAATCAGAAGAGGCATGTAGCTTCAGTGGGCATTTTGTCCTGCGAGCCCTGGTTCCTGTTAACTCCATTGTATAGAAATCTGTATTTGTCTACAATGAACCATTTTACATCAAAACACTCTGAATGCCTTTGTTTACATCTCAACCATTACAGCATGTGTCCAGGCAGTGAAAGATTTAGTTTGGCTCTATACACTGTCCTACCCAGGAAACATACAAGCACTACACTTGCACAGACTGACCTTCTTAAGAAACACTGAGAAGCACAAACTGGATACAGTGTACACACATGGTCACTCATGGTGATGGCAAACACACACGCTCAAACGCATATGAAGTCACAGCAGTGGAACACAATATTATTATAACAGGTGGGCAAAAGACATTTTATCATTAACCCCTTAAATGCTCAGGACCTGCCAGCAGATCCAGGCTTCCAATTCACTCCTGTTATTCCTGTTACTCCTGTAACTTAACACTCACTCAGTCACTTTGCACTGTCTTCTATGCAATTTCTGAATAGTACAATTGTAATAATGATTACTGAACATTGTTAGATAAGGGCTTCATTTATTTTGTCTTTTCCCATCAAATATTATTCACAGGCATAGCATTTTCAGACAGAAATATGTTTATGTTTTTATGAATATGTTGTACTAATGTTTAATCTCAGAATCCAATACTGTTAAAGCAGCACATCAGCCAAAAAGAAAAATTAATTAATTCATTAATTTATATATACATTAATTACATTTTTATTCATTCATTCAGTAATGTATTTATTCTTTCACGCATTCATTTACTCATTAATTAATTAATTAATTCATTCATTCTTTCATTCATTCATTCATCCATCCATTTTTTCATTCATTTATACATTCATTTATTATTTTACCTGTTACTACATGCTGACTCACATCATGGTAGCTTAAAGACCAGGAAAACCTCAGAAGGAACTCAGAAGGAAACCAGATAGCTAACATTACTTCTAAGAACCTAAATATCACGTCTGGATTTTTAAGCATTGCAGTGATGTTACATCAAAGGATTTCATTAGCTTTGTGGGTGGTGAAGGGTATTTACGTAAAGCGTGTACTACAATGAGAGGAAATAGACTGTAAAATTGTACATTTTAAATCTGTCAAACCAACAAGGATGAAGGATGAAATGCTCAGCTACAGAATATCACATAAAAGGAACAGAATGGCTTTTGAACTGAAAATGATGTTGAGAACATAATAAAAATTATTGATTGGCCTAAAGACCTTTTATCCTAGCATTGTCAATGACTGGTAAAGACAAACTAGGGTAACTTGTTTCTAGCTCATGATAAAGCTTTAACCTTTATGTTAAAACGTTACGTTGTACATTGATATACTGTCAAATGTTTTTGTTCCATAATGTGTCTTTATGTTAACTATGAACTAAATCTTTCTTTTTACAGTATCATAGTTAATACATACATTATTGAACACATACAGCAGGCATGACAAAAGTTTGTCACGGGCACCACATTACGATGTACATGTTCCTTTGGACCGGTGCTCTAATAGAATACAGCACAGTGTACACTGCTCTGACACTCCCTGGTGGTTTTAATAACAGTGTGTGCTTACTTTAAGGCAATGCATCGGTCCATTTGCACGCTTTCAGACAGAACTAATCTGAGCCAAAGTCAAGCTGGGCCTGATAAAATATGGCTCCAGACCTTGGTCCGCTCTCTTTTTAGCATCAGCATACTGGTTCAATAATTCAGTCCACGAGTGATATCAGAGCGGTGCTCTGTGGAACATACTTAGGTACAGGATATGCATGCTTTTTAAGGTGGGGATAATGGATCAGACACTTTGTGTGGGTGACTTTTGAAAACTTCAATGAAATACATTTTTTAAAGCGTGCTTAGATAACCTCGCTCTGAGCCCATAAATAATGGCTAAATACCAGCTGGGGACATTCTAAACCTTCAGAGAAGGTCCAATCTGTGCAAAGGCCTATATCTGTGAAAACATATATCTGTACAGATCTCATTTTTTAAATATAATAATGTTGTATTTAAGCTTGGCAAGTATTTAAAGTTTTGGTTGGAAAACAAAAAGGGTTAAATTGTTGAAATTATATAATCAGATTTTTTTGTCTGTGATATCTAAATTCTGCTATTGTTAATATGTCTGTTACAAGCTTCAAATAAACATATTTCATACAGAATGTCCAATAAATAAATAAATAAATAAATAAACATTTGATGGCTGTTAGCTTAGTGCTGTACCTTTACCTCTAGAATCTTACAGGGGTGCTAGAAATTAGCATTATAGAGGTGTTTTTTCTCATTTTGACTAAATTATAAAATGTATGGCCCAAGCTGGAAGTTTCTCTAATAGTCATGGTTCACCACTGCTAAATAATCACTATATATAAATTGTTACTATATATAATCATTGTCCAAATAAAAACAATTATGTAAATAGAAACAGTTCAAAGCAATTTTGAAACATTCCTATTGGTCAGACATATAAAGTGCAGCTGCTGACCTATAATTATGTAGAAAACTACAAATTGCTTTTTTTTTCTGGAACAATTCATAATGTATACATATTATCCTAGTTTTAAATATTCCTGGCACTTTGTATACAAACATTGAGACATCTGTATAAGAGCTTACTACTGTATACCCACTGTGCTTGTACACTCTTAGCGTAAATAGAAAACTGGCACTGAAACACTCAGAGACAACAAGTTACACTGAGAGTCAGTGGAGCAGATTTATCGGTTTGTATTGTGCTGGTTAAGTAGGACAAACCTTTGACAGACAAACCCATGCAGTGCATTAGCCTCCAGCTGACATGGCAAGGATAATAAATATGATGACTTTGAATCTAAAAAAGTGATCATATTGTGTGTTGTGTAGGTCTCTATGCATATCAGTGTTTACTCCAACACTTAAAACAGCCCTCCAAAACCCCTAGAGAGTTTGGTAGATGCAGCGGCTCGATGGCTCTGGGGTGATTTAACCAAACAATTGCTCACTCACACTGCTTGTCTTACGACTGTGTCTTGGCTTGGATGCAACAACACTAATGTGAGATGGATGAATCCAATAGAAACAGTTTAGAACGCCTGGAAGCCTGATCTGAGGGCACTGTTGGGGCTGCTGGAACAGCACGCTCTCGACTAAAATCAGCATTTATACAGGGACATTAGCATTACTGAGTAAGGACACAGTGGCCCTCTCCGTTTAATGTGCTTATACAACTAAGAATTATGGCGATTGCACGTCTAATTCGGGCCAGTCGTGTGCAGCAATGTGTACAATGTGGAAATTTATGTCTTTCCATTTTTAGCCGCCAAGCTGCTTATTTGCCTTTTCTGTGGAGTGTTTCAGGTGAGTCGTCTCTCCTCTGAGGACTGGGGGAAACACATATCGTTCATTCACAAGCACTACAGTTTAGGCGATTAATGCTAGATCTGGAGTCATTTCTGAGTAACGGTGAGTAAGGAGGTAAAATAATACTGGGCAATGCTGATTAACAGATTAACATTTCTCAACCAAGTATCTGTTTGCTGCGCTGGAAACATATGGACGATTACCACAATGGTTTTGGCCCGTTTCTCTGTATTTAGTACGAGAACAGAAAACCTATTTACTCACATAAAAGACTAGATGCAATGGGTAGTTGAAACATCAGAGACATTGTCAAGGCATGGGGGTTGCACTCAAGAAGCATGTTGAATGACTCAAGCCTTGACTCAGCCTCAAGACTGTAGACTCATGAAAATATGAAACCATGAAGAAAACACTGAATCTTTATCCAGTAAATGAATACAACTTTTAGTTTCCAGCTTTACATGGATGACTTTGCCTGTCAGGTTTGCTGGGGTCATGAGCAGTCATTCCTCCTGCAGCTCACAGCGGCGGGATAGCAGGCCTATTTTTATAGGAAAAGCCTTCAGTCTGATAGACAGAACATAGTTAACTTGGATAATTCATAAGAACTTCATAAGAACTAAAATGGGTTTATATTGTTGTTATTATTAGTAGTAGTTTTAATAGTAGTATTGACATTATTGCATTGTTATTGATAGAAAATGTGTGCATGTTTGCTGGGGACAAAATGCCCACTGAAGCTACATGCCTCTTCTGATTGTTTATTGAGTTGATAACTAATGTTTCAAAATGCTTCCCAGACACTTAATACATCCCTGAAACTCGAAACTCACACTCGCATGACTCATCTTATCATCTCTGACATCTCCATCCGAGTTTAAAGCATGATGGAGCATTAAGCATTTCTTCCTGGGTGTTTCATTCAATGCTGGCTAAAATTCAAGACATTCATTGCGTGTCTTGATCAACACAGCCGTTCTGCGCTAATCACACGGAGCAGTTAAATTAACAGGGCCCCTCCAGTCATACGCACTGTAACGTGAGCCGTTCAGCATCCAACTCACACAGTTGCCCTTCTAGAGCAGAATAAAATAGAACCAATATTTTGGAAACATGGTGCTACTGCATAAGTTAAAACAGGATGTTTATTTTGATGAGCGGATAGGAGAGAGGAGAAAAGGTGGAGCGCTGACCCGTTTTGGACTGTGGTAAAGGGCCATAAACAGAGAGAAAGAGAGAATTAAGGGGATACATAGAGGAGATATGTAAAAATAAATTCCAGAAATAAAAAGAGCATAAATCAGCAGAACTCTCTCTCTGCTCAGTGAACTATGAAAAAGAGAAACTCTGATCACTCAGACATGCATCACAGACAAGATGAGGTGAGAGGGGAAATCTATCAGCGAGGGGGGAAACTCTCTCTCTCTATTTTCTCTTTATTTTTCTCTTCCTCTCCCTCTCTGTTTCTGTTTTCTTTTTTACATTCTCATCTTCCTGTCTCTCTTTTATTTTGTCTCTCTCCTCCATTATTCTGCATTTCTCTCTCTCTCTCTCTCTCTCTCTCTTGCTCTCTCTGTCTTAGATGACTCTTACCTACCCTCAATCTAAGCAGATGATTCTCAGTGAATCAAACACGCATTAAGAACTTTTGATATTAGTCAAGTATCTCCAAAGCCAATGGTTGTAGTGCATGTGCATGTATTCAAATACGTTCAGTGAAGAAGCACTCATCTCGCTAAGCGTCCTCCACATTGAAGAGGAGAGGGAAAACAAAAACAGATAATCACATACTTAGTTACATATTGTTCTACGTTGCAGTGGAAAAGAACTGTGCCAGCAGATGTACTTTAAGTCTTGTTTGATATGCTGCTTTCATCTTGAGGGGAAAATCAATGTTACACTTGATTATCTTCTTGTTTACAGCACAGCTGTAGAAACCCCACTGACGTATATGCAAATGGGATACATCTCTGTGCGCTCAATGGACAAAAGTGATAGCACTCAACCATAGTGATGATCATTTTAAACAAATATATATTAGGTCATACGAACAGCATATCTGAACAGCAAGCTAAGCAAAAAGAAAAGTGGATCTTTCATGACCATTTACTACTTCAGTTAACCAGATTAGGAAGTTATGACAGCCAAATACAGTACAATAGAAGAACACTTTGTCTCAGAAAGAGGGGGAGAAAGAAAACACTGCATACACACATGCTTCTTTTTATACAAGCTGTAAGACAGCTTATGTCCCATACAATTTATAGTCATTCATGTGCATTGAATACTTTCAGTCAATATTACTGCAAATTTCAGTGCATAGTTTCCAAAAATTGCTGAGTTTGTTATGTTGAAAAAACATAAATAATCCCCAGTATTTTAAATTCAGCAAATAAACAGTAATTTTCTCTTTAAAATCAGTTTTAATTTATCCATAATTGCCCAAACTTTTGCACATGGCTGTATGTGTGCCTAGCCTATATGTAATAAGAATTTTCTAAGCCTAAACCTAAACAACACCATAGCCTCAACCTCAATATCCTAAAATAAAACAATAAGCCAATGAGATGATGAGCGTCACCGGTAAGGGCTGTTATTAGGCACACAAACTGAAACTGAAGCAATCAAATATGCCAGCAACATAGAATTTATTTAAAGATAAATAATATCAGTTGTAATTAAAAGATGCCATAAACGGTTCTTACACTAAGAAATGTTGTTTGTTTGGATAAAGCTATTCTTAATCCTTTATAATGAATGCTTTTTCTAAACCTCCTCAGTATTGTGAGCTAAAGAGATCCATTTTTCCTCTCAAAACTAGAGAAATAGCACTAAAATGCAAGCTCAAATCTGTCACTGCAGGTCGTTTACTTCCTATGGAAACCTGCATATATTTATAGAAAACATGTATACTTTTGTCAGTGCCTTTGGCATGATGCCCTTTCATTGGATATTCAAATCATTTTCCATCCACTGTGACATGTTTTGATGTATAGTCCACATTCTACATTTGATTGGCTGTAGTGAGGGAACCATGGCCAATTGAAATACGTGATTCAGATATCTGTAAGTCGAGGTGAGTGCATCCATTTACAATGCAAAAATTGGTGTGCAGATTGGTTTGGTTAGGTTGCCAAAGCCAAACAGAATTTCTGATTTAGGGTAAGTTGTGATGGGAGTTGCCAGGAGAACTCTCATATATAATCAATGTTCCAAGGAAACACTACAAATGTTCCATGGGGAGAGTGTCCAGAAAAAAAGGGAAAAACAAAAAGAATGAAAGAATTTAGCTTTTTTCCAAGAGGTTTGAATTTTTTACTGTTTTTTTAAAGCTCTTTTTTTGCTACTGTGGTTTTATGGGTTAATTCACAAAAGTAGTGTGTAGACATATTGAATGATGTATTTTATTAGCTGAGGTTTTACTGAGCCTGGAAATAAAGAACACTTTATGGTTCTGTCAAAAGAAAAGTGCAGAATGCAGTATGTAAAGACGTATGTAAAGGCTGAAATGTGTTATTTTAGGTCTTAAAGGGTTAAGCTACTTTCAGTCAGAAGAAAGAGGTGAAGCATCTTGAAACGTGTTAGTCCCCAGCAAACATGCACAGATTTTCTATCCATAACAATGCTAATAATGTCAATACTACTACTTCTACTAATAGCAATAACAACAACAATACAAACCTTGAAATGCATAAAACACACCCTGACATTGTGGGTTAGCTCTGTTCTTCTGTTTTTCAAACAAAATCAAGACCATTTTGTTCTGAAAGTGTTTGAAAACAAACATATAGAAGCACACTCTGAGGGTCCTAACTAATTTCTAGAATCAATAAGTTATGATATGATGTGATGAACGTCTCTCTTTGTGAGATCACAGTCCTCTCCATCTGTGTGTGGTTAACACCAGGGTCAAGTCTGCACATCAGCTTGTGCACCCTCAGAGCCGCTATGCAGTATGAAGTGCTATAACTCATTTTACTTCCAAGAACCTAATGTACTCTTTAGTGGATGAAAAGTTCTCCTAGGTGAGATCCAGACGTCCACAGAACTGTCAGGTAGAGGACATCAGATGTTTAACTCCAGAACATTTTGCTCCAGAGTTCTGTAATTGTTTATAAAGAAAATTAAATGTTATTTTTAATTGATGTGTTAGGTTCTTTGAGCCCCACAGGAAAAAATCCAGTCCTACATGGTACAGTGCATATGGATAGACATTGGATGGTACTGTTGGTATTGGATGGATTACAAAATGCAGATGAGAAATGTTTTCATGGCTTTTTGTATCGACTTTAGCTTCTTTTTTCAAGTGATTTTTTCGTCATGAATTTCTTACACCGTGTAACGAGCAGTGACCATGCTCAAAGTATGTAGAAAAATAAAAACTGATCTGCTGAGCTGCTTTTTTAAAGGTGTCATAGGATGGAAGTAAATTTACATTGTCTGGTACATACAGTTTGGTACATAGAACGGACATACTGTTGTCTCTTCCTTCAAATACAAATCCCACATGACTGAAATGAGCCAGTTCCAAAATCTTAGACTGTTATGTAATAGTCTTTGATTCCACCCAAAATTTACATACACTAGCTCATGTTCTAGCCCAGCAGGAAACAATGACAACATAGCAACGGAAATGGAGGACATGCAGGAACATACTTTCCAGGCCGTACTTCCCAAAGAACTGTTAGTGGACATGGTTGAAGTTCATCTTTAAACGAGCCTGAAGCTGCTTTCCTATTTGCCAGCCTTACATTCCGCCTTAAATGCTGCAGCTTTACAGCAGCCAGAATGTAACTGCAGCACCATTTCAGGTAGAATGGAAAATTTGCAAAGCAAGCTGGCAAATATGAAACCAATTTCAGCACCCACATCTTTAACAGGATCCTGGACAACTTTAATTCCAAGATGTTAGTTTGCTTGGCACATTTCACTCCAGACAGTTTCTCAGCCTTACTGAGGATGATATTGAGGGTTTGGTAAGCAAAGAGACTGGAAGGGACGGGCAGTTCCACTTTTATTAGCGTTACAACCCCAACCCCTCTAAGTAGCAGCCATTCTGTGTGACTTTATATAATATAAATGTAAATAAATGTTTGTTTTTATAGCACCTTTCATTCCATTGGTAGCTCAAAGTGCTTTACAGACAGCTGACATCAGTATTTATCCACTTTTTGATGGGTGAAGCAGATCATCTTAAACTGAAAGTTTCAATTAAGTGAGCACCAGCTTTTATTTAGTTTGTGTTGTTGTCAAGGTTCATTTCATTTTCCTGTCAGTGACATGTTGCTTCTGTGTGATCATCGTGGTGCCTCGCTGTGAGCCAGAAAATCAGATTATTACCAAAAAAAGGCAAAACAGCTTGTTTCATTCCAGGGACATGGGGCTGTAAATTCACATGTAAAGTCACATTTTTCACACTGACTGAAAACACATACTTTCAGAGAACAATTTAAAATGCTGAAAAAATGGATGGCACCTTCAAAAAACAATGTTCACTTCTTAACAAGTAAATTATGGAGAAAACTTAGTAAAAGTGAACAATAGAGGAAAATGTTGTTTGTATACAGAGAAGGGATCCTGTTGGAGACATCCATCCTTAAACAGGAAAAAAGTACCCAAAGCTATTTTTCCCTTTTCAGAACCCAAAAAGGCCCTGAAAGGCACTTTGTTGTCTCTCATGAAGTCAACACACATCATTGTTTCACTCTGGATCGGCGTAAGAGGCTTACATTCATTTTTAGCACATGTTTGATTCCTCTCTTTGCAATCCAATGAATTTGAACATAGCTGTCAGGGCTTCAAGAAAGACTGCCGGTATTGAAAGGACATCTCGAGAGCTTAGTCTACAGCAATGGAGTAAATGCCACTGGCATGGTTGGCACCGGAAAACCCTGGCTGGGGCGGGCGGTTTGAGGAGAGCGATTTTCTTCTCATCTTGCCAAGAGTGTGGCTGGAAAAGAATCTTCTCTCACCGCTGCGTCCTATTCTGCAGCAAATCTTAGAGCTCCGGGAAATTTTACTTGGACTTTTGAATCGCGAGTTCTGTCACAAATATCCCAGTTTCCACACGTATATGCTAATCTTTCAGTGTGTGGGTCAGCAGCTTATGTAAGAGCAGTATTCATCGCATGTCAACTAACCGCATATACTTCTACCTTTCAAACTTTGTGTGTTTTGTGCTCGCCATGCCGAGACTTTGATGTCTTAATGGTTATTCTGTCGCCGAAGTAGGAATGGCCCTCGTCTCTGATGGGAAAGAAGTATTTATACTGAGACAAACGATTCCAATACAAAAAACATGCCATGCTTTTGTCTGCATCACATAACCTTCTGCCGCTTTTATGCCAGCAAAACTTCAGCGTTAACTAATATTGCCTGATGAACTCTAGCACTGAGTAATGACATACTCCACATACAAACAGATTCCCCTAGCCAGTAATTAGGAGCATTTTGAGTGGCCAGAAACGAGCATCCATCACAATGCTTTATGACCCCTCATTCTGGACCACTGAACAAACAAATAGGGAGCAGTTGAGGGAGTAAAGGCAATAAATCATGATAAAGTTCACACTGATATTCTCACCCATTAAGAGAATAGTACTTCATCAACCACAACCCGTTATAGTGATAAGTCACACCTTTGGACCTATATTTGACCTACATCCACATAGGGCAATTTGTTTGGTTTAATAAGACAGGTGTTTTTCTTGGGTCAGATCAGGGGAAGGCTACATTGCATTTTGATCACATCATATGGAAAAGAACTGAATCTTTAGGGACATCACTCTCCAACAGCAGGCTACAATGATGATATTACGTGTGTGTGTGTGTGTGTGTGTGTGTGTGTGCGTGTGTGTGTGTGTGTGTGTGCGTGTGTATGCATCGGGGGGGGGGGGTCACATGGCCAGGGTCCTGAAATCCAAACAGCACATATGACAGTAAAATGAGCTCTGCTGCTGTTAACTATGAAAATACACAGCTTGTGTTTTCCTGGCAAATCATACAGACTGAGCTTGAGCTCATCCTTGACCGTAAAATTCACTTTAATTAGGACCAAATTCAGAAGTGAACACACAGCTGTGTCCTTTACCTGTGTTTTTACATGTAATATAATTAAGGTACATTATGATTCTGGGTGGGTGAAACTGTAAAATGACTTTCTGATTATGCCTGGGGAAAAGTGAAAAACAAAAGTATTTAGTGGAATAGGGTAACACCATAGGATAAAGGGTTAAGGGGTATACAAGTTTTCTATATTTCATTTTACTTGTTGAAACACAAACAAAGTCCCACCACATACCGATAAAAACTCAGTAGCTTGGTTGTTTAAATAACAAACAAAATCAATCAATTATTGTAAAGTGTGGTTCCCATCGCTGACATTGGAAAGAAATTTGAGTCTATGAATTTTCTAAACTGGACCGTTCATGAAAAACACACTGTCCACTTTCCAACAAGCAAATTCTACTGAACTTTTTAAATGTCAGGAAAACTAAACAACACTGGGCCTCATTTGCCAATATCTTCCCATGTTTTTCCCTAAATGCGTTCTTGAGGAAGGTCCTTGTAAAACGTCAGATTCATAGCCATTCACCTTTGTGCTCTTGAGTGTGCACTGACTCTGTTCTTACCTAAGAACAAATCCCAAATAAGACAACATTGGTAAATGTCAGTATCATCAGGCAAACTGCATAAACAGGTTTTAAGAAGATATTTCTTACTGAGAACTGTCGGTGAACGAGGCCCATATTCAACCTAGCCAAGTTATGGCCAAAGCCAGCTATACAAATACAGAGCAGGCAGGCAGGAAGAACCTTATTGAACCAGACATGAGGCAGTGTGAGATTCCGTACGAGTGTGGAGTTCTTTTGAGCCAGCGTCCTGGGCACATGTCCATAACAGGAAAGGCTAGTTCGGCTGCCCAGAGAGAAGACCTGTTCAGCAACGCCCTGAGAACACCAGTCCTCCACAGCGTTTCCCATGGTGCCTCTGTGCTGCAGTTCTGGAAGTCCTCCAAGACCCTGTAGTCACGTGGATCAGCATTGTTGAAGCTGAAGTTGTAGCCATGGCAATGTACACCACAATCACCAGCAAAAAGGGTTTTCCTCAAATCCAGCCAAGTGTTCCCCACAATGATTAGGACCAACAATAATGAGAGAGAGAGAGAGGCCATCAGACAGACTGTCAGACAGAAAGACATTATGCCAACATAGATATCACTAAACAGGCAGCAGCATTTTGGGACAGCTTGCCAAACGGAGACATAAGAGAACTATATTCAACACATATAAAAGGGCTTATTTTACAGCCACATGAGCACATTTGGGTGCCAAGATGTCTTCCCGCCTTTGAGGAGGGAAAATCAAGTGTGATCATGTGTATTTTTCGAGTGCACAAGCAGAAAACGAGTGTCCATTTTCCCACTGGGTAAGCAGTTGGAGCGGCAGCAGCTTTATTGAAGGCTGCTCTGCTGTTGTGCTTGGCAGGAGGAAAGAGGTTTTTTTGAAGTGGAATCATGAACCCGGCCGACTGGCAGAGAAGCTTTAACTGCCTCTGGGCTTTCTTAGAGCTATGACCTGTTACATGGCCTCAGATAACAGTAACATGACCAATAGTCATAGTTTTAGAAGAAGAAGAGAAGAAGAGATAATGATGAAGAAGACAGAAAGGGAAGCAGAAGATAATGAAGAAGATGATGATGAAGAAGAAGATAAGGAAAAATAAAGAGAAAAAAACAAGAAACACGAAGAAGCAAGTCATTAGGAGATTCACTAGGAGGAGTGATGAAGAAGAAGAAAAAGAAGAACAAGACGTTGGTTAAGGAAACCTGATAATAAAGAAGAAGAAGAAGAAGAAGAAGAAGTTGACAGCTCCTGGAGAGGTTCATCAGATATTTAGATAAAGACAAAGGAGAAAAAGACATGCATACATCTCTCACACACTGAAATATCAAACCAACTTGGCTTTTTAAAATGAATTATGATTTAAAGTCTGCAGAACCAGATGTCCACCGCATTCGTACTCAGGCACATCAATTATCAATACTGCAACAAACACACCTCTGGCCATGTACAACAAGAGTGTAACAAACACTAGAAGTCAACAGTCACTCAAACCTTTTCTGTAAATCCACTCAAGCTGCATCTATGTCTTCATTAAAGTGAATCTATTATGCTTTTCCAGTTTTTCACATCTCATAACAATCCTTATTGACCACCTACCAGGAAACTTGGCACGCGCTCACACAATGCACAGCAACTACTGGATAATCAGCATGGAGTGGGCAGTTTGACCAACAAGAGCACACTGGATTCATCAGATGGCGGGGCTGAAAGACACAGGAGCTCTAACAGAGCATTTCAGACAGAGAGGGAATGAACTGCATGTAAATGTGTTGTAATGTGTTGTAGAATGTAAATGTGTTTTTTTGGGAACCCTGAAGCATGTAAACCTATTCTAGTAGACCCCAAAAATAAAATTTTAGCACCTTTGCACCAGCATTACATACAAGCACACCTGGTGTTGCATTCTGTGGGGGAGGTGGAAATTGGCACAAAACCTGTATAAATATGCTGCCTGTCAGCAACAGTGGTTAGGTTTGGTCATCTTCTAAACCACATCAAATGTCTGTGTAACTTTAATCAAGACATGGATGTGGTATGAGCAGGCTGAGAGAGGTTTTGGGGATGTACAGTATTTCTGAAAAATATTTTGGTGACTATTGACTTCTCTGAGCATTTACAGCCCACTGCATGAAATCCTCAGCTAGCGTCTTAGCCTGGAATAAACACCAATATGTACATCATGTCAGAGCCTTACCCTAGACTCTCTCCCCCACAATAACTGTCAGTAGCCTTTAAACATGCTATAATACAATGACTGATCCTAAGTGACATACCAAAGCAAACAAGATGTTCTATTTCGCATCAATAGCCAGCCGTGGCAATTTTGGTGGGTGCAAACTGTCCCTGATGATCAACACACCCAAGGGTGGCATGCAGACATACCCCATGTGAATAGGATGCCCATAGTGCCTGGCAAACAGATAGGTACATGATGTTGCCCGCCCTGCCTGTGTGGTTTGAGTCTGGTACACAGAGTAATGGGCTTGGCCTACCGAGCTGGAACACGTGAGTAGAGACTTTGAGCAACAACGAACATTCCATTCTCCTTAGAGGGTGTGGAGAAGCAGAGCTTACGGAATAATTGTCCAGCATTGGCTTGACTCCAAATATTTGAAGGCGCTTACCTGCCTACCTGTGGTGTCTGACATGGTCCTGCATATTGCATATAATGTTTTTTATGCTTCAGTAGCTCTTCAACTCAGTAAGGGCTCGTTAAATGGTTGATTATTTGGATCAGGTATGTTGGGAGCCGGGCAAACACTTAACTGAGCAGGACTGAACAAGGGTTGAAAACAACAGCTTTAGATGCCAAACAACATTAGCCTCGTAGCTTGAATGCAATCTGAAGAACCACACTGAACATGTGTTGGCTGATTGACTGCATTTTAGATAATGGGCAATTGTACCCAATTGGACCATCGCTTATTTGCATGCCAATTAAGGGTTCCCACTGATTTTAGGTTGAGACCAAACACACTGCAAACTTCAGACAGTTTAATATACTGGATTACAGTCCATCTTTAAGAAACTATAAGGTTAGACAAAATCAGAATTCTAATTCTAATTCTGAATTCTAATGTCTCTTCCTCATATGGCTTGGTGCATTAAACAGGTGGCCTCCCGCTCTCTCTCAACCCCCTCCCCTCTCCTGTTGGGCTCTGTAATTACTGTAATTGTTTGGCCAGTTGCCAGTCAGCTTGTGATTTGTGTGTCTCACTCCAGACAAGTGAAATGAGGACCCCTGGGTGAGGGAGAGAGAGGCGTCCACTGTACTGCCCGTTTGGCCCAGCCCATCTGCTGTTGCTGTCGCTGCTGCTGCTTCGAAGTCCTCTGGGAGGATGCAGGTGGTACAGTCTAGACCCCCACTGCTTATATCTTCTCAGAAAGTGTCATTTCAGTGTGGGGACCACATGGATGGCATAACAAAGCACATCTTCACAGTGATACAGCTTACGTTCCATGGACTTCTAAGTCGTATTCTGTAAATTCAGATTCAGAAGTTTTGCGAGCTACTGTGACAGCAAGTAAAGTCCTCATCAAGGCTCTTACAGTACATATTTTTAAACTTATATGATCATTATAATATGTTAACCATAAATACATTTGGACTTTGCAAAGCTGGTTAATAATTGAATGAGCCAAAAATTACAGATAACTCCTCTCATCCTGGACATCACCTCTTCCAGACACTTCCTTTTGGTTGAAGACTCAACCGCCTCAGCCGGACATGCCAACAGCTTTGTCCCCAGAGCTGTGGCGCTCATCACCTACAATGGACACTTTGTACTATAAGACACAAGATCCAAGACTGCCGCTAGTAGGTGGGGCCATCCACCCATTCTCGAGTCAAACCTCAAGAACCAAGTAAACATGATTTGATGTCAGAGGGCCTCTCCAATACAGTGCTTTTGTATATTCTGTGGTTGTGATTTTAAAGGCAAATAAGAGATTATTCATTGAAGTTTTGCCTGTGATTCACTCCCTTTCTATTCAACTAGTACTAAACCTGCATGTGAAATGGGCTAGGAATGCTCTGACTTGCATTTGATTTTACTGAATGGTCAAATCCTCAAGGGACAGTTCTTTACTATTTTTTTTTTATTTTAGTCTTTACTGCTTTTCTCATCATTTACCGTAAAGGAGAGACAGAGTAGGGAAATTAAAGGATTAAGGGATTATCCCTTAGAGAGAGAGAAAGAGAGAGAGAGAGAGAGAGAGATAAGCAGTGGTGCAGCTTTAGCTCCTTGTTCCTGGCAGATGGGTGACTTCAGCCCCTGATGACTCAGTGTTGTACCACCATCTCTCTACAGCTCCAGGATCAGCCTGAAATCTCTACTTCTGCTGAACTGTTGGAGGCTGATGACATCAGTACACGTTCAACATCTAATTAAGCACAGTGTGATGATCTCAGCAGGTTGGAGTATGCACACTCTGGGACTAGAATGTTGTCTTCGTCAGATGGGCCCATATCCTGCTTGCAAAGTCATCATTTAAAAGTGTTTGCGTGCAAGTGATTTGCTGTTGGGAACATTGCTAGCTACTTAACTAACCTGATCAATTTTCATATCTGATCATTTTTATCTATTGTATTGTACTGTACATACTGCAGCCAGTGATTACAGATAGTCTTGTGGTCAAGACCAGAAGAGGCATATCTGAGTCAAGACTGAGATATTGTAGTCGGGTCCAACATTTTTTCACATAAAATAAAAAGAAATTGGGAAAAACTGAAACTCATTTTTAGTTCACTGCACATTCATGATAGAAATAATAAACAATATTATACAGTATATTATATTGTATTTTGTCAAACACAGCAGTAAAAATGTATAGTCCAAAATTCTTATTAATAAGGATTAGATTATAATCTTTGTCCAATTTTGCATTATAACTATTGTGAGCAGTTGAAATTATTCAGAATCACCAAACAACCGAACACATATAGTCATATGTTTTATAAGATGACATCAGATATTCTGATCAGCATTCAGTTTCCAATTTTAGAACCCATAAACATCAACAAAATCATGCCCAGTTAAGCCATTATGGAAAGCATTACTTAGATTGTTAACCAACAGTGAACAGTTAATTTAACATGTTTTAGTCTGTTGGAAAGTTTGTTGACATTCAGCAGTGTTATAAATGTGTAACTACTAAAAGTAAATCGCATGTAGAAAAATAAAGAATTTCCTTTCATCACCTAATGTAATCATCCTTTTTTCTGCCATGATGAAATGGTGAAGGTTATGGTAAGTCAGCAATCTGGGTATCAGAACTGTTTCACTTGTGATGTCAACTTGAAAGGAGAGATTAATATGGGGCTTTTAGGCTTTATCCTAATTCCATCTGCACATGAAGGCAGCATCAATGAGCAAATAACGATGGTAGCAGTAAAAAAAGCAGTAAAAAGCTTTTCCTGATAAGAATGCAGAGAGATTGTGCAGCTTAAGCTATTTGAAAATAGTTGCTCAGGTGTTGCCAGGCAGTTACTATGGTATTACTATGGTACTATGGTTTACAGGGTGTTGCTACAGCATTCTAAGTGATTGCAGTGGTGTTACTAAGAGGTTGCTGCTGTATCCAACGTAGTCGCTAATGTGTTGCTAGGCTGTTACTAGGGACTGACTGTGTGGTCTGTGGTGTTTGATCATGATAATTAGAGCAGTGTCTTATACTTCCTCTGATCGCAGAGTGTATACTGACTGAGGTAGTTGCTATGGTGTCAGTGACACCTCTATGGTATCCCAAAAGTTTAATGAGTTTCTAATGTTTTTCTATGATTGTGATTTAAACTGGGCACACAAACCTTTGCTATGGGAAAAAACGAAGACTGTACGAAAACCAGATCAAGAAGTTGCACACCATTCTCTAATAAGACAAACATTCCAGAATTGGAGTGGTGTTGATATCTCGAAAAACTGGAGGATGAACTTGCGGACTAAAAATATTTGAATGAAGAAGAACAAAAAGAAGAAGAGGAAAAAGAAGAAGTGGAAGAAGATATACTGTAGGATAATTGGTAGGATAGCTGATATTTATACGAATCAGATGTTCTTCTTTAAAAACTACTTTAAAAGCTTAAAAATGAGCAGTTTTTAAAATGAACCATTTCTTTTAAGGGGACCATCTAAATATGGGCTGCCATGCTCATATTTATGCATACTACAACACTCCACTACTCTACAGAAAGAAATACACAGCTAACAACCTCATATCACAAAGTATGAGCAAGTGCTATTTTACATTAGATTTGTTACAGGTCTGGATCCGATTCATTCTGTTCTCACTTTCATATCTGATACTAATATTTACAATACAACGATACCTGCCGTTGGACTAATGCCATCTCTAGGCACTGCTCCAAAGACTCCTTTATAGTGCCTTTATTTGATGTACAACCAGCACCACAAACAACACAAGAGATGCACAAGAGTAAATAAATCTCATATTGTATGACCCAGCTCAGAACTTTTGTTGCTTTCATCAATGTCAGAGGGGTCATACCAGGTTTTCCCTCTGTGGTTAGAAGGTTGGTGGGGTTGGAGATGTGTCTTCTGTAAAACACCCAGTGATTTTCCAAAGTACCTGAGCTACATTCACTACTATGCTCCACAATGACTAACAATCCTGTTGATAGATGGATCTTTTGTGTCTCCTTTCTTTTTATCTCCCATCCACCCACCGTCTCTCCACTGTGTCCTCCAGGGCCCACGTCCTCATAGCCTTGAGTCCTGTACAGAATAATGAGAGAGAGCCACTTAAGTCAAAGTGACCTGAACACTACAGCCTCTCTCTCTCCAGCACACATAGATGAATAACTCTCTTTCTCTTTGTCTGTTTCTCTGTCTTCCTGACACACTCGCACACTCAGACACACATACGGCAATAATGTTTCTTTGTACTCGCAGACCTTCGGAACAGACACACAGACGGGACACATTTCATTACACTCTGCTGAGCATTTAAAGTAAGCAGAGCCAGACTGTCGAGTTTGTGTGTGTGTATGTGTATGTGTGTGTGTGTGTGTGTGTGTGTGTGTGTTTGCTTTCTGTGTGTCTGCATGACAGCCAGGACCATGGCGCAGTCTCCAAACTAGTCCAGTGTCAAACTAGTCCACAGCCCAGTGCCCATAAAATGTAAGGTGTTGCTAGTGTCACAGAGGCATTCATGGAACGTGATTAATGATCAGAGGTTCAACGTAACAAGAAGAAGTAGTGTCTCTCAGTATGGTGGCGGGCCACCATGTTTGCTAATACAACATGCCTACATCTCGGCATGGAGTTGTAGAGGTTCCTAATAGTGTCCTGTGATAATCCATCCCATGCAGTTTGAATATTCTCACAAAGTTCCTGAAGATTTTGCGGTAGGGGTGGAGATGGAGTGACACTAGACCTTCTAGACATGTGGCATGTGACAACGGTGCCTCCACACACGTATTCATTGTTCGTCTCCACCAAGTCAAAAGCGGGACTCATCACTGAAGATGGCCCGCTGCCATTCTGAGTCACTCCATGACAGTCTGGCACGACACCATTGCAGTCTTTGGCGATGCTGACATGCTGTTAAGTGCAGTCGTTGTAACGGCCTGCGTGCATGTAGTCCTGTGTTGTGCAGCCTTCTGCCAATGGTGCTGGCACTAACAGGATGACTCATGGAGGGCATAATTGTTCAATGAAGGTCTGCAAACGTGGCTGTTGGGTCAGTCAGTTTGTTGCTTATGTCACATGTGCGGCAAAGCATGAAACTTGAATTATTTGCATGTCTCACAATGTCAAAGCTATCCACCAAATTTCATTCCTGTTGATTGATTCCTTCTGGCTGCTGTTTGAGAACTATTTGCACAACTATTCTATTAATGACGAGTGTATGTTCAGACTATGTTCAGACTGCAGGCAGATTGGTTTGTGTCCTCCAATCAGATCATTTAAAACAACTGTCTATGCTGTCACTGATAAGTGATCAGGTTGGATTTGTGTTCAGAAATCACCAACCTCTCCGCATTTCATACTCAGAAGCAGGAGAGACGGAGGTCCATCATTTCGCCCTCCAAACAATCGCTCTGCCAAGTTATGGTTAACACATTGAAGCTCTTCTTGAATCCCAGAATTTCCATCACTCTGGATTTGACGTTGCGAGTGACGTAAAAGACACTTTGAAATCCGATTTGAGCAGCCAGACTGCAACATATCTGCAAAAATCCTCTAAATGTGGTTCGGATCTGTTGCAAAAATGGATTTCACGTATTTACTTATTTTTTGCTGTCCAGACTATTAAAATCAATCTGGATACAATCTGGACATGCCAAATATTGGATTTGTGCTGGCAGTCTGTTCAATGTTTAAAATTAGGTTCTGAAAACCAGTCGAAACAGAGCAGCTTCCAAAAAATTCAGAGGTTATAATACAGCTGTCAGATAGCTACACGGAACTTAGTCTACTTCTTAAACTTCCGAACAGTTTAAGCTACAGCCATGATCTACATATCAGAACATTCAGCGGACACGACCCTAGCCAGCATGGCATCAGCATCATAAGTAATCCAGCTCGAAAAAAACACCCAAAATCCTGAAATTAGCTCAAAGTTTTCATAACAAAGGGTTAAAAGCAGCGACATGATTCACACATCATCAAAGCACTCAGGAGATCCTCATCTCACTGGCCAGAGACCAACCTCCAGCCACGAATCTAAATTGTAAAACCTGCTATTACCTCTCTGCATTAGCCTTCGTATGGTGACAAAGGGTTAAAAAGGCCACATGATTCTCACATCACATCATTCTCATGTCTCAAACATCCTCTGAATGACTGGTTCTGAGTTGAGAGCTAATAATCAGACACTGACAGCTAAAAACACAATCCAGTCATCCTGAGGTTGATACTGAGGTCGTGTGCTCGGCTCTGTTTCTGCACTAAGAAAGTGGGGAGCTGTGGAATAGCACCACAGGGGGCGCTGTGGACAAGAAGTCCACTCAAAATAAAGAAATCAAGCACTAATACCGTTTTTAAAAGATAAATGTCAACAAATATTATAATAATTATAATGAAATTAGAAATATTTAGCTCTGCCTTTCAATTTGAATTGTTAAAAACAGTCGACAGCAAACATGCAATTCAGTTTCATTGCTGTGTTTCAGAATGTTTCAAGTGCTCAGCATGAATACAAGGGGACAGAAAATCAATAAAACCATTTCTGCCTTATATATATCATTTACTTTTACTCAATAATAAACAATAAAATAAACCACCATTAACATTCTTGCATTTTAAACTCACAGACACTCCAGACAAACCATTTTGAAAATTTCTTGTTTTCAAGATCTGTATAAGCAAAATTGTATAACTTTTTGCAGGCACTAAGTATGTTTTTATCATTAGTGACTGTGAGCTAGCTGCTTTAGCTAGCACTGGTGTTAACCTCTGTCAACTTGCTGTTCTTAGAGGTAAACAATCTTTTCAGAAACTTAATACAAGCTCAATAATACAATAATTCTGTTTAGTTTGGACTGTTTATTTAGACTTACTGGCCTAAACGGCACGCTCTCTCTCTTTCTCTGAACTATTCCCAATGATGTAGCGAACCCACCTCAGAAATATGAAATATTTTCAGGATATAATAACAGATAAAAAGGCAACTAAATCCTCAGGTAAATTAGCTGAATTTCATCCTCTATGGTGCATAACATAATCAAAAGATTCAAGGAGTCCAGAGAAATCTCTGTGCCTAAAAACCACAGCGGGAATGCCCATGACTTTTGACCTCTTAGACAGGAATGGATTAAAAACCAGCAAGCCTCTGACCACTGACTGCTCTGAGGTCAAGTTCATCTCCAATGGATTGATGCTCAGCAGACATGTGCTGTGTGGTCTGACAGGTCAGCCTTTCAGATTGTTTATGAAAATAATGCACAGCGTGTTCTCCTGGCCAAAGGGGAAACAGACCATCCAGAGTAAAGTAATGTCTCTCAGAGTATGGGTAAGTTGCACATGTGTAAAGGCTCCATTCACACATAAAGATATAAACATATATTGGAGCAGCATATTCCTCTCCCTAGAAGTCTTTTTCAGAGATGTCAGGGCTTATTTCAACACAGGCTGCATTCTGCTTGAGTTAATTGTTGGCTTAGTAATGACAGTGTGGTCCTAGACTGACCTGCCTGCCGTCCAGACTTGCTTCCCATTAAAACGTTTGATACAATATGAAGACCAAATTCACCAGCCGTGCCCCATATGGCTGTTATTAAAGACTGCTAAAAGTAAAGCAGATGTAACACAGTGGTAAACATGTGTTACATTCTGTAACATGTCTCAATATTTTCTGTCTCAGAAAATATCTGTCTCAATATTTTTGGTATGTGTTGCAAGCATAATAATTTAGGTAGGCATAATAAAAATATAAAATTATAAAAAATATAAAATATAAAAAAAGTTCATTAGATAATACATGATATGTTAAATACACATGAATATAAATTTAAAAGCATTCCATGTACTGTCCAGACATTCCCTTTTGGAATTGAGAGTTGTATAACTTATTCATACTAAAATGGCGTACACATTTGAATAACGATAACAATTATAATGCTACATTTTTTTCAGTGAAATTTCAGTGAAAACAAAATCACATCTTTCAGAGCTTTATATTACAAAAACCTATGTTTTAAAGGCTTTATCATTTTACAATAGTGCCTACAACATGGCATGCTAGTGGTGATTTTACAAATGTATTTTCACATAGATCCATTTAAATGATTTAACACCATATTAAACCATAAATCTGTTTGGAAATGCAGTTAGATGACTCATTAATAAATAATCCAACAAGCATTCTGCTGTTTTTCTGCTCTTAATACGCTTGAGCTTTTGCCTCCAGGGTCATATTGTGCTTCCTGCAGAGCAGATCATTTTACATAAAAGAAAGTGGACAGATAAACGTGTTATTTGTCATTTGTACTGGGTGGATTGAACGTGGTGAATGATAGCTTATACAGAGCGGGGAGGTGGGGCGGGGGGTTTGGGTCGGGAAAGGCTAAGGAGCAAGCGAAAGAGAGACAGAGCATGTTAGACTTGGTCCATGGTTAAATGGCCTGATTCTGTCTGTCTAGCTGGGTAGGCTTTGAATAACAGCACTCTACATTATTGATGTGTGGTGATGTGAGACTGCTTTGGGAAAGCTACACCCTCTGAGCTTTGGTAATTAGCAGAAACATGCGGGCCTGTATGGTCGGCTTTTGTGTCTGCTTTGTTTTGGTGCCTTGGTGGTGTGCTTTACACACTCACTAAAGCAGGGCCAGCTGTACTCAGTGGAGAACTGTGACTACATTTTTCCTCACAAAATTGTTTCACCTGTTGGAAAGCAAAATGTGATTGGCTGATTTTAATGTCACATTTTAACTTTGTTGATGGTTAATCAGAACCAGTGGCATAGCCACAGCTAGGTCAGACTGTTCACAGGCCTACCCCATGACATAGACATACTTATTAAGCCAGTTTTGTGTAGTTAATCCACTATTGCCTTAAGCCTTTGGTACGGCATCAGCATTCCAGTGTTTGAATCTGAAGCTTCAAGTGTGGGAATGTTTAAGTGAGATTCCACCTCGTAGAGTTTGTTGTTTTCTACCATCCAAAGCTGAAAAAAACATTGTTCCTGTCAGCTTCAATACAAAGCTTGAAAGGGGCTCTGTAAAAACTTCAAATTGGCTTTGATGATTTGAGGTTTGTAAGTCTGGTGGGTTGTCTTCCTTATCTTTGCACATCTTTGCTGTTTAATTTTATCACAGTCATGCCATCTTCTTCAGATCCGCCTGCTGTGGCAGCATGCCTTAGTCTAGGTTTAGGTTTTTATATTTGTTGCGTTGTTGTTGTACATCTCAGCTGCTGTTTCATTTTAACTTGGTCATGTCATCTTCTTTAAGTGAACGTGCATGTGAGCAAATGCATGCTTTATAGTCTTTTTCATCATGGGTGTTGCAATGTGTTAGTTGTGTTCATGCGAATCCAGTGTTCTGGTTGATTGCCAGAATATAATGGTATTACCAAAGGCTGGACGCACTGGAACAAGTAGGTGATGAATGCCTACTTGGCTGCATCTGTCTACCAGGTTACAGACCTGTATTTTTAATATTGCAGACATCATTAGGCCTTCTCTGAACATGGATGGATGTTTTCAATATTATTCTTGATTTGTATTCAGTGGTATTCATAGTCTTTATGCACAGCCAGCACGATTCTTAATTTGTGGAGACCAAAATAAAAACAAGAAACCAGAAATGATACATGATGGGTATCTGTTTTCAGATTAACCGTCCACACAGTGCAGAATCTTCGGCCAGGAAAAGCTCAACCAGAAAGTGCCTAATTTGGTGCTCCAAAGCATAAAACCCAGTGAAAACAGTTCAGACCCTCAACAAATCCCAAAAATGGGTCACACTGAAAAAACAGCTCATGTGTGCCTACGGAAAGTGTTCTCACTCTGTCTGTATATTTTTCGTCTCCTATGTAGTGAGAGAGTACTGTAATTCAGAAAGGGTCATTAAGTCAATCAACAGTGAGGGTAATTACCATGGCCTCACATACTGTTTGCTCATGTCAAGTTATTCCAAAAATAGAGCTGCTGCGTGACACAGTGCTAATTGTGAAAAGTCAGCACCAAACTTTTCACACATGGAAAGTGAATATGCATTAACCACAAAACAAACAGCACAGAAATACAACTCAATACATAGACAAGATAAAAAAAAAAATACACACCAGTAAAACAATATTCAAAAAACTCAGCAAAAGAAAAGAGTTTACTGTAACTGTATTAGCAGCCCAAAAACCCCAGAACCCCAGGCTGAGACAAAATCTACATGTCACTTACAGTAAGCACCAATCAAGCATGAAGACTCACCACAGGTGGGAGGAGTCTACTGAAAGTACTTACCCAGCGTGCTCTACTGATTTCTCATACAGGTCAGGAAAAAGCCACTGTTGTTTTCAACAAACTGTTCCAAATTGGTCCTACAACAGCACTCAAAGGTCTGGTTCCGCCGACCTTTACGCATTTGGATAAAGCTGATAAATCAGTACATTTCTGAACCCAGACTCGGACATGCACTCTTGCATTACTATTAATAGTGACTTCAGAATGATGTGATTTTGGCTGATTTAAATGGATGTATTTAGTGTAACTAAATACAGATAGGGCTTCATCTACATCTAAGCTTCAAGAAACAAATACAAATGATGACCGTTTATGAGATTTAATTTTGCAAAAAAAATATTTTAAAATTATATGTGTAAATATATATATATATAGTAGGCTATTATAGATGTGTGTATTATGTATGAGTGTGTGAGGATTGCACGTTTAACTGTTTTCCATTTTCATATTACAAACAGGCACAATTCTTAAAGCTAGTAACAAACATGAAGGGGGTTTTCCCCTGAAATACTCCTGAAGCTTTCCTTACATTAAATATGTAATTGTAAGTTCTAACACTGGGCACTTCTTCAGAGCTAGTGATGGTGACACTCCAGTGTTTTAATGCGACTGTAATCACAAAGATCTTCACGCTGTGGCTCAGCGATGTCAACCACAGAGCGCCGTTCCTCCCACTCAACTGAAACTGTAAAGTTTCCACCACAGTGTATCCCCAGTCTTGATGTGCCATGGTCTAATGTTACTGTGACATCTGTGTGTCATTTACTCTTCACACAACAGCAAAACTCCTGAGTGCTGAATGAGATCATTAGGTCAAGGCCACAGTTGCTTCTTTAACAGTTGCTTCTTTATTTTGATTATAATTTGTAATTGTGCATTTGTCATTAACTTATGTTCAGCTAAACATCTATTAATTTTCCCAGAACCCTAAACATAGCATTTACTCTAATCTTAACCCACATGCTAAATTTAAGCCTAATCTTAACCGCATTTAGATTCAACAGATAGGTAGATCAGGTATAGGTAATTCCTCATTACCTATTTAAATTATGAGCTTCAATTTTAAATTAAACTTTTGGTCCAGCAGTTTTCAGTCTGATATCTGTCCTTCTCTCTGTCATTTCTATATCGTACAATTACCACAAAAAGTGATTCTGATGCATTTTTAAAAAAATAAACAGAAGATCTGCTCAATTGATAGACATGTACAATAACATTAGAAACCATAATTCAGTTGTTTGTGTATATAAACTATGCTGTAATAATGTGCATAAGTAATTATTTTAGACATGGCCCTTGTTTCCTATAGGGAAAGATTTAAGAGCATGATTCTCTCAACCTCCAGTCTCAATGTGTATGGACACCAGAAAACCTTACAGTACATGATTTTTTGCAACTTTGCCCCACAACATCCCAGGCATACCACTGAAGAACTCAACTGGATCCATGAGGTACTTTACACAATACAGTGAAGTTCAGCAGACTCCTATGAATTTCATCACTGCATTGCATTTAACCAACAGGGCAGCAAACAAATGGCCAACATTAAAACATCCTCCAAGGAGTAGAGGATCACCAATAGAGTTTGAACCCATGACAGGCTTGAATAAATATAAAGTAACTTGGTTTTGGATTACTGTCGAAAACAAAGGTTTGGAGGGAAGATGTTTGATTGAATGAAGTTTAGATGAGTTGAGTGGGAAGACAAAATTCTAATCACATGGAGCTTGTAGGTTACTTGCTAATGAAGCTAGACTGGACACCATAAAGCCAACTGATTAGTTTATGTGGACCACTGATGCAACATTTAGAAATTATAAAAGCATAAGTCTGCAGTTTATTCTAAGTATAAGCTTTGGTGTGACACTGAATAAAAATAAGAACAGCCTGATAAAGTTCTTCTTCTTCGCCTTCATTTCCATAACAGAAACGGCATTAAAATACCCAGCAGTGGTGATAGGAGATGAGCTGCAGCAACAAGAGTACTTGTACCAAAAAGGTACCGGAAATGCTTTATTACTGTATTTGAAAGCTGGATAAAACAGCTCTGGTGGCATATTCTCTCATATCTGCCTTATCCTAAGACCTCTGCTGTTTAACATTTAACAGTTGTAGTTTTGCTACTATGTTATACAATCAGCAATCTTTCTAAGTAGAGGAAATGGCTTTAGAATTATTCTTCATGGTAAGTATAATAAAGATATGGCAGATAGAGCAGAGCTTGAAAAAAGCTGGAGTATTCCTTTGACATGTCTGTTAATGTAGCTGTAATGACAGGGGCCTGAATATTTTGTAGCTTTATTTACCTCACACCTCATTAAAGGATAGTACCAATCAGAATCTTGAAATAATCAGCTTTTCCCCAATGCCCAGAAGTCCTAGAGCGACGACAGGCTGTCTGCAACAGACGCACATATACACACACACCTTGTCCTGTTAATGATAGCCATCACAGATATAGTGACAGCTGCTGCGTACCCTCCATTCCCCAACTCCACCCACCGCCCCAACCCCCCAGCCACCCCCTGCCCTACACACAGACAGTGTCAGCTCAGGTTGCTGGGAAGCCAGCTTTAGTAGCGGAGGATGCTTCCAGACAGTCATGTGACCATGCTGTGAAGGGATCTCCCGATGGTCGCATGACCCTCCCCCCGACCTTGTTCTTTGCTGAATCACTGTGCTATCGTTCCACTGTGAGCGGAGGACAGGACACAAGGAGGGAAAGTGGGAAGAGAAGGGTGGGAGGAGGGGGGCTTTCTGTCCAGCAGTGATAGAGAGGAAACCACCTGACTTGCTGGCACTTTCTCTTTCCCTCCTTCCTCTCTCCCTCTCACTCCCTCGCTTTCTCTTTCTCTCTACCCTGCCTCCTCCCTCTCCCACCAAAGCAATTTGACTTCAGCTGGCCCCATGTGATAAATAATTCACGCACGTGTGTGCTATGAGTGTGACTGCCCAAAGAGAGGTGTCTGTGTGTGGGCACAGAGCGCGACCCACTCTGAGCAGGGGCTTTCTGCTGTACTTTACAAGCTTGCTGTATAGAGGGGCCCAAATTTCCCCCAACAATGAACACGGCCCCAGCTAGTCTAGGGGAGGCACTTTAACTGTTGGAGAGAGTTTAAGCTTTGAAGTGACACCTTGTAATACATGCATTAATTTCAACTACTAATCAACAACTTTAATTTCAACTGCTAATTGCAAATACTCAGGAGCTACTATAAATTATTCAGTAACTACTATGTAATTAATGTGTTATGTAGTTAGGAACTGACGTGTTGCCGCTTAGAGTTTATGACCAGTGGTAGTTCTGAATTTTTGGGGACCTAAAACCTCCTTTATTGCTTCCCAACAAACACCCATTCATTTGCTACTTTCTAGCAGATGGGAATAGCCCACATTCTTAGCCAAAAGAGTTTTATGTAATATCCAAAAAGTTCTAGAGACCTTTTTGGTGCTACACAGAACCATTTTTAAATGGTTATACACAACAACATACACAACAATAATAATTGACCTAATTCTAATAATTATAGGTTTAATCATAATAACAATAATTGGTGGAAAAAGAATGTACTAGCTAACCATAATAACCTTATATTACATGTCTTTTATTCAGTTATTATTTTTAAGGCTACTCTGTAGATTATGCAAGTTATGTTACAAGAGTGAGGAATTAAGTATTCCATGCACAAAAAACTTAGTAGGCAAGGTTAGACTGTACAAGCTGTACAAAAAGTTGGTAAAGATCACATTCAAACAAACAAGAAACTGTGGCACACAACTATGTAAACATAGGTAAATTATTGACATCAGACAGCCACGATATTTATCAAGACACAAAACATAAAAACGAGTTTCCACTTAAAAGGGCTACGCTATTGAGCTGCCACCACTTTAACATTGACTTGGTTGCACAAAATCTATGTCTTATCTAACACTGTAGCTTTTGAGATCAATAACACAATCTACATTTAAGTGTTTTGACAGAAATCTACTTCTATATCTCATAAGGTTAAAAGGGTGTTTGCCAGCATTCTGTAAAGTTTCTTCAGCCTTGTGACAGCTGGAGGAAAGAACGCATTAGTTTTACAGAGCATGTAAATCAAGGTCAGTTGAGGGACTGTACCATGCAGAGGCCCATGCATTATAAGAGTTTAAGGGGTTAGTGCTAAATGAATGAATACCAGTCACAGAACTCTACGACTGTTGGCACTGAATACAGTAATAACTTTCTTCCTTTGGTCTGTACTCGACGTACCTCTTTCTAATACACAGAAAAATCCCACAGGCTTATCAACAGAATCTCTCTCTCTCTCTCTCTCTCTCTCTCTCTCTCTATGTTCTCTTACTCACTCTTTCTCAGTGTCTATGCTTTCTGTTTTCTTTCTTTCTCGCTCTTTCACTTTCTGTCTTACTCTTGCTTTCTCTTTCTTTCCTTCTATAATTATGTTGCTGTTTATGAGTGATCGAGCATGTATGTGTGAGCCTTTAGATACATATGAGACATATTTTAGGGAATGTTGTTGATTTATCATTATTGTACTTTAAATGTAAATTGTTGTTTTCAATCAATCATCAATCAATATTCATTTGTATAGTACTTTTTTACTAACTAATGTTGTCTCAAAGCAACTTTACAGAAAAGCAGTTTATATAAAGGAAAAGAAAAACATGGAATCCATGTATAGACGTAGGGAAGGGAAATCCAGGTCCAAGCCCCCCGTGAGCAAGCCAGAGGTAACAGTGGTGAGGAAAAACTCCCTTAGAGTAAAGAAGAAACCTTGAGAGGAACCAGATCAAGGGGGAACCCATCCTCCTCAGGTTGATCCCGGTTGAAGAGAGAAAGACAGAGCTAACGGGAAAAGGAGCTTGGAACATCAATTAGATACATTCTGATTTATCCAGGAGGTAGTAAACATTCTTACATTTCTGCATTTTGTTAGCAATATAGTGCATAATACTAAAAATAATTACGCAGTCAGTGTATATGTGTGTGTGTGTTTATATGTGAGGGAAGTCCCTGGTTCATGTTAGAAACAAAACTAACAGTTACCATCAGATAGTCAAATTCATCGTTTGGTTCTGACCTTTCACTCAGGCACGACACACACACGTTTGTTTCACATTTGTGAATTGTGGAGCCGTTACATAGACTTCCGTTCATTACCTGGAGACTTACAGTTTACACTATGAGGACCAGCTTTCCCAGCTTGTGAATACTCTTCCAGTTTCTAACTGCTAATAATTTCAAAATTTAAGATCAGCATATATCTTTTATATGTCATATATTTTATTTGGAATAATATGTTATTTAAAACTCTGAAAACTAACACCAAAAACAGCTTGGCTTAGGGAGCCTTTAACATAAAGCTATAGGTGTGATGTGTTATGTATTAGATATCAGTTAGTTGCAATATTTACTTAGCTTAACAACACAATTACACCTTAACCTAAAAAGATAAACCATATGGCTGCTGTCTCCTTGCTGTGAGTGTAGTCTTTTGTTACAATCAAGCAACAAGTGTGTTTTTGATGCTTGTCTCAATGTCATATACTAGTAGCATGCACACTCCCAGAGGTTTATTGTTCATAAAAACAGCATGAAACTTTCAACATACAGAATGAAAATAGTGGATCAGCCTGCATAAATTCAGCCCAACTTTGACTAAATGTTGTTGTAGCGAACATATTTCCAGCACTGGGCCTAAACATGAGCATCAGGAACAATGACACCCCACAAAACATTTAGCATGTCATGTATTTTCCTGCCTACCTTGACATCCTCAGTGTGTTCCTTGATAAGGACCAATAGCAGGACAGTGTGCTCTCTAGTGCACATGTAAACATATCAAAGAGAAACAGGGATGCTGCTGTTGCACAACAAGCCATAGATTGAATATATCATTGAATATATCAAAAACATCCGCTCGGAATTTAATAACGATACAACATGAAGCAAGGCTACAAACACGTCACCAAAATGCTAACGGCTGTTCACAGCAGCTTCAAATAATCGCTCACTACAACCACAATTTAAACTGCTTCTGTGACAGAGAAACTGTTCTTAACATGGTAACACATTACCTCTTTACCTCAAGATCTCTTTGAATGACAGTAACACCCAGGGACGACTCCACTATCGCTTTTTTCCTTTCTTTTCTATCCACAAAACTGCCAGTATCATACACAGCGCTTCTGTAGCCATGATTGACAATTCCTTACCAGCCTATAAACTCCTACAAGGACATGACTGATGATTGGTCAGCATTCAAACATGCTCTCAAGCAAGATGTAGCACAAACTTCCGACACTATGATTGTCTAATCTAACATGCTGACCATTGTGATCACACAAAAATATTGTGTAGTCTGATTTTGATATTAAGCCCAGTTTAAAGCGTTTGCCTCTGCTGTATGTGTGTGTGTGTGTGTGTGTGTATGTGAGTGAGCTCACATTAGTTAGTCTTTAGTGAAGCGTATGTCAATGAGTGGACTGGACGGGTGATCTAGGCCATGTGAGGAAAAAGAGAAGCAACTAAAATACACACAAACACACAGATATCCATGAGTATGACCTCACCACAGAATGCCAGTCTGCAGAAACTGGAGAGCATCACACACACAAACACACACAAACATGCTCTTCCATTACTTGCTTTATTGGTTACGGGGGGTTCCTTAGATACAGTGTGTTATAGTAGCTCAGCACTGCTATGCCTATGCCAAACTACATTCTTTCTTATCATCAGGTGCACATTCAGGCTCTGCAAAGAGAGCCAAACAAACTCACAAACACACAAGTAAAGGTTCAGCGTAATTCTGTGTGTGTGCGTGTGTGTGTGTGTAAGATGTACCCATAAATCAGTGCTTACGGTAGATTTACCCACAGTAAGGTGTGGGCTTCTGACTGGAATTTAGAGATGCTGCAGTGTGCTTGATCAGCTGATGACATTTAAAACCTTGCTCTACAGTCAAGCAGTTCAGTGTACTTTCCAATACTAACCACAACAGACTGTGTGGAGATGATGAGGAACCAACAACATGACAACATTACATTTTTGATTTAATGCATCTTCATGAATTAATCCAAGCAATTTATAAACAATGGTCAGTTTTAGTTTAGCACTTGCTTGCTAATGTAGCTAACAATTAACAGAGGCTAATTGTGGGTTTGATCAATATCACTGCACAGTTTCAGTTTTCTTACTTATGAATCACACTCAAACAGACTACAGGTAAAGTCATATTTATAATTGGCAGATTCAAGATTTTACATGATGCATGAGTCACCAGCAATGTTTCACATTTTCCATCAAAGCTCAGTAGTGAATATGTATATAAAACTCAAAGTAGTGAATATGTCTGATTTTCTTCAAGGTGAGCTAAAATATAGCAAAAAAACAGAAACCGGTATATGTGTTTTCTGATCTCAGTTCTTTCTTTTTTGTATTGTGGGTGAAGCTTTCAATAAACTCACTAAACATCTGGTATGTATACCCTTCCACTGAGCACAACCCCAATTAGCATAATGTAAACTGTGTGACCGAGTCATCACATACTTGCCTCAGACCATGTCAGGTAGTCTTAAATAAAGTTGTTTATGTGTTAATAGGCTATGAAAATAGCCAGTAATACATCACAAAGCTTAAAAACAGTAGCAGTCCTCCTGACGTCTGACAGATTCCAGCTTGGCTAAGGAAAAAATTATGATTTTTCACCAAACTATAGATTTAAAACAGATGAGGCACCATAGCATTGGCATGTTTAATGGGGGTGTGTTTATTCCAGCATGGTGTCCAATAATGTATAATTAATGACAGGTCATTAATGACAGTCATGTGCATCGTTATTGGTGTGCAAGTCTTAACTTTCAAGCTCAAGTGACCTGGCTGAGGTGTTGTCACCTGTAATAAGATAAGGACACAGTTACTGTAAGTGATGATCTGTGTGTGTCTGTGTGTGTGTGTGTAAACAGATGAAGGTCAGGTAAAAGGATAAGGAGCGTCAGGCTTGCTGGATTAACCTGAGTACTGCTGTGCTCTGATCTGTTGAGATCATCATGGTGTGAGTCATTAGAGCTAAAGCTGCTTCAGTTGGTCTGAGACCTCTAATGATGTCATCACTCTATAGAGTTTGATCAGAAGTATGGTTTCCTGGCTGATCTCGGAGCTGTAGAGAGGAGGTAGAGTGATGAACTTGCACTGAGTCATCAGGGGCTGCAGTCACTCTTCTGCCAGGAACAAGGAGCTAAAGCTGCACAACTGCTCTCACTCCAGCAGTCTCAGAGGATCTCCCTCTGTCTGTCTCTCACTCTCTATGTCTGTCTATCTATCGGCATCAGTTTTTGACATATAAACATAAAAACTACCACCATGTCATCATATTTGAAATGAAAAGTGAAGAGCCTTTACACACCCTAACCTTCACTGTACTGCATTTACATTTAACCGTCTAGTGGAGGAAGATGATCAGGGATTCATTATTAATGAATGAAGCATTAATATTCTTTAAGATGCAGATGATACTACAACTGTCAACAACTGGCAGATGAGACAACTGTCATAGCGGAAATTCCAGATGCCATGAAGGCCCCTATAAAGACGGTTAAAGAGCTGAATCATAAAATGCACTGCATGGACTGCAGCTCAACATGAAGAAGAGTAAGATTATGACAACAGGAGAGACTGTTAACTTTACCATTGATGGAGAAGATGTGGAAATGGTGGACAACATTTGCCTGCTCAGATCAAAAACCGTATTTCCATCGACATAAAGTTTCTCAAGCCCTGGACAATATTGAATATTTGCCCGGTTTTTGACCCTGAAGAGAATGAAGAGAGGAGCAGAGCCTTAGTTTACTTTGTGTTGTTGTCAAGATCAAAACCAAGCAGCTAGCATTGCTAATGTTAGCTGCTTGTAAGGCTCAAGTAGCTAACATTATCACAGCTAACTAAATAGTCTGATGGCTTATTTACACCAGGAGTTTATTTTATTTTCCTACCCGTGTTAATTTCAACACCAAAATAAAACAGCTTGTTTCATTCTAGGGGATATCATAGGGTTGTAAATAGGCATGTAACACCGTATCTGGGATTTTTTCACCCTGACCAAAGTCACATACCTTTCACATAGACATCAAAGAACAATTTAAAATGCTGAATAAATGCATCCTAAGACACCTTTTACAACAAAGGATCAGCACTCAAGAAATACAATACAGATGGCCACTCAGCAGATCAAAGATAAGCAAAACAAACTGGAGCTGGAAAATGCAGAGATTTGTATCTGCAAAGATCTGAACTGTCCAGGCTATGATCTTCTCTGTGGTTCTTTATGGATGTCAAATCTGGACAAATAAACAAGCAAGACAGGAAAAATACTGCCTTTGTACTTTGGTGCTGGCAAAGACTTTAGAGAGTACCCTGGACGTCAAACAAATGAAAGCAAAGAAATTGATGCTCAAACAAACCAAGCCACACCTCTCACTCAAAGCCCAGATAACCAAACTGAACTCTTTTATTTTAGACATGTTCTGAGAAGTACCAATTCAACAGAAAAATAAATTATGCCTGGAACAGGAAGAGGACAACCAACTACAAGATGGATGGAAACAATCTGAGGAATCGTGAACCAGCCATTTGGAAGCTTAAAAACCCAAACAGATCACAGGACATCCTGGAGAACCACTTTCCATATGTTTACCAGGAGCCGGAATCAATTTAACGGCACATAATAATAACAATTGACATGTGGAGCTATTCGTTTGTGAAAACGTCTTTACGTATTGTGTATTTTATTTTTGCCATATTCATCTTTCCTAATTGCAAGTCATATAATGTTTCAACGAAAATGTGTAATGGTTATTTGTCTGATATTTTCTTGATTGTGGGGCTTTGAAAGACGCTTTAGGAACAATGAAAATTGAGAGGATGGCTTTTCTCAACATCGCACTGCCTATCCCAGTCAGTGTTACGCAACTGCTTTGTGTTACTGTCTCTAAGGTTTCAGTGCAATAAAACATGCATGTTTGCATGTGTGTGATAGAGCAGCAGTGTGAGTTATGAGCCGTCAAACTGAGTAGCAGGTATGTTTATTTTAAAAGGGGGCAGGTTACATGCCAGAATGGAGTGACAAGTTGACGGTAAGCAGAGAACCCATTCACACTCCTACCACTGCATAACTCTCTCTCTCTCTCTCTCTCTCTTTCATACACACACCTAAAACATGCCTAAAAAACTGGAGGTAAACTGAGCTTGCTCTTGCTCTCTGTCGAACCCCCTCTCACCTCCTTTCATCACCCTGTCTCTGCATTCTGAGATTTTCTGATGCAGAGATAACATGTTGGAGGCCCACCATTTGTCTTCTCCCTCCAGGTCTGTCTGACTTTCAGGAACTTGACCATGCTGCATGTTGACACAGCAAACAAAAAGCTCGAGAAAGTCCTGTACGCTTCCATCCCTATTTCCGTTGCGGATCGCTACACAAATTATGGCTTACTGTCGGAACAAACTCATCACCACTAACAACAATGGAAGCCCAGTCAATCAAACAGATAACATCTACCACAACTCAACTCCACAATCAGCCAAAGAGCACTATTCTACTCAAACACTGTTGATAGAATATGGAAACGACCTGGCAGGAACACAGCCAGCACACTGTATTTTTTTGACCTGCAGGTTACAGGACTGTGAAAAGTCAGAGACCATCCATAACACATAACACAGTTTATTTTTCAGCATTGAAGGAAAAATAGAAAACATAGATTTATCTAAAAAATAGATGGCCTCAACAAATAAGTCTATTTTTTCTCAGTATTTAGTGTGCCCACATTTGGCTTTCTTTACAGCTCCCATTCCTTTTTGAGACACATGCTTTCAGTTTTGAAGCGATATTGAGTGTGTTCGATCAGGCTTCTACAGTTATCTGATTTTTCAAGTGGTCTTGTAAACAGCATAATCTTCTTAGATTTCTTAGGTCAGATTATGGCCCAGAAATCTGATTAAGAAATCTGCTAAAGAGATCTGGATTTTAGTAGAGCTCAGTAAGATAAGATAAGACTTTATTGATCCCGAAGGAAATTGCAGAATAGTAATCAGATATCTCAGCACATGTATACTTTTACTCTGATTTCTTTCAGATTTCTCAGTCTGCAAATGTGTGAAAATAGGCCACGGTACTGGAAATAAGCAATCAAAATTTAACACAGCAACTATACGATGGCAACAAAACACTTTTGGTGCGATGCTGAAATCAACTATACGATTCCTGAAATGAAGGATTTAAATATTTGGCATCTTCTAAATGATGCGAGTTCGTATTTTCCAGTAAAGTGAGTTTATGTTTAAAAAACAAAGGCATGGCATGTCTTATTCTGCTGGTTTCAAATCTGATTACTGCGAATCTGACTCATGAAAACCTTGAGTTTTCCCATTATCAGATCATTGAGATAATGAGGGCTCTTGTACAGTATGATATACGATTGTTTCCATATGAAAACCAAAGGGAAGCTGCTTATTACGTAACATTTACATTGTGTCTATCCATGATGAACGTGCCAACATAAACTGATCCAAAACCATCTTATTACATTAACCTGTATTAACTTTAAATATATTTTCCCTTTGTTTACCTGTTTGAAGATATCATTTTTCTATCATATACCACATGTCTCACAGCCTTTCTCTGTTCTGACACTCTGATAAACAAAGCTGATATTGAACAATGACCCATTTAGCAAGCGACATTTGACATTCATAAATATTAATAGCCAGTCCACAAATTCTCCTAAATATATGCATGTCTAGGTCCCCAGTGTACAACTTCAGTGAAATGAAAGACGTGTGTATGTGTCATAATGAGTAAAGGCAGTAAGTTCTGCTTTATTTCAGTGCCAATAGCTGTTTATGTGTCTAGTATAAAGAGTCCCATATAGGTTATAGATTCAGCACTGGGATATGAATTTGCATCTTTAGTACACTAACATGTTTTCCCTCATGTCTCGGTCGCTGAAAAAAAAAAACTTCAAAAGAGTGTTCTGTAAGACGCCATTGACAATCTTAGACAGAGAGAGAGAGAGAGGGAGAGAGAGACGGTATAGACCTCCTAAAGTTGAAGGTCTGGAAATTATGCATTTTCTGACATGCAGATTGAACTTGCAGACATTAAACAGGTTTCAGTTCTCCACATAAGTTTCATTTATTCTTATTCTGCCTCATTCTATACCTCTATCATCACCTCTCTCCATCACTTTTTCTCTCTTCTTCTTCATTATTGCATGCTCTGGCTAAATTCTAAAGTACATATTATTTGCGAGACATGCTATCTACTACACAAACTCAATGCAGATTCGTGTTGAACCATTATTAATGTTCAGCAAAAACCCTGACATTCACCCATAACATTTGTGTGATGAATAGAACAAGACTGCTATATCAACGAACTACAGTACAAACAAGTGTGCTTTCGTAGTTTAGCCATGTCATTTAGATACGTGAACGCTGAACCATCTTTCCTCCACTCTTCTAGAAGTTATCTGAAGCCTATCTGCAGTTACAACACTCCCTATAACTTCAGCATAATTTGACAGCTAGGCTGCTGTAGACTCAACAAGCAGTCATATGTAAATGTCTGCAGCTGTGACATCATTACATGGACCATAACACTGTTTATAATGCACATTAAAAGCCTTTATTTCAAAAAGTATGGTATGGACCCAGTAATAGCACAATTAAATCCCTCACTCTTAACTATGTAAATCCCTCTATATAGCTTACAGCTTCATTTCACAATAGATAACAAATTATATGCATTACTTACTGGATACTGCCTTAATATTACTGGATACTGCCTTAATATTACTGGATACTGCCTTAACATTACTGGATACTGCCTTAATGTTCCTGGATACTGCCTTAACATTACTGGATACTGCCTTAATGTTACTGGATACTGCCTTAACATTACAGGATACTGCCTTAATGTTACTGGATACTGCCTTAACATTACTGCATATTGCCTTAATTTTACTGGATACTGCCTTAACATTACTGCATATTGCCTTAATTTTACTGGATACTGCCTTACTGAATACTGGATACTGCCTTCCAAAAAATAAGACTACAGTTTAAGGGGTTAAAGGCATGGATTTACAGTTGGTGCCAAGTGCCTTGATAGAGAAGGAAAATAGAAGATCATGCATCCTAAAAATACGACACGACCTTTGATGAATCCTTCAATCAATCCATGCTTCACTCCAGGCAGTGAGTTGGTGTCTGCTCTGTAGTGTAAGGCCTGTCACCACAAGACTGTGGGCTCAGGTTCACCTTCTGAAGAATCCTTTTGGCCAGAGCAGTCACAACCCAGCACCATGCTGACCGGTCTGGCAGCTGCTGTGATCTTTGGCAGCACACTACAGGGCACGAGCAGAGCACTGCACGAGCCACTCAGAGAGAGAGAGAGAGAGAGAGAGAGAGAGAGAGAGAGAGAGACTAATCTTAGTCTTGTCATAGTATCTAACATTTGTCATTTAACAAACTATTGCACAATTATTTGACTTATTTCTAAACATGTTTACCGGTTTTATATTTATAAAGTCTAAAGGATGACCAACCAGGAATAGATTTTGCATTAGGAATGAGCTTGCCTTCACTTAACTTAGGCTTGACGAGCTAATTAGCTAGTTAAACAAAATGTAATGCTAACAACCTACATTGTATTCTCTCCATTAACTCTGTATTTTCTACCACTCCACTATCCATACCTGTACATACTGTAACCCTTGCATCACTTGCCATGGTTACTTTCCTGCACTTTATATGTAAATAATACTGGACTGCACTTCAGGTTAGATGCTAACTGCATTTCATTGGCTCTGTACCTGTACTCTGCACAATGACAATAAAACTGAATCTAATCTAATCTAATCTAATCTAATCTAATCTAATCTAATCTAATCGGTTTCTCTCAAATTGTAGCACTAATTACACTTCATACATGTTTAGTATTTGGAACATTTTGGCTTGCTTTTTTCCTCCTGTCTCTGTAATATTATTTCTTTCAACCAAAAAAACTGTGAAGCCTTACCTATGTTCTTATAGTCACTAGTTGTGTTCTTCTTAGTTGCTAACAAGCAACCTAGCAGATTAAAGTTACAACCTTGCATTAGCAGACATGTGTAACATGATTAAATATATATGATCAACGTGATAAAATGAATAACATTTAAAATAGTTAACTATACGTCATACTTCAAATCCAGTTTGAATGTCCCAAATGCATATTACAATCAGGGAATTCTTTTTATTATGGGAATAAATTCGTAAGCAGCAAGTACCATTTTCAATTTCAGGTATTAATCACTGAATATACCAGAATATGTATTTTTGTAAATACATCTTATTTTCATTTTGGGGAAACATGATTAAACATAGAGTTGTTTCCTAGATATAAAGGGCCTTGAGAAAATGAAAACATTCATAGCTAACAAGTCAACTCTTTTATATTAACAGCAAAGGAGAGTGGGCAGAGCCAGGAAAGCCCATGTGGAGTCTCCCCATAGAGTGGGAGACATCATGACCGAAAACAAGATTCATGTAAAAGAAAGCAGAGAGGTGTTTAATGAGATGTGTCAAGGGTCTTGTAAAGTCAACTTTAGCTCCAAATTCAGACTGGTGCTTTAGCACCTGTAGTGGGCAGTGCTGAGTAATGTTTGTTTATTTGAGCTGGAGCTGTGTTGGTTGTCAGTTGGGAGCTAGTAAGTGCTGGAAGCTAGAAGGAAGTTAGCTAATCAGCTGATTTGGCCATATTAAATTATTCACTGTTATTATTTATATGCCAATTAATTGTCACCTGAAATGTTATGATCTGTAAGCATCTGTATGTGAGAATCTGGATCTGACTAGAGCTACTGCAAGAAGAATCACTAGGAGCAAAACAAATGAAGAATCAGTTGGTTGAGGATCAGCTGAAAGTCCTGGCTTGAGCAAAAATTTCATATAGTCCTATACTTGTGAGGACACATGCGCACACACACAGGTAAAGCAAAACTAAAGCCAGAGGGGTAGTCAGTGATGTTTCTTCCCAAGAGTTGTGTTGCAGCTTTTTGACAAGTTCTGTCCAAGATTCCACCGCCCCGGGGTTCCCACAACACACTGACAGGCTTTGTCTATTAATAGTAGAGTTATGTATGTGTGTGTGTGTGTGTGTGTATTCCACATAGAAAGGAACACTCATGTTTTCAGGCGTTGTTCCCATTTCCATACCTAGCTATGATGAGTGTGAACCAAATGCAGGTCTGAACATATATATGCTGCAAGCATGCGTATATGTGATGGAGAAGCTGTTTATATGCTTATGAATTTTAAATGTGTAACATGCGTTTGCCCCCCTTTTCATAGCATGCGTTTAACATTGTCGCTGTCAGATCTGTAAACATCTGCATCCATTTCTCTCCATTTCCATTGTTTTTGTTTTGCGTAATTGGAAAACTCTTAATATTGTGCTAAAATGTCATGATGAACTCAGTGACTGAAACAGTCTAGGTTTACTTGAAAGTCTTAAAAAAAGTTACAATTGATGAGGTTTTGTTCCAACAGCAAACACATAAACACAAAAGGCCAAAAGTATGAAAGTATAACGATGAAGCAGGTTGCATACACAGAGAGGTTTATTAAGGGCTGTCCAAATACACAGAGTTCAGACACGCAGGGGTCAAAACACAGGTACACAACATCAGAGGCAGATCCATAACAGCAAAAACCTGTAGACAAAAGCAGGGGTCAAACCAGAAAAGACAAACACAGACTACAACAGCTTAGGACTCAGGCACGAAACACAATGGGTGTGTCTCAACTGCACACTTAATACTAATCCCAACTAGTGTTTGGGTATGTAGTGTATAATACAGTTACAAGTGTCAAAGTTCAGTATACTCAAAAATTCACAATGCACATTTAGAACTAGTCGGTTTTTAAATATATAGGAACACTAATGTCCCACAATGCAATAGTAAATGGAAAGGGAGGAGTTTCTCACATCTGGAAGTTCAACCCAAATCTGTCACAAAAGCCACTGAAACAGCCTTTAGAGTCTGGCTTGACATGAAGTAAGCTTCATCACTTCCAGTCAGTAAGAAATGCAGTATGCATATATTGTGTACTAGCCTGCCAAACTCATACTATTAAGATCAGTACATAGCATACACTGTCTAGTATTAGTGTGTAGTACACAACTGAGACGCAGCCAGAGACTCTGCAAAGAGACAGGAAAACAAAGGGAAATATACTGGAGTCCTACAGTTAAATTCAGGTGTGCAGCAGAGGATAGTGGGCGGAGCCAGAGAGAGCCCAAGTGGAGTTTCCCCAGAGAGAGTGAGACACAATTACAGAAAGCAAGATTCTTGTACAGTAAATAAAAGAAAGCTGAAAAGTGTTTACTGAGATGTGTCCTCGGTCTTAAAAAAAAGCTTTAAATTCTGACTGGTGTTCTAGCACCTGCAGTGGGCAGCGGTGAATATTTATTTGAGCTGAAGCTGTGTTGGTTGTCAGTTGGTAGCTAGTAAGTACTTAAATCTAGAAAGAAAGTTAGCTTATTCACTGCTATTATTTATATGGCAATTAATTTCATTTCATGGTCATGACAGGTCCAGACTTCTTGACTTTCACTAATAACAACTGTTTACATTTCACCAATTCCTTACGAACAAGCATCATGGCAGCCACATTCAGGTGCATCTGTAGATCTGCGAAAATCTGGATCTGACTAGAGCTACAGCATAAGAATCACCATGAGCAAAACAAATGAAGAATTAATTCGTTATACACTTCTGTTGCAGACGTTCAGTCAAATTCTTTCGTTCTATGATATTTCAAAGGGTGTGTGTGTGTTAGTGTGTGTGTAAAGTATATCCCCCTTTGGGTATACTCTATGACAGCCTCTTTTGCTGCCCAGGCCGGGTTTTGTCTCCTCATTTGTGAGACACTGTGTAGGTAATTAACTTTCTGCCACAGGTTCCTTAACAGACCCATCAGTTGTCTCCCATGAACCTGTCTCATTTTACTCTAATCCCTTTTTCACTCTGTTCCCACCTGCTCTGCTTCACCTCTCCACCTGTAATTTTCTTCTCTTTTACTCTGTCATCCTCATTTTCTTTCCATGTTACTTCTCCTTTGAGTTTCTTCTGTTCTTGAGTCTTGTGAGTATTGTTGTCTCTTTTGTTCTCATCCTGCTCTCTTGCCCTGACATCTACATTCTCTCCTTCTCCTACTCTCAGATTCATCTTTCTCTGAGGGAAGGTCATCATTCAAACACAGCATAGCAGAGTTATCAATGAATTAATATTCTGAAACTGAAAACAATCAGCGTCTACGGTTAATCAATAAAAAATCCCACTTTGCAATACAATGACAAACGTTCTTGTAGCACCTCCAAAAAACAACTGACTGACTGGAAAAACTAAACAACTTGGCCTCTGACTGCCTAACTAAAACTAAATTTCAGCACTACATATAATACTAATAAGCTCCCTGGACAAAAAAATAGCCACCTTACATGTTTAAGGTGGTAGTAACTTCAGGCTCCTACAGATGGCATTTCATTGGGCTGATCGGGCTAAAATGGGTCGCAAAGCAGATGTTAATGATTAGCAAAAAGGAGTGATTGCATCTGGGCATACCAAAGACCATAGTGTGAAAGAAGTAGCTGAACCTGCGAAAGCATATGGTCATACAGGATACAGGTCTACCAACAGTGTCAAAAATCCCAGTCTATCCATTGTTCCAGGGAAGCCGTCCACCAAATCTGGCCAGAAACTTGTCCAGTCCAGTCCATGCCAAATGAAATCGCAGCTGTTATTCAGGCTTGTAGGGGTATTACACATGTTTCATGATATGTTTCAGTTCTTTCACACTCTTTTTCAAATGTGGCTCCTTAGAGGGCTACAAGTGGATGTTCTGTGGCATCATGTTTGAAGAATCTGCTGTGATGTATTTTAAGGTGGTCACAGTGATGGCAGTTGGTTAAAAATTTTAAAGCATACCACAGCAAATGCAGAGGTGACAAAGAGTTCTAGCGAGAAGTGTATCAGAGACAAAAAACCCTTCAGAGATATAGTACTGTGTTAAAAGGCATAGAGTGTTTTTAAAAAGGCAGAGGTCAGCTAAAGGGGAATTCCCTCCTGTTTGCAGGGTTCTTGTGAAAATGTAGGTTGGTTATTAATTAACTACACTGGAATTTTACAACACTTGCCTCCAGGACTGGAGTATGTGTGTCCTTGTGTGAGTATGTGTGTCTATGTGTATGCTTATGTGTGTCCGTGTTTTTTTGATCGTGGACGAGGGTCAGATTTAAACATGTCCCACCAAAGACCCACACACAGACCTATCTGCCTAGACTCATGGCCGCACTTCTTGATGTTGACCTTTGTATTGTACTTTTGAACTAGATTCATTATTTGCTGAGTATAAATGTGAAGTACACTTTCTTTGCGTTGCATTTTCATTTCTACAGTTGACATATCTAGAGAGATACACCTTCATGCAGAACTGAAAAAAGGATTCCTGCAATGAGAATTGAATTCATTCCAAATATAAAACAAGTATCACAAGTGTTTATAGGTCCCTATTAGTGTAGGTCCTTATTTATTTTACTGTTACATGGTTATTGTGATTGAACGACTTGATTTTTAGACCAGCCTAAAATTGTCTATAGGCTTGAGATGTGGACTCTGACTCTCCACTCTAGGACATTAATATGTTATTTTAAAACCATTCTGTGTACCTGGGTATTGTCATGCTGTCATTCCCTGTATTTTGCATTCTACCCTCACAAACCTTCCAGGGCCTACTGCAGAGAAACATCCCTACAGCATGATCCTGCCACCACCATGTTTCACAGTGGACACAGTGTCTTTACGACAATATGCACTGGCCTTTATTTAATTAATTAATTTTTGATCTCATCAGACCATAGAACCTTCTTGCAGCTGACTTCAGAATCATGTGTCTTCTGGCAAACTGCGAATGGAGCACCCGGGCAAAAGTTGTTGTACTTACAGCTATGCTATATAGAGCTGTAACTAGGATCAAAATTTTAGTGAAGTCTATTTTACCAGAAAGAGACTTACATCACATAAAAAACTGATTGTATGGTGTTAACACTTGCAATAAAGTGTGGCACAGGGTGAACTATTTCGCAAAATGTTTGTACAAACTCAAATATACTGTATTGTTTCGTATACTCCGTACAAACTATGGGCTCTTTGGACTCTTTGGTCTTGACTTATTGTTGCTTTAATTTGGACACTTCTTTAAGATGGTACAAACTCTGTACGTGCACTTTATATGAGCTTACATTTTCAGTTCTGCTATTATTTGGCTGAGAAAAATTTAAAATGTTCACAAAGGTCTTCAGCACAGGGATAACCTTTGACCAGAGATAACAATTTGTTTGGAGTGTAGCTACTATGAGACCTTTACAGTTTGCATAGCTGTTTGCATACACACATTATTTCATTTGAAATAAAACTGAACCTTCCTTTCAAACTGTGGAATACCAACAATCAATGCATGCACAACACAGACATGCATACAGTTTAGGCACCAATGGTTGAATTACATGTAAATTTTTCTAAGTGAAAATAAGAACACATTTTCTACAGGCAATACATATCTGTATATTTTAATTCTCACTTAATATTAGTTTGCTGATTTCTACATATTTGGCAAAACTGACATAAACAGTGACCTGTGCAAAAAAGATGTTATGTATGTTATATACACAGAATTGGTGTACAACAATTTGCAGGGAATTTACACACTTAAAAACTCTGTAATGGACATTCTAGTTTTACTCAGAAAAACAACAAAATATGTCCTTTGACTGGGGTTGTTGAACTTGCATATGATCCATATGACTGTATTTGCTTATGACCAGTACAAAGACCTCAGGCTTGGACACTAGAACAACATAAACAAAAGCTCAAATACACAAACACACACATTGGCAAGTTCTCTTAGGCTCTCTTTGAAGGTTGCAGATCATTCCTAAGTGTATCTGAGTAAACTCCTAAAGAGGGGAAGATGAGTCAGTGTGTTGCCGTGACCTGAACACACAGCTGGGTTGAGCAAACAGGACTAAGGTAATACTTTCTGCTCTTATCTCGACGTGCTAGTCGCTGCTATCTTAAATAAACCTCCACATTTTCTTCTGCACTGTGCTGATGGCTGAGGCTGGCTACAAGAGGAGTTAAACATTATTCACAGAAAAATCCCCTAGAGAGAAAGAGGGAGAGAGAGAGAGCAAACGAGTGGGGGGCATGCAGAGAGAAAAAGAGCAAAAGGGGGCCGCACAGCCTTCCTGGAAGTCAGGGAGATAGCAGGCAAGAAAACAGTCTGTAGTCACTTGTTGGAAGAGATAACGAGGGAAGAAGCCTGAGAAAAAGTGATGAAGCTACACACACTCATAAACACATCCAATATGTAAATATTTTAATGTATATGTTTTAATAAATTGATACACATTACCAAAAGAGGTATGAAAAATGCTCTATAAATAAAGTTATCATTACTATTGGTAGTAGTAGTAACAGTGGTAGTAATGGTAGTAGTAGTGCTGGTAATAGTAGCAGTAGTAATGGTAGTAGTAGTAGTAATAGAAGTAGTAGTAATAGTAGTAGTAGGAGTAATAGTGGTAGTAGTGGTAGCAGTAGTAGTAGTAGTAGTAGCAGTAGTAGGTGTAGTAGTACTAGTGGTAGTAGTAGTGGTAGTAGCAGAAGTAGTAGTAGTGGTGGTAGTAGTAGTAGTGGTAGCAGTAGCAGCAGCAGTAGTAGTAGCAGTAGTGGTAGAAGTAGTAGTAGTAGCAGCAGTAGTAGTAGTGGTGGTAGCAGTAGCAGTAGCAGCAGTGGTAGTAGTAGTAGTAGTGGTAGTAGTAGTAGTAGTAGTAGTAGTGGTAGTAGAAGTAGTAGTAGTAGCAGCAGTAGTAGTAGTAGCAGTAGTAGGAATAGTAGTGGTAGTAGTAGTAGTGATAGTAGCAGAAGTAGTAGTAGTGGTGGTGGTGGTAGTAGTAGTAGTAGTGGTAGCAGTAGTAGTAGCAGAAGCTGTAGTAGTAGTAGTAGTGGTGGTAGTAGTAGTAGTGATAGTGGTAGTAGTAGTATTATTATTGGTAGTAGTAGTAGTAGTAGTATTAATAGCAGTAGTAGTAGTAGTAATAGTAGTAGTAGTAGTGTAGTAATAGTAGTAGTAATGGTACTAGTAGGAGTAATACTGGTAGTAGTAGTAGTAGTAGGAGTGATAGTAGTAGTAGTATTGGTTGTAGTAGTAATAGCAGCAGCAGTAGTAGTACTAGTAGTAGTAGGAGTAATATTAGTAATAGTAGTGGTAGTAGTGGTAGCAGTATTAGTAGAAGTAGTAGTAGTGGTAGTGGTACAGTAGTAGTAGCAGCAGTAGTAATGGTGGTAGTAGTAGTAGTAGTGATAGTAGCAGAAGTAGTAGTAGTGGTGGTGGTAGTAGTAGTAGTGGTAGTGGTAGCAGTAGTAGTAGCAGAAGCTGTAGTAGTAGTAGTGGTAGTAGTAGTAGTAGTAGTGATAGTGGTAGTAGTAGTAGTATTGGTAGTAGTAGTAGTAATAGTAGTAGTAGTAGTAATTGTAGTAGTAGTAGGAGTGATAGTAGTGGTAATGGTAGTAGTAGTACTGGTTGCAGTATTAGTAGAAGTAGTAGTAGTAGCAGTAGTAGTGGTAGTGGTGGCAGTAGCAGTAGTAGCAGGAGCAGTAGTAGTAGTAGTAGCAGCAGCAGTAGTAGTGGTAGTAGAAATAGTAGTAGTAGAAGCAGTAGTAGTAGCAGTAGTAGGAGTAGTAGCAGCAGTAGTAGTAGTAGTGGTAGTAGTAGTAGTAGTAGCAGGAGTAATAGCAGTAGTAGTAGTAACAGTACTGGTAGCAGTAGTAGTAGCAGTAGTAATAGCAGTAGTAGTAATAGTAATAGTAGCAGCAGCAGTAGTAGTAGTAGTGGTGGTGGTAGTAGTAGTAGCAGTAGTAGTAGTAGTAGTAGTAGTAGTAGTAATAGTAATAGTAGTAGTATTAGTAATAGTAGTATTAGCGGTAGTAGTGGTAGCAGTAGTAGTAGTAGCAGTAGTAGTAATAGTAGTGTTAGTAGTAATAGTAGTAGTAGTAGTAGTAGTAGTAGTAATGGTAGTAGCAGAAGTAGTAGTAGTAGCGATGGTAGTAGTAGTAGTAGTAGCAGTAGTAGTGGTGGTGGTAGTAGTAGTGGTAATGGTAGCAGTAGTTGTAGCAGTTGTAGCAGTAGCAGCAGCAGTAGTAGTAGCAGTAGTGGTAGTAGTAGTAGTAGTGGCAGTAGTGGTAGTAGAATTAGTATTAGTAGCAGCAGTAGTAGTAGTAGTAGGAGTAGCAGTGGTAGTAGTAGTAGTGGTGGTAGTAGTAGTAGTAGTAGTAGTGGTGGTAGTAGTAGTAGTAGTGGTTGTAGTAGTGGCAGTAGAAGTAATATTAGTTTAAAATTTAAATAATCAGATTTTAAGATTAGAGTGAGGTTAAGGTTAAGATTAGGGTTAAGGTTAAGATAAGGTTTAGGGTTAGGGATAGGGATAGGCTTATGGTTATGGTTAAGGTTAGGGCTGAAGTTAGGGTTAGGGTTAAGAATAAGGTTAGGATTAGGGTTAAGGTTAAGATTAGGTTTAGGGTTAGGGTTAGGTATAGGGATAGGGATAGAGATATGGATATGGATATGGTTATGGTTATGGTTATGGTTAAGGTTAGGGTTAGGATTAAGGTTAGGATTAGGGTTAAGGTGTGTGTGTGTGTGTGTGTGTGTGTGTGTGTGCGAGAGAGAGAGAGAGAGAGAGAGAGAGAGAGAGAGACAAAAGAGAGAGAGATTTGGGTAAGGAAAGTCATGTTTATGAAAATGAAAGCAGCATAGCAAGGACACTGACCAGACAAGGTCACGTGGCAGGAGTCTCTCTCTCCCTACTCTCTCTCTTTCTCTTTCTCTCACACATGCTCATATGTCACACATGCACACACACACACACACACTATGCTGTATGCTGTACACATGTGGTCCTGCTAAAGATTCCTTCATGCAGGTTCAGAAAAATAACTGTGTGTGTGGTTAAATGGTTGTAAGTGGTGTTTTAGATCGTGTGAGTCAGTCATTAGGACTGTTAAAAACAGGAGAAGGGAAAGCCCCACTGCTGCCTATCACTCGCATACACACAGTCAGGCTGAGAAGCACATAGGGGGCTTAGCAGGCAGAGTTATGAGCTGATTAGAGTGCACTCAGACTGCAGAGTGTTCAAGGGGAAACACCCTGAATATCTGAGGAATTTATTCAAATGAACAGAACAGAACAAAACGTGGTGAGAAACGCATTTCAAGATGCACTCTTTCCTTCACTTAGTGTCTCTCGTTCTCTGTTTTTCCTGTGCGTTGCATAAGAAACATTACACACACGCAAACACACACACGCACACACACGCATTAAAAGACAATCCCACATTAGCCTCTCTGATCCTTCCAACCCCAAATACACACCCATACCACACACACACTTTCAGACAGAGAAATAAAGAAAGAAAGAAAGAAAGAAAGAAAGCAGGATGAGAGAGAATGGACAGAGAGAGAGAAAGAAAGAGAGAGAAAGGAGAGACAGAAAGATGGAGAAAAAGAAAGAGACAGACAGGGATGGAAGGCGGGGCAGATCAGAGAGAGAGAGTCTGAGAGAGATGTGCAAGTGAGTGAGAGAGAGAGAAAAAGAGAAAGAGGGAGGGAGAGTAAGAAAAAGAGAAAACAGAGGGAGAAAGCGTGAGAGATGAACAGATTGAGACAGAGACGAGAGAGACAAAGAGAGATGCAGAAAGAAAATGAGAAGGGGAGAGAAGAAAGAAAGAAAGCAGGACGAGAGATACAATGAGAGAAAGAAAGAGAGATATAGAGAGAAAGAAAGATGAAGAAAAAGAAAAAGACAGGGATAGATGGGGAGAGATGGAGTCAGAGAGTGATGGAGAACAGAGAGAGGGAGAGAGAGAGAGAGAAAGAGAAGGGGTGGAGGACAGAGAGAAAAATAGGGAGAGAAAGAGAGAGGAAGAGAAGAGGTCAAATGTGGGTGGGTTTCCAGCTGCTCTCTCTCACACTCTCGCTCTACTGACCAGTCCAGTGGCACACACTCTCAGCTCAGTCCAGAGGCACAGAGAGGTGAATGCTGAGGAACGCTGGAAAGTGTGTGTCTCTCTGGTTTCTCAGTTCTACATGTGAAGAAGAGCCGTCCTGCACATGTTGATGTTTTCTCTGTTCTGCTACACCTGAAGCAGATAATCAGCTCATTAACAGGCCCTTCCTGATGTGAAAGAGCAGAGAAAACATTAGTCACAATGTTCTAAAGACTTCCCCTCCGCCCTCCTGAACTCTGTGTGTCACAGCCCATAGGAAAGAACAATCCAAGAGAGCTGCTTGGTATCTCAGAGGTTTCTCCTACAAAACAATCAAATCAGATTGTAAGACAATGAGGTCTTTTGCCTAAGTCTGTCCTGCTGCTCAGATATTCTGTTCTGCTGCTCCAGAGAGAAGGACCCCAGTAGCCACGCATCTTCTCTTCAGTTTTAGTGGAGATCTCAATATGTCACACATTGTGCTCAGATTAGCAGAACTTCAGCATCTCTCTGTATCCATATCACCGTATCGTTCAGTGCTCCTTCTCAGAAAGAATTTCAGTCCCAAGCCATTACAGAGCACTCTCTGAGCAACATAACACAAGTATAGTGTATAAGTGCTCATCCGCTGAATGAAGCGTAGGATGTGGTAAACTTGAAAATGAAACAGACACAAACTTATCTGCCAGGGTACACTTAACTAATCAGAAGTCTGGAATTAGGTTAAATTTTAAACTACTCAGTATTAACTGTTAACCCCTTTAGGCTGACTCAGAACCCTGGCTATTGATGCCTTTTAAATGTTTTTCATTATTAATGTGAATCTGGATGCTGGTGTTGAGTTTATTGTGATATGTACAGAACATGAGCTAATGCCTGGCCCACACTGCAGGATAATCTGGCTGATTAGTTCCTCCTGCCTCACAAAGGGACTCCAGATATCAGGGTGACCTTAAATGATGGGACTCTTGTTCAGTGTGCATAATCTGAAGGTTTGTGCTGTTTCATTCAGGGCAGTTTGTGTAGACATATTCTAATAATCATTCACTATTAAGGTTACATTTAACAACTTAGCTAACATAGCCTGACAGATGATGCCTATTAGAATAGGTATGTATAAACATTTATGTAGGGTTATGTCAGTTGTCATGACAAGCTAATGTAGGTGTCATGTAGGCTTATGAACAGTACCCTACAATAAAGTGCATTATAAAGTGATAGAAAATTGATTTTAGTGTTAATAATGAGAACATGTACATGCCGTAACTCCACTGGCAGCCAATTTAAAAGAGCAACATTTTCAGACTGAAAGATACAAATTAAACAGGCTTTTTGCTTTATGCAAGACAGCAATGCTAGCTGCAGTAACTTACCATTAACATTCATCTGATTACCTAGAACACTGACTGCCTTTCTCTGTGTACATTACAAGCCACATTTAATCTACTGTCTTAATATGGCTTTAATTTAATGTAGAAATGGTCAAATGCAGCTGTGATAAATGGACCTCAATTAAAAACAATGGTTTAAAATTTTTGAATACTGTATGATAGTGGTAGTGTAAAGTAAGCTAATAATAAATACATTAGCAAATGTTACATTAGTTAAAGCCTACTTTAGTTAATGTTTGTAGACTCCCTCCCTCAGGTAGAAGCCCTCAGCCCTGTTGAGAAACAGAATTTGTGCAAGTGCAGAGGGGAAGTCTAGGAGTTCTATTTGTTCTCTGAGTTAGGACCCAGGGCTGGGGTATTTCAGGATCACATTGAAAAGCACTGGTCTAAAGCATGAGGGCCAGATGTCATCCAGGGTTATCTAACAGACAGCTGGATTTGTGTGTATCGGAACGGCTCAGTGCTGGGATCCAGGAAAACAAAGCCATTTCCTACTCTTAGGCCAACGTTGCAAACACCTGCGGGATGTCGGAGAAACTCCCCTTCACCCTCTTCCCTCTCCCTCAACTCCTTGTTTCTCACAGTATTGTTTTTCCAAACTCGTGCGATACTCCAGCTAAAACAAGCCCGGCTCAGTGCAGGGGCCGGGCCTGTGTTTATGTTTTGTCCGCTTCCTAGCAACGGCACTGTTTTTGCTTATGGAGCCCCTCCGCCCCGGGGCAGGACAACCTGCGGGCGCTCTCTCCTTTCTCTCTCACTCGCTCACTCACTCCCTCCCTCTCTCTCTCTCTCTCTCTCCTTTCTCTCTTACTCACTCACTCACTGTCTCTCCCCTTTCTCTCACTCGCTCACTCACTCCCTCCCTTCCTCCCTCCCTCTCTCCCTCTCTTTCTCTTTCCGTCTCACACACTCACTGTCTCTCCCCTATCTCTCACTCACTCACTCACTCACTCACTAACTCTCTTGCTCTCTCTCTTTCCTTTCTCTCTAACTCGCTCTCTCCTTTCACTCTCAATCACTCACTCTTTCTCCTTTCTCTCTCTTTCCCCTTTGTCTCTATATTCCTAGTTTCTAACTCTAATTTATTTCTCTCTTTTTCTCCATCTGCCTCTAATTCGGGAAAACCTAGGCAGAGTAACTTTTGTCAGTGCACCAAAAACTTGTTACAAGAAAAATACAGAGCAAAAGAAAGAAAGGAAGAGAAGAAAAAAGAAAAGAAACACACTCCAACTTCGAAAACCACACCACAGTGCATTTTGTGTGTACACGTGCAGTCGAAATGTGACTCACAGAGAGGGAGAGAGAATGAGAGAGCAGAGAAATATAAAATAGAGTGTTCCAGAGTTTATGAGCGCTGTAAAAGTTTGGCTGTGTTTCTGCTTTACAGGCCAGGTTCCATGCCTCTGGGGTTCAGCTCGAACCCACCCCATCCCATCTCAGAACAGCTCTCTCACCCAGTGTTTTCTATCTCACTCGCTCCTCTTTGTGAGAGAGCCGAAGACCTGCTTTTATCATGGTTCCCTCTGATGCTAGTCAGCTTCCAGTGGAGGCGGGGCAGCTGTTGCGATGCATAGACAACATGTTGGTAAATGACCATGTTCACTGCTTGAATGAACTGTTCTGTGCTGTATTTTGCAATATGTGAAAAACTTATAACTCTGTTCAGCTGCTCATAACTCAATTTAGTTACGCTTATTTACACTATATGTCCAAAAGGTTGTACATACCTGCTCACCCAATGTTTCTTATGAAATCAAGGTTACGTACAGTAGACACTGGAACATTGCAGGTAGCATTTAATTGCACTTAGCTAAAGGAACATCAACAACTGATGTTGGGTGGTTAGTTCTGGATCACCAATGCAACCAATACCCAGCTCAGTGTAGGGTGGTTTTATACCAGTGCTTGGCATTGGGCACTGTGGCTTTAGGTTTATACATGGCTCTTCAAGACTGTTCCATTCTATTGACATTGCTTTTCTAGATGAATTAAGATTAAGCTGTTTAATTAAGCTGCTTGTGCGCAGTTGAATACCTATGTCACCTATTCAGAATGCTGTGTCTAGATACTTTGGACATAAAGTATTTTCATAGGAATTAAATGATAATAAGGTTAAATTGAACCGACCCGAATAAAAGAGGCCATTACTGGGGCCCATTTCACTCCATCTGAGGCACCGCATGAGGGAAGCTCATTCATCAGTGTAGCTCATGCGATTTGTAAGGCAGCTCTTCCAATGTCTGATTTGTAAACAGCTATTAAAACAAAATAAACAAACAGACTCAGACTGTAATAACACATATGCACCATTTGAGGGAATGTCGACTATCTGTATATGTACATGTTTACATTTTTACTTTGCCGCCCCCCCCCATTTTTATTAGCATAAAAGTTTGTTTATGATATTTAAAAGGCTCACTCTCTCTCTCTCTGAGTTTTCTAGATTTGCTTTTCAACTGCACTGCTGCAATGGGGCCTTTTATACAATTGTTTTTAGTTTCCCTCTGTCATTGTTTATCCTCATCAGTATCCTCTTTTTTACCTGCAATACCTTCACTACCATCATCCAGGTTTGTCCTGCTTCCAGCACACCTGATCCAACTAATCAGCCAATTAACAACCCCTGCTTGAGTAGAAGTAGGTATGTTTTAAAAGGAAAACACAAATAGGTGCAAGGAACCAGGATGAGAACCACTGCACTAGAACATCAATATATATTCGCTGAGACTACACCAGTGTTTCTCAATTCTGGTCCTGGAGGTCGACTGTCATGCTATTTTTAGTTGCTATCTTGCCTGCTTTCAGCACACCTGATCCAAATAATGAGCTCAATAACAGCCCATTATAGTGTTAGAGAAGGTTTGTTAAAGCAGGAAAAGCACTAAAACCTGCTGGACAAAGGGCCTCCAGGACCAGGATTGAGATTAAGATTTTAACACCAGGGTTGAGTTGACCTAGACCACTGGTCACCAGCCAACTACATATTCCTGCAGAGTTTTGTTCCAACCTGCATCTAACATGCTGCCATACCCATATCTACCTCTGACGCTTCTGATCTTGGTAATCTTGGACTTCTGAAGATATTAATGAACTGGAACTGGTATGGCAGATTATATCTTGACCTAAACACCACAGAAAGGCACATCTCCAGGACCAGGACTGGTGATTACTGATCTAGGTTCATTTTGCACATATGACTGTACCACTGCACAACAATAGCCTGTTGTCTACTGCCTGAAGCCACTATACCAACCTGAGATGAATATACTGCCAAAACCACTTGGACTGGGATTCACGTTTTTGAATGTATGATAGCTCTTCTCTAAAAATGATACACAAGGCTTGATGTGACATGCAACAAGCTGCAGATAGTTATTAAAGGAGCAGGAACCAGCAGTCTATCTGTCAGTAGGTGATTTGCTTGTTTAATGGTAAATCCTGCTTACTGCACCTATAAAATGACTGCTCTGAAGGGCTGGGCTTCATTAAAGCTAACTGTAATCTAACACTGGCAAACACATTCACTATTTAAAGAAGCTGTTCTGCTGCTCTCATTGCTTTATTGGGTTATATTTACAGAAGTAGCACTTGTTCTAAGTATATTTAAAAGGCTTTGTGGAATGTTTATGCTGTGCACGCTTAGGCACAAACTCAAGCTAGATTGCTAGCATGTTTATGGCTAACAGAACACTACAAAACAAGCTACAAAGCAGTAAAATTCTTCCAAACTCTTATTCAGTCCCATAACTTCTTTCTTTCCTGACCTTCATCTTTCTGCCTGGTTTTGGAAAGAGCAGATTGTCTCTCTTTCTCTCTCTCTCTCTCTTTCTCTCTCTCTCACACACACACACACACACACACACACACACACACACACACACACACACACACACACACACGTGAGGAGCTCAGGCCCATCCTTGTATTAGCACTGGGCCTGTCTGCATTCCCTGGGCTAAGCACTGTAAACAGTGGCACCTCCCTTAACTGCATTTTTCCATTTTAACATGGAACGGCACTCAGCTGCAGCAGACACGGTCGGCACGTTTACCAAATGCTCTGGCAAGGTTTATGCAGGGGTGGAAGGAGTGTTTGCTTCAAGCGTTGCCGTTGCAGCCACGATCAGAAAGTGCTGAAGCACCTTCACTTCCACAGTAGCTCTTTTAAACCTATATTCAGATCTTAAGTATAAAGGGCCGTGTAGCTTTAAAACTGTTTAATACTAAGTAAGTGTAATTTGCATCACTACATAACAGTAGAATGAATACAAATAAACACTAATATGGTAGACAGTAACAAAAGTAAAATATTTTTAAGATGTTCCTGTGAGATAGTTAGCAAAACACAGGTTTGGTTCCTCCTTCTCGTGATGCAGTCCAACAATTGCATGGATTTGTCTAATTCAGCCATCATCACACCTGATTTAATTCAATGAAGTTTCAATTTGCCAAAACGAACTTTGACAAATACTGGCCTATCTCATGAATAGGTCTAAAAAGTGAATAAGCAAACATGCTAACAGCCTTAAACACTTGTATTGTGTTTTGTATTGTGATATTGCTAATTTGTATTACAATATAATACAATTTGTATTGTGATTTTGCTAATTTAAATTTATTCTAATGCATTTATGAACAATGCGTGTGCAGTAAAATAGGATCAAATACAATTTTCTGCATGTGTATATTGAAGGTGAATTGCACCCTGTCCTTTATCGGTCATCAAGGAAGTAAAATGTTTCAAGTGCTTCGGCCAGCCAACTGTTTACCTTACATATGCGAGTAATTATAGGTTTAAATGGGAGCTAGGACCTCTCTGCTGATTTGAGGCCTTGCTAAAAAAAACAGATTCCACTCTTGTTCAACTGTCTCCACCAGGCAGCTCTGTAGGGTGTATGTCAAAGTGCACTTACCATAAGAAATGACTACAGGTTTTCTTGCAAGCTATTTCCAATTACTCAGTCACAAGCCAAGCTAAAATGAAGGCTATGCTTATAGTTTGGTGCAGTGTTTCTTAAACCGGGCCTCAGGGCCACCCAGACTGTCCACATTTTTGCTCATTCCAATACATAAGGAGCAAAAATGTGGACTGTCTGGGGGCCCCATGAAGACCGGTTTCAAAACCACTGTTTTGGTGAAACCAAGAAACTTCTTGTTTGAAGTTTGCTTCTTTAGTTTTGCAGTGGTGCTTCAAGCAGTAATGGCGCCAGAGCCGGCTTTGGATGGGTATGACAAATTTGTGGGTGGACCAAACCTTGAATTAAAAGATGTAACCCAACCAGTGTCAGCTTCAGTCAATCTTGGAATTTAAAATAAAAAGAATCTTAACTTATATGTCTTGCTTTGTATTAAGAAGCAATAGTATCCGGCATAACATTAATATGCTTGTGATTCTGATGTACATGGTTTTGAATAACCTGTGCTCATGTTTTTAGTCCACATGCAGCGGTGATGATCTTGGAACAGTTCTTTTTTCTGTGGTAAGCTTTTGTTCTCAGCTTCTCATAGTTATTGGTTAAACTTCATTCAATCGGTCAATTTCAAACATTGATTTATGACATAAATCTATTTTTTTTAACTTGTTTGGGATTTGTATTTAAATAAACCAGTGATCTACAACCAGGGTTGAGATGTAATGGAATACAGGTATTGGGAATATGTATCCAAACCACAGTAATCAAGTATCTGTATTCAATCAAGGCAGTATTCAGAATACTATTAAATTTATTATTATTATTATTTTACCTTTTTAGGAGAATATGTACATAGGACAATAATATATATTTTAAAAGAAACACCACAAGTGCCTGTGTATTTACTATTTTAGAATGTCAATTTAGCAAACACGCTCTTTAGACAAACTCTAAAGGATCTAAAGTTTTTTTGTCTTTTTTGACTTTTGCTTCAAAAAAGCTGTGTGTGAATCCATCTTTGTTCCATCTTTGTCTTTCTTCTTTTATGTCCATCCAACCTCACCTTCTTCTTCAAATTCCACCACCGCTCCTGTCAGTTCTCTCTTTTCTCCATCTCTTCTTGACCTCTTCACCTCCCTCTGCTACACTGAGAATAAGGAACAGTCCCTCAACACAGAATGGAACTCCTACATCCAAAAGAGCCTCCTCTCATCACAGACCTTAATACAAAGTTAGGAGACCAACTTTCAGCAAAAGACAGACAAGCATGCATATGTAAACAAACTAGAAAGGCTGAGTGGTTAGCACTGTTGTTTGAACCATCAAGCAACAAGCTTGGTCATGTTTTCTAAGCCATCTCATCAGAGGACACTCTCAAAACCCTCAAAGCATTCAGACAAACAGTGAATTTCTGTTTGCGTAGACAAGTGGGCATAATAACTGATAATATGAAAACAGCATGTGTGTGCTCTTCAGTGCTAAATGCTGTAAAGCAGCACTGGGGCAGAGCCTGAGACCTCCACTGGAGATAAGCTGAAACATGTGTGTGTGTGATTGAATGAGGGTTATAAAGGAGAATGCATGGTGGGGGTATATGGGGTCCCCGATTGTTTCTTTGTCCTACATTGACCTCACCAATTACTTGTGAATACATTCACATGCGTGTGCATACCGTACTGTGCAAAAGTCAGAGACCACCCAGTTTACACAATTTCTAGTCAAAACAACCATGAAGGAAAATACAGAAAGCATATTTTTACCAGAGTATTAGCCAGAAGCCTCAACAACTAAATATAATATTGTTTAATATAATATTGCTTTTCAGTATTCAGTATAGAGTCATTTGTCTTTGCTTCAGCTCAGATTTAGGAGATCTGCAGGGATACAGGCTTCTTGTAAGCATCTCTCTCATCTCTTCTTGTAAATAACTCAGTAAAAGTCAGTTACATTTTCTGCTTCTCATTAGCCAAATAATCCCAAATGCAATCAGTGAGGTCAAGGTCTGGACTCTGGATTGGTATGTCCATTGTTTTAAAAACACCACCGGGCTCTGTTTGACAGATATGTCATGATTGTCTCAGCAGTGTGAATGGGGTCATAATCTATACAATGACTTTCTTCCAAGTCAAAAGTTTTTTCCAGAATGTACTGCATGATGTATTAAAATTTGCTTGTATTTATCAGCATACCTGACACCTTTAACCAAATACAAATCACCAAATTCAGATGCTGCTATATAAGCTTGCACTGACCTTTCACCATGCTTGATTAATGGTTCTAGACATTTGAAAAGTCTTGCGGTGCTTCGGCAGGTCCAGTTTCATTGTTCTATTCTGTTAATTCTTTTTCTTGCTTGTCAATTCATTTGCCTCAGTAATGGTTTCTTGACAGCTGTACTTGTACTTGATGGTTGTTTTGAGGGAAAATGATTAAATGGTAGGATATTCTGTGACTTTTGCACAGTAATATATCTATAGAATGGTTTGTAATAAAATAATCAGTTAAAAGCAAATCAAGTTTTTTTCCATCTCCTGTAAAGGTTTTGCTACAACAACAAAGATTACATTTACATGCACTTTACTGTTCAATAATAATCAGATTTCTGATTATCTGATTATTCAGCAGGTCATGTAAACAGCATACTCCAATGTTTTTAGGTTGGATTAAGGCCTAGAAATCCAATATAGTAGTAGAATAAAGAGACCTGGAATTTTTAGCTCAGCAATCAGATTTCTCAGCACGTGTACTCTTACTCAGATTTCTTTTGAACCGTGATTGCAAGATGGCAATGCATTTGTAGCAACACCAAAACCAACTACATGCTTGAAAAATGAAGAATTTAAAAATTGCTTGATCTAGATGATGTATGTTCATATTTTCATGTTGTTTTAAAACAGCCATGAAAGTTTGAGTTTTACATTCGGTTTATATCTGTGAGTTTACTGGCTGATTGCGATGCAGAAATCTGATTACTTCCTAACTCATTTAGACCCAGAATCCCATTATCTGCATGTAAACACAGTGAATGGATTACTGACAAAATCTGATTTTCTGCAGCTATCAAATTATTAAGTGTATGTAAATGCATTCAGTGATATATAGACAAAGAACATACAGGCAGCTAGCAGACAGACACAGCCAAAGATACACGTCTGTATGACCTGACTTGGTGGTTTACTGTTACCAGAAAAATACTCAATACCCTGTGGCCTATAACCTCTAACCCCAGTTACAGGGCACTAAAAAGTGGATGTGTGGAGGAGGGTTACGACAGAGTGGATGAAATAACATAAAGGCGCTGCTAACCTGATAATGCAAGAAGCAGAACGCTAATAAGCCACAGCTCTAGGCCAGTGGAACAGAATACACAAGCACACCTGACAGAAGTTCAACCCCCCCTCTCTGGTATGTGCTAAGCCGTCCTTCTTTTCAAGACTGCACCATGAAGAGACTCCAGCTACAGATGTTTTGAAGAGAGATGAGAAGTATAGAGATGGAACATGGAATGGACTTAAAAAGAAAAAAAAAAAACAAATCCTACTTTATTCCATTACCTTGCACCATTATCATCATCTGAACAATCTGCATTCCTTTCCTTTTTTCCCTTGCCTGTTCTCTGGGGGCAATCTGACCTGAACTGAGTGATGGCTGTTCCAGAGCTCCCCCTCAATCAATAAGCTAAATGGCCCTAGTGCACTTTATTGGGCATGGACACAATTAGCATAAAATCTGCTTTATTTCATTACACCCTTTCCTCCCCCACCGCTTTCGCTCTGTGCTTCTCTCTGGAGGCTAAACCTTTAAATAAGTCGTAAATGATCTACAAGCCTCATTATGCATTTGACTTTGCAGGAGTAGTGACCAGTGTTGGCCTTACTGGAAAACATGCAATTCTGCATTAGGTCGGGGATGCTGGGAAGTGAAGCCGAATGTAATCTAATTCTGAGGAGCTTGTGACTCAGGCCTTACATTCACTTTCTCAGAATGCAGTGACTCTAGTAGTTTGTGAGACCATATGCTGGTATACTGATGGCACACAGCTGTAACTAAACTCATGCACTGAACAGACCTGCTATTGCAGCTGCTGTAAATGACATAACACCTTGGATGGTCTCATTTCATTCTGCCAGCATAAGACAAATCGCTTTCCAGTCTAGCTCCAAAGCACATACAAGTGCAAATCTGTCTTAATGTTGGCTCAGCTATGTGACTTAAATAGAAGAGGCCCTACCAGAGTGTTACACATTCAGGGTAAACCCTTAGGTTTGAACCACACACCAAAAAAATCGGTCTGTATAGTCACAGTACTAAATGAGAAATATTGGCTAGACTACTACATTCAGTGTTTGTTGGCCCATGAGCTTCTGTCCCATCTCCAAGTAGGGCTTCAGAGCCAGAGAAAGAGAATGTATGGCCTCTATTTTTGGCGCTTTGTAGTGGCTTCCTCTGGTTTCTGGAACAGATTTAGGTTGTATGCCTACATTCGAAGCGACAGTAAAATTCTGACCTTCTGGTTTTGCATAATTGTTACAGCATGGACCTGCACATTAGAATTAAAGGTACTGCTGCAGTGTGCACTCTCAAAGAGAAGGCCAGGTTTGTTAATACTTAGGAGTGAAGAGTTATTATTTTAATTTTGATATCCTATTCAAATAATGTAACTGCAAATTTAATTGCAAAGATCTCAGATAAACTGAGAGATGTTAAGCACCACCACATCTTTCCAAACTGCCAACATCACTGGGCAGCTCAAAATGCTGGTATTTTTGTTATGCCAGCTACCACACCTACATATTGACTATCATTGCGTTGAGTGATGTGGGGAAAGGGACGCATCATCCACCTTGAGAGTAAAGTCAATTTTGCTCTCTTGGTTTCCCAGCTACATATGAGTGCCACATTGCCAAGGATTGAACTAATGATCTGTTGGTGATAGGGAGAACAGGCGGTTAGATCAGTGGTGTAAAAAGTCACCTCTAAGCCCAAATCTCAAACACAAATCACAAGTCCAGCAAGACCTTACATGATAGAGCAAAATCTGTATAGGGCCAAGATTATTATGATATATTGGTAGAAAACATAAAACACATTTACCAAAACAAAAATAATGAAAACACAACTTTTTTTTATCAAAAATTTTTCATCACATTTCTCACTCAAACAACTATTGAACAAATGAAAGTAACAGAACTATCATAGCTACATATGTAAGGGAAAGTGTGCAGATCAAATGTCTGATTCAACAATGCATTTAGGTCAACTTTGTCATCTGAGTTTCCATCATATTGAGTTTTTAGAGCGACTGCAAGTTTACAATATAACATACATGTATTAATTTATATAATATAAATAGCTGTAATCCTTATACAATATGGGACAACTTTCACCAAATCTAGGAATGAAGTGTGGGGGCCTTTTAAAAGGGTTATGTGTATTTAATCTCATCTACAGCTGAAAATGCTGCTCCCAAATACAATAAACTCACACAGAGCATCATTTACTGTAATCCCCCGTCGTCTCATTGTGCTATATTAGTGTCGGCGCCCTGGAGCCCTTTTCAGGACAGAGATCAAGCCTTGTGTGT
>CM067481.1:17977731-18172614 GCA_034552555.1 Semaprochilodus insignis | reverse complement strand
GGGGGGGGGGGGGGTGTTTATACTATAGCAGCTGCTACTCCGTAACTCTGCCCCCCAGTACATGCCCGCTAATTCTACTGTGATTGTCTGTCAGCGTTTATGAATGAAAAAAAAGTTCTCTAATGCTGCCAAGAAGAAAGTGGACTTGTCAGTGTGACTAACCAATAATACAACAAAATCAGAAAAGAAAACATGCAAAAGAGAAAAGAAAACATGCATCCTCAGACCTTTGTGGATCAGAATGATTGCCGCTGCTTTAAACCCTAAGGGTTCCTCACTCTCTCAACTACATAACTTACTACTTATACTTTCATAGCCATTGCAGATTAATTCATTGTAGTTTGTGAATCAGTCCTAGTATTAAAAACTGAATAAAAAGCCTTGGGTTCAAGGGGTCAGTGAAGAGCTGATGAGTATACTATTAAATGGAGAGCATCCAGCTAGATCCCCTCCCTACTTGAGAAGACTGAACATTGTTTGTTAAAACAGAAATACTGCAGTCAACCCTGGCAGGCAGGGGAAAAAAACTAGCTAGAAAATGCAAATCCTGGTACAACAAGCCTAAACACATAAATGATTCACAGAACAGAAATAAATGTTTCACAGTGTTAGACATATGTCATGCCTCTGAACACTCAAAAAATGCATGTTTATTCTACTATTTTGCATATATTTTATTCTTGCTGGAGCACAGAGGCCTACTGTTTGCATACCTCCTGGTAGGTTTTGGGGACTCTAAACAGTTCATTTATGATTTCACATGTATTTATTGGGACCAGTTATTTATTTGCAAGGTATCTTTATGCCAGTTCTGGCAGTGGTGAACTGGAAAAAAAAAAAAAACACATATTTTGTGTTAGCACATCAATGGGATTTCAGTTTAAAAACAAGTCGTAGTACTACAGTACATGAAGTCTTTAAATACAATAAACATGATTATTCTATGAAACAAAAATGGGTTCCCTGGTCATTAGGATTATGAGGGACTCATAGACCCTGTTTAACACCTTGCATTTACACTTGTCTTGGATGTTATTAAGTGGATGGTGCTGTATAAATTGAATAAACTGAATGACCTGTGGCAGCTCAATGTCCCACCATCTGTCTGCTACTGGATCCACAACTTCTTGTCTAACAGAAAACAGTATGTCAGGGTGAGTGACCACATTTCAGACCCTCTCTCCCTCAGCGCTGGTGCCCCACGTGGTTATGTGCTCTTAACCCTGCTATACTCTCTCTGCACCAGTGACTGTATCTCTGACAGTAACTTATTAAGTTTGCAGATGACACTACTCTTGTCGATCTCATCTCAAAAGCGATGAGACCATGTACAGGGAGGAAGTAACATGGCTGGTGTCATGGGCCAGAGCTAACAACCTGGAGTTAAACACACAAAAAACTGTGGACATGACCAATGATTTCAGAAAGAAACCCACCCCACCAGCTTCACTAGAAATACATGGTCAACAGTATACATGAGTCTACAGTAGTAAGTCCTACAAATTCCTGGGCAACACCACTCAACACCATTAATCTCAAATGGGACAGACACCTTGCCAAGCAGTGCTTGTATTTCCTGCATCAACACAAGAAGTTTGGCCTCAAGCAATGCTGGTCCAGTTCTATATGACCATAATAGAGTCCATCATCACATTCTCCATCTCTATCTGGTTCGGCTCTGCATTTTCTGCAAATAGTGTGAATTTCAGAGAATATCATCAACTGTCAGCTCTCCACCCTTCAAGACCTTTACTCAGCTAGAATGAGGTCGGGAAAATTACGGCTGACCCATCATGCCCCGCCATCTTTTGTCCACTGGTTTCCATCTTAGTGGGGACCAAGAGTGAGAGCCCTAAAAACCCAAACGCTACCTCCAAAGCTTCTTTCCTCAGGCCATCAAATTTCTAAAACAGGATGGTTCTCACATTCCTCTGATTTAAACTGCTGCACATGCACTTTATTGCATACATTGCAATGTATATAATTACTGTACACATACCATAATCCTTCTGAACAAGAACCTTTTCCTATTTACTGCAGTCTTGCAATATACACATTCTAAAGACTGTGATTCTGTGTGAAGAACTGGGTCCAATGCTTCTTAGAAACATATGTAATCCGGTCACTCAAACTACCTTTGGAGGTGATTAAGGATGCATATGTTCACATAACAGTTGTAGTGTGAACATGAAAAACCCTGTAATCAGGGGTGTCATCACAGCAGGGACGGAAAGCAGCTGTGTAGCTTCTGTCTTTGTCTCTTCTTCAGTTTGTTTATAAGTCAGCAGTTCATGCGGTGTAAATGTTTGTAACAGCCCTTACATGAACATGAACAAGGCACATTTTTGTCTGACAACAAAAGCAGTCAGTAGGCAATGTAGTAAATATGCACTACACCCTTCCAATCATTAAATCTGACAATAAGCAATCACTGGAGATTAATTCAATACGCATCAAAATGGGTAAACTGCTATACGTTTCAAAGTCTCCTTCTGATCAGATCACCTGAGATGAAGGTCAGTATCATGTATGAACCAACTCTTATTGTTTCAGAAATAAAACCTGCCATCTACACCAAGCTTTCACACAAATACTGAACTCTATAAGAGTTGTTGACTTGTGCTGTTTAATGTGTTAATTCTTAGCAACTGTTGCTAGGTTGGACAAATTTAGCAAACTTTGATAAATATATTGAGTGTATTTATTCTTTTTTGGGTCATATAACCAAGTAAACATTAGCATGATGACAACATTTGTGACCAGACATTAATAATTCACACGTGGAATATCTGAATTTTGGGGGGAGGACCATGACTGAAACCCCTCCTCCTTCTAACTAATGCCCTATAAATGGCCATCTCTATTTTCTGTGAGTGTTTGCAGTTACCACCAACCGCCCCCAAAACCATCCTATCTCTTCCTAGTTCATTCGTTCTATTGGCCAGTCCTACCCCCATCCAAAAAGGGATATAAGTTCTCAAGTTCTCTACCCTCCCTAGTATGAGTCTGTGTTTATAGTGCATGGATAGGTCACTTCAACAACACCTAAAACACCTCTTTCTTTCTGTCTCACACTGTCCTATGCTTCCTGCCCAGAATGGAACCTTTTCGATTCATCTAGAGTGCCAATCACATCCATCAGAGGAATTACATCACAAATGTGCAAATGCGTTGAGGCAGCTATTGCAGCCTGAAGTGTTGATGATGTTATTGAGTCAACAGCCTTGACATGGCAGAATACATTGAGTTGGACAGACATGCAAAAGTCAGTGTTCAAACATAGACACTGTATATATAGAGATACTGTTTCCGTTTCACAAACGTGCAAAGCTGAGAAGACTGGACAGGACAGAAACTTCACACGTTCACTGCCCAGCACATGTTTCTCATGAGGTAGTAGACTGATTGTGTTAATGAAGTGTTTTTTTTTTTTCTTGTGGAACAGAAACTTCCTTATTGCTGCCCACTTCTCTAATAAAGCAGAATATAATGTTTGCATGGCATATATCTTGCAACAAAAACAAACTTATTTTTGCTTCTCGTTAACTGTAAAATATGGCATTCATTGGGTGCTTCATATAGTTTGGAAAGCACAGTTCAAAATATAGGTAACATTTGAGTTAGGTCTGAGACTAGGTTCGCGTTACCAGGCTGAAGCGGCACAAACCCATGTCTTTGCAAATAAGGTCTGATCCACTTTGGCTGTGTTCATGCTACAGGCCTCATCTCTCAAATCCTATTCCAGTTTTGTTCAGAGCCAATGTTTCTAGCATGATGGTTGGCATTTGTGTAGGAAAGTCACTCAAATCTGACATTAATGTGAATAATCATGCATCTTGAAATGATCTGTGTATGCACATCCTAATCAATAACATAAGCACTGGCTCTTACTATTGAAGGGGAGGCTTTCTCCATGAACAGACGACACATTGAACGCTACAGACTTTCTCATAAATTTCCAACCACTGTCCTGTCACCTCCTTTATGGCTCTGACTAAGCGGTCTAGCTGTCCGCCAAATTGTCTGCTTACAATGTGTGATTGCGTAAACATATATATGATAGATCATCACCTCTTTAGCTAAAACTTCATTCTGAGTTTTCTTCTGTTGGCTCTTTGAGTGTTTTAACTGTCATAGTAATGTAAGACTATTTGTTGAGTTTGTACAGAAGGGCCATGCGTTTGGAGTGCATTGGCCAGACTCAGCCATTTGCATTCAGATTGCATTTCAGAGTGTCTGGTCTTACACTGCAATTCCCTTGGATAAGCTTTTAAGAAGAACACAACAAAACAGTCCAATTAAACCGAGCTATGTCAGTACCAGTTTGTATAAGAGTGCTATGCTTGTGTTAGAGTACCAGTACACATGGGACCATTGACTTTTAATTTGGGACCATTTAATGCACACTTTTACATTTTCCCATAGTGTGAGATATTTGGACAGAACTTTGGATTTTATCAGTACTGGCCAGCACTAGCAGCACACTTTGTCCCCATAACCCCAGACTGGGTGCATTTTTTTTGAGCACATCCGGCCTGCATAGAAGTGTGTGTATGTGTGTATGCGCCTGTGTGTCTGTGCACACTCCTGGCATGTTTCTTGCTGCAGTGAGAGCTGCGTGCCATCTCTGAATGCCCCCTGGGTGACGCCCACAGTCTGTGCCACTCACGACCCTGCGGTCCATGCCAGGGCATAAAGCTTCCCTTCATCCTCCAGAGAGAGAGGGAGAAGGAGAGAGGGATAGAGAAAAAGAAAGAGAGAGACAGAGAGAGAGAGAGAGAGAGAAAGAGAGAGGGAGAGAGAAATGCCTGTCTCTTTTCTCACTGTGTCCATCAGGTCTGCAGGCTGACAGGGACTGATTGTAGACACTGGCATGATGCCCACTGTGGAGCTGGCACACTGGCACACTGCCTCTGGCCCTATCCTGCCCATGAAAAGCAGCATTATTGGAAAACTTTGGTGACTTCCCGGGATGCCATGGAGCGAGCTGTCATGGAAACTTATGTCTTTACTGATTCCATTCCATTGTGTTGCATGTATAAGTCACAGAATTCTCACCTATTACTTTAACCACAGAGATTTTTATAAGGTAACACTCTTATGAAGCATATAAACAACTCACAGGAAGGGCTAACCAGGTCAAGGTCTACAAAGTCTTTACATGGTGGAGGTAGTTTTAACACAGTGTTTATTTAACCTTTATTTAACCAGGAAATCCCTTAAGATTAAAATCTCTCTTAACATTGTGTTACAACTAAGCCTGACAGAAGTTCAGCAAAAGTCAGCAAAGATCATGCAAATATACAAAGCAGATATTTGCTGTTCTAATTTGCAGACAAGAAAAAAATTGCCAGTGTTTGACAGCACATTTTTACCATAGCCCATATTTATTTTGGAGTATACTGTAGCATCCAACCAGCACCCATGCAGGAAGCGTGGCCACGTACGCAGGCCCTTGGGTAGCGCTACAGAGACTTAAATACATGTAAATAGTTGGGACTGATATATTAGCATGCAGTGTACTTGTGTCATTTTGCGCTGGGCTGTGGGCTGTGAAAGGGATGCAATGTTTATGCCTACCTCAGGTTGAATTGCTTGGCTGTTAATAACCTTCTTGCTATCCTGGTTATTCAGTAGCACTGGGCAGCTAAAAGACCTTTCGCCTAAAGCACTATGTTTCCAGCGTCTTCTTATTCTACGTTGACGCCACAGTGGTGTCAGACATAGGATTGCCCTTTATCAGACTGCAGGGAAAGGCAAACGTAGTGGCGAACCAGCAGAGAGAACCAAATATAGCCCAAGCTAAAAAGGAGCTGAACAACAGATAAATACAATTGCTCATTTTGCCTTTTATAATTGATTTTATATATTACAGTATTACCTCAGTATCCTCTACGTATGTCTCCCTGCATCTCCTCATTCAATAGAAGATTTTATCATTCTTCATCATTTATCAGATTACCATTCTCCACTCTCTCGTTTTTATCCATTCTTTCCCTCCTCCTTGTCCTCTTCTGTCTGCTAGAGTCTGAGGCAGTCTCGCATCAGTCATGCAGAGTAAAGTTCAACAGAGAAATAAACACTGTCTCGCACACACTCTCTCTTAATGTTTCTAAATGTTTACTGTCTGAGCACTCGGAATGTGTACATGAGGGGGGGGCGGGGAGAGGGAGAGAGAGAGGGAGAGAGGGAAAAAGAGAGAAAGGCAGAGAGAGGGAGAAAGAGGGAGGGGGAGGCAGGAAAGGCAACAAAAAAAAGAAACTTAAAATATATGTCATTTCCACTGATTGAGTGATAGATATGATAATCTCTGAGAAGTGAGACCAGGGCTTTTATTTATGAGGGCTTTTATTGCACTGATTGTGATGCAGGTAACTAGACCCAGTGACCTTATAAGCTGTGTGTTTGCCCACAATTTAAGTGAGTTAAGTGCATTATCATGCAACAAAATGGACAGAGATCAATCCACATAAACCAGATATTGATACTTTCAGAAATTATCAGTGTTTAAACTCTAGCCTTGCATTGTCATTAGTGTCTTAAACATTGAGGCCTAAAAGTGGGTGTGGTTTTAATTGTTTTGCTAAAGAGTGATCATTTTTGGTGTCATCTAGGCTTCTGAAGAGCTCTTCAACCATGAAAACCCATTTGAAGCTCCCAGCGCACAGTTCTGTGTGTTTGCATGGTCTACTTCATAACTGAATTGTTGTTTTCTTTTTGGTTTTTCACAAAAACAGCTCTTACAGCTGACTAGGACAGATCTAACAGTGCAGAAATGAAACAAACTGGAAAGTCAATGCCACTTTTAATGCCATTGAGCTCTTCAGGATGATCCGTTTTAAGTGTTTGTATGTGGAGATTATGAGTGATTACACTTGTTAGCAGCAGGTGTGTCCACATACTTTTGGTCATGTAATGCATCTCAGAACCAAACATTTTGCACACTATATAGTAGGCACAATGACATTCTTTAGCAGACCTGGGATGATCTGTGAGGAACATTTTCTTGCTCAAAGATCCATACCGTAGGCAGTTTTATCTGGAATAGTGATACAGGCCCAAGAAAGTTCTTTGGCTCCTGTTAAAAAAACAGGTCAGGCCATGGCCCATCCACATTTAGACAGAAAATACATAATACAGTAAATGAAAGCAAAGCTCGGCATCTCTATCTCAGCACAAACCTGACCCACCAAAAACAAAGCCTCCTCCAATTTCAACAGTTCCATCGGAAAAACTATCCACCAGCTCAGAAGAGACAGATGGAAAGAGAGAGCAAAAGAAAAGAGAAAGGATCGGAAGGACAAACACATTAAGGAAGGGAGTGCGATTTGTCATCACGCAGGGGTCGGGATGGGCAGAATGTGAGGGTGGGCCGGACAGAGGACTAAAAACAAGACCGACTGGAACAAACGAGGAGCAGATGTTCTCTCGCAAACATGGTGGATGGATTTGGGATTCCCACTTCCTGTCTGAGGCAGAAAGGAGGACCACATCCCTCCATGAACACACACACAGGCAAAGGTCAGCCTGCACGAAACTTCGCCAGAGGAGAGTTTTCAAACAAGCCCGACAAAGCAGCATCAGGACACACACAATTCCAACGGCCAAACAAAGAGCTGAAGGTCAGAGTGGGGTCAGGAAGGGAAAAATGCAGAAAAAGGAAGAACAGCAATAGAAACTTCACCCACAACTGCACGACCCAAGAATAATCTATCTGAAACAGGAAGGGTTATTAATGGATCAACAACACTACACCATTTAAAATTGCAATGTTATTCAATTTGCTTAGACGGTAACAATCCTGAGACAGATCATGCAAATCCAGTGTGGTACATGGCAATAATGACTGTGCAACACCAGCATGGTTCTTTATATTATGTTCTATTGACTGAATAATATACATGACCACAGTTTCAGACATTTTAGTGCCAGTGAGAATCATGAATGATTCAGCTCTCCAGAAAAGTGGGTATAATTTTAGTCAGTTAGGGTTAATGTTGACAAAAACACTTACACTGTGGGTTATACAAGAACCCAGTAAAATGAATTATAAAAGCTGACTGAACATACTGTATATTTGCATATAGCCAATACAAAAATACATATACAAAAAACTGAGCCATTATTTTCAACCTGTTTTCACGCGAGTCTGGTTTTGTTGTTGCAGATTTTGACAACTGCCTATCTCTATATGTCATGCTAAAACAACAGTATGTTTCTAATCCATTTTCATGTCAGTCAGTAGACTCCTTCTGGTCAGTGTAAACATCTTGAAGGGACCTCCTTGAAAGTGTTAGATATAGAATTAAAAAATATAGCATTAAAAAAGTAGACTTGGTTTGTGCTAATGAACAATCAGTTTGGTATTGCTGATACACTATATGGCCAAAAGTATGTGGAGAACTGACAATCACATCTACTTGAGATTGTTGGACATTCTATTCCAAAACCAGGGGCATCAATATGATGTTGCACCCCTCGCGCACTGCACAGGGGTACAGCCATGCTGGAAAAGGAAAGGACCTTCTTCAAACTGTTTCAATTCAATTCAACTTTATTGTCATTATACCAATACAGGGTTGTACAGTATAACGAAACACAGTCAGGCTCTTTCTCCAGTGCAGTACAAGAATATATGTGTATAAATATATATAAATAGTGTAGTGACAATGCTTTCCACAAAACTTTCCCCAAAGTTCAAAGCATATGATTGTTCAAAAAGTCTGTAGCATTAACTTCACTGTATAAACTAAGGGACCAAGAGTCCAAATCCTGAAAAACAGACCATTATCCATCTGCCACCTAACCTCACTGCTGACTCTATGCTTTGTGGTAGATAGTTCTCCTTGCAACTGCCAAACCTAGATTCGCCCACCAGACTGCCAGCTAGTAAAGTGTGAACCATCACTACTGCGAACACAGCTCCAGTCAGTGCTTGGCATTGTGCATAGTGATCTTAGGCTTGTGTGTAGCTGTTCAGCCATAGAAACCAATTTCATAAAGCTCCTGGTGCCCAGTTATTGTGCTGTTGTGCTTCCAGAGAAACTCTGCAGAGAGTAATGCAACAGAATGCAACAAATATGTGATTTGTACATGCTGTGTGTTTCAGTACTTGGTGGCTCCGCACTGTGAGTTTGTGAGGTCTACTGCTTCATGGCTGAACTGTTGTTGCTCCAAGACTTGCAGTTTTAGGCCTAGCAGAGCAAAACTTTTACATACTTACTTGTGGCTCACTTGTTTCCAGATTTAAAGTCACTGAACTCACAGTATGATCCATTCTGCTTGCAGTGTTTGTCTATGGAGATTGCATGGTTATGATTTTATATACCCGTTAGCTAATATTGTGTATGTTTATTGTCCAACATGTGTATTTTTTGTATTTAAGTACTGCAAGGGACTATGTACCTAAGAGTTTCAATCACCATCACACCTCTGTAAATGTGATGAGACAATAAACATGACATAGATTTTGATTTGATTTGATTTGATTTGATTTGATTTGATTTGATTTGATTTGGTTTGATTTGATTTGATATGCTTTGATTTGATTTGATATACCTCTTAGGAAGGGCATGGCTGAAACATCTGAAGTTGATAAATTGGAGGGTGTCCACATACTTTTATATTGTATATATTGATGGTAGATTTCATGATTGTTTCTTGGCTTAATAAGTTTGACAGTCAATAAGGAATGTACAGGCATACAGTGAAATTGTCCATAGGCCACACTTTGTGTTTGACTTTTTCTCAACATGTTAAAATTAACAAATAAACAGTAATTGTGCTTTGACGTGTGTAGAAGTGTGTCCTCTGTAGTAAATAAGTTAACATTCTTTACAGAGAACACACTTCTGCACATCTCACTGCACAGTTACTATAAAAGTTGTCAGTTGTAATGTATTGGGAAAAACAGACAACATAAAGTGTATCCTTTGCAAAAGTTATAAAACATTTGACATTTTATATATATATATATATATATATATATATATATATATATATATATATATATATCGTCGCTGTCCAAAGAAAAACAAGTATCTCCAAAATGGCAGCTTTACAGGAGAGGTCTAAAGCCTCATTAAATTTTAATGCAAGTCAATGGAACCAGATGTCTTTCCAAGCACTTTTGGGCCATTTCTGTTGGTCCATTCATCATGCAGTTCTCACACAGTGTAAACGGCAGCTGCTGTTTTCAAATGATGCATAAAAGTCAAAATGGACAAAAATGGAGATACATTTTTTTCACTGGACAACGAATATATATATATATATATATATATATATATATATATACACCTTTTTTATGTTAATTAAAGTAAACAGTAATTGTGGAGCAAATTATGCCAAGCAGTCATGCATCTCTTTAACTTCTCTTCAGGTAGTTACAAAGACCTATAGGAAGGTCCTATAACCAAAGAATAACACATCCAGTTTGCATTATAGTCCTTGTAGTTGCTGAATAACTATTAACTTATATGTAATAAGTATGACATTTTAAGAGGTTAAACTCTACATGTGTGATACAGCAATAAATAGCAATACACAAGCTGTACTGAAATACTTTTTTGAGGTTTGCAAATGTTGGTAGAGTCATGGAGATATGCAATGTAAGGCTGTCAAAAAAACAATTGGCATTTTAATATTCATTGAGTGGAAACAATGCACAAAAAATGTACATTTGAAATTCAACTAAATCAACTAAATCAATCTTGAGTAAGGAATGTCATTCTGAAACACTGTATATCTGTTTGTAAACCTTATGGACACATGTTGAGATTATTAAAAAGAATCTTTTATTTCCAAGATAAAAGTGAAATTAATCATGATTTAGCATTTATATTTATATTTGTAAAGTTCACATCCAACAATGTATATTGCAAAAGATAATACTGAAACTGGTCTGTAATGTGTATTAAAACACAGTTTGCACACCTATTTAACAGCAAATACTGGCATTTACCAGCTAAACTCTGTGCATGATTAAGGTATATTCCCTAGCTTATCTCCAAAAAAAAAACATATGGAGTTAGATTTAGCTAGCTACCTAACTAGGTGTAGGTATCATTTCTGCCATGCTATGGAAAACTTTGCTAATTATGGAATTATGAAATAATTATTTCATATAGTTGTACAAACAGATAAGCATGTAGTATAATGTAATATTGCTGACACTGTCAGTTCCTGCTTTATGTCACAATTAACATGTGCTAGCCAAATAAATGTTCAGTGTCCTTGGTTCACTTGCCAATAATTAGCCTACTTCATAACATGTGACCATTTATCTAGAACCCAAAGAACAAGGCACGAGGACAAGAACAAGGCAAGTGTGTCAAAAGGTTGTTGGTGTAAGAAACGTAGCTATTGCAGCTGGTTTTGCTCTTATCTTGTACTGATGGTTGTGTGAGATTAGACAGTGATACAGTCACTCTTCTAGCATTAGTATCTTTAGTGTTTGGGCGTGGCTCACTGGAAATGCTTGGGAAATGAAAGCTAAGGTAAAGAGTTTATATGGCTATGTCTACCTCCTCCCTCTCTGTGTCTTTTTCTCAAGTCAGAAGAGGAAACAGCTGGATGCTGGTGTTGCTGTAGCAGCTAAAGATAACGTCTGACCAGCCACGCAGGAAGTTGGCACCTTGCCACAGGAAGTGGCCCATGTTTAGATCTGATGCGTAAAACAGGCTTCAAGTTGCACAAATGTTTTGAGAGGGAGAGATAGAAGAAGGAGAAGAAGGAGACCACTTCTCTATCAGCTTGCTGTAAACGTTCTTGCAATAGTGAAGTGAAAGAAAGATAGAAGACAATAATAGACTGTTCTTTCTTCATTTTTTTCCATCTCACATTTCTGCCTCTGCCTCATAATAAGCTCTTGCAACATGTATTGCAAAATCAGCTGCACTTGTTTTTATAGCCCTGTGCGTTCTTTTTCCAGCGGCACTTTCACAAGCTTACTTTTGATGGGGCAGGAACACAAGTTCTCGGATATACACACACACACACACACACACTAAAGACTGCAGGCAATTTTCCATCAGCCTCACCTCATACGCTACAACCAAACAAGCATACACCTATACACATGTAAGAAAACATCTGTGTGTGCATGGGACTGTACTTTCTTCTGTCTTCATATAGGGTCATGGTGAGAGAGTCATGTTGCAGGAACAGATACAAATCAAAACAGACTTGTTTTCGCACTGCTAGCGTAACGCAATGTCCTAATTACTGAAATACTGACAGTAAATCTGAACCCTTGCCCATCCCCCACCTCCACTGTCTCTCAGTTTGATGTTTCTGAGTAGCACAGTGTCTAATAAACCACTGGTGGGTTTACCTTAAAATCCCCTAAAGCCAACTCCAAACACCTGCTACACCTGTTGCGGTGAACAACAACACAGCCGACCCCGAACGTAAAGACACTGGCCCACCTCCATTTCATGAACTGCAATATGCACACTTAGAAATGAGAAAAGGAGGGAGAGAGAGAAAGTGAGAGAAAGAGAGTGAGAGAGAGAGAGAGAGAGAGAAGAACAGCAGAACTGCCAGCCACCATCTCCATTTTTAATGCTGGCTTACCTCAGTGTCCCAAAAATACCTTCTGCCAGATAGAAAGACTTCATCTATCAACACACACAGACACACACACACACACACACACACACACACACACACACTCACACAGCGGATGTGGGTCACTCTCACACTCGAGAATCAAATGGGAATTTGGACAGTCTTCCTACCAAGGAGGTACAGAGAAAGATTTTTAAAAAAGCTTTCTAAGAAGAACAGACTGAAAGGATAAAGAGACGGAGAGACAAAGGGAATAGGAGAAGAAAAGGGAAGAGAGAGAGAGATTAACTTACATTTGAAAGTATTGGAATATTTATCAGTATTGTAAACAAAATGGCAAACTGACAGGAAATATTTGAGAGCAAACATTAAGTTTGTGCCTTAACAAAGCCAGCTAATAACATTCAAAGATCAGTAGTGTGTTTGGTTGTTTTAAAGAGCGAAACAGAGAGGCAAAGAGAAAGAGGGAAAGAGAGAAATCATGTCTGCCAGCTGGGTGCTAGGGTTTTCCATTTGGTTCCAAGGGTTTCACGTGTTCTGGGTGCTAAGATGTAGCTAAGTGATTGTTATGGTATTGCAGGTGGTTGCTGTGATATCTCAGGTAGTAATTGCAGGTGGTTACTATGGTGCACAAGGTGAGTTTATGGTAACCCTTTGTGGATGTGTGTGTCTGTGTGTGGTTGTACTGAGCATGAGTGTATTTAGAGCATTAGTTAACATTACTGTGTAATTAGTATACAATTACAATGTAATTACTGTATAACTACAGTGTGATAACTGTGTTTGGTTGTCAATATAAGTTGCCCACTGTAACATAATCAGTAGCAGTTCAGATTTAGAAATTTATGCTAATTATAATTATGTAATTATGTTATTTAAATGTTATTCAGGTATAGATTGAGCTCAGTTTAGTGATTCTATCTTGAAAGCTTTGGGAGTCGATAACTGACAAGTTTCAGTACAGAAGACAAATACAAAGTAACAGCAAGCTGGCTATGTAAGCTACCTTCATAAAGCATGAGAGAGAGAGAGAGAGAGAGAGAGAGAGAGAGACAGCTGAAAGAGAGACAGCTGAAAGGGAGAGAGAGACAACAGTATGAAAGTAAAAGAAAGAGAGTCAGTGAGTGAGTGAGAGAGAGAGGCCTAAGACAGACTGGCTGCTTGTCCATGTCTCACTCTTGTCTGGTCTATTGAAGCAAGACGAGAAAGAGCACACACACACGAACGAACACACACACACATACACACCCCTCCTCTGTTCTCGTCTGGGCCCAAATGAAATGTTCTATTCTGTCCCGTCAGTCAATTGGGCCGCAGAGCTTGGCTGGGCATCTAAACCCCAGCAAGTTTGGATCAGCAAGTTTACAAAAGCATCACAGAAGCATGCATTAGACCCAAACAACATTGCTTAGACAGTTCTAATGAGTAATAGCTCTCTAAAACAATATTGTCTGTAGGAGGCAGCATGTCTTTTTGCCCCTTGTTCTCTTATAGCCAGAACTTGCGTTTCATTATATGAGTACACATAAATACACATCAATATTACAGTAAAAAACTGAGCAATGCTTCATGTCCAACTTCATGTTCATGTAGAGGCTAGCATTTCTCCTGGAATCAAGGATATTAATATGAAGTCTTTTCCACCTTTGCCTCAGTAACAGCATCTACTCTTCTGGGAAAGATTTACATTAGATGTTGGATGGTGTGACGATTTGATTGCATTCAGCCTTAAGACGACTGGTGAGACCAGGTACTGATGATAGATGTTTTCAGTTCTGCATCACAGAAGTCATTCCAACTCATTCCAAAACAGGTGCACCATCTCCTCAGAAAACACATTTCCACTGCTCCATGGCCCAGTGATGGGAGCCCTCTATCCAGTAGATTAGGAATGATGACCTTAAGCTCATGTGCAGCTGCTACAGAACATCCTATTCTACTGGCAATGATTTGAATAGGCAATGAAAGATTATATAAACCGTGTATGTGTAACTGGACGTTTGTGCCAGCAATGCACATTAAAGTAGCAGAAATTGCTTATTAAAGAGAGTGTCTGGATACTTTTGGACAAGTAATGAACTTGCTGCTCTAATATGGCTGTTGAATATTTAACCAAATATCAGAAAAGAAATGATGTATGTTAATCTGAGGAGATTATTTATTCAATGTAAAATGACATAAATGACACAAATAATACATCGATTCTAGATGCTTATTTGCATAGTTAATGGTGTGTGGCCCACACAGCACCCACTGAAACCCCACCAAAGGCTATATCTCACTTCACCCACTGTCCGTCCATCCATCCAAATACACACTTCACTGGAAAACCCCCATCGGCTCCTCCGGGCCACTGCGTCACACCGTGAGGGTGACTTTTGGACAGGTTTAAAATGTTTGTGAATATGAAGATGCGTGTGTGTGTGAGTCTGCGTGTGCAGTGGGTGCTGAAACACTGCCGTGACGTTCACTGAAAACCACAGTTTCTCTTCTCTCTTTGAGCAGTGCTTGATCCCCCAGCAACCCTGACATGAGGGGGCGGAGCCACACGCTTCGTAGCAACGGAATCCCACTACGCTATGACATCACAGGCAGAGTCAGAGGACACCTCTGTACACCCCTACAGAAAGAGAGAGAGAGAGAGAGAATTTGAGTGTAAGAGAGAGAAAGAGAGAGGGAGAAAGAGAAAGAGAGAGAGTGGGTGTTTGCGTATTGGATCCTACATTTGACTAAATGTGACGTCTGTCTTCTCCTCCTACTGAATTCTTCAGTTCCCAAAAACATACACACACACACACAAACACATAAGTGAGGAAAATCTATTATACAAACCACTATTATAACAATTACCCTGAATCATTACCATACCTTGTGGTTTAACCCCAGCTGTGTTATCGTTCATGTCAATGGTGTCAGGAACACACACACGCACACACACACACACACACACACACACACACACACACACACACACACTGCTGTGATGAGTAAATGACTTTATAATCCTACTGAGCATTGAAATGACATCTAGGCCATTTAAACAGTAATGGCTTCCTTGCTAGAGAAAATAGTCCCTCACTTGGCTAATAGCAAGCGTGGACTGGCATCATGATTGCAGGAGTCTGACACTCAGCCGGTGTTCACTTATTCTCCATAACCCCAATTCATTCTTTAAATAATAACTCTGCATTTTATTTGCAGTTCATTAATGAAACACCCTGCAATTCAGTCAACAAGTGTTGGTGGTTTAAATCTCTATGTTTCCATTGGGATGAACTGAAACGTGGACTGGGGCCAGGTCTGTATCATAGGTGCCTGACCTCACAAATAAATAAATCTCTGCACACACACAGCAAATTCTTGTGGAAAGCCCATACTTTTGGAATGGGATGTCCAGCAAACTCATACAGGTGTCCATGAATATTTTCAGTAGTATTTATTACTTTCATATGAACTGCTTTTGTAGTTCAATAACATTACATTCACATGAACTGAATATAAAACACAGGATGAACATGAAATGCGGGTGAATGCTGTTTTTTATTTTCATCACTGACGTTGACACTGATGTTACCACCAACATGCATGTACAATATAAGCATGTGATAGATACACTGTGTTTTTACGGGAAATAGAGCTTTTTACTTTGCTCTTCCTTTGTTCTATTGGAGGTTCTTGGTATTGCCATCAGTGTTGTGTTTTGCTTGTACGTTTTACAGCAGACTAAAACTAGGAAAATGTATTAACAATGTTAAAAATAACATTAATTCACCATTGTTTGTGTTAATATTATATTCATGAATTAATGACACCACCAGTTACTGTTACTAAAATGTACACAAGTTTCAAGTTGCGCTTACAGCACAACTTCACTCCATCGACCAGGCCCGCTTTGCCTGTATTTTGTAGCTTGCCTATATTGATAGCCTACATTTAGTCAAAAAAGACCCCATGAAAAACCCAATCCCAAAATTAAAAAAGGAATATCTACCCAATTAACAAATACCCAAGTAGTCAAACATTCCAGCTCTGAATAATTTAATCCAACACCAGGATAATGTGAGTTCAAGGCCCAACAACGGCACTGCTGTCCATACTTGGAACAGACTGATGTGATGGAAAGAGTTCTAGCTAGAGTTAACACTGAGTAACAATGCACATTCTGCAAATTGTTTTGTTTACTTAACTGAGATGCAGATCTAGAAAAGGGAGTTAGGTGTCCAAGTTGAGTTGAGTTAACTCGAGAAAAGCTGTGTGATCAGTTACTTTGTGATTTTAAGCTGAGCTGACTTTTCTACAATGTACTATAGCAAGTCATACCCTCTACATCTACAGGCAGTAAGGTGGCTGCAATCCATACTGGCTGTATTATATCCCGTGTTTGTGATGCTCATGGGCTAATGTGCTCTGGCGGTTCAGCTTTCCCCATTAGTTCTTTCCCACACATGTTTTGTGAATGAACAAACTAAGTTTGCTCCCAGTGCAAATGAGTAATGTAAACAATCAGTATCACGATCTATAAATCTGCACACACATGTCCGCTAAAGGGATCTGATGAAAGAGGAAACATGCGCATCTCAAACCATGCATCTTCCTTGTACGTTCTGCTGTGATGCCACACTTTGAGTGCCCTTTACTTGTTCATCCCACACTGAGCCTGATAAGATCTATATGACAGTAAACAGAACAGGATTTTTACTAGAATTCGGGTTCAGCTGTCAGCCTGCCAGTCAAACGATCACAGTGCCTTATAATCAAATCGAATACCGCAAAATTAGAGAATCAAAGTATGTGATTAGATCAAGAACTTTCAAGATGAATAGCGTTGTAGCTATACAAGCCTTTGTGAAATAAATTGCGTCTACTTTAGTTATTTGTGTTAGAGGTGAGCAGTCACCGCCTTTTTCTCCTCAGTAGATGTTAAGATAGCACAGGTAAGCACCAGGTTCATCATAATAGCAGAATTTAAACTTCACTACCAAGAGTCACATCACAGTGTGCAATATCAAAATAATACTATCGCACTTATTTAAATTGGTACTTAATTAGCATGTTTAGCAAATATTACTGGCGTAGGCTTAGAATAAACAGTATAGCCGAGGATTATCACATTGTTGCTTACTGTTTAAAACAAATACAAACTGGTTTACACCATATGTTAATGGAAATACCTCTACCTATCTTTGTCAAGTTAGCATGCCCAATTTGGTTAGCCTGTTGGTAGAATTCAATGTCAAAGTAGAGCATACCTATGTGAATAAAGCATTAAAAGTACTTGAAGAACTTTTAACCACAAAGTAGCATTAAAACAGCATTGAGCTTTTGATACCTTGTGCCACACTAGCATGCACAGTAACTAAGGAAACAGGGGATCTTCCTCAATGAACGATCAGAGGAAAAGCAGGGACATTAGAACCTCCGGGCCATCGCTAGCTACTAAATCAACTTCCCTTAGTGTACCATCCGGGATTCAACCCAAAAGCCCACCAGTTCCTGTTGTTAAACCCTTAGCTGCTGAAGCACAGTCTGGCACTAGAGTAACCTTCCCTAGAATCACCCAGACGTTATGACAGACGTTGTCACTGTCCTTGCTCTCACTAACAGGAAACTAAAATAAGGGCACAGTCGTGGGGCATTCCACACTGCAGCCCCCTCCACACACTCAGCACTAGATCACTCTGACACACTCTGATCACAGTTTACAGGTTACACAAGCCTACACACATGTGGGAGCACACAGACATGGGTTAACACCTTTTAACTAGATGGTCGTACTCAACTCAGATGGAAAGTTCACAGCAGCATGCAGAGGCTCTCATATAAACTTCAGCAGAGTTTCAGGCAAACTCGCACAAAGTTGTTAACATGTCTTCCAAACTGACAAGAATTCTGTCCCACCTGTTAGCATGAATGTGGCTAAGCTAAAGCCAAAGTATTGTGGAAGTTTTATTCCTTTCCTTCACAACAGGATATGCAGCTGTGTTATTTTAAATTGCTACATATAGAGGTGCAAAAGTTTTTAGTTTAAACTTTAGTTTTCAAAGATGATAGAAAATGCATTTATTCAGAATATTAAATTGTTCTCTGATATCTACATAGAAAGTATGGCACCTTCAAATTAACATAATACAAATGTGGATGTTGTCTTTGTTGACTTCATATAACAACTTCATATATTTAGGACTAGCCAGACACTTTGACGAACATGAAGCTAAGTGTTTCAAAACAATCAGCAAGTACACAGAACACGACAGATGTGAATACAAAAGAACACAGACCTGAGTGGATTAATTGTGCACATTATGCTCTCGCTGGACACTTTATTAGCTAACCTACCTTGTTTCAACTCTCACTGTCCATTTTATCAGCTCATTTTAGTCAGAATTTAGTCATTCATGAGTGGTCAGTTTCTGGCCACAAGACACTGTTGGCTGGATATGTATGGTTAGTGGACTATTCTCAAGCCAGCGGTGACATTGAAATATTTAAAAACTACTGTGTTTAAGAACTACTGTGTCCACTTTGTGCATGCCACTACCAAATACAACATACCACATAATACCTGCTCTGGTGGTCGCATGGGAGTGCTAACGCGATAATGAAAGGCAGAGAAACACATGGTAATTTAGTCTGTAATTGTAGAACAAAGTGCAAGTGATAGGCAGCCCTTTGCAAAAGCAACATAATAATACATCATGATAACTATCTCTCCCCTACTTGGCTATCGACCAGGAGTGACCTCTGTCTGTCTGCAAATGTTTGTGTGCATGTGTCTATGCGTGCATGTGGTGTCCCATCACATCAGCAGAAGCAGAGAAATCAGAACTGGCTTCCTGCTTTCACAATCGCTGTGCTGTTCTGGTTTATTGGCTGTTGACATGTCAGAAATGCTTCGTCCAACAAAAGTGGCATGTGTCTCGTGTAAAGATAAGCATGTCCAATGGTCTGGTGGCTGAAACCAAACAGAAGCACATGAGCAAACTGATGGTTTTCCTTCACCATTCAAGGACATATGCGTGGACAATATAACTAGAGAATATCATATCCTAAAAACTCAAGTAGATGTACAAGCAGCCCAGCAAAAACATCTGTGGTAGGAGGCCAAACAACTGCAACAACAGAATCAGGCCGAACAACTCCTCAAGTACTCTGAATTCCCTACAGAACTGGGTGGAAACTTTTCTAGGTGGTAATATGTTTAGCATGTATCACTATGAGAGCTGAAGTGTATTTGGCACTATTCCTATCTTTTTAGGATCATTTTGGTCTAAAATAAACAACTAAAACCTGAAAGTCAGAGATGTGAGCAACAACAGTGCAATACAGGTGCTGAACCAACAGAATGGAATTAAAGCCCCAGGGAACCTAAATCTGTGTTTTCTTTCTAATTAAGTTACCCTTCATCCTCTGGGCCACAATACACATGTACAAAGCATGTCTTATAAACACCTTCTCAAAGTCAAATCAATGTCTGCTTAATTTTGCCATATTTCTGTCCTCTCCATGTAAACTGATCTGATCTGGGTAACGCTTCCATAAGCATTTCTTTATCATAGCTGACGTCTCTTGCCCCGCCCACACAAAGAAGTTTTGGAATCAGAGAAGTTTAGCGAGGGATGTATGATATAAACATTTTTGTTGTTTTACTATGTCCTTCACTGGGGCTTTAAATAAGACACAAAATTAGGATTCATTATCGAGCAGACATAAGTGTAGCATTATTTGAATATGGTCAGAGAAGCACCAGTCCAACTCATCTGCACTCAAAGTGCAGTCAAAGTAACAAGAATTCTGGTAAGGAAGGCAAGGCAGGTAAAGAAGACAATAAGAATTCTGTTACTTGTCTTAAAGTTTTCAAATAGATACATATTAATAAACTGATAAATTTTCTATATATAGATTATCCATACTTGCCTGGCTGACTGGGTTACTTTAATTGTGAATGTGAACAGCACTCTATAAATGTGGGAAATGTTAATTCAGTGAAAAATCTGTCAGTCTAATACAACACTGAAGGATAAAGATCACTGTGTTGAAAAAGAGACAGCCCCAGTCTCATGTTAACAGGCCAAGCTCTGTAAGTTTTACTCTTATTCAAAAACCTCCTATGTCCAGGCAACTGTTTTTGGACCATTTGTAGTGGCTAGTTTCTAGGTAGAATAGTATCATCCATTCATAATGGCTTATAATGTAGCTCAAAGGCAAGGACAGTGACAGGCCTAAATAATGTGATTGGCTTTTTCTTTCTAAGTCTAGACAAGGCTCTTATGTACTTTCCAGTAGGTACAGATGGGTTTTAAAGAAGGTAACGAGTAGTGAGAAGTAATAAGTGGCGTAATCTAATTACAGTTTATGACAAGTGACTGATTATCTGCATTCTTTTTTTGAGTAACTACCGCAATGTATTCCTAAATACATGGATATGAGTAAATAAGAGTAGCTACTGCACTCCTTCAGATATTACATATGAAGAAGAGAGAGAGAATTCTTGTCTCTTTTTCTTTCTCTTGTGACAAACTGCTGTTTAACTGGTTCGGCAGAGAGAACAAGAAGAAGAGAAAAAAAAAGAACCCGAAACTCACCTCAGGTTGCATGGAGTGAGATACCAACCGGTGTGACGTGAACAACACACACACACACACAGAATGTTTCTCATGAAGAAAATGCCCTCTGTGACTTTGTGTAAACAGAGATTAATGATAAACTCAGGAGGCACATTCCTAAAAGGTATTTGCTAATTATGAATACCACACATACACATACACACACACAAAGGCAAACGAGTATACCAGTGGCAGACTGTGAGCTTCCTTAAGTGTTAAAGCTTAGTCAAAAGCTAATAAAAACACCTCTATGCTAATGCTAACTTCTGCTAGTATTCCTCTTGGATAGGTTTGCTAGTGCTAAGCTAACATTTTTCGACTGTTCTAAGTGAAACATGGATATTTGAACATTCTGAAAGACATCCCATAGTTTGTGACAGACATATTTACATATTGTCACTGTCTATAGAAAAACAAGTATCTCCAAAATGGCTAAAAACGTTCTTTACTTTTAACGTGATGTAAAGAGATTTTATATCAAGAGGCATGTGATGTAAGCAAGGACAAGCCTTATCGCTGTACCTGACTGACCCAACTGCCAAGATTGCGGACATTCGTTGAGCAGTGATGCCCTCCATGAGTCATCCTGTTAGTGCCAACACCACTGGCAGATGGCTGCACAAAGCAAGACCACACAGACCCTTGCAACAACAGCCCTTAACACCACGTCAACATCACCAAAGAGTGCAATGGTGTTATGCCAGACTGTCATGGAGTGACTGAGAATGGCAGCGGGTCATCTTCAGTGACGAGTCCCGCTTTTGTCTTGGTGGAGACAACCAACAAATCCGTGTGTGGAGGCACTGTGGTCACTGGCAAGATTATTGGGTTGGATTATTGCAGGAAACCATTAGGAACCCCTACAACTCCATACTGAGAGACACTACTCTGTATGTGTAGCTCCATAAATATTGCCCATATTAGTTTAAATTTATCATTATTTACTGTTCCTGGTAACCTTTATCTTTCTTCTGGATAACAATGCAAACCCCCACTTCCTTCTGGGTGCAACTATTCTTTTGATGATGAGTGTGGCAGCTGGTTTTCTCAAAAAATGTGGAGATATTTGAGTTATTTCTGAACACTGAAAATACGTTTAACCTTGTAGTAGTTTTACATATAGAGTATAGAGCTGCTGCCTTTTCCATTTCAACAATCCACTAATTAGGCCTTTCATAATCACAATCAGTGACGTATACGACTTCCAGAAAGCCTACAGTGATGTTTTTCCTCAGAACACTGCTCCTGCTTATTGGAAATCAAAACATGCTTAGTTGATTCTTCTGTCACTTTGTAATTATACTGATAGTTAATCTAATCTTCTCTTCAGCTGCTGAAGTCCTAAACAATAGGAGAGCTTGCTTAGCTATAACTACCTAGATACGGTATAGAATTCCTGGCCAGTTTTCCACTGGACATTTCAAGAATTTAACCTTTTTGTTTCCATGCAAAACTTTAAATGAAACAAGTTCCTGAAGAGGTTCACCTCTAGAGTGCAGGAATACTCACGTATGTGCACACCCTCACATGCATGCACACCAGAGAAATGTAATATGCCTGAGGTTATGAGAAAAAGAAGCTTGGCAGCATCGAATAGAGAAGACAGTCCATTTAGCAGAGCACGTACACACACACGTCCCAAACCTTGAGTGTCTCTCAAACTCTAACACACACAAACACACAGTCCCCCTGAGCGGCAGCCCCTTACAGCATCTATCCAGCTCAGCTACAGCAGGGTGAAAAGAAAAACAGAGGTAAGAGAAGAGGAGAGAACAGTGTGTCCTCAGACATGTGGAGATTTTACAGTCAAATGTCTTCTGTTTAACTGAGTTTAATACAGGGTTTAAAATCACAGCAGTAATCAGTGCTGGATTCAAATCCTGAGATATGTAGCTATTCATTTGCACACACACACACACACACACAATTCCCTTTCCCTTTATTACAGATTCCATTCTTTTTAAAGAAACTTTCTTTTCAGAACTATTTAGAGAGATTTTTCCACACTCATAAAGTTCAGTCTTAGAAGCTGGTTGCAGTTGAGTCAAGTACAAATGTAGACTCATCAGTCTATAAAACATTCCTCCACATTTCAGACATTTCTGTGTTCTAGTGCTTCTTTCTTGTCTATTTCTTTTTCCCAGTAAGGACTTGCCAGTTCCACAATCTTTCAGGCCTATAGTTGAGTGTGAGTCTTCTCATGGTGGAAGGATGGACAGAAACAGAGTAAAGAGTGGAGCTTGATTTCCTTCTCCCTGATGAAAGCTTTACTTTTTAATGTTCCATTTTTGGACACTTTTGTTGGTCTAACACGTCTTGTAAGATGTTAAGAGTCTCATTTTCTCTATATGATTTATTAACTTTTTGAACAATTTTATTATATGTTGCAAGTGGAATATCTTCTCTTCTATTTATTCTCCTCAGAAACATCTCCTTCAGCCATTTTAGATGCACATGAGAAAGAAACCTAACTTGAAAGGCAGCTAAGGTGAGTTTGGGTAGTTGCTTGTGTGAAAGTCAGTTTCTTTATGAAGGGTTATAATGTTAGTAGCTGGTCTGGGATCTGCTTTTGTTGGGAGGACACAGCTGAAACAGTTTGGTTTTAGGATTGGAGGAATGGAAAAGTTAAAGTGGCAGTAGGTGCACAAATGTAAAGAGTGGACAAACTTAATAGCAATAAATTTGATATCATACTTGTTACGTAACCTTTTCAACATAATTATAAAAATATAGTTTTAGATTTTACAGACATAGTACTTTGCAGAAGTCAGATGCCAACCTTCAATCTCAATCGCAAGTTAATACAGTATGCTACATAATAAAAACCTAAGTTTGTTTATGTACTTTTAAAGCTAATCTCAGTAATCAAAAAGAAATAATTTTACATTTTCAGTATTAAATAATGAAACATGTAGCTACAAAGTTGGGAGCATGTTCTTGATGCCATAGCTTGGCCCTGTTTTTCTCTGGTTTTGAGACAAATCATGGACACGTTGTCTTGGAAATGTACCAAAACAAACAGACTCATAAACACATTTTACCAGTATGTTCCATTCCTCACCTGTCATTTGAAGGCCTGAGGCTCAGTATCAGACTGAAATTTATGAGCCCAGTGCAAAAGAACATAAAAACTAGAATGGCATGCACTCAGTGCTGTCCTAACATTGTTCATTTATTCTAAGCTAAAGTGCATTTGTATGAGTTCAGTAAAACAGACCATATGAGCAATATTTCTCTCACTTTCTCTTGTTGTCTCTCTCTCTCTCTCTCTCTCTCTCTCTCTCTTTCCCTCTCTCTCACACACATACACACACACACACACACACACACACACACACACACACACACATACATGTACACACAGAAAGGCCAATTCTATTTATAGCCAATGTGCAGACACTACTTTAGCCTGGTTAATACAGTCCTCTCTGAATGTAGCCTATGACCCCCCTGACCAGCCTTAGCCCAGGATCAGCATTAATGCAGACCATCTAACCCCCTGATAACACACCCACAGCTCTCCTCACTGTGGGGGATGTTCTGTACTTGCTAAAGAGAGCACACTTAGTTCACAGGACACACTGTGCTCCGATCAGTGTGGTACTTAAAGTCCACCATTCTTTCACTAATGAGAAGAACTTCTATGTATGTAGGAGTACAAGTTATGCGTTATATATGTAAATTGTTTGCCATGTCTAGGCCAGGGTTGGAGAGAGTTATGTAACACATTATATACCAGCCAATATCGCAAAAAAGCAGACAATGAAAGGAAGACAGCTAAAACCACAAAGCACTGTTATGCTTCCTTAGATTTCTAGTACACAATGAACAGCCCAGAGCAACCCTTACAAAGTCCCAACATACAAGTGGTAAATATGAGATGACTGATGACATTAGGAGGTAAATGAGTAGGAACAAAGCTCTCAACAGCCACAGTGCAACATTGAATAGTCTGTGTTCTCTGTTGTGCTGGAGGCTGCTATCCCTAAGGACCTATGGTGCTTTTATCTCCCTGACCTTGGAAACTTAACCCTATCCAGAGCTTTATTTAAAGTGATAACTGTATGTCAACTCCATTTTCAGAAAATAACCAGACTTGGCGGTAGATATGGACAAAACTCTGGCATCATTAATAAGTTGTAGATCCCCCTTTATCAGCAACCGCTTCCACCAAACATTTCCTGTAGTTGAAAAATAATATTTGCACAACATTGAAGAGGAATTTTGGACCATTCCTTCCTGCAAATGTGTTTCAGTTAATCATTATTTCTGGAATTTCATCCCTACCCTTTAGTATGGTTCATACTTACCCTTAGGTAGGGTTAACGTCAGGGCTCTGACTTGGCCATTCCAAAACACAAATTTTTTAGTTTATTTACTTTGGGTCATTGTCTTGGTGCATCACCCAGCATCTCTTCAGCTTAGGTCATAAACTACTGCTCTCACAGAAGATAAATGTTTTGATACATTTGAATTCATAGTTCCCTTACTGATTGCAAGGTGCCCGGGCCCCCAGGCAGCAAAGCAGATCAAACTATGATGCTCCCTCCACCATGCTTCACAGTTAGAATGAGGTGTTTGGTGTTGGTGTGGGTTTTGCAGTATTAGTTTAGTTAGAGTGTGTTTTCCTATACACGTATTTTGACCTCTAGACATATAAGATGTATTGCATAAGATGTATTGCATTTCTTCCCAATTACACGTATGTTTTCCTATACACGTATTTTGACCTCTAGACATATAAGGTGCTAGCTTTCATGTTGACCTCTTTTTGGAATCTAGAGGAAAGATCTTTATTGGTGCACTACACTGGTATCAGTCCTTGTCAGCACACAATGCATCATCATAGTGCTAAGATACTGTTTACGAACTGCATGCTAATCAGGTTGTTGATTTATTGATCTAAAAGTAGACCACTTGAGTGAGTTATTCCGTGCGGGGCATTGGCTTGTGTGTGTATGACTCTCAGTAAACTCAGTGAGGGTGTTAGTGTGTGCATTTTTCTCTGTATGTCTGTCAGCACACACTATTCAAGGCTGAAAAATATTTGACTGTTTGAGACACAGTTTCGCCTGAGTGAGAGCACCGTTACTGCAGTGACATTGATATTTCAGCAGAGACAACTTGTAGAAATTGAGTGAACTCTGATTGTATTGGCACCTTCATGACACCCAGGCATTTACATCACTCCACTGAAATGGGCATTACTGGTTACTGGTCCAAAGAGTGAGAGAGAAATAGAACAGAGTGAAAGAGAGAGAATGAGAAGTACATTAGAGACAGAGAAGAAGAAGAATGGAAAAAAAGACTGAGGAGCGGGGAAAATAAGTGTGTGTGAGATAGTGAGAAGTGTGAGATAAGTGTGTGTGTGAGAGAGAAAAGAGTGAGAGAACAGAAAGAGATGAAAGAGGGGGAGACAGAGAAGAAGAGAGGATGACAAGAAAAAAGAGAAGAAAAACTGCATGTGAGAAAGAAATGAGAGAGAGATGAGTAAAAAAATGAGACAGAGAAGAAAGAAAGAAAGAAAGAATATATTGAGAGATGAAGAAAAGAAAACAGAGAGAGACAAAAAAGGGACAAAGAAAGGAAAAAGAAACAATATATTGAGAGAGAAGAAAGAAAGAAAGAAAGAAAGAAAGAAAATAGTGAGTGGGAGACAAATAAGGAAGACAGGTAAAAAAGAAAGACAGAGACAGAGAGAGGGAGGGAGGGAGGGAGAGAGAGAGAGAGGGAGAGAGTAAGCGGTTGCGAGTGTATGTTGAGTGAAAACACTGCACACCTCAGCACTGTTTTCAAGTTCACTTGCACCAGACAAAGACACCATTCTACTGACAACAAGAAAGGAAGAAATGGAGGGAGAGGGAGGAGGACAGAGTGACAGAAGAACTTTCCAAATCATCTGAGTCTGGAATTTCAGTAGAAGGTGCTACATAACTCCAAATATTTGTTGTTTCTGTCAGCATGGCAACCGCTGCACAGCCAAGCAGTTTAACTTAACAATTAAACTTTGTCGCTCTCCCTCTCCCTCTCTCTGTCTCTGTCTCTCTGTCTCTCTCTCTCTCTCTCGGTTGCTATGCTGTGAATCAGTAATAGAGTCACTGTGACAGCCTCAGTGAGGTGAAGGCAGCAGTGCTTGAACACAACATATAGAACTGCACACTCATCCATCACTCCTTCCAACACTCCCTTGGTGTGAGATTTATGTGCTCTGAGACAAATACATATACAAATACACATGTTCACGATGAACGCAAACACACACACACACACACACGCACACACACCCTTTAGCTGGAAGCTGAACTGCCTGTGGTTTGATGAAGAGCTGAATTCCTGTAACACAACAAACTCTTCTTAATCTGGACATTTTAATAAGCTTCTGATATCACATCAATAATCAGTACACAAATCAGATCTGAGGAAGTGAAACCTGCATCTGTCTGAAAGCTGGAATAATTAAATATTAATTAGATAATGTAACACATTTAAACTATCAGTGGGTTTATGGATTACAGGAGTACTCCAGCGCTTCTCTGTCACTTTAGCATATGATTCATTTTACAGCAAAGACAGTTTACCTTGACCTGTGTCAACCAGACCCCACTGTAAGTCACGTAAGCAAGCGAGAGTACTGAAAACAGAAGAGAGAGAAGACAGAAAAAATAAGAGAGAGAGTAGGGAGAAATAAGATGCATGGATACCTTTAAAAGGAGCAAAGAGGGACGAAAGGTTGAGAGGTTGTGTTTGGTTTTGTGTTCAGTTTGAGTTTCTGACTGTAAAATAAAATGCTGACTGTCACCGTCACTCCTGCCTCCAGCATCCTTCTTTCCCCATGTGCATTTTGGTTTTGCTGGGAGGGGTTTCGGCTGTACTGGGAGTAGTTTTGGTTGTATTGGTAGGTGTTTGGGTTGTACTGGGAGTGGTTTCAGTTGTATGGAGAAGAGTTTTGGTTGTGCTGGGAGAAGTTTCGGTTCTCCTGGGGTAGCACAGGGCATGCTAAATTGTTCTATGGTCCAAGTTCTGTAGTGAAGGATTACTGAACAATTGACTATAGTGTATACAGACCTGGTTGTTTTGGTGATGTGAATGGTTTTACAGACGTACACAAGTCGTACACACCATTGTGTGGCATGTCAGAAAAAGTGGTCAAGTTCATCTCAAGTTCAGGATAAGTTTATATTTTACATTCTGACTTATAGAACATTGAATGATTTTAATGGAATCATTTTTTTACATTTAGTGAATGTATCATGTTTGGTGTCAGCCAACCAGCTTCATGTTAGTGCTGTGTTCTAGTTACAAGGTAAGGCATGAGTTGAAATGTTAACTGAGGTGAAAAAGGATGATTAGCACTTTTAATTGACTGCAGAGGCAAGTTTTCTGTAACTTTTAGTGCTGGTTCTGAGTTTAAGTTAATGCAGCAATGAACAAATGACAACTGGAGGTGCTAGATACTGTGAACAGCTTGAACCTGGGCCAAAACCTGATATTGTATTGATGCCCTTTAAGGCTTTGGGCGAATCGCAGACCTCTATAATGTCCTACTTAGAAAATAACTTTCTACAGTAATATACATATTAATAAACCTTTAATAAACATACTTTTAACAGAAGCCAGCAGGAGGGTGTTTTAGCATCTGGTTTCTATTATATTTTTTGAGTTTTTTCTTTTCTTATATTAAATTCAGGGAAACCTGTCAAAATGATTGACTATAGTAATTAACTGTATCCTGGAGATGCAGCAGATATAGATTAGGTTGAAAAACACTGGACTGTTCCTTTAACTCATGGAATAAACTGTCATTTCAGTGGTGACTGAAAAGCCTTTGCAGTGCAGGCTCAAGATTAATGTGGGTCTGTGAAAGTGGCCCTTAAAACAGCATGAAACCTGCTCTGCTTGGGGGAAAAGCATAAAAGACCTCTGGTCCTGTGATAGCTCCACTCCCCAGAGAGAAAGAGAGAGAGGGCAAGAGAGAGTAGATATGAGGGCTGCTCCGAGCCCAAGTGTATCAGATAGAAGCTAACAGCCATGAAATGTGATCACAGATCAATACCCTACAGCGCTCAAGCAGGAGGAGCAGAGCAGAAGAGCAAGTGTGTTAATGCACTGAGAGCAGGGAGGTGTTTCTCACAGCAAGGGAGGAATAAGTGTGGGAATCACAGAGATAGCACTGCACAGTTTTCTCTCCTGTCACTGCTTGTGACGCTTCTCCAACTGTGCTGAAGGTTCATGGATCCAAAAAAAAAGGAAAGGAAAAGAAAAATGTTCCAATGGCATGTGTCAATTTAAATACTGCCAGCCACCATGACTCAGTCTTCTTTGTCTGGAAGAGCCCAGAGCTCGAGGGAAGAAGGAAATGGTATTTAGAGTCTGGAATTAGCATGTCACTCTGTTGCGGTGCAGCTCTCTCAAGTTGAGCGAGTGACAAGCGTGTGATGGAGCAGGAGTAATGAATCCTTGATATGAAAAATGAAACATCAGTTGCCCCGAGGGCTCACTTGGTAAAAGTGCTACTTAGCTGAATGTTGAAGAATTCTACAGCATGGATTAAGGTTTGAGGCCTGTGTTTAAAGCCATGGCCCTCAAGTGAACATTCTTGTCTTAAAAACAAAGAAAAAATTAAATGAAATGATGAAATAAATGTAAACTGTGATTAGTATCTTGATTATAATTTGATAAGGTTACACTTGGCACTCTGGTTAGTTAGACTGAACACTGATTGCTGTGTGGGATGAAATATGCAAACCCGTTTGTTACAACCATGTGCGTCCTCCATGATTATCTTCCTTGCAGACATGGATCATATGCCCAGTAATGTACTGCATGGGGGTTTTGGTTGTAATTAGGAGGAGTTTCCTTTGTACTGGAAGGGGTTTCAGTTGATACTGTGAAGGGTTTTGGTTGTACTGGGAGAAATTTTGTTTGCACTGGAAGGAGTTTCTTTTGTGCTGGGACGGTTTCAGTTGTACTGGGAAGGGTTTTGGTTATACTGGGAGGAGTTTTGTTTAGACTGGGAGGAGTTTCGTTTGTGTTGGGAGGGGTTTTGGTTGTACTGGGAGACGTTTTGGCTGCACTGTGAGGGGGTTTGGATATACTGGGAGAAGTTTTGTTTGTACTGGGAGAGTTTTGTTTGTACTGGGAGAGTTTTATTTGTACTGGGAGAGTTTTGTTTGTACTGGGAGGATTTCCTCTTTGTACTGGGAGGAGTTTTGTTTGTGTAAAATCTTGAAATTAAAAATTATTGTAAGAACAAAGGTCTGCATTTAACATGCAGACCCCATTTTTTAATATAACGGAGACAATAAGCACAAGAAGAGGCACATGCCAGCATTTGGATTCCAAGAGTCCTTATATCAATGTAGACATCACACATAGTAAAGATTCTAATAGAAATCAGTGCAAAACTCATACAGAACTTTAAACCTTTGCTTCATTAAGCTATAAATATCAGTCAAGAGCTATGATAACTTTCGATCCATGATCAGAATAACTTGCATTAAGAAGTACTTTGTCAATTTACCCATCGCTGATAGCACATGCCTGACCAAACACTGCACGTAATGCCATTTGGCCAAATTACAGCATTAATAATTCATTAATAATTGACCAGATCGAACTCGCCTCCCAAAGCTGTGTACATTAGAGGGGCTTTGATTAGCTGAAATCGTTAAATACTTAGAGTCAGGGTAAGATATGAGCCGAGTTCTCTCTCAACCAAAATCAATTACATAAGTGAAAGTAAGTGAGTCACAGTGTGTGCATATGTGTGTACACAGGAGGACCTTATCGGACTATGAGTGTGAACGAACAGACAACAATACAAAGTGACTTATATAAACAGAAACACTGCTGCATTCTCATCAACGTCATTACACCTTTCTAAAAATAATAGTGCAGAAAACAGAAACCACGCCTTATTGCTATTGCATTCAGTACCAATGTTTCTGTAGAGATTAGATAATTCACTTGGTAATGGAAGGATCACGTAAAGTAAAAATGAGTGAAATAGCAGAAGTTTCCGAAACTGGGGATCAGTATTCAGTTGTCAGTAAAGTGTCTTGTTATATGTACTTCTCAGAGGCAACTTTGTCTTTTTTCCTTTTTTTGAGTCCAGTTCTGGGTGTGTCAGGTTTAAAAGTGATGGTAGCAGCCAATTCTAAGCTTGAATCTGTCCATCGTTACAGGGGACCTACTATGCTCATTTTCAGGATTTTGTTTTTGGGATCTACTAGAACAGATGTACATCCTTAAAGTTTCCTAAAAACACAATCTTTTTCTCATATTGTACATCTGTATTCGTCCTCTGTCTGAAACGCTCTGGTAGAGCTCCTGGCTCTTTAAGTCCAGCCTCCCGATGAGCCCAATGTGATCTGATTGGTCAACCACCAGAGCGGCATCCTGCTATAGGTTTCGCCTCAACACTGCTGTGGCTATTCTTATAATGGCATCGGTTCTGCCGTTTGAGTTTGAGGAGCACATGGCCTTATCGGACTATGAGTGTGAACGAACAGACAACAATACAAAGTGACTTATATAAACAGAAACACTGCTGCATTCTCATCAACGTCATTACACCTTTCTAAAAATAATAGTGCAGAAAAAACAGAAACCACCCCTTATTGATATTGCATTCAGTACCAATGTTTCTATAGAGATTGGATATAAGATAATTTTATAATTTTCTGCACTAATCTAACTTCACAATATAGATTATTAGCAAACATTGCCGTTCGGAGGAACTTGTCACATGATTTTAGGGCAAGTTGTCATATATGAAAAATTATTGTATTTTTTTAATTATTTCATTTGAACGCTTATAATGCTTTTTGTGTAAGTTGTTTTATTTTCATGATTTTCCACCAAGTGTTGAGCCATACCACATTACACGATTGACTTGATTTTATTTGAAGTAACAACGTAAATGAATTTTAAGTAAAAATAAATAAATAAATAAATCAACAATGAACTGATAACTCTATTTGTTACAAAACCTAATGCGACATATGTCATACTGTGACAACTTACACCGCAACTTATGCCACTGATGCTGCAACATGTCAGTGTAAACTCAATTTGATAATGAATCCAAACTATATGCCTGAGACTTTGCGCTTTCATTATGATCTGCTGATCACATGATATGTAAAAAGTGTGAACTAGATGGCCTAGTCTACCTTAAGGAGAGTAGCGGCTGTTACTGCAACAAAGGGGAAGCAAACTCTCTCTTAATAGAGCTGATTTCAGAAGAAACACTGGATGAACAGGTGTCTACAAACATTTGGTCATATCATGTAGAGTATATATATTTAGAAGATTAAACAGGTCAGTTGCTGTCAGTTAGGGCAAAAAATGGCATCTGTCCTTTTCTGGTTTCAGGTAAATAGTTCTGATTTGAGAGTAGCCTACATCAGCAGAATCTTAACTGGTTACAGGTCAGCGACTGAGGACAAATGAAGTGTACACACAACAGAAGGGTTATCCCATAGGAGCTCATCATCACTCCTGACCAGTTTGTGTTTACTATACAACACAGAGGACACCAAGGCAGAGGCATATTTGGTGCCTGAGGTTTTTTAATGCTGCACTGGAGCCACAACACCAACGTATCTTACAAGTAGTGGAAGCTTAGCATTGTGAAACACACACTTGCCCCAAATTGCATCAAAATGTTAAGTAATCTCCAACAGATTTGCTTACGCAAAAAAGTGGCCATTTTAACGTTTTATCTTCTCGTTTCCCAGAAAAACGGATTTTCTAATCGCTGCTGATGCGTTTATATGGTGTGAAGATTTGAGAAAAGAAAAATTCAGATTTTTAAGAAATTAGTTTCATCACAAACGATCATTACCCTGCATAAAGAAATCAATATCAAATCAAAATCAGTGAGGGGTCTGAAGTCAACTGTTAACATGCATTCAACCCAAAAGCAAGGCTTGTGCATCTCTGGTACCACACAAAAGACCACAATTCTGCATTGATTGCTAAAAATTGGTAATTATTTTTTGTTGTTAGCATAGTTATGCATGGATATGTACTTCTCAGAAGCAACTTTGTCTTTTTTCCTTTTTTTGAGTCCGGTTCTGGGTGTGTCGGCTTTAAAAGTGATGGTAGCAGCCAACTCTAAGCTTGAATCTGTCCATCGTTACAGGGGAACTACGATGCTCATTTTCAGGATTTTGTTTTTGGGATCTACTAGAACAGATGTACATCCTTACAGTTTCCTAAAAACACAATCTTTTTCTCATATTGTACATCTGTATTCGTCCTCTGTCTGAAACGCTCTGGTAGAGCTCCTGGCTCTTTAAGCCTCCCGATGAGCCCAATGTGATCTGATTGGTCAACCACCAGAGCGGCATCCTGCTATAGGTTTCACCTCAACACTACTGTGGCTGTTCTTATAATGGCATCAGTTCTGCCGTTTGAGTTTGAGCCAGAGTCTGATCCAGAAAGTAAGGTCGAACAAATGACCGCATTCATTTTCACAGCTAAACTGGAGCAGCCATGAAAAGCCAGCGCTGTGAATACAACATAAAAGCTCTCGGTGTATTGTGTGAGGATGTGCCCTACTTGCTGGTTGATCAAAAGCAATATAGATGTGTACAAGATGATGTCACCACGTAACAGAGAAAAGGGCTAGAATACCAACGAGGCATTTCAGACAGCTGAGAAAAGTGGCTTCTGTAGGAGAGAGTTTCTCCCTCTGGTGTATACTTTGGGCTTCATAATGTGCAGGATCATTTACATACACAAAACGGCACAAAACACTAAAGTAAAGGGGACAACTGGAAAAGCATAATTGGTCCCATTTAAAGATAACAGGATGTCATACAGTATCAGAAATCATGTAAGTAATCTACGAGAGTACTTTACAACTCAAAGCAGACTGAAGAAGCAATGTTCAGACAAAAAACATATCCGTTTTAGTGGATCCACTGTGCTTAAAGTAAGGGGAAATCAATCAAGTATATCAGATTTTTTACTGAGCTGTTACTGAGACAAAGGCAATTTATTACATAACCTTATACAATCCGTCAGTCCAACTCCCAACCTCCTTGCACCCATGTTTTTTTTTCCATTTTTTCCCTCTGCTATTTAACTGTCTGTGTGTGAGCGAGGGAGAAAGTGATGGAGTGTGTGTTAAACAGACTGAGAGCAGTAGTGTGTGCTTGTCAGGGTGGGGGGCTACTGAAGGTGAATGCCACCATACGGGGGGAAATGGTCTGTAACAGGTTTAGCGCAGAGCACCACATTGTTAGGCACCTGTGCAAACAGCACAGCCCATCTGAGCTCAGTGACGTGCTGCTGTGTAATAGCGATCGATCATTCACTCTGACCGTACCCACACACACATTTAAAAGCCTTTGGCAGAGCCTGCCAGCTAAAAAAATCAAACAGGCCCCCTGAATTATACCCCTTGGAGGGGGTAAGGGGTGGAGGGGAGGGGGTAAAACGCCTGTCACTTGTCAGATTTAGGCCCAAATGAGCGTCTGGGTCACGGCTGGACTTTTCCAACTCAAAGAGGCAGAGAGGGAGAGACAGAGAGAGAGAGAGAGAGAGAGTTCACCTGCAAGCAGACAAGTTGGAGTGGAGGTTGATTTGGGACTTTGGCAGCTTCACAAAGCTCTACAGTGTGGCCAGAAGAACCTGTTGTTTGTGTGTGTGTACACATACTCTAAATAGACCTGCTCAACTTTAACATGCTGCCAACACCAGGGTGTGGGTGACTTCACTTAAATGCTAACGGACACGTTCGGCTTCATAAGCTTAATTAGCTGGAAAGAGAACAGACATATGAACACATACATATACTCTCCCCTGGCAATAAATTATCCACTCCCTGCTGCTAACGGATTGCTTAGCTTCCGTCACAGTGGAGACCAAATCCAAATATTGCAACTTAAGTACATACAGTGACTTCTACTCCTTTTACTACATCTGTGTAACCAAATTTAATATGCATGTGGACCTACAGGTTGCATAGTTGATGTGATCAAATACATTGAAGAAGCTCTGTGAAGTGATATACACAAGTGCACATGAATATTTTGATCAATATTACACATGCATGCGGCTCTACAGTATTATTCAAGAGTCAGCCAAATATCCCTAAGAAGCTTAGAAGAGGATTTAATAACATTTGGTACTGTCACGAACCTTATTGTACTGTTAAAAAGTGTCTTTCGTACTATTTACTAAACTGGCGCTTAATATAAGACCGGTGTGGCTTGTTTGTGGTGCTAACACGGCTGCCATCATTTGCGTTCAGGTGCTCAGGTTTCAAAGACATTTCATTATATTTCATTATTTTTAACCAGTTGTGAATGGCTGCCAATGCCCACAGTTGTGGCTGGGCAGTCCTTGCTTTGCCAAAATGCTGGTTACGTCATTCACACATGGCCACTGTGCGTGCTGTGGCTTAATTTCCTCAAAAATGGGCTTTCATACAAAAAGCATGTGTCATATTGGGACAGTCATATGTCACTTATGAAGCTGCACATGTGTTCATTTGCATAGATGTACTTAGTAGATAATCTGTTAAATTGCCCTCCACCACCACCAGCACAGTGCCAGTTTGCTGTCGATAATTAGTGCCTCTATTAGTAAATCTCCTTCTATATAGAAAATGTTACACGGATCTCATGATCTCCATTATGTATTACACCAATAAAAGTACCTGTGATATATGTTCCCTACCCTTCCACCACCATGAAAGCCAGCATTGTGAATACAACATAAAAACTCTAATAAAATAGATATATTCATTAGTTTTAAAGTCTCCACTAAAGACTCTTTTTCCTCAAAGGCTTTCTTAGACTGGAAGCTAGACGTGCATGAACCGACTTATGAACATTTCTGCTACCTGCACTTATTTTTTGCCTATACTTATAAACTCTGATCCTTTTGTTTTGTGTTTGTTGCTATCCGGGGTCAACCTGTCTTGGTTCCTCTCGAGCTTTCTTCCTCTTCCTTGAGGGAGTTCTTCCTTGCCACTGTCGCCTTTGGCTTGCTCACTGGGGGCTTGAACCCGGATTCTCTGTAAAGCTGCTTTGTGACAACATCTGTTGTAAAAAGCGCTAAATAAATAAATTTGACTTGACTTGACTTGACTTATTGCCCATTTAACCAGCAACCATATTGCACTTTATAGGTTTACAGTTACTGCCAGTAGCTCATTTGTTGCTCACCCACTTATCAGCTACTTTCAGTCCCGTCCTTGAATGGCTACAGACCATCATAGGACTACCACTGATATCAGACAGCACTGGACAGTGCACCATCCACAGCACAGCAGTGGCACTGGAATGGAAATAGCGTGTGGTGCTCTGATATAAGTGTCTATAAATCCATTAATCAACATTGCTTTAATGGGAATTAACTGGCAGTGCTAATAAACTCAGAAACTCCCCCTGCAGAGACTTCTGGGAATTCATTAAAGAAGCATGTGGAGATAACTCTTAACGTCATCAAACAGGGACGGGTAGTGGTTGGAAGGTGAAGGGCGCGTGGTGATGGATGAAGAGCTGAAACCGTGGCAGACAATATCGATAATGTAATCCCACTGTCTGCAGCCATAAAAACACATAAAACTGACAGGCCTGTGTCTGTGCAGCCTGTAAAAGCCCACACACACCGATGGCCCAGTGATTTGACATGATATTTCAACCCTTTACTGCCTAATCGTCAATCAGGAGGTAAAAGGCTGAGCCGACATTTAGTTCCAGCTTTTCATCTTTCGCTTTTGACACTGAAAATTACAGGTACATAAGCAAGCCAGTGAGGGGTCTTAACAATCTCTCTCAAATCATGAGGAAAAATATGGTAGTGTACAAATTTGTGGAGTTAGCTCAGCTCCAACATTCTAGTTCATATTTCAGGCAGAGTAAAGGTGAGAGCTGGGTTTATAAACTGCAGAAAGAAATGTACTCATTAGCTGATATGTTCATTTTCCCTCAGTGCTTCAAGAAATGAAACAGCATTTGCCAGGATTCTGATTCAGGTCGGGTTTTGCACTCAGTATGGTTTAATAAAGGCAAACCAGCCAAGATTATTCTGACATTCCTGGTTAAACTGTAAAGGAGACCTATTATTAATATTATTTTCTGTTTGTTCTCTTTCCTGTAGTGTGCTATTTAGCTTTTTGTGCTTGTAAGCGGTCTGCAAGGTTATAAAGCCCAAAGCACATGCCAGAGTGAGAAACGATCTCACACAGAAACCACTTTTCTCAGCTGCCTGAAACACCTCATTGGAATTCCAAACCTTTTTTCGGTTACAAGATGACATCATCTTGTAAATCAATCCTTATTGCCTGCCTCCCAGCAAGCTTGGCATGACTTCACACAACACTCAGAGAGCTACAAAAGTAAAAACTAACCACTAACACTGTTCTGCTTCAGTTCTTGTGAAGGTGGATCAGGTCTACCAAGTTGTTCTATCTGACTTTCAGGATCAGACTCTGATTCAAACTGATACGACAAACCTACATCAAAGTGTTATGGGGGCGGAACTTGTAGCAAGATGCCATTTTGATGGTTGACTAATCAGAGTGGACGATCTGACCCATCAGAGCCCACTGGGCTCACTGGGAGGTGGGGTTTAAAAGACACAGGAGCTCTAACAGCATTTCAAACAGAGGATGAATACAGACTGTATTTTGGAATTTTATACATATTGTGTTTTGGAAAAACTGCATCTCTTGCAGTAGATGCCAAAAATAAAATTATGAACAATGAAAATGAGTATAATCGGTCCTCTTTAGCTATTATAACAAAGTTATTAAACAGACATGTTTTAATTTAATATGAACAATTTGTCACTCAAATTTTGTTGAAACAAGCAGAGAACATTCTGCTAGGTGTTTTAACATTTCAATCGATATAATATTTCTGTTTGTATATAGAAGATAAAATATTTTATTATGATTTGAATTCAATTTATTGAATTCAATGCACCTAAATTCATTATTTCTGTGTGCAGAGTATTGCTTGGTTACATTTTACCATTTGTTTGTCAACTGGCAACACTGAAACACACTGACCTTTCAATAAAGCTTGTAATTAAAATGTATAAAAATTGTAATTAAATATTAGTGTAGTGTAAACAAAATATGTAATTACAGTACTATAGAAAAGTCAGTTAATTACAAGTTATTCATTTTTCACTAGGAAAAAGACTGAAAAGATTTATTTAACAGAAAATTACAACACCTAAATATAATATTGACTGTATCAGCTACCCGGTGCCTTTTCATAGCCTCTATGTTTTTAGGAATAATTTTGGTTGCATTTTCTACCTTTCTTGATCCAAGTAGTCCCAAATACATTCAATGATGTTTAGTTCTACCTGGTTAGTTATGCTTATTTTCTATTTTCTTTTCTCAGTAGCAGCTTCTTGGCAGCTACACATCATTTCAGACCCCTAACATTGAGTCCTCTCACAGTGGAAGGATGGACAGGTGTTCAGATTATTTTCAGATATGAAGTAATAGCGGTGCTTGCTTTTCTCCTCTCTCTCAAAGAAGAAAGCTTAAGGTTTTGTGTATCTGAAAGTGACAGAAAGTGACAGTCTACCTGGTCTTGCATTATTGTTATTTACATATTACATATTATTACTAGTCCCTGGAACTGGAAATTAAATAAATGATGAGTGTTCTCTGCACAGCAATGTAAGTTTGTAAGTAGAACAGAGAAGTGACAATAACAACTCTAGACTTATAAGGGCAAATGTCTTTACACCATAATGAGAACCTCAAATTGTCACACATCATCCAAATATGACCATATATCCACATTTTTTGAGATTTTTAGTTTTCTACATAATTTGAGCTCAGTAGTTGTTCTTTAAATTATGTGAAATTTCTATGAGGACTGGATTAATAGAAATGCTCCACAAAGAAAATCTCCTACGTGAATTTACATTCAAAGTAAAGAATTACATATAGATTTTAGAGATGCTATTTTTTTCTTTGGACTGCGACAGTATGTCAGCTTTCTCAGGTAACTCAGTAGAGACAGTTAGTTACTAGACAGTTATTGTAAAAGACAGCTACCATTTCAGACTCCACTCAAAAAACATTTCTCTACACTCAAATGACAAAACTGGGGTGACAAATACACACACACACACACACACACACACAAGGAAACATACTGGATGTTCCTCTAGGCTGGGTCATGGTCATCAGTTCAGGGTCATAGCGATGGCCTACTCAAAGGTATGTTGGAGTCAGTTTAAGGTGACAGGTGACACACTGGGTGACACAGAACATTTGGTCCAGGTGACACAAGCACAATAGCAGCAGTATGAAGGGACTGGCTTGGGACTTTCGGAGAGCTAACTTGGAAATTATCCTCCATTCATCTCTGTTCAGAACTCCAAGCCGTGACTGACAGATTGGCTCACTTTGCTTGTTAATTCATTCTTTGAATGCCTTACCTATTATTTCTAGTAATCCCATGTGTTAACATGATGTTCTGTTAGTTGATCCACACATACATACAATTGAGAGTCACATTTGCAGAGCACAAGACCATAAGAGTTTGTACACAGAAACTACATTCAGAACAATTTGCTTTCACAATAAAAATCCAGACTTTGTTCTGTCTCTGTTCTGTCTGATCTGTTCTTTCTTTCTGCTTGAAAACCGTCACATAAAGGTATAAAATAGAGATATTTCGTCAAATTTCTGGCCCTGTATTACTGAATGGATGCAGCCATGAGCAAAAAAAGACAAAGAAAACAAAAAAGTCTGTTAGGAACATGATCGCATAGTTTGTAGTTAGAAAGAGAGAGGAGGAAGCTCCTCAGAAGTATGGAATGACCACGCAAAAATTCAGAATCAGTCATTTCAATGATTTTGGTCTAAATAAACATGGTTGCAAAAAAATTTATGAGTGCCCTGTGACGGACTGGTGGCTTGTCCAGGGTGTTTCCTGCCTTCCGCCCAAAGAGTGACTGAAAAATGTATGATGAGACTGTAATGTATATGCTCTACACACATCATACACCTGTAGTAATGTGCTCTATTACATCAGTTAGTTTTTTATGGGTTTATACTTTACAGAGTACGTTAAATTCATCATTTGGTCTGCTGTTATTTTATCCCAGGTAGCTGCTAATGAGTTGGTAGGCCATTGTTATGAAATCCCTGGTGGTTGCTAAGATGTTGCTAGGCTATGGAATCCCAGGTGTTTCCTAAGATGTTGCTGGACCATGTTATGGTGTCCCGGGTGGTTGCTAAGGTTTTGCTAGACCATGCTTTGGTATCCCAGGTGGCTGCTAAGATGCCACTAGACTATGCTAGGGTAGCCCAGGTGGTTGCAAATGTGTTGTTAGGCCATAGTATGGTATCCCATACGGTTCCTAAGGTGTCACTAGGAAATGCTATGGTAGCTGGTAGCCCAGGTGGTTGCTAAGGTGTTGCTAGGACATTGCTATGGTAGTCCAGGTGGTTGTTAATGTGTTGCTATTGATATGGTGCTCTGAAAACTGTACAAAACATTAAATAATATAAAACAAAGAACCAAAAAAGTAAATTAGCTTTGTCAATTTAATAAAATACAAATGTATTACATTTTCAAAAAATTTTCAAAAAATGTTATGTTTATACTTCACAGAGTATGTTAAATTCATAATTTGGTCTGCTGTTACGTTATCCCAGGTAGTTGCTAATGAGTTGGTATTAGTTATTACTGCAATAGTAAAGTACAAGAAGACACTTTACTGAAGCAAAGTGGCAGGATTTGATGAGACAGCAAATGACAGATGACACATAAACATATCATCATCTTCAATCTTCATCTTCATCATCATCATCATCATCATCATCATCATCATCATCAAAACTGTTAGACGCAGCATAATTCTTACCCCAACAAATGTTATATAGTTTCCTGCTTAACACCTTAAACCCAGCTTGGCCTAGTAGTGGTCCTGCTGCAATTTTAGGAAAGTCTGACAACATCTCCTTTAATCCGAAGTCCTAACAGACTCTTTCAATTTAAATTAAGAAAACAATTAAACTAACAAATAGGATAAAGGATAAACTAAAGGCTAAAATAGTATGTTCATTATGGCAGTATAAACAACTCTATTATATTTTCAAGTCCATTCATACAGGCCAGTATCTCCACCCTTAGAAACAACTTCCCAACTCTCTGTCCTCTACTGAACCTTTTAACTCCTGAACTACAGAGAATTAAAACATGCCAAGACCACCGCAGAGCACACCACTGCAATAACAGGTACCATGATCACTTTTTGATATTCAAATGAATGAATGAGTAAGCTGGAATCACAGTGCGTTAGTTTGATTAGCAAAACACTCCGGCAAGCATCCAGCGTTTTCATAACAGCCTTCCTGCTATTATTCTTGAGGCAACGATAAAGACTATGAAGGAAAAAATATACATATTGTCCACAAGGACACAGCTGGCTGAGAAAACAACTCATTGAGGGACCTGATTTTTCCCCCCTCTTCTTCTTCCTCAACAGCTGAAACAACAGCAGTTCTTGGAGGGGGAGGCCTCTGTGCAATCGGTGATCATGTTGATACCAAGCCAAAGAAAAGGAGAATGAACACTGCAGGCTGAAAAATACGTCACAGTGCGTTTGATTAGGGAACAGAGCAACACAACATGTTTATTGAGCTAGAAGACATGTATGGTTTAACAAAAGAGTAATCAATAAATGATGAATCAGTTAGTAGAATAATGCTGCACACATTTAGTCAAGTAATCTTGTTCTTTTGTTTTAATAAGGAAATAAATGACCCAAATTTATTGGAAGAAATGTTCAACCTTATTTTTATGAAAATTGAATTGAGACTTTTTTTTGCAAATAAAAATGACTGCAATAAATTATAATGTACATGTACATGCTGAATGCCAAAAAGAGACTAGAAAAGTCATATGACTTATGTTTATATTTTAGCTACGAAACAGAAGGTGGAACACGCCAGTGTATTAATGAATAATTAGTGATTGTGCAAAGCACAAGATTATTGTTATCCGACTGTTTCTTATTCTTCTTCCAGGGGCTTCTTCTTCGTACACATTTTTTGTCCACTAACTAGTGTTGCTGTTTTCGAGACATCGACACCATTCCAACTCCGGAATGTTTGGTCTGATTGGGAATGGCATGCTTATATACAGAAAAACTTTCAAATTCATTCCCCTTAAGAATGAATGGGGTGGAAAAGTGCACGCCCATCTACTGTACTTATGTTTGACCAGACACCATTTCACATACACTGTCTCAGGGCAGAACCCAGAGCACAAATTCAATGTTGTTCTGACCCACACTCATCTGTTTGTCTTTTTCCCCGCCGTCAGTCATGCCACCCTTAGAATCCCATTTAATTTCACCCCCATTCAAACTCTATCGCTTCCTTTAACATACATCAAACTGACTCAAGCCAGATCCCCAAACTCTAATCCACAGCCATACTGCCCCGCACTCCTTTATGTGTCATGTACTCCTCCCTCGTTCCTCCCATAGACACTCATTCAATTTTTCCCAACACTTTAACAACCACTTAGCAACAAGCTTTCTTCAGGAAATGCGCTTTTCTAGTTTAAAATGTGCATTTATTCCAACACAGAAAAAACAAAGGTTATGTTATATTGTAAGCAGACATAAATTGGGGTGAATAATGGATACTTCCTGAGTCATTAGGTTTCTAGTCCTTCTAGAAATTTGAAAATTTGAAGTTGCTCAGCTTTAAAGATCTCTCTGCAGACTCACTCGATATTTTCTAAACATGACTTTATTTGGTTGTACAGCAATATTTGCATATCGGTTATTCCCCTGAATTATTTTGATTTGACACCTTCAAAATTACTTGATGCTAGCATTCCATTATTGTCTCATCCAAGTCTGCTAAACAGCGATTCTGATTCTCATTTTTATTTGACTTAATGAAAGATGCTAATAGCAGGCTTTACAGCCACAAACAAAAAACAGTTTATAACTTTGGATCACCTTCCATACAAAGTTCTGGACATCTAGCTTGCTCTATATCCCACATGGAATAAATCATAGCCAGGCCTAACAGAGAAAGCAATCAAATCTTTATGGTGCTTGTGCGCGTAAAGGCCTGAATCTTAAGAGAGTGTAAGGGTCTTAAGCTGTCAAAGGAATCATTGAAATCTGACCATCTTCAATGTCTTTATTAACCAGGGATGCCAACGTTGTACAAACTTTGTGCATGCCTGTGTAGTATGAGAGGTCTGTGCATGAGTCAAGAGGAGAAGGTTTCATTATTTGTGTGCGAGTTGACAGCACGAAAGCTCAGGAAGTTGACCCCTCTCACGTGTGCATTGGGCTCCACTGGAAAGAACAGAGCAACACAATGGAGCTCCACTAAAAACCTGTTTTCAAGGCAACGGATTTCCTGTCTATACTCGTAGTAAGGATAGCCGTACAGGCCAGTGTGAGAGTGTGTGCAAGTGTGTGCGTGTGTGTGATCCCTCTCTTTGCTTTAAGAGCCCATGTGCTGCACAAACACAATGGGCATGGGTCACGCCCCCGTTTGTGTTGGCTTTACCGAGCTGCTGAGGGACTGGTGGAAAAATGAACAAGGGAAGAAGAAAAACCTTTAAGATAACACCACCATACTGTGTTAGCCAGCTCGGAATACAGCACTGAGCAGACGTTAGAGACCACCCTTTGTTCTTAAATGTATTTCTTTGGGCCACTAAATACAAATCATTTTTTGGAGACCTTCTTTCAAGTTCAGAAAAGGATTTAAAAAAGTATAGAGAAAATGGGACTTCTAACAACTGTGCAAGACCTTCTAGACCACCAAAACTGTCAGCATCAGATAAACAGTACTGAAGGATTTCATCTTTGAGAGTTACACTCTTGCTTCAGATCTGTCCATCCTTCCACTGTGAGAAGAAAACTCTATGCTATGAGTATTATGTGGCTATCAAGAAGCTGTTACTGAGGAAGTAGAAAGAAAAAGCTGCTGTTGTTTTCAGAACAATGGACCGGTTACCTCTGGAGTCCAGACCCCAACATCACTGAATATGCTTTGAGATTACTTGGTTTGTAAAAAGTAGGAAATCCACCTTCAACTTCTAAGACTAAACTTTGGAGGTGTCTACATTAAAGGGAAAAGGTGGACACAATAACTACTGAGCCATTCTGTGTTATATTTAATTATTGAGGTTTCTGTGTAATTTGCTGGTGCTGAAAAATTAATTACTTAATGACCATTGTGACTGGAAACTAAATGAAACTAAGGGTTGTTTCTGATTTTTTTGCAGTACTCTATAGACCTGTTCATTTGAAGACATAAACCACTATAAGGACCCATTTTATAAATATTCATTATTCTATCGGTAATAGCACTAAAACCCAAAACAACAGCGCAGTAGGCTAATGGAACCCAGCCTCCATAAAAGCAAAGCATTTTGGATTTTTTTGGGTTTCACCACACTGGCCTGGAATCCACAAAATAACAGCATGCCTCAAACGACTTCCCAAACTATGTTCTCCCCTCCTGCACATATGGCCGAGCAGAGCCGTTAGCATATTACCACATTAGCTCAGCGGGAAGACTCGGCTAGCGTCTCTGGCGGCTGCCAGCTTGGCGGTGGGCATCGGCAGCGTTCAGCTGTGGCCCTGTGCAAGTATTTTCTCAGCCCCTGATGAAGAAGTACAACAAATAATCCCCTCAGAAACACATCCATCCTGGGCTTTCCAACCTCTGCCCACCATATGTCTGACCTCAGGGCCGTAAATTAGCCTTTTTAAACAGGATCTCGGAACACAGGCATTCAGAGATGGGCTGAAAACTTCAGAATAGCGTCAAATAGACACGGATCCATTGCATCTTCTCAGTTGCAAAAGAGTTCTTTGGCCTCCTTGTGTGCTAATATAGGTTGGTAACGGAGTCTTCATGATAAAGTAACTGTGGTGAGGGCCATGTTTCAGGCCTGATCTTGTTTGTCGTCATCTTGTCCCTGAAGTTTAGGACCACAAATGAGAAGGCTGCATTACTTCGTGTTCTGCCCAGCTCATGAATCTTTCTTGTGCTTTAATTCCAAATTCAAAGGTTTTATGAATAGATGAATGAGATGGCCTATCAATATTTTACCTGGCTCAAACTCACTGTAGTGAACAAACAAGCATCCAGACATCCCAGGCTATGTCTCCAAGGTGTGAGTTACGAAACAGCAGATGAAGTGGATGAATGAAACAATGAGTGAATGACTAAAGGAGGGAACAATAGTAAGATGGAGAATGAGAGCAGGACATAGAGGACATTTCAACAGCAGGCAAGACTTTTGGAGAGTCCAGAGAGAAGAGAATAGTGCTTCTTTTAATGTCCAATTAGGCTACAAAGACAAATCAAAAAACTGCTCTGCTAAATTCCAGATTTACCTAGTTGAAATGTTGTATGCAAAAATGTTTGGCATTCGCCTGAAAAACACAGAATGCCCATTACATTAAACTTACATATAAAACTATCCTTTATTCCTCATTTCCAGCACTCACTGAGGAATGTTCTCTCTCTCTTTCTCTCCCTGTCCAACGATAGCGCCAGCGTCCTGATTTACTTCCGGCCGGGGCTGGAGACGGCAGTTAAGATAGCCGCCGCACCCGGACAATGGACTCAGATATGACAGGATTACTAAGCAACCTTTGACTTCTCCTCCATTAGGACCCAGGTGATTTCTTAGCACAGGCTGGAGGGCAATGTACTACAGTACACTTATTATAGTCACAGACAGTGGCCTGGGACCATATTAGGCTTTTATGAGGATTTAGACAGACTAGCATTAAAGGAGATAACAGCACTGAACTACTGCCCTTCCAAACTCTGATAAACTCACCCACGGGCCTCATGAGATTTAAATGGTATAGAACATCCAGCAGAAGACAGATATACACTACTGTGCAAAGGCTCCAGAACATTAGCAGTATGCATTTATTTTCTAAATATGAATTCTATTCCAAAATATTAATAGAGACTTCATATCTGAACTATATTTTTGCTAAATAAAAGCTTGATTGTAAGGTTTATGACTGACTCGGTGTTGCTGCCACACAACCAGATTATCCAAGTGGCAGTTGCTTCCAAATCACCTCCCAAGCAGGAAATTGTTTTCGATTAGAAAATTAGTTGGAAATCATGTAGTGTGTGCCAGGCTTTAGTTAACTACACTACGGTCTATAGGAAGAAAATACATACATTTCTGCATTGTGAATATCCTTACAATCTACATAACTAATTCCTCATTGGAGATAACAAAACCTAAATATTGTGACCTTCAATAACAAAGCAATAACCTTGTTGGGCAAGTTATTGAGGTGGTGAAGGGATTTTGCCCAAAATCACTATTTATTTAGCCATGTCAGAGGCAAATATTAAAGTGCATTAAAGAACATTTCAGCCTATTTGTCCTTTGTCAGGACAGACGACAATCATAGGTTTTACTTTTCTTGGCTGTAAGATCATTTAATTTGCTTGCTACGACAAATCTAAGACACATTTATATTTTTTCCAACAACAAAAACACTCCTGTAGCCTTACGAATATGAATTACCCTGCATACTGAACAAATGTGCACGTTAGCATTAATCCATTGCTGTGTGTTCGGTTTTCACAGTATCAGCATGAAGCAAACGGCAATTACTCCAGCACTGTCTCCGAGGAGAGCTGACAGACGGTATTTACATGGGACCCTCCTCACAGACGTGGGGACCACCAGCGAGATGGACCTCCAAATTCTGAAAGTCCCTCTAAGCTAACGGCAGGCCACATGTCAAAGCAAACACCCGCATTACAGGCTATGGATACCCGATATTAGCACTTCAGGCCTATTAAAGGTTACAGTATACACAAATGTATAAATAATGACTTTTTCCATGGGTGTGAGGAGAGTTGCTGCTGGGTGGGTACAGTCTAGGGTCCAGACTCTAGCAGGGTGGCACAGACATTGAGGAATATAACTTGGGACAATATAAACATGGCACACTTACCGTCTTTCCTGCCAGACTGAAGATGAAGATTTCCCCTCATGGGCTCATCTATATATAGCTGTCAGTTATTTTATTGTCAACGTAAACCCACCCAGCTAACAGGTTTATATTGCACAAACTCGGCCATGCATAGAAGGATAACTAAGCCTAGACTGTCAGTAGGTAAACAGAGACTTGCTGCTGAAAATCTATTTCAGTTCTGCTTATTTAGAAAGCAAAAGCCTACATTACTACAAACAGATAAGTATTTTATAACCAGATTGAAAGAAAAAAACATAATAAATGAACATGAATACTGTATACAAGTATACAAGTATACTGTATACAAGACTAGTGATAGACAGTGCTCAGTTTAGAGGGGTGCAAGTGGAAAAAGACAAAAATCAAACCATCTCCATCATTTCTGGATGAATATTGTTATGTAATATCATTTAAGACAAGGGCAGCCACCTGACAGACCACATCAGGATGCGGGCAGAGCAAGGTATTTCAGTGGACACAACTGAGTACCTTTTATAATGATGAGACAATTAACATTTTTATGTAGATGATTTATGTATACGGCAGCTCGTCAGAACCAAGACTAAGCTACTGGGATACACATCAGGTCAGAAAGCAAATAACTTTGCGTGTTGTCACAGATTACATTTTCTTACTGTTTCTGGTCTGAATGTTGAAACAACAACATGGCTTGTCAAAAGGGGAAAGCTGATGATGATGAAAACAATGTGTCTTATCTGTTCAGAGTCCTTATTACTTTTAAAAGGGGAAATGTTAAGCGCCACTGCAAAACAATTACTTCAAATTAACATTAGGAAAAAAAGTGAAATGCTCATTAATTAATTCATATAGGAAAATATATTGTGAGTTATTGTAAAGTTGTTTAAGACTTTTGCTTTTTTTCCTTTCATTTATTTATTTATTTATTTAACTAACAATAGTCAATTGCCATAAATGTTTACATGTTTCTTAATTATAATGTGTTAAAAAGGTCTTTTTCTCGTAATAGTTGATGTGTCTTCTTCCTAGTTTTAGTTAAATAGCCCTGAGTAAAGATCTATAATCAATATTCCAGCCATATATGAGAATTACATATTAAGCCAACAAATTATATTCAGGGCAAACTTTGTTCCATATTAACTACTATGTAGTCTAATTGCAGTATAACAAGTGGTATCTGAAAAAAACTTTTTTCCAAGAAAGAAAAGGGCATGTAAGGAAGCCTGTACTCAGGGTCAACGTCTTTTCGTAGTCTCTGGACAGTCCTAGACAGAAAAACAAACAAACCTAAAAAACAGCTACTTTAAAACACAGAAGTCTCAGTTTCCATGCTGAACTAGCACTGGCATTCCAGCTCCTGTCCCATGGAAAGCCTTGTGCTACAGTGAAAGAGGATGCAGGATAAGAGGACACTGCTATAGCATCTTACCTTTGGCTTACAGATCTAAACCTCGTCTGACCTTGATACATCCACAAGGCTAATGGAAACGCATCCAAAATGAGTAGTTGTACATTTTGGATGCGTTGCCTAAAGGTGTGTGACACATTAACCTTGGAGGTATTACTTTTAGGTACAAACAATATTAATGTAGCCTTAAAGTGCACAACATGGTCCTTTAGATCCCATTGTGTAGCATTTTAAAGTTAGGAGGTGGGAGCTGCATTTTTTTTTAATATATTTAATTTTTATATTTTTTTTATAAACAGGAAATAAAAAGGTTGGAATTAAGAAAATGTGGACTTAAGAAAGTGTAAACATAAGAAAGTGTGGAGTCAACTTTGCAGCTTTATTCACTTTTGATGGCTGAAGATCACCTTAAACTGAAAGTTTCAGAGTGAGATAAGAACGTTAGGTAACCTTATGTTAGCAAGACTACATAGCATGACAACATAGCTTTTTTACACTTATTTTCTGGATTGACTGCTGTTTCAACATGTTGTGTGATCATCATAGTGCCTCGCTGCAAACCAGTAAATTGGAGCAGAGCTCATCTTACTGTTCATGAGCTGACAAAAAAAGGGAAAACAGCTTGTTTCATTCTAGGGCCAAATCGTAGGGTATAAGGAAATGACCGTGTAAAACTGCATCTGGGTATTTTTCACCCCCAACCAAAGTTAAGTTGAATACAGGCATTCTCTGGCACCTTTGAAATCATATTACAACATATAACTAACTTTCAGGCTTTAACAAACCATTTATACAAAAAGAAAATGGTCACATTGTTTTAGTTTCATCCACAATTATAAACATAACCATTGCTACATCTGCTGTAAACATGCCTACTGCCCTCCTAGAGTGGTGCTGTTGTAGTGTCTAAACTTCTTTGGTTTAAAGACTAGGAAATTTTGGTTCTTGAAGGTTCTAGCTCATTTTTGAGAGAGCCATCAAATCACAGTTGTATTGTATTGGTTATTGTAGTGAGAGAACACTGACAAACTATACACAACTCATAAACTCAAGTTGAAGGACGCAAAGCTACAAAAATACTACAAAAAATATTTTACAGTTAAACACTGTTTAGGCTGGAATGTCCCTTTAAGCAAGCACAATGAACAACTGCAAGTCTACACACACACACAAACACACACACCCCTTTTCCAAATGTTGTCCTGACAAGCCCAGTCAACCACAAAGCCACAAACGAGTGGATTTTAGAGCCTACTTTCATTCTAATCTTCATCAACAAGCAATCAAAGACATACAGATACGGGCATGTTTTGGAAAAGCTTCACTCTTGCATGAGGGTCCCAAACCTGAGGGCAGAATCCAGAGCAATTTGAAAACCAGCTAAACATAGCGAAGATAATCCTTTGATTGGCAGCTGCTAGTTTGCCAACAGCCCCCAGCAGAGCACAAACCCCTACTTCCCACTTTCCGTTCCTTTTCTTCTGTCTAGAAAAAAATATATATATATTATACATAACTTACTTACTTCTCTCTTCATCTATACTAATCTGTGCATCTAGAACGGGTGCACACTATATATTTAATAGCAGTGATTTCCAACCTACATGCAAAAATAATCAACTCCTTCCCCGGGCTGTATCACAATGGGAAAGGATTATGTATGAGGAGCATGGCCGGGTCCCCATTTTAGAATGTTTAATAATACTTTGTTATTGTATTAAAATTTCTCCACCACTTTTGTTTCAGAATAAGGTCTTTTGGAGAAGGAAAGATGTAGCAGGGAGATGTTTTTGGCCCAAAACTGGATTGAGCAAATGTAAAATGGGAAATGTTTGAATTGACAGTATATACTGTCCCATACCCACTAAAGAAGGACAAGTGCAGGGGTCTACAAATCTGTACCTTCTGTATCCAGAAACTGGATTCAAGGTCCCGATTTGAAGACCTGTATACTAAGGGATGATCAGCACAAACTATGCAGCAACAGATGAGCTAACATCTCTGACTTTACATCTACAAGGTTGGACAATGAGTGGACACAGTGTTTAAACACTCCAGCAGCACTGCTGTGTCTGATCCACTCACACTAGCACAACACACACTAACATACTACCACGTCAGTGTCACTGCAGTACTGAGGATAATACCTGCTCTGTGGTGGTCCTGACCTCACCTGATCTCACACACAGGGTGGGATAACAAAGAAGTATGCAGAGAATCAGATGGACTACAGCCTGTAATTGTAGAACTATAAAGAGCACCTATATGGTAAGTAAACCTGGAAAATTGACAAAAATCCAGAAAAAGTGCTTAGTAAGTGTACGTGTGTATATATAGAGAAACTGTAGTCAGAGAGGGGGGGGGGTTCAGTAATTCAAAAACTGGAAAACACTGTCAAATTCTCAACATTAGTTTCAACAATGGCCTGTTGTTGCTGTATAGCCCACGTTTAACCCTAACCTATGATAATGACTGGTTTTAAAACTACAGATTAAGGCTGAGACATGAACAGGCAGATTAAAGTTTGGTCTGCACCTACTCAGGACGACCATGAGGAAACCTGTGTGCAACGTCATGCTGACGTGGTGTGTCTGTGTTGAGCAGTGACCAGTGGTTTCACCGAAATGTGCCAGAGACCGGTGATAAGTATCGCCCCTGCTCTTTTCCCTGTTAACGTCCTGCGTTTGCTAATGACACCAAAACAACTAACACAGAACCTAAACTACAGGCGTATGTGAACATACAGACACTCAGGTTCATGAAGAAATCCCACATTTCAAATATAAGGACTAATTAGTTCTTCCGATCCTAATGCTTCATTGTTTTGTTAGTGCTTAAAGGCTGCTTCCCCTTTTTTTCGGCGAGGGAACTTCTGACAGGCTCCCTGGGGCAGACGTGCACTGTGGCATGCTGTCACTCCACTCCAGGACACGCCCTCCTCCGGCTCCGATTGGCTGAAAGGGACCGTGAGTAAAAGCGCTGTACCACGACAAGGGGCTACTGGTTCAAGTGCGCCTTTAAGATAAATCGAGCCGACAAAAAATAAACTCTCATTATAGACTGCAGACAAAATAGAAACGAACGAAATACACCCTCCAGGACGCTTTATTTAACACCGCAGAGTTTTATTATAAACAAGCTCATTCTAAGTAACGATACTAACTCCTGGTTAACGTTGAGGGGCTGTTCCCAGCGAACGGCTCTTCCCCGCAGCGCTTATCTTCCATTCGCAGTTCATCCCGAACCGTCGCTTTGGGTGCTTTAAAAGCGGCGGCGGCGAACACCGTCTCTAACATACTCTGTCCCACAGACGCGCACATTCGTGTCCCGCCACAGTCTGAAGCAGCTAAAGCGCGTAACCAGATATTCAAAAACAATACGTAATCCCACAATGCATTGCGCGCGCTCGTCCACTCGCAGCATTACCTCATCCCGTGAGCCTCCGCGCGCAGAAAGAATCTTCTGGTGGTCGTCTAGGCAACGCGCCTTATCGGAACGCCGCGGAACGCCCCCCACCCGCCTCCAGCCAATCAGAGACTTTTTGAGTGACATCATCGCGGGGCCCTATTTTTAGTGTGGCGGCGGCGGCAGATAAGGTTGGAGAGCACGGCGGAGGAGCTCACTGAACACACGGGAGAGAGACGGAGACACGGCGCCACGGAGAGCGGCGGAGAGGGTCTCCAAACATACAAACAACACAACACACACAAAGTTTGAGCTTCGACGCTTCTCGTGTAGCCCTGTGAACAGCCTGACAGCGACAGAGGGTTTCGAAGCAGTTTCGACCGTCTCGGTAACTTCTTTCTCAACTTTCTCTCTCGCGGGACAGTAGTGAGAGGACGAGGCTGAAGTTCTGAAAGTGACTGCGTGTTTTCTTGCGCTCTCTGAGAGACACTTCACCGAGACTACTACTTCTTTTTTGAACTGTTTGAGTCGGAAAACCAGCTGAACGAGAAAAGTTAGACTCGGGTGCGGTGTGATATCGCTCGCTGGTGAGAGTGAAACGACCCGTCGACTCGAAAAGTTTTGGTTTCTCCTTCTATGTCGACCAAGATGGAAACTACTTTCTACGACGACTCTCTGAGCGGCGCTTTCTCGCAGCACGACGCCGCTGCTTTCGGATACAACCCCAAAGCCCTGAAGCACAGCATGACGCTGAACCTCACCGACCCGGCCGGCACGCTGAAGCCGCACCTGCGGGCCAAGGCTAACGACATCCTCACGTCGCCGGACGTGGGCTTGCTCAAGCTGGCCTCTCCCGAGCTCGAGCGGCTCATCATCCAGTCCAGCAACGGCCTCATCACCACCACGCCCACGCCCACCCAGTTCCTGTGTCCCAAGAACGTCACGGACGAGCAGGAGGGCTTCGCCGAGGGCTTTGTGCGGGCCCTGGCCGAACTGCACCACCAGCACATGCCCGGAGCCTCCGCGCCTCCCCAGACCAACACCACGGTCAACAGCTCCATGGCGGCGCCGGCCTCAGTCGCCTACAGCTCTGCCGCGCGTGCTGACCCGCCGGTCTACGCGGACCTCAACACGTTCAACCCGGCCATTAGCAGCGCGGCCTCGGGCTTCCCGGCCGTCAGCTACACCACCACGGCGCCTCCACAGCTCGCGCCGCCGCAGCAGCAACAGCAGCCACAGTCGCTGCCCGTCCAGCACCCGCGGCTGCAGGCGCTGAAAGAGGAGCCGCAGACGGTGCCCGAGATGCCCGGCGAGACCCCGCCGCTGTCGCCCATTGACATGGAGAGCCAGGAGCGCATCAAGGCCGAACGCAAGCGCATGCGTAACCGCATCGCCGCGTCCAAGTGCCGCAAGAGGAAGCTGGAGCGCATCTCGCGCCTGGAGGACAAGGTGAAGACGCTCAAGTCGCAGAACTCGGAGCTCGCGTCCACCGCCAACATGCTGCGCGAGCAGGTGGCCCAGCTCAAGCAGAAAGTCATGAACCACGTGAACAGCGGCTGCCAGCTGATGTTGACGCAGCAGCTGCAGACCTTCTGAAGCGGGCGCCCCGAGAAGCTGCGAGAGGGCGCCGAGGGACGGGAGAAACTGGCTGAACACGGACACGCTTGTGTAAAAGGGGCTGAGCACCAGAGCCTGTGGCGACAGAGGCCGGTGAAGCCGTAAAGTCCACCGGGACTGTCCCGGGACACTGTCTGGCCGCGTGCCGTGCAAAGGACGTCCAGATAATATGGAGTTTACCAAACCTCCTCAGACCTGGGTCCACAGCACCAGACAGCATGAAAGACTCACTTCTGTTACTTTTGACTTTTTACTTTGTTTGTATTTCTTTTTCTAACGACGAAAGAGACTCATCCTTGTTCATTTTGACCAAGTCGTGCATGGACCTAAGCCTACAGGAGCACTCAGTATTAGAAAAAGAGAACTGCAGTAGAACTTTGGTGGCCCGTGTTGGCGCGCCACAGCAGGAAGTTGCGTCCCACAAAGTCTAGAGAAAAAACACACACATTTGATAAAAGCTGCCTGACTTCTGATTTGCAATGTCCTTTTAGTTCTTCTGAATCGAATCGACGTTATTTGAGTTAGTCAAGCTTTCAACGGTTTCTTTTTCTAAGAGTTTCTTAATGAGGTTTCACTCATTGTTATTTGTAAATAAGATCAACGGGGAGTACTTAAGTTTACCATTTGTAATAAAAGTGCTACGTAATTTTTTATGTTTGTTTTCTGAGCTTATCAGAAACTAATCGATATTTATGAACTGTAATAAAGTATGTCAAACGAAAACAATGTGTCTGTTGTGTCTGTGGGGGTGCGAGGAAAAAACGTGTTCAAACATGTCTTGAGAGAGACACTATTGACTAATACTGCATTTCATACAGAGCCTAGACAGGTTTGTCTAGCCATTCAGCCACATTACTTCCACAAGAAATCCTAGTTTATAAAGAACACCAGTACACAATTTATTCTACAGTATAACGTCGCTGTCCAAAGAAAAACATGTATCTCCATTTTTGTTGATTTTTACTTTTATGCCTCATTTGATCACATGAGCTGCTATTTATAAAAAAATATAAATGTTATGAAAAATGGACCAACAGAAATGGCCCAAAACTGCTTGGAAAGACGTCTGGTTCCATTGACTTCCATTCAAATTAAATGAGGTTTTTGGCCTCTCCTGTAAAGTTGCCATTTTGGAGATACCTGTTTTTCTTTGGACAGTGACGATAAGAGTGTTATAAATGATATTCATACAACAGTTCTCAATTAAATGCTTTACAATTCTCACATCCTATGAAGAATACAGGAATATAGAAAATATAGACAAGAACTTAAAAGCACTATGATACCAGCAGCATACACTGCACTTGCTCTGACCAGGTTTTTGCTTGTATCTATAGATTCATAGTGTAGTTTTTCACTAATGTTAAATACTGTAGGCTGCCATGTAACACATGCTCATTAAATAACTGTATCTTTTCAAGCCCTTTTATTCAAGCCCTTTTATTCATATTCATTATATTATTCATGTGGCTTCCCACAGTTTAGACCTGATGTGTCAAAGTGGCCACAATGATAAATAAATAAATATATATAAAACGAAAAATACTTGGCAAGTGTCCACAAAGGGCAGCACCTATCCAAAATAAATAAAATATGTCATTAATTTTAGTAAAAAAAAAAAAAATACTGGTCATGAAATAAATGCATTAAAATAAATAAAATAATTATTTATTACGAAACTGAATAAGAAGCACCTTCACGTCACAGCTGTGTACTACACAGTAATAAGCAGTCTTTGAGAATTATTTATTTCAACAGCACAATTTTGATCACTTCAGAATCAGAATCTTTATTTTGCCAAGTATGTCACACGTACAAGAAATTTGTCTTGGTGGGAGCACACATGTATGACATGTAACAAGAACACAGACTGTATTACACTAAGGGAAGAGTACAATAAGATACAATAACTATAATTAAGAATAAGAATGAGAATAATAAAGTAAGGAGAAAGCCAGATAGGAGCTAAAGATATTTATGACTATCTGTACTATATGTATTAGACAGACTATAAGCCTACAGATTCACATTATAATTCATATTACATTTCATATAACATTTAATCAGTGAATAATTTATGATTATTATTATTATTTTGGCGCCCAAAACTACAAAACTATACCTTGGACAAATGCCTTGCACAACTCCACACAAACTGGCTTCTAGAAAACGATCATTTCCAGTAAGGACGTGTTTGTACCGCTAGAGGGCGCCATTGCTCTTTGGTAAGGCCCGGAGTATACATGTGGGGCTGGTCCTGGAGTAAAATTTACTGACAGTTTACTGTTTAGCCTGTCCCAACACACCCATTCAGGAGCTGAATCAAGTGTGCTGGAGCAGAGCTACTCCGGGACCAGCACCAGTAAAAACACTGCCCTGAACAGTGGAATTACACCGGACAGCTGGGCTACCATTCAAGCAGAACAAGACCATTTACCTGGAACTGCAGCAACCGAACAGACTTATAGGGGAGCCTGCAGCAGCGCTGCTGCCTGGGTCGTATAGGTATCTAAAATAGCCTTGAAGAATGATGGTTAATGTCTTAGAGGTATTAGGTACTAAGATCAGTTTGTCTAATATCAACCATTATGTATATTACACTATAATACAACAAAGTAAAACAGAGGATCTGTGATCAGAAACTTATAGAGTCAATCATACAGAAAAGTGCAAGGAAAGGAAGGCAGACAGGGAAACTGCAGGTGTTTGATTTTCAAATTGAAGTTGATTTTTTAAAATAAAGCATAAAGATACTGATACATGCTATATTTCAGTTCGTGTGCTTTGTTGTACGGTGGTAACGGTGCCATTTCCCCTTTGTTTAGATCTTTAAATGGTATTAAAGAGCACTGAAGTCTAGCTGAAATAAGAGTTGTGAGAGTATGACAGTAGTGCGTTAAACATCACTGATCATGCAAGTTTAGATAAAGGAGTGATGCGCCTTTAAGACCACGGTTAGCTTTTTAAAGCTGTTTCTAACCATCAAATTAACTGTATTACTGTATCTATATTCACCTCAGCTCAGCAGTCCTGATTCAGTACTTATCATGCAGCATTTATGCCGTTTCTCTGTCCAAACTTGGCAAAGGGTGACATCATTCCGGAAAAGCGGCACCTACATGACCATGTAAGGCAACACAACGCTCGGAAGATCTACGTCACTGGTCACGGTGTGGGCGTGGCTTACGGGAAGTGGAAGTCCTCAGACTGATCCTCCTCTGGCTCAGGAGCGCTCCTGAGTTCTCAGTGACTGAAGACGGGAAGGCTACCCTCAGCGAAGTGACTACAGACCACGGGCTCCTCCGATTCCCTCATTAACTCTGCTGAACTGTAGCTGCAGCCTGTGAAACAGGCTTAATACACCTACTGTACATTGTGAAAGCCTACAACATTCCAGTGCACAGCAATTGTGCAAGAACTCATTATTGGAATACAACAGGCCATTGTTTATTTAGAAAAAGAATGAAACAGAAAGAGTAAAAGAAATACCATGCTAAAAAGAGAAAGAAAATAGTCTTTTAGCATTATTTAGTGGCTGGGATTCAAATCGGTCTGGTGTGAAATGCTTCATTCTAGAGAAACTTCCCGAGTCAGAATCCTGTTCACAGTGGTGTTGATGGGAACCAGGTGTCTGAAGACTCGGCTACCTTTGAAAGCCCCCATTATTGCATGAAACGGTTAAATATACACTGCATTGTTTCATGATTGCTTTGTTAATCGTTTTATTAATCCCTATATTTTAATCCAGCATGGCAGAGGGTTCATGAAGGTCGTCAGAAGGCAATACATCCCCCCATCCTTACTTGAAATTACATATAAAAGGCATGTGTAGGTTCACTAGTGGTTTTGGACAGTACATAAACTGGCTATACTTCCCATCACCACCACCATAAAGAAATCAGAGTCTGTAAGTTTCTCTACAGTGAATCATTTCACATCATACCACTCTCAATGACTCACATGGACTGAATTATTCAGAAATTTTGGAAAAGTGGTGGAATTCCCCCTTAAAGCTCCATTCATTCGCTACACTGAAATGCTGCTGTGAATGAATGGGAAACAAAGAAGAGGATATATGGGCTCACTTATACATTAACACAAACACAAAAGCGTGTCATGGTTACACTAGTCACGCTGCAGATACTTGGAACCGGAAAGTTTAAATAAGGAATCTGATCTGAGGATTAACAGCAAGAAATTTAATGATTCTTATTACACAATCCTATTGTGTAAAATGATCTTTTAGTTCAAACTTGAGTAATACTTGTTCAAACTCTTTATCATGAGAGCTTTAAACTGGCATTGCCTCCATATCTGGTTGCTTAGAGACGTTTGAACGCGTGGTGATAAAGCCAGTTTAGGCAGCTCTCAGCTACAAAAGCTCAGAGCTCTCCACACATCTCCTGCTGCATGTTGTGGGGATTTGACCCTTCCTTTTCTAAGAGCAGGGAGCATGGGTTCAACCAAGTTCACGAATCCTTATGCTGTTGAGGTGATCCGGACCAGGAAGGAAGAGCTAGTTGGTGGCATCTCCAACACTGAGGACTTACTGGACCTTCTTGTCGCTAATGGAGTGCTTCTACCTGAGAGCAGAGTTCTTGTGTCCAGCATCACAGCACAAGAGGAGAAGAACTCCAGAATGCTCAGCATCCTGGTCTCGCGAGGGGAGCGGGCATGCCGGATCTTCTTCTATCCCTGCCTGAAGCATGCCGAACCTGGCCTGTACCAGAGCATGAAGTCCTACGTGGGTGGGCTGAACCAAAACATTAAGGACACACGAAGGCAGCTGATTGGGTATCTTCTAGAGAAAGACGGCCAGGGTAAGATGACAAATGTACAGGGCATGAAGGCGGACCCTTCGAACAAGACAGTAAAGTATAAATCAAAAGAGTCTGAGGAGACCACCTTGTTCGAAGGATTACAGCGCAACTCAGTGAAAGCAGAGGACACATCAAATGCCATTCTCAAAGCAGTGTCTACAGGCGACCTATCCTTGTTATGGGAACTTCTAAAAGGCACAGACATCAGCAAAAGAAGTTCATCCTCTGACACCCTCCTACACATCGCCGCACAGCATGGTCAAGTGGCTGTTATAAACTTTTTGCTCCGCCACGGAGCCAAACTGGATCAGAGGGATCACCAAGGTCGCACCGCCCTACACAGGGCTGCAGAGGCTGGCCACACAACTGCTTCAGTGGCCCTGGTTAAAGCTGGAGCAGACATTCATGCCAAGGACAAGGCCTCCAAAACTCCCCAGCATCTAGCAGCAGAAAATGGTCATGAGAACATTATCAGAGCCCTGGTGGAGGAGGAAGCAAGAAGCTACAAGAATCAGACTACATTCCTGCATATGGCTGCAGTGGAGGATGACTCGGAACTGGCAGGCATTTTGCTGCGGAATGGTGCGTCAGTAGACGTCCAAGACAGCCAGAGGAAAACGCCATTGTTTCAGGCCATTAGCCGTGGAAATGAGAACACAGCTGCCGTGCTGCTTCAGGCCGGTGCTCGGGTAGATTTTGGAATCATGGAGGCAGCGTTTGACCTAAACAGGAAGTCGGTGCTGTGTCTGCTACTGAGGAACATCAAGAACACGCTGTCTCAAAATGAGATGCAATCTGTCCTGTTTAAAGCAGTAAAGAGAAACCTGGATGAGGCTGTGGCTGCCCTCATAGACAGTGGAGTAGATGTTAATGTGTGTGATGACCTGGGTTACACGCCTCTTCTCCTAACCACCGAGTTGAGAAACGTGGAAGTCTTTAAAGTGCTGGTCTCTAGGAAAGCCCAGCTGGATAAGAGGCTACCAAATCAGACTTCTGCTCTTCATCTGGCCATTCAGAGTGGCAGCATGCCAATAACACAGGTGCGTAAAGGATTTGGATATAACAGTTATATTTAAGCTCATTTATACATTCATACTTTCATGGAAAGAAATGCAATTTGATATTTATACTGGGAAAAAAATATTGGGAAAATGCAGCAAAAATCTAATGGCAAATCCTGCATAGATTCACTTTCTAGTGAAAACCCTTAAATGTACAGGTATTTGCATTCTTTCACGCACAGCCATTTAACCCTCCTCTCATTTTTATAGATCTGTGTGGGTGACATATGCAATTCATATTTACCATAAACATAAACATTCTTGACTGAAATACCATGGCTTAACAGAAAGCCTTTTCATTTTATTGTGGTCATGCTACAAAACAAAACTTTCTGTAATCTAGTGTGACAAAGCTGAATTTATTACATCACTTTCACTGTAAAAGGCAATGATTTAAAGTGCAAAGCATCCATTAACCTACCACCACCACTGGAGCTTATCTAAAATCTGTTTACCTAGATATTACTGGATAAGGGCATGGACCCCAACAGCATCGGCCCCAAAGACCTGACGCCTTTGCATCTTAGTGCACTGCACAACCAGCCTGCTCTAATGGCCTTGCTGCTTCGCAAAGGGGCTCAGGTCAATGCTGTCGCCCAGGATGGCCTGACCTCTCTCCATTTTGCTAGCCAGTGTGGACACACAGAGGCAGTGGCCCAGCTGTTGGAAGGAAAAGCAGACGTCCACATTCGGGACAAACAGGGCAGAACAGCTCTACACTGGGCAGCTAATCATGGTGAGGCTGGCATCATAAAGCTCCTCCTCTTCGCTGGAGCCGATGCTAACCTTGCTGAGAAGGAGAAGAAGACCCCGTTACATCTGGCAGCGATGGCAGGGCACACTGATGCAGTCTCAACCTTGTTGGCTGGGAAAGCTAAATGCGGAGCTAAAGACATGGATGGCTGCTCAGCTCTGCATTATGCTGCTGGGAATGGGCATAGGAGTGTGGCTGCTGCTCTCCTAGCCTCTGGGAGGAACAAAAACGTGGATGATAGGAACGTGTGGAGGAGGACACCTCTGCATTTGGCTGCAGAGCACGGGCAGGAGCTCCTGGTGGATATGCTGTTAGATAAACAAGCCAAGATCAATGCCATAGACAACAACAAAGACACACCATTGCATTCGGCCTGTCGTGCAGGGCACCTAGGCACTGTGCAGAGGCTGCTAAACTGGACTCAGGGGCAGAGGGCAAACCTGCAGGCTACCAACAACGTGAAGAAAACAGCCCTGCAGGTGGCAGAGGCTGAGGGCACTCTGAGCCATCAGAGCATTACTACACTGCTAAAGAAGAAGATGTTTCTCATCAAATAAAGAAAAGGATGACATATTTTAGGGCAGCTGAAGCAGAATTTGCTCTCCAAACAAGTCTACATTGACACAACCTTGTCACTAGGTGTCGCACAAATACCAGGTGTATGAAATAGTAAAGCTAAGAGAAGTAAAAAGCGAATTAGTGATTACAGCTGCAATAATGATTATTGAGGTGGCCATCAGTTGCACTATTGATTACTGGTGGGGAAAATGTGGTTGAACTAACAAAAAAAACTAAAAAGGTAACTCTGGTAAGTGTTCTTAGTGTATAAAGCACTCCAGCCAAGGTTTCCTGTGAGGAGTATGTGGTCTGACTGAAACATATGCAGAGGTTTCTGACTTATATTGGTAGAATGCAGTCGGTTAATATCCTACAGATAACATAACAGGTTTTTAATAAAATGAGTTTCACCTACTTTTAAAGATTCATACACAATTTTATTGTTGAGAATTTGGAGTTAAAAACCAGACTGTGGAATTGTGTAATGCAGAAAAACTGGATTTGTGATAGAATCCAAGGGTTGTGATTTATACAGTGCAAATACAGTCATTTTATGTACAATAAAAAACAACTAGTGACCCAGCACATATGTTCTGAGTTTTTACAAGCTTTTACATTGATAATGGTGAATCAAGGATGGAAAAATACATTTTCTCTGGGGACTATTTGGACGTACAACACCCTGCATGTATCCCTCTGCCTTTAACTCTCCTGATGTCTATCACCACCGCTTTTCTAAAATAGAGCATTTTAAATCAAACCATGTTTTCATCATGGAGACATGTTGAGGTTATGTATTGCCTGAACCCCACCACCCACTTCTCCCTTCCTTTCCTGCTTTTTCTTTTGCTTTTACTTGTAATTTTTGGGCTAAATAATAAGTGTGATCTTCCATTTGTCAAAATTGGGTTCTTAAGCTTCTTACAACACAAAATGGTTATCCAGCAATGCTGTTCTAGCAATCTATTCTAGCCATTATATGGTCGTACCTAGAATGCTAATATCAGTACAGGCTCATCTTAATATTACTACTTACTCCTTTCCCATTGCATCTTAAATGGCGCTGCAGTAACATTCTGCCACCTGAGATGTTATAACTGCTGTGCCATTTAAGGTGGACTTCAGTCTCATAGTTTATTGCTGGTAGTATTTTGATAAGGAGTAATTATTCTACCTGGATAAAGTTTTATGCACTGAAATACCGATAAATATACACTACCCTGCTGGAAAATCCATGTGGGTCCAAGCTGGTCTGGTGCTGGTTTTGCTGGTAAGCCCACAAAGCCCTGGTGGTGAAGCTGGTTGATCAGTATGACCTTGCTGGATTTGTTGGTCAACCAGCAGGATTGTGCACAAAACCTTGCCGGTAAAACTGGTTGATCAGCAAAACCTTGCTGGTGAAGCTGGTTGACCAGAATGATCTTGCTGGTTTTGTTGGTCACATACCATAATCATGCACAAATACTTGGTGGTGAAGCTAGTTGACCAGCAAAACCTTACTGGTGAAGCTGGTTGACCAGGATGATCTTGCTGGTTTTGTTGGTCACCTAGCATAATCATGCACAAACCATTGGTGGTGAAGCTGGTTGATCAGCAAAACCTTGCTGGTGAAGCTGGTTGACCAGGAAAATCTTGCTTGTGAAGCTGGTTTAGCAGTTGACCAGCATGGTCTCTGCTGGTTTAGCAGTTGACCAGCATGGCCTATCTGTTGACCAGCATGGTCCTTGCTGGTTTAGCAGTGGATCAGCATGGTCTTTGCTGTTTAGCAATGGATTAGCATGGTAAGCTGGTTTAGTAGTTGACCAGCAAGGTCTTCACTGGTTTAGCAGTTGACCAGCATGGTCCTTGCTAGTTTATCTGTTGACCAGCATGGTCTTTACTGGTTTAGCAGTTGACCAGCATGGTCTTTACTGGTTTAGCAGTTGACCAGCATGGTCTTTGCTGGTTTATCTGTTAACAAGCATTGTTTTTGCTGGTTTAGCTATTGGCCAGCATGGTCTTAGCTGGTTTACCATTTTCATCAAAGCTTATGTTTAGAGGACAGCCAGGTGTATTTAAAATGCTAAAAAGAAACTTGTGGAGACTCATTAAGTTTGATTAGAGATTCTGACCAATTAAAACGTGCCAGTGAATCATGTCCGACTTCGCCCTGACATTTCAGTTCTGGCGTATGGGTTTTCTCTCAGTGTTAGCATAACTGCTAAGCCAAACGCAACATTTACTAGCTGAGAACTAACATTAGCTATTTATATATTATTTTTATTTGCTAAAATATTATCAAAATGTTTATTTGTTTTCATTACTAAGAAAGTTTTATGCAAAAATATATTCAGTTCAAATGCTGGTCACCAGCATCACCAGTAAAGACCAGCATGTGTTGGTCACCAGCTCCACCAACATAAACCAGCATGTGTTTGTCACCAGCATCACCAGCAAAAGCCAGCAAATGCTCATCATCAGCAAAAACATGTTAAAAACACAACAACCCTGGTCAACAGCAAGACCAGTGCCATGCTGGTCTGTGCTGTTTTTTTTTTAGCAGGGTACAGTAAGATAATTTGACGAGGATTATTCTTCTTTCTATGTCTTCCAATCACATCTACAGTACCACCAAATTCAAGCTGCCGCTTCAACGTAAAAACGTGAAATGCACTCTCTACAGCCAGTGTGTGGTCCGTCTGTACTGAGCAATATTGCGTCTCTACACAGCAGCCTCCGTTGGAAGACCACTGCTCCTACATATGAAGGGCTCATTCTTTTAATTTGGAGTTACAGGTAATTAGTACTACACTAATGAAAACACCTTTTTGTATATTATATTCCTGATAATAGAGTCCCCTAAATCCTACACACTGCTCCTTTAAATAAACCAGGCACAAACATCACGTGACTCGCTCCTAAACTTCAGCGCGCCCTATCACGTGACTTACTGTTGTCGTAAGATGTCCGGAAATGGCTAGAAATGAGGAGAAGCAGCATGGAAAACTAAACAGATTATGGCTTCAGAAAGAAAGAGAGGGTGCGTTTTGGTCAAAAACGTTTCATCTTTTTCTTCTTAACAGAAATGCAATTTTGAACAGTTGTTCTAATGTTAGCGTGCATGTTTGCTACAGCAGCAGCTCGAGTATGCCGTCACTGGGAGAATTGCTTAACTGTATTTAATTGCTTGCCTGTTTTTATCTGTAGAAGGTCGCCTCAAAAATATTAACGAAACAAGACCAAAACTCGTGAGTATTTAATTTGGTACTTATCAAATACTTAACTTAATACTTTGCTAGTTGCTATCTATCACGCTGTTCGCCGGCTAGCCGTTTAGCATCACATCATGTAGTACAGTCACTGTGAATCTTTAGGTTGTAAATGGCTGAATCGTATTGCGTCCTTTTTCTTTTTTACAGGCAACGTTAAATTCTGTTGCAGCCGTGAAGAAATGGATTCCAAGCATCAAGAATGAAATCGAGTACTACCTGCAGGTGTAACTGCAAGACCATTCCTTTGTCCCATGTGGTCCACATGCAGTTTTCAGGTTCAGAAGTAAAGCAGAAGGTTCATGCCAGCTACCGGAGCACGTTTATTCGGTATTTGTTAAAAAAAAAAAGACAGATTTTTTCTGGGGCTCAGGGTTTCTTAAAAGGGCGAATCTGGCTTACAGATCAACACCCTTGACCTCACTGGAAGATTTCATTGTATGTCAGACTAACAAAGATTTTTTCATATGAATAGTAAAATATTTTGACAAAAATAAATAAAATAAATTAATACAATAAATAAGTAATCTGACTGCATTGCATTACCTAAGTGTAACAAACTGTATCTTATGTACAAAACAGTGACATTCTAAAAAGTCTCTTGGCCTCATGTGTCTCAAGTCCAAGCTGTGTCAATTGAACAGTTCATTAGATTTTCTCTTCTGGAAAAGAGGAATAGCACCCCAGTTCAACATGTTCTGACTTCTGAATTAAATGAATGAGAAATATTAACAACATAGTAGTTGAAAACATCTGAAATTAAAAGGAAACTCGTAACAATTACATAATTGAACATTAAGTACACTTAGCTGTGAGCTTACATCATTATTTAGAATTCATTCACACAGTTTCTTAATCAATCTGTCCTCCTCTTTGTCTCCCACCTATAGCAGTCCCAGCTATCCCACTACCCAGAGAGAAAGATAGCAGAGTTCCAGCAGCAAATTGAACAGCTGGAAAAAGAATACAAACGATACCTCAACAAACTGCGCTCCCTGGACCCGACCTGCAAACATAAGCCATGGATTCCTAGAGCATACACCAAGAGGAGGCAAGACTCTGACAGCAGTCATTGCATTGGTTAGTCCTTTTGATATGTGGCCTAACTACAGATGGATGACAAATGAAATGAAAAACCTGGAAAGTGGAAAAGCATAATGAGTGCAGTTGAGTCCAGACAGTTGTACTGCATGATGCAATTAAACAGTTAATAGCCTACCATGCATTGTGGCATGCACAGAAATACTGAGCAATTTGGATACCGAGGAAAAGATCATAACTTTGACTAAGGGTCTTAACTTTGGGGCACTGATGGCAGAGCAGCTGTTCCTCTGGGGACTAAGGATGTTACGCAGGATGTGGCCAAACTGTGTCAGCAAGAATATTCAGTACACAACTACATTTAGAAGTATATGCTGTTCACAATGTAAATAAAAAGCAGAATACAATGATGTGTTAAACATTTAAACCATATAGTTAATCAAAAATAGTACAAAGACAACAAATAATGAAAAAAAGTTGGGACTGGGTCTTGTTTATGACTATATTGTATCACCTCTTTTTCTTTTCTTTGATTCATCGGTTCACAGGACAGTTTTCCACTTGGCCTCAGTCCATCTTAAATGAGCTTTAATACAGAGAAGGTGGCAGCCTTTCAGAATCATGTTATGTGGTTTCTTTTTTTGCATGGTGGAGTTTTAACTTGCAGTTGTGGAGGCAGAGACTAGTGCCGACTGAGGGATCAAAGATCACGGCTGTCCAATGCTGGTTTTCATCCTCACCCCTTGCTTACAGAGATTTTTATTTTATGTACCTTATGTGATGAAATCTCAGAGTTCTTTGTTTTTTTACTTTGAAAAACTTTATTCTTGAATTGTTGCACTGTTTGCCTGCACAGTGTTTAGAGTGGTGAACCCTTTCCCATCTTTAATTTCGAAAGACTCTCTGTGATGCTCTGTTTTATATTCATATCATTTAACTGACCAGGTGGCAAGTAACCTAATTACTTCCACCAGATTTATTTACTTACTTTACTTACTTACTTTTTATGCAATTCCACACCTTGAAACCTTGTCCTAACTTTTTTTTTTTGGAAGTGTGTTGCTGGCATCAATTCAAAATGGGCAGTTTTTATGGGCAAAATTTTCACAGTTTCTGCATATATGTTGTCATTTTACTATTTTCATCTATATTTAGCGCTTACATGCTTTGCACATCATTTCTATCTGGGTTTATTTTATTTTTATTTGCATTTTGCACATTTTGTTCCCCACTTTATAGAAACAGGGTTATAGTAGTGTTGCAGTGCATGTACAAAGACAAATGCACATCTAAGTGTTCAGTGGTGCAAAAACTATAGGCCCTGGTCTACAGACCATGTGGAAAAAAGTGATGTCAGATGAGTCATCCATCATCATATACCTGTTAAGTGGGCGAATGAATCAACAGTGTGGTGGTCTAGTTACGCTGTGAGTGGTATGTGTCCAGGGTTTGTTCATTATTGCTTTAAAAATTAACGTTATTCTGACTGATCACCTTAATCTTACTATGAAACATTTATATCCTGAAGGCAATGGCCTCTTCAAAGATGACAATAATCTCATCCACAGGGCATGAGTTGGTTTCTGAGTGGTTTGATGACTATAGTAATGATGTATATCATACCACATTCATATCACATTTCCAAATTTTGAGCTTATATGTTAGATAGCACTTTCCACAGTTCCAGAGGCTAGTAGGATATGAGCCAAAGAGCACTACAGCTATTGTGGTGGTCCAACACTATAGAACTTCTTTTGCTTTTCTAATTTGTCACCTCTCTTTATGCTGAAGTGCTAAACCTAAGGTCTTTAATTTGTGACATGGGTTTTGTAATCGTTGTTGGGTATGACCTCAACAGTTTAAGTACCAGCAATTTCAAAACCCAAAACCATAAACTCAAACTGGCAAACCCTCATCTCTAAACAGTGCACAATATAAGATCTGTATCTTCCTCACAGCCAAACGGAGCTGCATCCCTGATCCTGGAAGTCTGGTGGGAGCAGCTACAACATCTACCCCATATAAGCAGGATCTGCCTAAGCAGTCAACCCCCAGTGCAACCCCACTTTCAGATCTTCCAGACCAGGATCTCCCACTCTCCTTTGACCGCACCAGGCTGGCAGTAGCAGTGGCTGGATCTCGGAGTGCTCCTTCAGGACAGCTGCAGGATCGGAGTACCCTGGCATGTGTGCTGCGTAGCGGCCTACCCAACCTGCACAGCTCAGTAGCACCAGTTGGTGGACTTCAGAACAGCCTGGAGACAAAACAAGCCTCCTGTACTGAAATAGTGCAGCCTAAGACAGAACACTTGTTGGGACTGGGCTGCTATTCTTCTTCTTCTTCAGAGGAGGAAACAAAGTGAATCAGAAAGGTGTTGAGAAAATTGGGACACAAACAAGGCCGTAAATGTACACATTTACATTGTTCACAGTGGTGATGATAGGAACCAGTCGTTTGAAGTGCCTCTAAAAGCTTTATGAATATTGTTTTGTTTATGAATATTGTTTTGATAATTCATCAATTCAAAGATTTTGGCCGAAAATTTACTTTTTAAATAAATTCGTGTTGCAGAGTGATTCAGGGCAAAATAGTACAATTAATGACAGACCAGCCATAACATTAAAATAACATCCTTGTTTATACACCCATTGTCTGTTTTATCAGCTCGACGTACCATATATGTGCACTTTGTAGTTCTGCAATTACAAGCTTTTGTTTTCCCTATTTTGCCCTATTCTTCAATGATCAGGACCACCACAGAACAGGTATTATGTAAGTGGTGGATTATTCTCAGCACTGCATTGATACTGACGTGGTGGTGTGTTAGTATGCCTTGTGCTGGTGTGAGTGGATCAGACTCCAGATCAGTGCTGTTGGAGTGTTTAAACACCTCACTGTCACTGCTGAACTGAGAATAGTCCACCAACCACAAATATCCAGCCAGCTGTGTCCTGTGGGTAGTGTCCTCTGACTGCTGATGAAGGACTAGAGGATGACCAACACAAACTGTGCTACAGCAAACAAACTATCGTCTCTGACTTTACAAGGTAGGAGTGTCTAATAGAGTGGATAGTGAGTGGACACAGTGTTTAAACACTACTACTTCTCCTGCACTCACACTAGCACCTCGTCGGTGTCACCACAGTGCTAAGAATGATCCACACTCACATAATACCTGTGGTGCTGTGGGGCTCCTGACCATTGGAGAACAGGGTATGTAACAAAATATACAGGGAAACAAATGCATGTGCTTGCATAAATGTAATTGTTAAACATGAAAGTGCAACTGTGTGGAGCTGATAAATATCGGCAAAGAGTGACGATAGAAGGTTATGTTTTTTATGTAATGGCTGGTCGGTATGTGTTGGTTCACTGGTCATTTTGAATGGCAAATAATGTGGTTATATTTGCATTGCAGACAATGAGACCTACAGTCACAGCTGTGAAGACGATCTGAGCCAGTACATTTTCCTACAGTACACCATTTCACATCAGAATACATAGAAGGACTGTTTACTTCTCACCCACTGAAGTGTGCTAAAAATATAGTGGAATTCCCCTTAGAAAAGTAGGGCTAGCAAAAGGAAGTCAATGATTCTTCAAGTTTTAAGAGAGATCTGATTTCAGTCTCGGATTAAGATTTCGCACTACATATAGGAAAGTAAGTCATAAATGCCTTAATCTGTTAAATGTTATTAACAGGCTTCATTTGCACTATAAGTCTCAGACACTGGACAGTCGTGTGCGATCATGTTTGAGTTTAAAACAGAAGGAGTGCATTGGAAGCGTCTGTTCTGAAATCCGTCACTAGTGTGATGGTTAGAGGAGGCTTTACCTGAGTGGGTGTTTTTAAACTCATACACCAGTTTCACATTGAGACAAAGAATCTTATTATGTGGAGAGATTACACAATGGCCCCACCACAAGAGTCACAGAGAGAAATTCTGCAGCGCTGCTTACTGGCTTATCATTAAGCAGAAAGATGCTGACTCAGAGAGAGAGGGCGAGAGACGGGTGCTGTTTTATGTATAAAACATACATTTGCTCCAAAAGTCTGGTCGCTGCAGGCAGCCCACATCCAACCCCAAAAACCCATCCTTTTTTTTTCTTCTCATTAGCGATGGGAACTGCTTACTGAGTGTTGCTTCGGGGAAATGAAGCTGTTGCTGATGCTGAGGCTTTGTTAGAAGATGCGCCAAGTGTGCGGCTTTAGTTACACACATACACACACACACACAAAGGGTTTCCCTTACCTGTAAGGGGAAACATGAAACCTATCTGAAGCTCTACCTTCGAAACACATCATCTGTCAGAGAAGGTTCTTTGTGAGCAATATTGCATCATGGTCTCACTAGTCTGATCTCATTATGCTGCCATGCACATTAATGGTTTAATTGTCAGTGTCAGTTTTCACTTCCAGCAAATGGGACATGATAGAAATATGCCCTTAAATGTATTATTATAAACACAGTGAAACTAATTCAGAAGCAGTGGAAATGTACATAATTCTGGAATGGTGGATGCACATAGGGATACTCTGAATACAACCAAATGGCATATACAAATATGATTAAAGACTAAATCTTAAGCAAGCAACATTAATCCAAAAGAGATGGGAAAAAAACCTCTTATGTAAGTCAAATTCTGCATGATCATGTAAAAACTGAATATTAACATTGATATTTTTTTTATATTTCAAAAGTGTTGTGGGGCATCACTGTGATGACAGTAGCATTCAATTCATGAAAGGATGAAATGGAATATATTCTGCAGATGGCATATATTCTATATAATTCTATATATTTTGTCACTGTGAAACCTTATTGAAAATATATTTCTAGATATGGCTAATTTTCACCAAAGCTAAATGAAACATCGGAGTACAGGTCTGGCGAAACGTCCATTGAGAGCTATCCTTTATGAACATAAAGTAGTCTACACCCTTAAAGTAGTTATATAAAATAAGTTATGTATTGGGCATAGGCTCTGTATTGAACCATTACATCTCAAAGAACTGTTGAAATGTATAAATGATTGTATCGTATGTGTCGATGGTTCTGCTCTATAATGGAAATTGGAAAACCTCTTTGTTTTTTTAAAGAACCTTTAAAAACAGCTTTTATAGCATCAAATAGAACCATAGATCCCCTATGTTCTGCTGCCATGACTGGAACAGTGCAAGTATCTTCCATTTCAATCACATTTCATACTTGTGACAGGGCATTCTTCACATTAAATCTGCAGATTTGTCAGGTCTTCATTTGTGGCAGTCCCAGGCTTGTGTTGGCTACTATGACGTGAGTGAGGCCAATCATGTTGATATAAATGATTCATGTTTTTTTTAGCATAGCTCAGTGTTGTGGTCTAGCTGTAGTTTCTGTTAGCAGCTATAAACCTAGAGGTAGTGATCCAACTAGGCCAAATGTCTCATCTTCTTAACAGACAGCGAGGTGGTCTGAAGTGTTTCCATCCATGGAACACTCAAACTGCTGATATGAGAGTGAGAAGGATTCTTGCTTATAGGAAACTGTTCTTCGAGTACAGGAGCAAGGGACTTACCAGAACAGATGGAAAAAGAATGAATAGTAAAGACCGCATTATTTGTGGGGGGAATGGGGGCATTTGGGGGTTGTAGGTGGGAAGGGAGGGTGAAACGTCCACTTGCTTCAGAATCCATCCTTCCTGATCCACTCACTGCAAACGACTAAGACAGAGACAAACCGACAGATCGACAGATGGGCAAGCGGACATAGACATTGCTCTGACGAAATCGAGCAGCCTGTTCCCGTAAACTTAGGCTGAGTGAGTGTGTAGCGGGTACGCTGCAGCAGTGGTACAGGTTAAAGTGATGCCGTTCTCTCGTCTCTCAAGTTCAAACCACACCACTTAACCTCCACCCCCACACCCTCTCAGTTCTCATGCAGACCCCTGAGACTGCAAGTTGCAAGACTGAAAGCGTATGCATACACTCATGTGTGTTTCATGTGGCAGCTTCTATTCCTCGGTGGTTGTTCATTAGGGTCACTGAAACTTTAATCTGCTACATCATTGTTTACACACAACATCTGTTCTGTCGATTAAGATAACACACAGGTTATTTCTTCCTTCCAGTATATAGTCTAATATATTTAGTTCTCATGGTTGACAGCTCAAAACCTCAGTGTTTTAGACAGCATATTAAACACCCTTATAAATCTCCCCCTTATTAATCTACAGCAGATCTTATTTAGTCATTCGAAACATTCAACAACAGTTTCACAAGTCATCGTCATTTTGGCTCGTGCGTTCTTTACACCAAATCAGCAGATCTGTCGATTTGTTCTGTTGACTGAAAGGATGTTGGTGGTCTTTTTGAATGTGCACTGCGGGTCTTCTGAGAAACTATTTTTAGGTCATTATGAGACACACCATCTCATTACCTGGTTGCATGTCGGAGTGACACTAAGCAGATTATAGCGCAGGTTTTGCTATTCCTGCTGAATATATAGATTAGAAGACACAAATGGATCAAATGGATGATGGACGAAATGACCCCAAAATGATCACAAACTAACAAGTTCACATATCTTCTACATGACTGACTGCACTGCATGTAAATAATGTGGAGCTGTGAAAGAATGGTTTTCCTGTCCATGATGTCACCACCATCAGAACATATCACGCCATCTGCATTCTAGATGTAAAGGGCAGGACATGAGTTCTTCAGAGAGACAGAGGCAGAAAGAAGAAGTAGCAGAACGTGGGAGGGGCGAATAAGAAGTGTCTACCACATAAAACCTCCTTTTAAAAAAAGCCTCTTGCTGGTCTTCTTAGACACACAGTCAAGCTTGGACAGATTGAGAGCTGTGAGCATGAATAGCAACCTTAGCTACCAGTATCCTCCAGTATTCACAGTGGACCCTGCAGGACGCTTTCAGCACCAGCAGCATGATCATCCTCAACTGGCCCCTGGAAGGATGGAGCCAGCCTTTGTTCCCTGCTGGACCTTTCCCCCTGCCCGTGTTCATTCCAAGAAAAGAGGGTGTGGAGGAATGACCTCTGCTGCAGGAACTCTCTTGATTATGGTCCTGCTGGTAGTGTTTGCTGCACTGGGACTAGGAGCCTACCAAATCATGAAACTGCAGAAAGAATTGTCAGAGCTGAAACAGGTGAGAGACCACCCTCTTAACAAAGAAATATTGCTATATAGCACCAACATAACATGAATTGACTTCCATGATCTTTTAAGGATCATATATAATAGGCTCTCCACCATGGAGACTGTTGTACCTATGGAAAAGCCATCTAAGCATTCCAATGGTTCTTTGAGTTGTCATGGTTCTGGACACAACCAGGTTTTACTAGGGCCATCCTTTTGGAGGGTATAGCCAGGGGTGTTTTTAGAGATCATAATGTGTACTTATTTATTAATGTTTCTTTTTTTGTTTATTTAACCCAGAATTACCTGGGCTACGTTTCTGCTTGTGTATATTCAAATTTACATAAAGTATCTGTTTCATTTAATTAAAAGATCAAACACAATAACTTCCTGCAATGATTATGTCTGAAATTAATCCATACATTGCAAAAGAGTTATTAATCCACCTGTACCTCAACATCCAATTGGGTGATTAGTAAGTGAACAGGTGAATTCCTTTGAAGTCCCTTAAACTGACACCTTATTTCCCAGTTTCTACTAACAGTCATTTAGTAACTACTATTAAACTCCTGTGTGAGTGTGGGCCTACATATACAGGCTCTTTGAGTACAAGGCATTAAGTTATACTTAATAATTACCAGCAGAAATCCCTAAATTCTGGGAATGTCTCCACAGTTCTGGTAGAAGCTGGAATCCCTCCAATAGATGCTTTATTAAAATAAGTTTTCACCTAATGCATACAGCACTGAACCTTTGCATTTTGACATTTACTTGAACATGCTTAGACCGGAATCACCTAAAAAAAGATGAAAGGGCAAAAAAAAGGTTGTGGTCACCAGTCCAGCAGTACAGGATATCCTTTACTCAAACCAGAGCGCAATCACACATAAGTCTCGCTTTCTTAGGAAAGGCAAAAAAAGTGTGCACAAAGACATGACCTAGAGATGTTTAAAGTTTATACTCATATACATATTAAGAACTTATTGGGAATGTTTCCCAGGCATCAGCCTGAAAATGTGTATGTGTAGGCATGTGTATTATATCTTTCTGTTTCTTTTGATAGCTGGAAGTGCAAGAAAAACCTGAAGGCAATGCACCCGAGAGGCAATTTGGTGAGTTATTTATCCTGTTTTAAGTTTAAGTGGTTTTAAGTTTAAGTGGTTAGATTGTGTTTATCTCGCTCCATCAGAGTCAAAGATAAATTTGACAACCTGTAATTTCCTCTCTTCCCTTTTTCAGGCCACCAACCAGACAACTTTGATGAGACCAAACATCCACAAGCTGCACATCTGATGGGTAAAGGAAAATCTTCCACCTACAAAACACAATTACACCTTGTAACCATGGTTGAAATTAACAGCCTGAATCCACTCTCTAATTGAGGGGAATTCAGGGGCTGGAGGTTAGGGAACCAGCCTTGTAATCGTCACTGTCCCAATTACTATTCTAAGCACTCTTAATTATTTTTTAAATTATAATAATTATTATTTTGCAGCTACTATGAAACGAGCGCTTAAGTTATGTGAGCAAGGACTGCCCACCAATATCATCACTTTCTTCTTTTCCAATCAGGACAATTCCAGGACAGAGTATCAAAGACCTTGAAGTGGGAGTCCAGGCACAGCCGTGCTTTCACAGACGGCATCCTGTACCGTGATGGTGGCCTACAGGTGAATGAGACGGGCCTCTACTTTGTCTACTCACGTTTGGAGTTCCTCTCGAGGAGCTGCCAACGAAGGGACTCTCTGCTTCACACAGTGTACGTGAAGAGAGACGGGCAGATGCTAAACCTCATGCGAGATCGCAGGGAAGGCTTCTGCAGGGAAGGGAGCACGGAGGTGTGGACGGATGGTAGTAACCTTGGCTCAATCCAGCAGCTCAAGAAGTCTGACTGGGTATTTGTTAACGTGTCCCAGCCTGCACTGCTCAGCGAAAACCCCTATAGTAATTACTTTGGCATCTTCAAACTCTCCTGAACATCATGGACTCATGAAGAGATCTGGAAGGCTGAATAGAAGTTCAAGAAATTGTCAGTCTCGTCTCAGAACCACCTCAAGACATCAGTGACAAAAAGGTCATTAGGAGTAATGCCATAGAGCAGCAGAGTAGTCCTATAGTAGATTATTGTCAAGCTTGGTTTAGTGATTTTCCAGCTCTAGCACATTATGTCACCAAACTGTGCTTGACTAGGGGACACCAGGAAAAGCAAAATCGTGTTAATTGGCATCACTCCAAAGAACCCTTTTTTTGCTGCTTTTATTTGTCAAATTGACCTCCTCTATATTTGGAAACTGAAGGCATTCACTTAATGTCCATGACTTTTATTTTGAAAATTCCACAGCTTTCCTGCAGTTTCATCTTTTTTCCATTGTATTTCATTACACCACCAAAAATCTAAATGTAAAATGGTAGCCGACCTCATTCCAATTAGTTCAGCTCAGTGAAATATCCCTGTGAATGTATATCAAATCTTCAGCATTTCTGACATATTTTATAAAATATCCCTTAGAATGTTCAGTGAACACTAATATACCCCAAAATGGAGGTGAAGTTGCTGTATTTATTTTCATTACTGACATATCTTTTGTATATACAGCTGGTCTGAACATATGTCAATATGAATATTGGTCATATTGACCAATAAGAAGAGTCTTGTGCTATATATTTGTCCTCTCAAATAAATTATTGCTAATAAAGTGTCTGTTTGAGTCAATACTGAATCAGTTTATGGGAGCAATGATTTGACTATTTCAAGGTCCATCACAAAATAGCTAATGTATCCTATGCCACAGTGTGCAGTTTACTAGCACAAGCACAGAAGCTGTTGTTTGCAGGTGAGAGTAGGTTGCTGTAGAGAGATAGAGGAAAATATGCTAAACATTTCAATTTACATTTTTCCAGGCCAAACCATATAAGCGATATCTTGCTGCATGAGTCATAACCTTCTTGTTCAGCCAATCAGTGAATGGTGGAAAGGGTTGGGTTTAACTCTTCATTTAGGGAATGAATGAAGGCATTTAGATTGTACATGAAATACTGAACAGCTGCAGACTGAGGTTTTAAATAGTGTAGCTGGGCCTGAGACGACTTTGCAAAGTTGCAGTTTCATTCCTCATCATTTCTGCAACGACCCTCATCCTGGCCTCGTCACAAGCCCGCAGATACACACATTCTGCTGCATTTATGCGATGGGGTTAAGTGTAGCTGACTCAGAACACAGTGTGCTTTTTTCTGTTTCCTTCCTGGGTAGCGGGGCTGAGCAGTTACACTAACATGAAAATTTGGCCTGTTATCCAAATTCCAGTCATTTCACAAAGTGTACTATTAGTTGCCTTCATTTCTTTGTGGCGTCCCATATAGTACTAATGTTCCCTTGTACAACTATGGGTTAAGGCCGTAGATTAAGGGGTAAAAGGTATTGCCCTACATATTATCCCCAGGTGGAATGCCAGGTGAAATCAGGTATTTGATGAATATGAAAGAAAAATCTATTATTGATAACCAGAGTTGTGTTATAATTTGAGTTAGCAGAGGACCATCTTATGTTAAACCATGGCGCAGCGGCAAGCCACTTTTAAGAGGTTTTTCTATTTCATCTTGATTATCTGTAGCTAATCTCTGTTGGTGGTTGTAGCAGAGATTATCTGCACAGCTAAGAAATAAACATCCGGCAAAGTATAGTCATGCAGAATTTCTGTTTGTCGTCTGCTTCTTTTAGACTGCCTGCCAGTCTACTTCTTTTCACACCTGCATTCCAGTGTGTGGGACTCAAGGTACCCCTCATCTTCCACTATTCAGTGAGAAGATCAGTGGAAAAACAGTCCACATACACTCACACACACCCCCACAGGAAGTGACCATTGGAGATCCTCAGCCTACTACGAGAGTCAATATTTATTTATAGCATGTTTTTTTATGTACTTTCACTTTTCAGTGTAGCATAGCAAGTAGTTTGTTATTGAGTCCAGGTTTGAAACATCAAAGAAGTTAACTACTTATGCAGCAAAACCACACCAAACAAACTAAAATCAACAATCTCACACCATCAACTGCAAATTTAAGATCACCATAACATGAAGAAATGACTTTTATTTGAAACAAAGTTTGCTAAGTATGGGGGCCATTCATCCTGGATTCCCTGGATTATCCAGGCCATTCATCCTGGATTCCCTGGATTATCCAGGCCATTCATCTTGGATTCCCTGGATTGTTAACCAATTTATTAACAGTTTAAGAAATTGTTTCTTTTGAGGGAAGGACCAGTTAATATTCATACAAATACACTTTTTAAATATATGTGCTGTGTCACAGTTAAAACATGCTAATCTTGAACGAATGGCATTTATGATATATAGATAAACCTGTGATGTGTATACATAAGCATGCAGCAGCTTCTCTGGCTGTTTTATGAGTTTCTCAAGTCTTGCCTCATGTGTGCATCCTGTGCACTCACACTTGCATTTAGAAGTCTCAGATTCTGCTGTTAGATGGCATGTTTTTCAGCAGCTTTATCTAATTGACTGAAGCAACTGATATAAGTTGACATCTATCTACCTTGGGCTAAGCAAAGCCACTCATACACTGATCCTGGAGGATAAGCAAGATGATAAATGAATAAATTATCAAGTGTCCAGGAAATATACAGGGATGAGGTGGCAACTGTAGTCTGGGAAATCACAATCATATAGATGAAAGTAATGTAATAATGTAATTATAACAATAGTATTGTTAGGGGACCACCCCTCTGCAGCCCACCCCAAAAAAATGTCATGGAAATAATGGTGCAGTGGCTGTGATGTAGTGATAAGATTCTAAGAAAAATACCAAAAGGCCAATCAAAAACTGCCACAATGAAATTAGCAGATCATGCTTTGTGCATGCTGCCACTTGCACAAATAGGCAATACAAAACGCTGAGTGACTGATAGGTCTACTGAGAGGGTTTCATGCACCAGTCAAACACTAAAATAAAAAAGTCTACGTGACCAAGGCTTAAGTAACATAGTATACATTGGCATAAAATATAGTTGCAAGAAAAAGCAAGTGAACGTAAGGAGTAACCTGGATTTCTGCATTTATTACTAGTAAAATGTGGTCTGATCGGTTGGTTAACAACTAACAAGCTAACAACTGCCTTGACCCTTACAAAACCTAAATCTTCTTCTTCAACCATTCTGTAATTTTGTAGATCTACTAGTGAGCTTCGGGTCATTGTCTTATTGTATCACCTAGCATCTCGCCTGCTTGATGACAAAGAGTTTTACATTTTCCTGTATGTATAGATACACCAATTAATTCATTGTTCCCTCAGTGATTGCAAGGTGTCCAGGCCCTGAGGCAGCAAAGCAGACCCAAACCATGATGCTCCCTCCACCATGCTTCACAGCAGTGGCTTCCTTTGTGGTGTCCTTACATGAACACTATTCTTGTTCAGAGTTTTTCTTACAGTGGGCTCATGATCGGAGGTTATAAAGTTTCCTGTAGGTCTTTCTCCGTTGACCTTCGTTTCTTTCTCACCTCTTTCTCACCTCTTTCTCACCTCTTTCTCACCGTTGTGCTCTTGACAGATCTTAATAGGGCATCCACTCCTAGAAGGAGCAGAAACTGTCATGAACTTTTTCCATTTTAAACAAGCCTGATTGATGTACATCCAGATTTTATCGATAAGTCACATAAACTTACAGAACAGAACTGCTGAAGTGTAAAATTATCTGTCCACACTCACAGCACTTCCTGTTAAGTTACAGCATCCCTCTGGAAGCAGCGTCAGCACAAGAACTATTAGACACTAGTATCAGGAGCCTAAAATCATTGTGCACAATGCTGAGTGTCGGCTGGAGCACTGGAAACATGGTGGCTGGGGCAATGATCACACTTCCTGCATCCTACTCAGCAGTTTGCTTTGTTTTTATCAATACTATGTTTAAGTGTCGGCATCTGCAACAATACTCAACCTAGTCAAATGATTTACATACTAAGAATTGTATCTGTCCTCATTTGCAGCACTTACTGTTAAGTTACAAAATCCCTCTGGAAATAATGTCAGCACAAGAACTATTAATCAGCAGTATCACAAGCCTGAAGTATCACTTCCCGCATCCTACTCCTCAGTTTACTTTGCTGTTATCAATACTATGAATTGTGCCAGGATGAGCACTGGGTTGAGTATGTGGACATAATTTGTATAATAAGAATTGATCTGATTAGTTCAGATTTCTGTTGATATAGGGACAACAGTTTGTGAAAGGTCTGTTGGTGACATTGGTGACATTGGTGACTAGTCAGCTCTGCAACACAATAACTGACAAGATCCTGAACTGACATCCATCTACCTTGGACTGAGCAAAGCCAATTATAAAAAATAAAAAGTCAAGTCACTGATCAAGTGTCCCGGAACTTTATAGGGCTGAGGTGGCAACCATACTTCAGTGGTGGAAAATCACATTTATACAGATAAAAGTAATGGAATTACGATAACAGTATTGCTAGGGGACCCCCCTCTTCAATTGAGTCTGGCTGTTTGCAGGCCACCCCGAAAAAAAATTCAACTGTCGTGGAAATAATGTCTCTTAAGTGGTCTGTCAGTGTCTTAAGTGGTGGTTGTGATGTAGCGATAAGATTCCAAAAAACATGTGGAGATAAAGCCAATCAAAAGCCGACTCAATGAAATTAGCAGAGCATGCTTTTCCACGCTTGCAGACCACTTGCAAAAACAGGCAACCGACTCTTTCATGTGAAAGTATGCAAAAGTACAGCGCTGAGTGACTGATAAATCGATTGAGACTTTTTGTGAAGAGTCAAACACTAAAATCAAATAATCCATGTGTCAAAACTTTAAATAGCATAATATACATTAGTAAAAAATAGAGTTGCAAGAAAAAGTTAAGTGAACCCTTTGGAATTACCTGCCAAAAAATAGCAAAATTGCTCCAACCTAAATCTGGCCTACATTGCCCATTTTCTCCTGGTTTTTTGGGATAGTTGGGCAAAATGCATGTTTTAAATATGTGGGCCATCTTAAGCTCACATGGAGATTGCCAATGGCAACAATGGGGCAGTGGTGTTATATCTTTGCCAATAATGGGGCAGCAGTACCATATCCTTGTCACAATTATAGATCAACACGATTTAACTAAACTAATAACATATGAACAGGTGTGTTGATGGACAAACAGATTGTGACGAGCACTGAGCTAAAATCAAGGCGATGTTAAACAGATTTGATTGATTTGTAGTCAGACATAGCAGCAACAAGAGCAAAGCGGACATAACCAAGGGGCAAGGACAGAGTCAAAATCAGGAAACAGGCAGGAGTCAAAACCAAGCAAACAATCAGATCGGGCACAGGTACCAAAGGGATAAACATGAAGAGTAAACCAGAGAATCAGAATGAAGTTAAAAACCAGGGTAGTAAACAAGATTAGTAACAGAGAGAAACGCTCGGTATGCACAAAGTGGCAATACTTCGCAATGAGTCAGTGTGAGAGAGGAGTATTTGTACAAACAGACTTGAAGAGAAACAGGTGTGTGTGATTAGTATTCCAGGAATGAGACAACAGTTATACTTTTCAAATCTTTGTTGAGCACATTGAGTAACTTGCACAGTGCAGGCTAGAAAAGATAAATAAACCTTCAAACTGAATAATCTGTAGGTCCCACTTTAGCAGCAATCAGCTCCACCAAATGCTTCCTTTAGCTGCAAAAAAGATTTGCACAATGTTGAGGAAATGCAAATGTGTGCCAATTCATCAGTATTTCTGGGATGCCTTACATGCACAGCCTTCTTCAGGCCATATTTAGGCAAGTCAATTTTATTTGTATAGCGCCTTTTACATTAGATGTTGGTCACATAGTAGCTTTACAGAGAATCCGGGTCCAAGCCCCCAGTGAGAAAGCTAAAGGCAATAGTGGCAGAGAAAAACTCCTTCAGAACGAGAGGAAGAAACCTCATGAGGAACCAAGACTCAAAGGGGGAACCCATCCTCCTCAGGTCAACACCATTGACCCTTCCAAAACACAAATCTTCTTTTTCAACCATTCTGTAGTTGACCTACTAGTGTGATTTGGGTCATTCTCTTATTGCATCATCTAGCGTCCCGTCAGCTTGAGGACAAGGGCTGCTGCCTTTACATTTTCCTGTAGTATGTATAGATACACCAATTAATTCACTGTTCCGTCAATGATTGCAAGGTGTCCAGGCCCTGAGGCAGCAAAGCAAATCCAAACCATGATGCTCCCTCCACCATGCTTCACAGCAGTGGCTTCCTTTGTGGTGTCCTTCCATGAACACTATTCTTGTTCAGAGTTTTTTCTTATAGTGGGCACATGATCAAAGGTTATACACTTTGTCTTCTGTATGTCTTTTACTGTTGACCTTCATTTCTTTCTCAACTCTGTTTCGTCGCTGTTGAGTGATCCTAAAAGGACATCCACTCCTAGAAGGAGCAGCAACAGTCCTGAACATTCTCCATTTGTAAACAAGCTAAGCATTGGCTGATGTTTACCCAGGTTTTTATCGATAAGTCAAATATGCATACAGAACGGAAGTGCTGAGTGCCACAGTGTAAAACCATCTGTCCTCATCTGCAGCACTTACTGTTATGTTACAAAATCCCTCTGGAAATAATGTCAGCACAAAAACTATTAATCAGCAGTATCACAAACCTGAAGTATCACTTCCCACATTCTACTCCTCAGTTTACTTTGCTGTTATCAATACTACAGATTGTGCCAGCATGAGCACTGGGTTGAGTATGTGGACATAATTTGTATAATAAGAATTGGTCTGATTAGTTCAGATTTCTGTTGATATAGGGACAACAGTTTGTGAAAGGTCTCTTGATGACATTGGTGACATTGGTGACTAGTCAGCTCTGCAACACAATAACTGACAAGATCCTAGATTCTGTAACTGACATTTATCTACCTCAGACTGAGCAAAGTCAATTATAAAAAATAAAAAGTCAAGTTGCTGAAGCGTCTAGGAATTGTATAGGGCTGAGGTGGCAACTGGTGGAAAAACAACTATACAGATGAAAGTAGTAGTTATGTAGTTATGACAACAGTATTGCTAGGGGAAAGTATGCAAAGTATAATGATGAGTGACTCGTAAATCTATTGAGATGTTCATGGATTTCTGCTTTGATTACTAGTAAAATGTGGTCTGATAATTATCTCACACATAATCACACATAAAGTCACAATAATAGACAAACACAATCGAACTAAATTAATAACACATAAACAGTTATACTTTTCTTACCTTTATTGATAACACTGAATTCCACAGTGTAGGCAAGAATAAGTGAACCCTTGAACTGAATAATCTGCAAGTCCCCTTTAGCACCAATCACCTTCACCATATGCTTCCAGTAACTGTATAACTTTGAGGAAGAATTTTGGACCTTTCCTTCCTGCAAATGTATTTCAGTTCATCAGTATTTCTGGGATGTCTAACATGCACAGGCCTCTTCAGTTTGTACCATAGCATCTTAGTAGGGTTAACATCAGGACTCTTAACTTGACCCTTCCAAAACACAAAACTTCTTCAACCATTCTGTAGTTGACCTACTAGTGTACTTTGGGTCGTTGTCTTATTGCAACACCTAGCGTCTCGCCAGCTTGAGGACAAGGACTTCTGCCCTTACATCTTTCTGTAAAATGTTTGTGAAACAGCTGTTTGTGAAAGGAACATTCTTGGTCACATATTTATACAATAGGCTTGTAACTGAACTGACATTTATATACCTTGGACTGAGCAAAGCCGCTCATGAAAAAAAATTAAGTCACTAATCAAGTGTCCAGGAATTGTATAGGGCTGAGGTGGCAACCGTACTTCAGTGGTGGAAAATCACAATCCAGATAAGAGTAATGGAATTACGACAATAGTATTGCTAGGGGGACCCCCACTCTTCTTCATTTCAGTCCGGCTGTTTGCAGCCCACCCAGAAAAAAAATTCAACTGTCATGGAACTAATGTCTCTTAAGTGGTCTGTCAATGTCCTAAGCGGTGGTTGTGATGCAGCGATAAGATCCTAAAAAAGATGTGTTCATAAAGCTAATCAAAACCTGACCCAATGAAATTAGCAGAGCATGCTTTTCCATGCTTGCAGACCACTCTTCATGTGAAAGCACGCAAAAGTACAACGCTGGGTGACTCATAAATCTATTGAGATTTTTGTGACCAGTCAAAAACTACAATCAAAAAATCTATGTGACAAAACTTCAAATAGCATAGCAAAAATTAGCAAAATACATTAGCAAAAATACAGTGGCAAGAAAAAGTAAGTGAACCCTTTGCAAAGTGTCTTTATTCACAAGTTGTATATTGATTCATATCAACAAGATCATCTGTTTTGATACACTATGTGCTCATCACATTCACAATTAAAGTCTCATAAGACTCATATGAGTAACGCAGGTATAGAGTATATAGGTATAAAGTCAAGAACTGCAGTGCATTACACTTAATTACAGGACAAAGCATTTACACTACTTTAATGCATTAGCTCAAATGATGGGAGTGATCTTAGTGCCAGCATACAATGGTATTCTACAGAATTGTGAGCTTCTAACTTGGTGGCAACAGTTTGGGGACCCTTTCCTGTTTCAGCATGTCAATGTCTCTGTGCACAAAACAAGGACCATAAAGACATGGTTTGCTAGTCCGGTTTACAAGAACTTGACTTGGATGCATTGTGCCCTGATGTCAACCAAATCCAATTATACTGTTGACTGCAAACCAGGTCTTATTGCCTAACATTAGTGTCCTGCCCTACTGATATTCTAGTGGCTGAAGGGAAGCAAATCTTTGTAGCAACATATAGTGGAAAGCCCTTGCAGAACAGTTCCTGTTTCTGCAGCTAAGGGGGAATAAGCTCTTTATTAATGCCTTTGGTCTGATGATTACCAAACACACATAGATGTGATGTTCAGATGTTCGCATACTTTGGGCAATGTAATGTATGTCTAAAAAGGCACAGTTATACTGCACAATGTTATGACTGTTATGATTGAAACTATAGACTATAGAAAAACTGTGGCTATATAGCCGATGCACTACATAGCTGAAGAAGGGCATCAGCTATATAGCTACAGTCACTTATACAGTCACATATAAGCCAAGATTACACTCATGATAAATGATGGGATTTAATTTTATTCAAACAATTTGTAAAAATGTGTCCAGTGGGTAGCTTGCTTGTTTCTGGAACATACGAAACTCTAACAGAAAGAAAGAAAGAAAGAAAAAAAGTGAACTACCTCCCCCATTATCTGGGTGTTTTTCACAAGTGAGGCCGTCGACCCAGTCAAAGCAGAAGAGAAGGCGTTCTCCATTTGATTGGACCCCTGGTATCAGGATGCAGCGGTTTGTCACCTAGTTGCAAAGGTGGGGAAAGTTACAGAGACCTGCATAAAACTATAGATTGCTGACTTGATTCGAAGGGTTCATCTTTGCACAAATGATTTTTAGTTATTATTTTATGATATTTTATTATTCATTTATTATTTTTATTATTTGAAAAGACATTTTATAACATGTCTATATATAGTATATAAATCATGCTTTAGTTCACCATACATGATGTTTTTAATGTATGCAGTTATGTAGTGCAAGGTATAGGAATGAGACCTATGATTTTAGCTCAATAAAAAAGCAAACACTCAAACTAGGGGAGTAGATGAAATGCTTTTTTTTTTGCACTCATACTGAGCATAGTGTTTCTTCTACCTAGAAATGAACGCTGGCTTGGGGTTGCTCGTATACTGTATTTACCTCTGTATTCTTCTTTCTAGATATTAGCACTGGCCCTTGTTTGGGCAGCGTCTGAGCTCAAGGTAAGTTTTAGACTCTAACCTTCCTGTACTAGCTAGGAAACATTCTCTGACGGAACACTAAGCACAGTTGTAAGTTGCTCTGGATGGGAGCAACTGCTAAAAACCATAAGTGTAAATTTAGATGAGATATACAAAGCACTTTACAATATACTAACATCCCCATAAACTTTAGTAAACATTCAGTTCTTCTGGGAATGCTGCCATAAATAAGAGTTCTTGGAGGAATGAATGAGCTAGAGTGTAGAATATGGGACATTATTATTCTGCAACATGAGAAAATCATGAAAAAAAACCCTGCACCATAGGGTGCACTTGATCCTACACAGATATTGCATCTGCAACAGCTTAACTCTTCTGAGAAGCCTTTCCACAAGGTTTAGGAATGTGTTTATGGGAATTTTTGACCATTCTTCCAGAAGCACACTTGTGAGGTCAAACACAGATGTTGGACAAGAAGGCCTGGCTTGCAGTCTCTGCTCTATTCATCCCAAAGGTGTTCTATCGGGTTGAGGTCAGGACTCTGTGCAGGCCAGTCAAGTTCTTCCACGCTAAACTCGCTCATCCTTGTCTTCATGGAACTTGCTTTGTGCACTGGTGCACAGTCATGTTGGAACAGGAAGGGGACATCCCCAAACTGTTCCCACAAAGTTGAGCATGAAATTGTCCAAAATCTCTTGGTCTGTCGAAGCATTAAGAGTTCCTTTTACTGGAACTAAGGGACCGAGCCCAACTCCTGAAAAACATCCTATCATGCTTCCACGAGTATATCCAGAGCAAAAAAATGTCTACTTGATTTTTGATTTATAAAATCATTTATCTGAAAGTAAGATATTTAACTCCAGTATATTACCCTACTTTACCAGGTACGCACTTCTCGTTTACTCCAGTAACAACCAGATTTTAGTCCTGCCATGTCAATACCAATGCATGTTATGATTATGTGATAAGGCCTAATTTTTACAATATCAAATCAGAGCTGTCTTCTACTGGATTTTACTTCTCACATAGCTGATGCCATATTAATTCCAGAGGTGAACAAAAGTCATTACGCAACATGTCATTATGGAAAAAATAAAAACAGCGGACAAATGAAAGAAAAAAAAAACTAAATACAGTCTTCTGTTTGATCTGTATTCATTTAAAAAGTACAAAAACACAATATTTTATGTTTAATCTTATGAACTTTGTTTTAGTACATTATTCCAAACATGATGCAACATATTTCAAAAAAGTCAGGACTGTTTACAGCTAGTTTACCACTGTGTCACATCACTGTTCCTTTTAACATTCCTTTTAATCGCTCAGTAATCATTTGGGGACCGAAGACTCCAACTGATGCAGTTTTGAAAACACTTTTTTTGTTATTTATCAGTGTTTAGCTTCCCAACCATACAAGGCATTTATTGTCATTTTTTCCACTCCATAGTGTACCACCAGTTTAACACCAAATGCAGGCCAGTTTAACACCAGAACTCTCTGATTTTGCAACCATACTGTTGTAATGCAAGCAGGCTGTGACTTGATGCTGTTATTCTTGATGTTGTAATTAAATAAGCATGGACATCTCTGAAAAAGACAGCACCTAAAAGGCAGCACTATGTGCTCAAAAAGTATATATTTCTTTCAGTATTATTGGTGCTTTCACAGATGTGCAAGTTATACACTAACATACCTCTGTACCATAACAGACGCTGGCTGTTTACCTTCATGTTGATAACAATTTAGATGATCTGGAAGGTGATGCTTTTCCCTTGTTCATTAACATTCTGTAAGGTTGACTCATCAGACCACATAACATGTTTCCTCTGAGCATCAGTCTATTTCGGGTGAGCTTGACTCCATAGACACTGCTACTGCCTCCATCGCAGCAACATGCCATTTTTAATGTAGTGGCGAGTGAAACTTTGAAGGTCATGGGAATTCAGTTGTGGTTTTTGGCCTTGCCGAGATTTTTCCTACATTCCCTGCATCTTTTAATAATACTGTGCACCGTAGATGGCAAAATACCTACAATTGTTGCAAAAGCTCAATGAAAAACAATGTTTCTAAACAGTTGGGCAATTTACCGATGCATTTTTTGGCAAAGTTGTTGAACCTTTACCCATCCTTGTTCATAAAAGTCTATTCTCAGTGAGTGCATTACCTCTTCTGAAGTATTTTCTGCACATTTAACAATGTTCGCAGTTTTACTATATATTAGGTTCATAAAGCTTTAGTTGAAATACAGGTCAAAGAGAAATTACAAATCGCTCCGTTCCATTTTAATTTCAACTGTACATCTTTTTTTTTTTTTGCATCTTAGTATGATGTTCTGTATTTATCTGATGTCCTATTCTTCCAAAAGATATTCCTTCAATTATTTTTTTGATGATGGTGGTAGAGAGCAGTCTAAAATCTTCCATAGGTGATTTGATGGACTGAGATCTTGTAATTGCAAAAGCCACAGCATATGACTTACTTGATTTTTATACTTATCAAACCATAGATTGCCCCTTGTTCCTTTTAGAGTGGGCATTGTCATCCCAGGAGAGACCACTCCCTCAAGGATAGAATTTAAAAGAGTAAAGGTGATCAGTTTGCAGTGATTCTGCCCTCTAAAGGGGACAAATCATTGGGCCAAACCATGACAGAAAAATGCCACCAGCAAAGTCACTGGCAGTGTTAATTTCATCAACAAACTTACTGATGCAAATACTTATTGACTAAAGTTTTTATTATTATGATATATGTAGCCAAACACAAACATACCTTGTTGACAAAACATCCTTCTCACTGCCATACTGTCCAACAGAGGAATGACGAGTTTAACCAAAAATTCTGCAGCCAAACAGCTGGCAGAAAAAAGTTTTTACCTGTGGAGGTACTTAAACTGTGGTTCCTAAAGGGTTATTTAGAACAACAATCCTATTGATAGGAGTATATGGTCCAATATAAAACCTTTTTGAACCTTTCAAACAGGTTCTCTATTGGACCATATACTCTGCATCGTCTATCAATCTGAAGAGCCATTTGACCATGTAAAGAACAACTAAGCATGGAGGTTGTTCTATACAGAACTCAAGGCATCTTTATTGATATGATTAGCTAATGATAGAGTTTTATTAATTAGATTCACCTTAGATGTAGTTTCCACCCCACTGTAGACTATTGCCTCTAATTTTGCATCTCTGAACCTAACTTTAAATGTGTCACCTAGATCTTGACCCGAAATCAAAGCCAGTTAGGCCTGCTCAGCATATTTATGCATTCCACAAATTAGGGCAGGATGTTAATTGCTTGATTGTATTACATACTGAAAGCATCTGCACTTCTTATATTTCTCCACTCATTTATTCAGTTTATTCAGTCAAAAAAAATCTTTAATGTGTCTGCAGGAATTTCCAAAATTATCAAATCTGTCCTTCAAAATAGGAGTAGAGGTCAGATGAAAACTACTTAATATCCACAACCAACAACTGCCTGTGTAGCTCTTAGCATTGTTTCTACTTTGAGACTGTTGAATGAGGTTTAGGCTAAATCTAGGCCAAACAGGCCAAAGTGGTTTACAGAAGCCAAAGACACCTCACAAAAAGGAAGCACAAGACCTTTCACGAAGTCACTTGATCTTTGACAACCCGCTGTATATACTGTGGCTTTGGTTCACAGAAGCCAGAGCTTCTGTAGAGACCACTGCTGACTTTTTCCATGTCAGCCCCAAAGCGAAAGAGTCATCACTGCTAAGCGGTAAATGACTTGTTCACATCCAGACCAGGGCCCCATTTATAAATGGCACGTAGGTGCAAAAAAGTGTATATGGCACTTTTCACACAAATGGTTGACTTTATGTATCTCTATGGAAACTTTGACCCCTGCCTAGGCATGTAATGGAGGTGAAGGCAAAAACAGCAAACCCTTTGGAAAGAGACAAAATCACGATGTATTCCATGTTCACAATGTTGGGGAAGTCATCTGCTATTTTAATGGGTTTTTCATGATTAAAAAAAGAAAAACAATCCCACCCCTAACACCTCTCTCAGACACACGAAAACAAATTAAAGACAGTTATATGACTGTCAGAAATCAATATAAAAGTGCAATTACAACTGATTATGACAGCAGGCTGTTCATTTGAGTAAAACAGTGTAAAATTTTATTGAGTAAAATGTAGTGAAAATTAGTCATTGTTTGCTCTGTTCTGTCTCTCAAATAACTAGTCTGTCTCTGTTCTGTTGGTATACTCAAATAACTAGAAAGACACCGCTGGTCTACCACAGGGTGGCGCTGTAGTAAATCGGCTGACTCAGGTGGTCCTTCATGGCCAAGCAACCGTAACTATACCGTAACAAGATACTGCTGAAAAACATTACAGGATGCTGCAGTATTTGTAAATCTGAAAATCTGAGATTGGTGGAAGATGTCAATTGTTACTCATGTCTTAAGGCAAAGACAAAAGAGGAGATGTACACAGTCGAGCCACATTTTTATGGCCACTTCCTACTTTCAATAGCAGCAGCGCGTAGTTCATGAAGGAAGTGATGTTTTTGTGGCATTCTCTGAGCCTACTCATCCATGTGGAAGGCACTCTCAACCGATTTTGGTGAATCTATCATTGTAGATCACGTACACCCATACATGCTGATTGTCTTCCTTGGGGTGGATTCAATCTTCCGGCAAGATAATGCAACATGCCACACGGCTAGAAATGCCCGACATTGGTTGGAAGAGCATGACCAAGACCTCCTGGTACTAGTCTGGGCCCCTAATTCCCCAGATTTCAACCCAACCTCAATTGTCGCATTTGCTCCTCCATGCACCCTCCAGCACCTGTGGAATGCACTGCAGTCAGCATGGCTCCAGATACCTGTGACAACCTACCAGGATCTTATTGAGTCACTCTCAACTTGTCTGGCTGCTGTTCATGCGACAAATGGTGGTTACTCTGTGTGGAAGAGCATAACAAAACTAGAAAAGAAAGAAACATTATTATAATAAGGTGCTATTATTGAAGCGAACATCACCCTGCTGTGCCCTGCTATAATAAACTGCATTGACCAGCATAGGGTTGTTAGATATAGAATAAATTAGTAAACAAAGGGCTTCAAACATAACAGATAAAACATTGCCAATAACAGTAAAACTTAGCTGTGTTTGAGAATGTAATACGAAATATACCAGAATATGTAATGGATTTACCTATTCCCAGTTTCCAGCTTTCCAAAGCAGGTTGAGCTGCCTTGAAATCCTCTGTGTTTACTAACATCAGCAGCTGAAGTTATCTACAATTTAGCAAAACAGCTACTCTTCCTGATGAAGATAAAGTTGAAAGACCAATAAGAGCTCCAGAGTGTAAACTAGAACGGTACGATGATGTGCTATTTTTAGAATTATTACGTTGTAGAAAACATTACTACATAAAATGGCAAGCTATGAGAAGCTAATGCTATTAGCATCCATGCTAGCAGCCACAGAATGAGAGTTTTTGCTCATATTAACACTCCAGAGGCAAGAATAAAAGCTTTTGTTGGTTCTTCACATGATTTTCTGTAAATGTAGATGTTTGTGTAAGTGTGTAATGCAAAGTAAAGCAATGTTATCTAGCTTGGTAGTATGCTGTATCTCGCACCTTACACATTAGAACCATAAATGCAGATTGGTTCATGTTGGGTTCTTGTCTTGTAGTATGCAGTGGGAAAACATTTTTTCTTCATTAAACCCTGGAATTATAGGTGTGGCTGGCAAAGAAAATAGAGTATGATAAACTCGAAGTTAGGATTACTATCAGAACACCCTGTGATGTTTATCTGTGTCATCGTTTGGTTTCAGTTTGTTTTCCCCACATGCTTTAGCCGGGTTCTTCTTTCTGTATCACTGCTGTCTAAGCTGCAGTTAAAGGTTAAGATTATGAACTTAATAAGAACCTGATCTGTAATAGCTTCGGTCCTAAATTCAGCAACTGAAGTGGACATGGAGCTGAGCCTCTTATTTTAAGGAAAGCAACATGAATTATAATATCAGTACATGTTAGATCTTTGACTTTACCCAGAATTGATAGAATTATATTAATACAATGGTGTGATGGTGAGTCAACCAGTGTATTAAACTCCCTAATTTTACTACAAAATTACTTACTCAGAAAGTAATTACAGCACACAACTGTTTCTGTGTTTGGTGCATCTAAATCAGCTGTATAGCATAATAGTCAAGAAAGGATGGTTTGTATAGTCAAGAAAGGATGCTCTGCACTTTAAAAATCATTGTCAGAGAAAAAGTAAAAAGTCTTTTTATTTTCTATGCAGATTAACTCCCCTACAAATCACTAAAGATTCTGTAAAGATTAATTCTGTCCAAATATAGCTGTTCAAGTTGTCTGGTGAAAATTCCAAATTTTCATATAGCAATAAATATTGCAGGAAAAAAAGATTTTCCAATATCATGCTGGTCTAAGTTGGTTTACACTTGTTTATTGTTTACTGGTTTAATGCTGGTCTGGTGACTATGGTAAATAACCACTCACTTAAACAATCAGGAGCAAACCAAACTAAATATCTGATGTTTAAAAAAGACCAGCTCCTCCAGAATCCTCACAAACATGTTCTAATTATTAATAGCTGATGGTGGAGCACCTGATTTTAATTTCAGGCATTTTAGGTAGTAATAAATCTGGGCATGTCCTAACTTTTTCCTCACAAAAAAACTGTTCATTATCGTTTACAAATGATTTTTAAAGACAGTTTCATGTGTTTAGTTATATTGCCTCAGTCTCTCGGTATTGTTCATATGAAGATCAGATGTTTAGATATGTTAAAAAAACAAAGGTGTTCATTTAATATATAGTAATTTTTTTCACATGAATATTTGGCTCTGGCTTTTGTGCACTATAACAGGAATACAATGATGCAGTGTCACATGAAAGCACCTTCAACAGATGAGTTAAAAGGTCAAGAAGACATGAAACAGTATTTGTTAATATTGAAAATATAATTCAGCTCTTTATGGCTGCTGTATTTAATTGGTTTAAAAGTGGAAACTGGAGTTAGAGCATTATAAATCCATATGACTTGACTTGAGACTTGCTTGACATATAGAAAGACTTGACTTGGCTTGCTTGAATCTTCCTGCATTAACTTGGGACTTGCTTGAGACTTTAAGGTTAAGACTTGAGACTTGCCTGTGATTTACACGTGTGACTTACTCCCACCTCTGCTTTCTGTGTTAGTTCTCTGAACATTTCACCAATGCAATCTTAAAACTAGTTAGCAGTGGCTGTCTGCTATGCTGCCTGACCAGTAGTACTATCATGTCTGCACTTTAAAAAGTTTTTTTTAAGTTCTTTAAAATAGAGAATGCCATATGTTACTTCCTCTGCCACTTGTGAATGAAGAACTTAAGATATAGCAAAACATTGGTTCAAATCAGTTGGTTAAAACATTTATTAAAATGCCTGGGTGTCTACTGAAGTCTCAGTTGACTTTGTTTTAGTTAAAGCTGCCATTAGATGCTTTAATGTACTACTGTTAGCTCTCTATTAATAAGTTCAGTAATAGCAGCACAAGCAGAAATTAGCCTATTGCTAGTAAAGTTAATTGGATAAATAAGGACTAGTTAATAAGTGATATAACTGTATAAAACATTGCATGTGGTTGTATTTGTTTCTCAGTTTGAACAAAATGGGGGGAAAAAAACTGATCTTGATCTCTGATTAGAAAATCCTAGCAATAATAATAATACTGATTTCCCAAAATTGGTGTGACACACTGCCCCCAAGCTGTGGTAGAGGGGCAAAGTGAGAACAACTTTGCCCTTACTGATCCAAAGCATCTTTAGTGTCCAAATCATATGTGACACAAAAATTATGTTGACAAATACAATAACTAGCCAGGCTGTGTCATAGAGGATGCAAAAAAGCTCATTATTTATCACAGATGCAGTGCCTGACATAACCATTATCAAAACAATAGCTGCACCCATACGGAAGTGTCGGTTTGCAATGCTATTTAGAAGGCAGACGAGCGTTGTCCTGTTGGAATAGCACACTGGAGTGTGCGTTCAGGTTCCACATAACATTGGGCTGTCAAAGTGCTTTCTGGACATGTCACTTGTGACAACAAACCGCTGACCACGGTGCCTCAACCGTCGTCTCCTCCAAGACAAAAGCAGGACTCATCACTGAAGATTGCCCACTGCCATTCTGAGTCACCCCATGACAGTCTGTGACGACACCATTGCAATCTTTGGCGACACTGGCGTGATGATAAGGGCAGTCATCGTAATGGTCTGCGTGCATGTAGCTCTGTGCTGTTGGCACTAACAGGATGACTCATGGAGGGCATCACTGCTCTCCAACTCTTCCAACTTCTCAAATTACTTTCAAACTCTTCTCCAACACAACAGAGTCAGAAAGGAAAGCATGTGCAACAGGATGACCTTATATAATCAGTCAGGTACAGTGATGAGGCCCTTCCTTGCTTATATCACATGCAAGGCTGAGCATGAAACTTGAATCATTCACACATCTCCTCGTGTCAAACCTACCCAAAGAGTTTCATTGCTGTCAGTGGATTCCTTTTGGGTGCAACTATTATTTTTTGATGAGTGTACTTTCTATTTCTTTCTAATAAAGTACTGACTTCTTAACTCAGTAAAAAGTAGCACTCTCCAGGCAGAGACCACCAAACACTAAATTAAACTCTTTCCATCACCTCAGCCTCACATTTTAATAACAGAGAAATTGGTAAAAAAAAAAACTGATGGATCAAAAGGTAACTATGAAAAATAAATTGTTCCAAACCACCACCGCCCATGTGGGCCATCAATGACACACTGGAAGACACAGCTACTTAACAGAGAATATTCAACAGAAGTCATTCTGACTAATACTTTCCAAGCTTTGAAGGAATGAGAAGATGAGGATTTTAGATAGTGTGTCCTACATAGGAATGCAGATCCTGTTAGTAGCAGTAACTGATGTATATGATGTAGCTGCAAATTTCAGTAACACTTTATTTTGATGATGCTATATAGACGCTCAGTCTGTCTTTAAGTAGCATCAGTAATAAATTTCTGTTACGTGCAACTGAACTTAAGCCTAACCCTAAACTTATCTACAATACAGAACCTATACCTATTCCTAAACCTAACCTACATCTATTCCTAAACCTAACCCTACCCTTATCCATAATACAGAACCTACACCTATTCCTAAACCTAACCCTATCCTTATCCACGATACACAACCTACACCTATTCCTAAACTTAACCCTAACCTTATCTACAATACACAACCTACATTTATTCCTTAACATAACCCTACCCTTATCCATAATACAGAACCTACACCTATTCCTAAACTTAACCCTAACCTTATCTACATTACGCAGCCTGCACTTATTCCTAAACCTAACCCTAACACAACCTACACCTATTCCTAAACCCAACCCTAACCTTATCCGCAGTACACAACCTACACCTATTCCTAAACCCAACCCTAACCTTATCCGCAATACACAACCTACACCTATTCCTAAACCCAACCCTAACCTTATCCGCAATACACAACCTACACCTATTCCTAAACCTAACCTTAACCTTATCTACAATACACAACCTACACCTATTCCTAAACCTAACTTTAACCTTATCTACAATACACAACCTACACCTATTCCTAAACCTAACCTTAACCTTATCCATGATACACAACCTATACTTATTCCTAAACTTAACCCTAACCTTATCTACAATACACATCTTACACCTATTCCTAAACTTATCCCTTACCTTTTCCACAATACACAACCTACACCTATTCCTAAACCTAACCTTAACCTTATCCACAATACACAATTTACACCTATTCCTAAACCTAACCCTAACCTTATCCACAATACACAATTTACACCTATTCCTAAACCTAACCCTAACTTTATTTACAATACACAACATACACCTATTCCTAAACCTAACCCTAACTTTATTTACACTACACAACATACACCTATTCCTAAGCTTAACCCTGATCTTAATGTGGAGTGTCACCAGAAAGTTTACCATCCAAATGAAGTGAAACACATCCACCTTTTTGACTTAAAGTTCATTTACAGCAGTAAAATATGTGTTCTATCACACCACAGAAAAATATGTTATTTACCACCCAGACTGATTTGAATGATTTAAAAATTCAGCAAGTATGTAAAATTAGGTTTCAAAGTCATGAAAACAGCAGAATTCTCTGCTTTTGCAGTATTCTCTGCTGGTATTGTTTTTCTGAAGGCGCTAAAACCACAGCCAATCATGGGAAACATGCAGCCTCTCAAGTGTCAAACACCACTATGGTGTGAAAAATGGATGCTCCGTCTAACAGCTTTATGGGCTTGTACACCCATACATGTTTAAGCAACCAGAGACGAATCTAATTTAGAATTTTGGCCTACAAAGATAAAAGATACAATTGTCTGCAGAAGTTTTACTTTTGAACTTTTGGCCACATCATAGTTGTTTTCCCCTCCAGTACGTTAAATTCAGCCATTAAACCTGTGCATTAATATGTGCAGAAGGTTGTTCTCTGTAGGCCTTGAAACTGCAGCTTATGTGGGTAACCAAGCTGGCTCATAAAAACATCAGACTCACTGTGCAAAACACACTGTGACATATGTTCACACAGTGTGGCATCATATATTTCTATTCTAGTAGGTTATTATGTGCAGTATCACTGATGCCCAGGTACCTGTACATTAATGTTATAGGAGCATTCCAGCCTAAAGCCATGGTTTAATATATCATGTTATGCAGTACTGCATTGTGTCAGCCTTACCGGTGCCTCCACAGATGATTCGTGTTTTTATTGATGTTCTCTCTCTACAATACCACAAACATGCATTACACAAATACATAATACAAATTTTGGGAATACCCTCGTGGCAGTTCTGACTGCTAGAATAGACACTGATATCAGTTTGTAACTACAGATGTTGTATTTAGATTTGGCCACCTAACAGTAACATTAGTAATGTCAGTAATGTTAGTAATGTTAGTAGTAGTACTTTTTCTGCATTAGGAAGCAAATGGGAAAAAAACAGAAACATTTAAATCAACCCGCCCCCAAGTATCTGCCTCAAACCTACTCCCACCTTCAAAATACATCATCAGAAGGGGGTTTTCCTATTCCTTTAAGAGGTTTTCGCTTTAGAGACTCTTATGGCACCTCTGTAGGTGGTGAGTAGGCATGTTTACAGCACTTTAATGAAGTAATGGTTAAATATGTAAAAATACAGAGCTGGTAACATTTTTAAAGTTGTCATTTGTACAGTATGAATCACTTTTGAAAGCAATGTTTTGAAAGCATGTTCATCGTGAACAACTGTCTTATTTAATAATAATTGTGTCACTCTTAAAAATACTGGTCCCTAAATGTATTCTGCTTGGATGTATGCCCTCTAGTAAAAACCTTTTATTGGTAAAGAATGTTTACACTGTATAGACCAGATCTCGATGTTGATGAACATAAGGGCCAACTATGCCTCAGAGTGGATAACCTGGGTACAGTCAGCATGGAAACATCTTAACTCACTCAGATTTTCAAACTTGGCAGAGAAAACTGAAGTTTTGTTTGATTTTACACCTGAATTTGAGCACATCTTGGCCCTTGTGTAAGCAGTGTAGTATAGCATTTTACATCAGCCAATAAGACAAGTTAGCAAGCAAGGCAGCTAATTAACCAAGTGATCAAAAGACCAAAAAGACAGACATACACACACACGTTTGTATTGCTATACTTGTGAGGTCATCCTCAGAGTTCTATTTGATTTTTTTAACCTTAACCTCAGTATTCAAAAGATTATTTTATGCATTATCAGATGTTTGCAAAAAATGTGATTTATGTTGAGAACAACACACTGTGCAGTGGTGAAAACACCTTTACAGAGTAAATTCTTCCTTACTGATTCCTGCAATGAAATGTGTGACTGGCTCATGATGATTATATGACAGAAATTAACAACACACATATGTAAGGCTATAGATGTGACCTTTCTGTTTTTTTCAGGAATCTGCATTTCCATCACTAAAGCTACACTCGAGATACACAACTCGATGCACTGGCAACAATTGAATCCATTAATCCAATACGATATGATTTCCCCCTATTGCGATGCAGTGCGATTCGACATGAAGCATAGTGCCATGGGCCATAATTATTGCCTGCAGATGAATAGGCTTTACACCATCATCAGGTAGGCTTAAGCAGTGAGCAGAAAGCAGTGGTACTGTTTCTATGTGATCTATATAAGGTATATAAGGTGCACCTATGGGGTAAGTGGAGCTGATAAAATGGAGATACATTGTGTAGATAAGAGTGTAGATACATTGAGGTGGTCATAATGTTATGCCTGATCGGTGTATATTTACTGTGTTGTTATTATGGCACACTAAGGACAATTGTTATTGTCAATTCACTGTTAAAATTAAAATGATTTTAGCTGTGTTGTTCTCTCTTTAAATTGGCCCATTTTAACTGAACAGCTGGCCCATCTTGCCTGAACATTGTGTTGTTGTGCTCAAGAGGGAGTTTACCGATACTCTCTCATAATTCCAAAACATTTATACGTTTTCACATTTTCTAAAAAAATAATTGTTTAAGAGACCCATGTCAAGTCATAAAGATATAATTAGATCTGATAGTTAGCTTATTTAATGGCCTTATAAGTCATTTACCAAAAAGTGGCCCATTTTAGCTGACTAAACACCCTAGGATTTTGCCCTCTGTAATGTTGCCATTTTGGAGATACTTGTTTTTCTCCAAAAACAGTGAAGATATCTAAATAAATTAGATTTTATTGATGCAAATGTGCACCCCAGTTGATCCCTAATTGTGCACACTTTTTAAACGGGTTGCATTGTGAACGTTTATGCCAGAGCACTGATGCATATCAAAGTATCTTACCATGCTAGAGCGTATGAGACCTGAAAACTCGGCCTTGGCCTTCACTATACTGCCCCCTGGTGTTAGAAGAAGGGCAATTGCAGTGCACATTATAAAGGACGTTAAAAGGACGTTTAACTGCCTCTACAGTACACAACCATTTTTATGCATTTCATTTCATCAGAAAAGTTTAAAAAGTTTAAAATAAAAATGATTTAAAAAACAGGTAGTTTTGATCCTACAGTCTTATTGTCCCAGCCATGTTTGAAGCTGTTATAAAATATGATATGCACACCTATGACCGCTTTACAGTAATTGAATTCTGTTGTCTCGAAATAGGAACTTGGATAGGAACTTAAATAGGAACTCATCTGATCAGTTATCTAACAAACTAAAAAGGCTAACAGGATAAATAACTTGTCCAGGAATGCAACATGCTGTGATGTAATGTTACTAGCTATAAGATTCACTGTAAAATTGCAATAAAAAAGACTAACAAACATGTCCCTTAAATGTCTTACACACTTGTTGTCCATGTTTCTGGATTCTACACACATATAAGGCACTGTTTGTCCGGTATGGAACTTTACACATGTGGCTGAATCCCAAACAGACAACAGAGAGTACAAAGTAGGGAGATGCAGCCCCAGTGTGAGGAAAAGACTTAAAATCATATAGAGACTCTAATGGAAAATAGCAATGCAATCATGGTGAACTGAAACTGGACAGTTACAGAGTGGAAAAATGCAGCCTGGGCTGATGAATCTCAGTTTCTGCTGAGACACACATATGGCAGGGTCAGAATTTGGCACCATGAGCCTGAATCCATGGACCCAACCTTCCTTGAGTCAACAGTCCAGGCAGGTGAAGGTGGTGTAACAATGTGGGTAATGTTTTCTTGGCACACTTTAATACTGATCAGTCATCGCTTAATGTCACAGCCTGTTTGAGTATTGCTGCTGACCATCCCTCCATGGCCACAGTTTACCATCTTCTAATGGCTGCTTCCAGCCTAGTAATGTCACAAAGCAAAAGTCGTCTCAAACTGGTGTCATAAACATGACAATGAGTTCACTGTTCTTTAGTGGTCTTCCTAGTCACTGTATATGAACCCAATAGAGCACCTTTGGGATGCGGTAGAACGGGCAATTCGCAGCATGAAAGCAGACCTGAAAATTCTCCTGAAACTAATGATGCAATCATGTCAACATGGATCACAATCTTAAAGGAATGTTTCCAACATTTTGTGGAATCCATGTCATGGGGTTGTTTTCAGCGCAAAGGGAGGTCCTACACAGTATTAGTATAATGTTTGTAATGTTGTCCGTGTAATTGAGTGTATTTTCCTGTGCTCAGCCGTATGTTGAACTGACTGTGAAGGGGAGGGCTTGTTGTCATTAACATACACGTGCTGTACACCAGCTAGTAGGATGAAAGATTTATTTTATTTATTTAATTTTTTTTTATTCATATCTAAAGCTGTCCCAAATAGAACACACTATATAAAATCCTCTCCTTTTCATTCTTTCTAAGTTTGCAGGGTGACTTTGTTAAATATGCTCTGATCACTGGATATTGCTGGTCTATATCAGTTCTCCAGTGTATCGGTGATTGCCCATGTGTGTACCGTGGTTTGGAACTATTTGTTATGTTTCAGTTAAGTTCTGACCTATCCGTGAGTTTTTGAAAGCCAAGTTCTCTGTAAATAAAACAGGAAACAGAGGTGAAGAAAATCGACCAGCACCCAATACCAATACCATAACCGTTTCTGTGATGATACTAGCAATGGGGACACTGTTACCTTTAACTTTTCATTAAGCTGAATATTTGAAAAAGCAAAAATATTTTAAAAGATCAATTACAAAATTATCCAAAATTAGTATTATTATTATTATTATTGTTATTATTATTATTATAAAAACTATGATACAATAATCATAATCTTAATGTAGTAATATTTGTATAACAATCATTATGATGTTTAAAGATCTCAGGTAGCCCCCTTGTGGACATTCTGTACAGTACAGTACCCATGCACATCTGGTCCCTTAGGGGCTTCAACTACTAGACTTGATCCTAAACATATGCTCCCGAAAGTTTGTTACTGTTCATGTGAACAATTCATAAAATGTCTGTTTGATTAATAAGTAATGTTCCTATAGAATATCGACAGGCAGGGCCGATTAACACCAGGTTGAAGTCATCTTTTTACAATATAATAGTTTAAATTGACTTAAATAAAGCGTTCAGCGTCACTCATGACGCGTCGTGTGCAGTGGCCTTTATAAATCTTCCTAACATTAAATACAAGATTATCATCAGCACGATGCAGAACGCCAATCCGGACTGTGTTTACATCATAGCAGGAGACTTTAACCAGACCAACCTGAGGACTTACCACCAACATGTGAACTTTGCGACCAGAGGAGAAAACACACTAGACCGGGTGTAAACAAACATCAAGAAGGCATTCAAAGCAGTCCCTCACCCCCACCTTGGAAACTCAGACCATCTCTCTGTTATGCTCATTCCAGCATACAGGCCACTGCTGACCAGAAGCAAGCCAGCTGTGAAGCAGACAAGGACCTGGCCAGAGGGAGCAGTTTCAGCACTTCAGGACTGTTTTGAATGCACAGACTGGAATATGTTCAGAGAGGCTGCCACTGTCAATCATCACATCAGTTTGGAGGAGTATGCTGAGTCTGTGACAGGATATATGTCCAAGTGTGTGGAAGATGTGACTGTTACCAGAAACATCACCACACGTGCCAATCAGAAACCCTGGCTCACTAGAGAGTACCAATGCCAAAGAAGTCATCAGCATCATCACCCAGTGACTTCCGTCCCATAGCACTCACTCCCATCATGATGAAGCGCTTTGAGAGACTGGTGAAAGATCACATCACATCCAGACTCCCTGCAACGTTCGACCCACTCCAGTTTGCATACCGCCCCAACCTCCAAAACCACCATCATGAACGCTGGAGTTCCCCAGGGATGTGTGTTGAGCCCTCTGTTGTTCACGCTGTTGCCCCACGACTGCTGTGCCAAGTACAACTCAAACCACATTATTAGGTTTGCAGACGACACCACAGTGGTGGGCCTCATCAGCAACGATGACGACTCAGCCTACAGAGAGGAGGTGAACCAACTCGTTGCCTGGCGCGACAGTAACAATCTGTCACTGAACGTCGACAAGACAAAAGAAATGACTGTTGACTTCAGGAGGAAGCACACAGTGCATACTCCATTCACAATTCACGGCAACACGGTGGAGTCTGTGAAAAGCAACAAGTTTCTGGGGGTTCACATTGCAGACGACCTGACGTGGACCACATACACCACCTCCCTTGTCAAGAGGGCACAGCAGCGCCTTCACTTCCTACGAAGGATGAGAAGAGCAAACCTTCCCCCTCACATACGAAGGATGAGAAGAGCAAACCTTCCCCCTCACATCCTCACAACATTCTACAGAGGAACAATAGAGAGCATCCTGACCAGCAGCCTCACAGTCTGGTATGGCAGCTGCACCGCCTCAGACCAGAAATCACTCCAGAGAGTGGTGAGGACAGCAGAGAGAATCATCAGGACCTCACTTCCACCTGTACAAGATCTGTACCCGTCACGGTGCCGCAGCAGAGCCACCAAGATTGTCAGAGATCCCACCCATCCAGCTCATGGACTGTTCGGACTGCTGCCCTCTGGCAAACGCTACCACAGCATGAGGTGCAGGACTGCCAGACTCAGCAAAAGCTTCTTTCCACAAGCCATTAGACTGACATGCAGACCTATCAGGACTGTTGAACTCTTGAATGCACACACATAATGAACACACACAATGTCAATACTCAGTACTCATGTGATCCCCCATAGGCCCACAAACTACTCAACCCTTGCATATCAGAGCCGTACTCAGTATATTAATATATATTATTTATTGCAACTCACATCTCAATTTTTTTAATGCTGCTAATTTATGTGCAATAATCTCACTGTTTATTATAATCACGCACTTTACAACTTTCCAGTGTTCAGTTTACAGCTACTGTGTTATGTTTACATTAATATTATCACTTGGAAACATAGCAATATTTTTCTTCACAAAAGTGCAAAGTATAATTTTGTATTTGTTACTTCCCCCCTTCTATATTTATACTTATGTCTTGTCTGCACTATGTTACTAGTATGTCTCGTATGTTTGCACTATGTTTACATTTGCACATCGGAGTTTGGAGAATCGCAATCTCGTTCAGCTATGCACTCCTGCTGTAAAGTCTGAATGACAATAAAGTTCACTTTGACTTTGACTTTTGACTTTGATCAACTGCACACCTCAACTGTGTGAACACACAGTGGACACTAAAATACTGGCCTTGATTATCTCCCTCCTGACAGGATGCAGTATTAAAGTCACAGTTAATAAGCAAAATTTGAATGAAAAATGTGTATATAGTAAGATAAAACTGATCAGACCTATCTGAGAACTGTGTGGGCGTGGCTAATGAGCAGCTTGATTCACAGCTCTCTGTCCAACAGTCCTAGCCTGCTCCGCCCTCATACAGAACTGAAATCATTATACAGATTTTAGGTGATGCTAATGGGACGAAAACAAAACACATGAACAAGTGCAGATGGACAGACGGATGGACAAACAAAAGGACAGACAGACTAAGCAGTGCATGTAAAAACAGATAAACAGACATGCAAATGGATGAAGCAACATGTGAATGAAGGAATCAGACAAATGAATATTGTTGGTGTTTGGATAAAGGAATGAACAGGTGACAGATAGGTACAGACAGGTGCTCTAGCTTGTTAGCTTTTAGTTATGCTTGTTCTGACTATGGAATTGTTTTGTGAGGGCGGGGCAAAATATGTCAGCCTTGTGATGGGTTAGAAACTGCTTACAGAAACGGAACCCAAAATTAGGACTACCCAGTTTACATGACGAGGAGAGAAATGTGGTGAAATAAAGCAGACATTTATTACATTTTGGGAAGGTATTCATAAGACACACTTAGTGCATATGTACTGTGGACAGAGGAACAAGAAAACTCAGAGTTAGGTTTCCTGGGGCATGAGAAAAGATAGAAAGGAGAAGAAATGGGAAGGACATACATTCCTTTAAGGACTTAAGGGCTTGTGCTGCTGGGGTCAGTTTTTGGAAACCCAAGAGGAGTATGCATGCCAGTGAGCTTATTTGCTAGTTTTTCTGAACTGAAGTGCTGTTCCTGTTCGAGGCCGATGCCAGTGGTTTTAGACCCCATGAAAAGATATCACCACTCCTACCACACCACCCCTATAACAGTGTGTATAACAGTGTGCAGACATGCACGCAACATTCTGCATACAGCGGAAATTAATTAATGATGTTTCTTCCACCAGGTCAGAGCAGCATACGCGATATAGGCCATCCATAGGCGCACCCGGGCGCGCCAAATAAGGGGTGGGGGCGGGGTGGAATAATTGTTACTTTTACTATTTTACTACTGTTTATACTATTATTAATTAATAGTACAACAGCTTGCAACGTCATAAATTCAGTCTAATAATTAACCCTAATATCGCCTGTCAGACCCTAAACCTCATTAATGGTAAACGTTTACAACATAACAGCTGCCAGCTGATATATGGAAAAGGCTGAAGCCCTCAGGTATCCGGAGTAGAAAACAAAGAAAAGAAGAACGAAAGACAGCAAAAAGACAGAGGCAGTGTAATGTGATGAATGAATACTTTAACTGTTCATAGTAATCGCTACCGTCAGATGCTCGAAGCAAAGTTAGGTAGCTCCATAATGTTTGCTAACTTACTAAACAGCTAGCTAGCTAGCTAGCAGGAGTCAGTTACTCCCCCCCGAAATCTGTTAGGAACAGTTGGAAAGACTATGAAGGTGTTGTCAAGACAGATCCCCAAACTCTAATCCACAACCATAATATTAATAATAATAATAATAATAATAATAATAATAATAATAATAATAATAATACAAAATCTAATCATAATAACCATAATATAGTAATATTTGCATAACAGTCATTATGATGTTTAAAGACCTAAGGTAGCATTCTGTACATTCAGTACCCATGCACATCTGGTCCCTCAGGGGCTTCAGCTCATAGACTTCAACCTTAAACATTTGCTCCCGAAAGTTTGTTATTGTCCAAGTGAACAATTCATAAAATGTCTGTTTGATTCATAAGTAATGTTCCTATACAATATCGACAGGCCCAGCCGATAAACACCAGGTCCTTTTTACAATATAGTCGAATAAGTACTTAAATAAAGTTTAACACATCCAGATATGTAATCGTTCGGCTCTCAAACCAGTGGAAAAAGGGGCCTGTTCTTTAAGGGCTCTGTGGAGCCTGGGAACCAGCACCAGTACGAGCACTGGCACTTTGTTGGTGCAAAAGAGGTATCAGTAAACAACCCTCACACCATAGCACCTGCTTAGCAAAACCTTAGCAACCACTTGTTATTTTATAGTAACTGCTTGGCAACACCATAGCAACCACCTGGGATACCACATCAACCACCTAGCAATGCCTTTGCAACCAGCTGGAAAGCCATGGCAACTGCCTAGCAACAAAGGCCTCAACATCAATGACTGTTTGGTTTCCACTGTGGAAGAGGAGCAGTCCTTTGCCAAGACAGTATAGCAGAAAACACTCTTCTTGGAATTTTGGAACCAGGTTTTAATGTGCTAAACAAATGCAGGTAGCACATTTAAGTTTGGTCTCTGCAGAGTATTTGTTAACCTAATTTCACTTTTCAATTTCAAGAAAAAAACACAACATGCAATTTTGCAAGGGGTGTTCAAATGTAAGCATAGGACTGTGTGTAGCAACCATACATTCCTAAAAGCTGAGCCCACTTTGGGGAAAGAATGCATGCCTCAGCATGTCATGGGAATAATTCACATGGACTGATCATCCAACCAAATGTTAAATGTTCTCTGTGATCACTTGAAATAAGTTTAACCACTGGACTACTGCTGTCCACAAGGTGGCAGTCCTGTTTATGAAATCCCTCAACTTACACTGCTACCTCACCAACTGTCATCCCTCTGCAGCCCTCGGAAAGAAAATAACGAAGCAAATTTCTCACTGTATTAAGGTACTTGACATATATATATATTGATATATATATATGATTTTTGGTAGCAAGTGGTGCAATACTTAAATTTACCTATACATTAAACACAACCTGTGTTTGCCCATGTTCCTGTTTCAGTAATTTTAAAATGTCTGATTCAAAGCCAAAATGAATCGTTTGGCCAAAGGCTAGATATGGCACTGCTGGCCCACTGTCGGCACTGGCAATCTGCTGTGAGCCAAAGGTGGCCCACATATTTACAACATGAATTTGGCCCACCTGTCCCAAAAGAGATCTGGTCCACCTCTGGCACAGATACAGCAGAGTTGCCTACTTTTGGCTGAGGCGTGGCCCTAATCTGGCACGTATGTGGCCCACATCTTGTTACTGGGAGCAACTGGGAGTGGTCCAATGTGGGCCAGATTTGGACAAGAACAGTTTCGCTGTTCGGGATGTATTTTTGTCTTGATTTTCAAAGAAAATACAGTTATTAATCTGCAGTTTAAAAATACTGAACACTGAACATTTTAACATCCCAGCAGACATACCAAAAACATCCCAGCAGACATACCAACAAAGCACAATATGAGCAAAACACATCCCAGCTGACATGCTACATTCACAAAGAGCATCTCACTCCATGCTGGCTGTGATTTTATCGCCTTGTAAAATTGGGGCTTGGTGTTTCACCAAGAAATGCTAAGCGAGAGAGACAAAAGGAGCGAGAGAAAAGCAAGTGCACACAATAGAGAGAGACAGAGTGCTTGTGCTGAGAAGCTGCTGTCTGTCTGCCTCGCTGAAACGGCTCTGTTCTGTTATTTACTCCTTCTGGAGTTACATTTGGCTCGAATGTTTGAAAAGACTAACTCTCTGGTTCCTGTCTACATCCAGGAACTAGAAAAAGGTAACAATGTCATGAAAACATCATTGTTCGGTATAAATTATTCAGTCTTTTCAGTTATTGCTATTTTTGGCTGAATAATTGGTAATCCAACAACAAAAGACAGCATTGTGGCAAAGGCCGTAACTCTGAGGTGTTTTGTTTCAGCACACGCCTCATGATTTGAGACTTATCTAATTTTTTTGTTGCTGTATAATTTTTAGAAGCCCCAAAACACCATCTAATATTGTAGATTTGAGAAATGAACAAGACATTAAAAGAAACAGCTCTTAGCTTTCTGGTTAGTGTCTTTGTCCTGGTATGTTCGTGTTGGTCTCGTTGCAGGTGTTTGGTTAGGTTCTCTTGTTAGATCTCATTCTTAGAATTTAAGTTACATTCTTTGGGGCCCATGTTTATCGTGCCTAGATGCCCAGAAGAGCTGCCTTAAGGACAAGGAAGTTATATAAAAATGCCTTATATAATACAGTCTGTGTGTGTCTGTATTAAATGCAAGTTTAAAAGGCATGGAGCAGAACATCAGTAATTAAAACATTCCGTTATAAGTTATCAGTAGTTGCTTAACTGATAAAGCTGCATCTTTATTCTATTCCATGTGGATTTCACAAGTTCGTCCTTGCCTTTGACTTAAATCTAACTGTAGACTTTCACCGCAATCAATATATTAGGTTGTCAGCTGTACATGTTTTTCGTGTTATGTTTCAGATGCCTAATCATGGTATTACATTAAAATGCATCTAACCTGCCTGTGGAAGGTCAATCTAGTTGATTCCTGCCTTGCTGTCTGGTAGAAGAATAGCAAGTGAAGGACCCTGGGTATTGGGGAAGGGAAAAGCTGACTCGTTTTAATATGACTAAATATGATTTAGATTATTGATGAACTAACATTCATGAAGTCTAACAATTATTTGACAGCACGTACCTAATACTCCCATCAGCCAGTTGCAGCTGCTACACAGGGTCAGCCAGTTACCATTCGTTCTCTTCCTTGGTTGAATGCACTGGTGTTTGGAACAGCCTCTCTCGCTTCCTCCAGAATTGGGACAGCCGGTAGGATGACGTCACAAAATCAATTTCCAAGTTACAGAGAATAGCTGGATGGGAAAGAAGATGGAACCGAAGAAGATGGCGACGTATTCAGTGCTCTCCCTACTCAAGAGACATAACGTGAATAAATACACTACAACCAACAGGTACGTTACTACAATAATAAATCTGAAAGTTTTTTTCTGTACAGAAAATCCAGAATAATAGTGCACATTTCAAGCCACTGCACTAACTCAGCAACATTGAACATACATTGCACATACAAACCTTCACGATCTCTGAAAAGGTAACTCTACAGGGAAAGGAAAAAAAACATTATTAACTTTGCATGAAAAGATTATTTATTATGTAATTTTGTAAAGGGCAGCTGGATTTGGCATATTCTGAAAAAAAACTCGATTGACAAACAAAAATGGAGATACAAGGTTTTGTCCTGACAACTATGAAATAAAGTTTATGCACTGCTAGACTGCTTATATTCAGTGTTATAACCACATCGCACAGAAATTATCATTTCAAGTTTTCGGATCTCTTTCGATTTGAGCTATGAGAAACAGAGAAAGGAAAAGGAGAAAACATTGTAATACATCCTACATCCACTACAAGCATGATTCATCTGAGACATACTGTGTTGTAATTTGATGTATTTTGCTTCACGTAAAAAAAAAAATGGAGCAACATGTTGGACAACAGACGTTAGTTGTGAATATTAGGTATTTGACTTACAGACTAATCAGACTTTTATTTCTCTAACTTCACCCCTTTCCTTTGCTTGTCCTGTTATCTGGTGTTGACCCGAGGAGGATGGGTTCCCCTTTAGAGTCTTGGTTCCTCTCGAGGTTTCTTTCTTTATCTGAGTGAGTTTTTCCTTCCCTCTGTCGCCCCGGGCTTGCTCAGTGGGGGCTCGGACACCAGATTCTTTGTAAAGCTGCTTTGTGACAACAGCTGTTGTAAAAAGCGCTATATAAATAAATGTTGACTTGACTTGACTTGACTTGACTTAATAAAGCTCTTTTAGATTTTACACTTCTAGCAGCACTAGAAGGAAGGCCACTGTCAACAATTTGTATTATTCAAAGCATGCTGAAACCATGTACCATTCCCTTCATTTTAAGTCCTTACAGATCTTCAGTCATGGCACATATTCCTGTTATAAGAAACCCATGTTTGTTATTGGATTCATCACTAAATTCAGTCCGACTCACCCACGCAGTTTACACCTCTGAGTGTTGTGGTCTGTGCTGTTTATTTAAATGGATTTGAAAGTTTGCCCTAAAGATTCAGTTCTGCTAAGTTCATATTCCAATAACTGATTATATGAGCCGCTGGGTCCATATTATGAGTACTTCTGTTTTGATTGCGTGCTTTATTTTTGCGGGTTTGGCATGAGTAAAAATGATCCATCAGAATGAGTTTACATAAACAGGTCTGGAAAGAGAAGATACTTTTCTTCTCTCGTTTTATCTCTCTGTCTGATCTTGAATGTTGGTGAAGTCCCCTGCTGAATATCTATGATGTCACACATGACAGTTGTTGATATTTTAATGCTCTGTAAATGACTGTATTGAGGAAGGGAGATGCCACAAGCAACTCCTTAGATTTCATAATCAGTGAAATAAGGGGAGATGGGCAGCTGATATTAAGAACAAACATCAAACAGTTTTTTTAAACATACCTCTATAGTGCTTACAGGAAATCAATAAATAACCATTACACTAATACAAATAAAAAAAAAATAATACAAAAAAGAGACTTCTGATAAATTGCTGTGTTTTGTGGTGATGGTGGTTAAGGTTGAGCATCCTGCATACTGAGTCAGGCGTGGAGTCCCCAAAAATATCCAGTATTTGTAGAAAGTATATATACTTAGCTCTGTAAGGACAAGCGTACCTTATACTGATCTAACAGAATATGTTTACCTCACCTTAACCTAACCTATAAGCAAACTTTATGTCTTATATTGGCCCATCTACTCACTATGTGACTTTATGACACTTGTACAGGATTTGGCCTGTAGGCTGTATAGAAGTAGTCAGCTAGCTAGCCAAATAGCTTATTCAGCATGTCTGCTTTAGTCAAGTAACATAAAACTACAGTTAAAAGAACCAGTTAAAACTTGATAGCCACCTACAGTATATTGATAATAATAATGTGCCACAAATCCATATTATTGAGAGGTATCTTCACTCTGAAACAACTTGCACTTTCACTCGGTATGATGCATTTTCAACAAAGTGTAATGTTTGTTTTAGTAAGCGTTTAGCCAATATCCTGTCACAACCTCAACAGTTACCGAGTCAGAAAGAGCAGCATCAGAGACCTTTGTGCAGGTCTGACATGATTGGGTCACAACTCATGAGGTCTGTTCTAATAATAAAATCTGGTAAATTAATATAGGCTTTCCAACCTAACTTAAGAATATAACATACACGCATCAATATAAATTTGATTTCTAACAAGAAAAGTATTATTACCGACAAAGACGAACAGCAAATACACATAGAAAACCATTAATCTGCTGCAAGACTGACTCTTTATCAAATACGCAGTGGAAGAGGAGCAAATGGCCGTTAGTCATACACTTTACTCTAATGGTGACTAACTCCCAACACACCACACCCATACAATAACCCCACATTAACAACGCAGCTTTACACACAAAATATGTACACACAACGTAAGCTAACAGACAGCAATAAACAGTCCTTTTGTTGGAGGGCAAGTGCCAGTCGTGTGCATAACCACTCACAGTTGTATTTATAACACTCTAACAGCTAAATGTATGCCAAAATGGACATATCTGCTACAGACAGAGGAATGATACTAACATTCACCTTTTTGCTGCTTTGCCACTGAAAACGAAACTTCAGACCTTCTTCACTCTCTCTGAATGTGAATGGTAACTGTGCGTTACTGTCATCAGTGTGTGAAATACCCTCTGGTATTTGTGGGGTCACATGTTGGCTGGCTACTCCAGTGTTGGCTGGCTGCTGACTCACTAGCCATAGCAGCATTGATGCTTAGTGGTAGCAACATGTTTAGTTTCACAGTTTATATTTGGCAATGCTCTATTTCAGTTTGGTAATGTGCGACACATTAACTGAGATCTTACACATCTCCTCTTTGGTCTTCAGATTGAGAAATGAGTAACAATCTACTGTTTCTATTAGTCCTTCAGTTTTCAGATTTACAAAGTTGTTTAGAACAATTCCAGGCACATTTACTCTAGTCGATGAAAGACCAACTGGGTGAACCAATTTGCTACAGTGCCATCTCTAGTTAGTTAACAATGGTTGTTAACTATGAGTTTTCCCTGAATTTGTGTCTGAATATCTATTTGTAGCATCAAGTTCATTTCCAGATACCCCCAGAATTTCGCTTTTGAGACATTTAGGGATCCTGCATTTCACACCTTGACTGTCATGACCGAGAATTAAGTGGGTGGTCTAGCCCCCCGCACTTTTCAATACGTTATTCACAGTGTACGGAATACCTAATGGTATTCTGAGTTTCCCATGTTGGCTGGACACTACACGTTGCTAACCCAATAGCCGTGCTAATGCTAGCTCTAATGGCAACAGAATATTTGGTTTAATAATTCTTCTTCTGGACATTTTTTCTTTTTTCTTTGGTTTGAGAAATACAGCATTATTTTGAGGTATTCCAGGGCGTAGTTACAACTGCTAAGCTATGAAAGACAAATTTTTGCATAGAATTTAGGAGCAAGGCTGAAACCACTGTTGAACGTCAATGACCTCTTTTTTTATTTAACCTTTAATCTAACCAAGCAAGTCATTGAGAACAAATTCTTATTTATAATGACAGCCTGGCAAGCAACGACGCCACTTGAGTAGTGTTAAATATAGCCTCGTGAGCACTTCAGAAAACTGTTTTGTATAACATAGTCCACGTGTCACCTTGTTTTTGAGGAAAACACATGTCAAGATTTTTGTTGCCGAAGACAAAAGGGAAAAAGCAGACTTTTATTACTGAAAGGTGCAAGAAGGTACCATTGACCCAGAGGTGTATATTGGGATTTTAGAGAGACATGCTGCAATTAAGACATCAGTGTGGCTTCATAGACACAGTGTGCATGTGCTTCACTGGCCTGCCTGCTGTCCAGATCTGTCTCCTATTGATGGTAACCACAGACTGCTGAGCAGTCTTGTATCAATGAAGAATGAGCAAATTTTCCACTGGCAAACCAGCAACAATTAGTATACTTAGTTCCCAAACTATTAAATTAGTAAGTAAAAGGAAAATTATGTAACCCAGTGGTAAACATGCCTCTGTCCCAACTCTTTTGAGAGAGTTATATCAAATTCTAAAAACACTGCAGTCCATTCGGTCCATAGCTGTGAAAATTCACAAATAATGTTGCTACTGGACTACAAGAAAGTGACCGTGTTCTACATTAACCTATTTTACATTAAAAATCTTCTAATCGGTCACCTCATGGGTCTGTTCTGAATGCACCCATGTCCACCAGCAGACAGGAAACGCGTAAGCAGACAAATGTCTGCTTATGTAATGTACTGTAATATAATAACTTCTGTGTGAAAGGGTCCTGACAACACAGAGGTCATGGCGAGGCATGTATGGGCATGTGTATGTGTCACAGAGAGCATCTGGGCAATGTCAGGTCTGAGTTACAGATACATGAAAGGACTACAGACCCGAAGTGAGTCAGATGGGGGAGTCCCGGCGTCGCCAAGCCAGAGAGAGTGGTCCCTGCTTTACGGAGCGATAGCGTAGCCGCCCCCTCCACTGCCAGTAGCATCAGCATCAACAGCATCAATGGGGTTAGTGAGATGATGACGCCCACCTGTTTTTGGAAAGAGGCTCTGGTTCCCAACACCTCCAGCCCCCTGCACACAGAGGGGCGTCCCCTCTGTCGTCAGGATGAAGGGATACTTTTCAAGTGCACTGTGTTTTTGTGTACGAATGCTTATGTGTGCAAGTGTGCATGGAAAAAAACATAAATCCTTTCCATGAAACTGGTTGTTTACATAGCTGCTAGTTTCATTGCGCTGCCCTGTACAATAACCATCGCAGGCCCATAATGACTAAGCAACCTAAAAAATGTCCCAGATTGAGACCAGAAGAGGACCAGGCAGACTTCAGCGGCAGTTCATAGTTCTCGTAGGTGTCCTTAGCCTCAGAGTTCAACATTTTTCTCTAAACACTGTGACGTTTGACAAGCTTATCTGTGTCTCTTGTTTTTGGTTAGTGTATACTGGACACTTGTGATTGTATCTACTGAAAAGCCTTACTGGCAATAACTTTCTAATAATCTGTTATCTCCAAACCACAAAGACGTAAATTACTGTACCATTAAAAATCTTCTGCACCTCACATCTGATCTAGCTTACACAATCTTCAGTTCAATATAGCATAGGTTCCATATATATAGGTTCAATATAGCATAGGTTTGGTGGACAAAGGTGTCCACTAAGGCATGCTGGTACACAGGTGGATTTTTAATTTACTGCATGCACATGAAGTTTGATTTGAACTAGACTGTGATACAAGCTGAATGTGAGTGTATTTGTTTCAAGTACAATCCAGTGATCACAGTCATTCAGCAAGAATGGTTTGTTTTGTTTTCTTATCTTACTAGCATGATTCAGTTTGTTCATTTCTCTTTCCTAGAAGTTGTTAACAAAAACACCCTTCAGAATATATTTGGCTTGAGGATAATATATTCATACCTTGTTTTTGCAGACAACCTGCAATTGTTTAGCATTTTATTTTAATCACTATTGCTTTTCATTTAAGTAAGAAAAATGAACAAAATTTTTTGGTATTTTTGCAACATATGCTTCATTCTTGGTATGAAGGGTAGCATTTACTTTATTAATGATCTGATGGTTTTTCTTCGCCAAACTATTGTCAAAAGCACATCTGAAGCATCTGTGGCCCTATTCTCAAGGTGATACGGTATATTTATTGCAAACCACCAAGTATATGCTTTTTTAAAAAAAATGCTCCTTTGAGGGTGAAAAAGTGTCCCCAAACTTTTGAGTGTAAATAGAGCATTTTTAGTAAATGTGTTTTCTGAATTTCCCATAAATTGGTTTAGGTATAATCATAATTGTCTGTTTTGTTCACCATTTTGGTATCTTAACCCTTCAAAGCCGTTCACTTCCCAGAACATTTTCTTACAACTTGCCGTAATCGAATAAAAAAAATGTGTCTTATTCATACCGAACCATTAAAAAATGTGGCATTGTGTTCATTTTGCTTTATCTGATACTGAGTGGGAGGATAGGGTATTCACTGACCTTTCGTGCATTCTGCAAAATTACTCGAACAGGACACAGACCACAAAGCGGATCAGTTTTTGGCTCAGCACTAAACAACCCACGCTGCAAAGCACTTCAGTACATTACTCTTGCTTTAAAAATGGATGAGACATTACAAACTGCTGATCTAATCATTACAGATACACACTTTAGATACAGATACACACAAGCCCAAACACATTGCTGTGATTACTTTGTGCTAAAAAAAAGTAAGTTGCGAAAGTTCCTCCACATTTTCTAGATGCAAGAATTCCATTCATGTGGAATGAGTTGATATTACAGATAAAGTGAAGAATGTATGACTATGTAATGTGAACTAAGCCTCGTCATAGTTTTACAGTAACCTGTGCATGTACTGTAAAGTCCACGAGCGTAGGAGGGAACAGAAACTCGATTAACCAAAAACTCTCACTGCGTCTCTTCTCTCTTTCCTTTTCCTACACTCATTGTTAAAATAGGCTACAATACTTGATTATTTTATTTTAAGCATAGCTATTTATATAATACATGAACAGTGAGGGGCCCTTGGGGGTATACTGAAAGTGGCCATCACCAATATAATTTTACCCTTATCCAGCAGTGTGAACAAAGGATGTCTAAAAGTTATAGTTATGAAGAGTGTTTTCTCTCTCTCGTTCTTCTTGTTTTAATAGTATATGTTTAGATTTTTGTAATTCTATTTTATTTACAGTTTTATGGTCAAAGATACAGTAGTTATTTATTGGTGTAATAGCTCCATCATTAGCTTAGCAGTGGTGTAGCTGCATTTTAGTACAGAACATCTATTGAGTTCCATCTGGCATTTTCCGACAAAATCAGTGTAGCTAAAACAAACAAGGCTTACAATTACTGCACTTTCAAAATTCTCACATTCAAAGTTTGATATATTATATTATATTATATTATATTATATTATATTATATTATATTATATTAATTATACACTGCCTGACCCAAAAAAGGTCACCACCTGGACTTAACTAAGTAAATAGGTACGAGCCTCCCATTGGATAATTACTGNTAAATATTATATTATATTATATTATATTATATTATATTATATTAATTATACACTGCCTGACCCAAAAAAGGTCACCACCTGGACTTAACTAAGTAAATAGGTACGAGCCTCCCATTGGATAATTACTGCATGGGTGATTATGTTTCAGCTGGCAACAAGTTATTTAACCATAACTGTTGCAGTGAGTAGCTTCTCATTTGTTAAACAACCATGTCGAAAGACACATCGTGTGGTTGTGGAAAAGATGTTAATCTGTTTCAGAAGGGTCAAATTATTGGCATGCATCAAGCAGAGAAAACATCTAAGGAGATACTGAAACTACTAAAATAAGGATATGAACTGTCCAACGTGTTATTAAAAAGAGGAAGGACAGTGGGGACACATCATCTTCGAGGAAGGTGGTCGGAAAAAAATCTTGAATGATCGTGATCGGCGATCACAACGTTTGGTGAAATCAAATAGTAGAAAAACAATAGTCAAACTAGGAATATGTTTAAGAGTGAAAGTAAGATCATTTCCACACGCACAATGTGAAGGGAACTCGAGGGGTTGGGACTAAACAGCTGTGTAGCCTTAAGAAAACCACTTGCCCGTGAGGCTAACTGGCAAAACGGCTTCAATTTGCTAGGGAGCGTAAAGATTGGACTCTGGAGCAATGGAAGAAGGTCATGTGGTCTGATGAGTCCAGATAGTGGCCTAGTGCCTACCGTACAAGCCTGTGGGGGCAGTGCTATGATCTGGGGTTGCTGAAGTTGGTCAGGTCTAGGTTCAGCAACATTATGTGCCCAAAGAATGAGGTCAGCTGACTACCTGAATATACTGAACGGCCTGGTTATTCCATCAATGAATTTTTTTTTTTCCCTGCTGGCACGGGCATATTCCAAGATGACAATGCCGGGATTCATGGGCGTCAAATTGTGAAAGAGTGGTTCAGGGAGCATGAGACATCATTTTCACACATGGTTTTGCCACCACAGAGTCCAGACGTGAACCCCATTGAGAATCTTTGAGATGTGCTGGAGAAGACTTTGCGCAGTGGTCCAAATCTCCCATCATCAGTACAAGATCTTGGGGAAAAAATGATGCAACTCTGGACAGAAATAAATGTTGTGACCTTGCAGAAGCTTGTGGAAATGATGCCACAGCGAATGCGTGCCATGATCAAAGCTAAAGGCGGTCCAACAAAATATTAGAGTGTGTGACCTTTTTTTTTGGCCAGGCAATGTATTATGTTATATTATTGTGATGTCTGCCACAGGACACACCACCATGAGGCGCTTAGGAGGTGTGGCCATGCAAAGTAGCGCTCAGAAGGTTAAAATCACAGCATTTAGTATTCAGTGTTTTTAGCGTAGTTAAGTCATGTTTTTGGTTAGAGGGGAGGTATACAAATTCAAAAGCTACTAAGCTCACTGCCTGGTTTGATTTACTAATGAGTTAACCCTTATATTAGAACTAGCCTACATTTGAGCTTACAAAGGACTGTTGCAACTAGACCCAAACTGCTGTTTCTTTAAATGGGGAGAGAGGAGAGGGGACATATGGGCTGCCTAGGATAGAACACATAGACTGGTACTAATGTAGCAAACTAGCTAATCTGCTTATTGGACAGAGGTTTTTAGAAACACCCTCCAGGGTGGAGATTTTTAGAAATGTTGTACTTAGTGCTCATGTGTGCACTAGCAGTTTGAAGTTGACTGGGGAGTGAAAACATGATATGAGGTTTAGTTCTTCATTACACAATATTGTAGAGGCATCAAAACGTGCTGCATCCATTTCCTTTAAAAGGGTTCGTCAGTGTTTTCATGTGACTTTAGTCATCTTAACCCCTAGTTGAAATGGAGTGGACAGATAAGAACACTTGCAACACACCAGCATCACCTCAATAGAAGGTCAGTGGCATTTGGTATTTGAGCATTGCTCAATAATACCAGCATAATACCAGGCTGCCAACATTTTTACTTATATCCTTACAACAATGACCAGTGAACCTGAACGCTCATAGTTTCCTACGTCTTCTCAGCGCTCCAGCTTCAATGATGAGAAACACTCTGGATGGGCAGCAGCGGTTTACGTGAATGCCAGTGAAGGAGAATACACTATGATGCACATTGGCAGGCAAACACAGCATGCTGCAGCCATGGAAGCAAGCAAATGAACTGGATTGACAAAAATAACGTTTGATTTGAGCCAACCTAAAAAGTCGTGACATCCTTCTAAAAAGCCCCATGACCAGAGCAGAGTAAAACACAAGTGAATACTAGTGCCGATTTTGAAAGATGGAGGCAGCTTTGAGCTCAGATGAACTTTAAGGCGGATGCAGAGTTGGGTAATTTTTTCCTCCCCAGGTAAGCAATGAGTGTCATCTAAGGCTAAGCTAACCTTAGCTGGTTTGTCACTGCTACTAGTAGAAATTCACAAGTCATTTCAGCATTCAAGTAGTTGCATTCATACTCTGTGGTCGGTGTGCAGCTGGGTTTTCGAGGTTGTGAGTTTTGAGACACAGTCCGTGAAGTAAAACCAGTGCTTACCTGTGAGACTAGCTAACGCTGTCATGCTAACATCCGTCCAAACCGAGTAATGTTACTCATGTCCATCCCCAGCTATTTATGATTTATCTGTCTTACCTAATATAAACTATGCACACGCTTTAGAAGTTAGCTAACTTGTAGTTGGAACTGTGTGACTGAATCAGTGGATGTGATCACCTTTCGTCACCTCTCCCACTAGGACCTGCACTCTCTCCTCTCTCTGTTGCTCGTCCTCTCTGGTCTCTGCCTCTCCTACTAGCGGTACCTGACCCGCCCTTACTGGCTCTATTTGACCCCAGTGAGTTCACTTCATAATTTAGATCTGCATGTGGCTGTAACAAGGAAGAATAGCACACTACTAATCTGAAATAAATGTGAAATGTTTTAGAGGTTATCTGTTAAATTGAGCAGTAAGCCATCGGGGGCTAGAAAATAGTAAAGCCAACTCCAGGGTATGTATTTTCGGAGCAGTCGGCTTAAGCTTTTAGGACAACAGGCTTAGCTTTGGCTAGCATACATAGCTAGCTATGCCTATAGCTAGCATTGAAGGAGTTATAAACATCCACATGAGCTGGTTTATGATTTGCAAACATAAACATTAGCTCATCAGCTTACTATGCAGGACTCGTCGCTGCTTGCCATTGTCAAAGTTTAACCTTCTGTTCATCTTGCACTCGTTTGTGTATGTTCACTGTCCTCAACCTGGCAACCTGCCTGAGCATCAAGCCTGGTGTGGAGGAGGCGGGGCAGACAACTCCCCAGTGTTTTGAATTCAAACTGCAGTACCTATTTTAACCGCTTGCTGTCAGTATTACGTATAATACTTTTAAATAGTACAGGTATTGTGGAGTACGGGGTTCTCAGAAGAAACTTTTGCAGGAAAAGCAGCCTGTAGACCCTAACTGTAGACCCTTTCCAATAGAAAAAAAAACAAAGGAAGCAATTATGTCTTAGATGTAAAGAAAAGATGATTTTAAGATACTGTTTGTTTGACGATGTGTCTCCCATTTCTGCTTCTGCTGTACTGACAGTTTGTCTTATTTTGGGTCTAATATCAACTAATATTTTATATTTTGTTTTAGGTCTAATATCTTATTAGAATCAGTGAGATACATAGAATAATAGAATTGTTGTTTCTCAATACCAATAACACAAAGAATGTACTTGTGTTCTTGGAAAGAACTTTCTCGACAAGGATTTGAGGATGGAGAATGCATATAAACAACTAGCTAGGTCAGCTCAAAATGGTCTTATGCAATTTTACTGTGTAGCTCTTAGCTTTAAAATCTGTGCTTAACAAGTGCTACCAGGCGAAGAATTAGACTGGCGGTAGCTGATAACTGGTACTTTTCACATATTAACTTGATGATGTGTAAAAAAGATTAAAATTAAATAAAGATCTGATGCTTACATAACATAATGCCAATATTGAACCTTTTAGTAATAATTGATTGAAAAGTTTTATTGCTTGGAAAATGAAACATTTCTGCATTCCTAAAAAATCTAATATTGTGAGCCTGCATGACTCTCATGAAATATGACACAGAAAGTGAATTAAACTTTTTTTGTGTGTTATATATTTCTATATAATGGCCTGGCAACAAAGCATCTAGAATGCACAATAGTTAAACTTTGTTATTAAAAATTAGAAATTAGTGAATGATTTCACAGCTTCCTGATTAGTTTATTTTAACATGTGACTGTTTGGTTGCCGTGCTGTGTCCTGATTATGACATTTGGAGTACTCAATAGTCTTGATAGATATTTGATAAATCTCTTGCATAGATTGCTGATATTCAGACATGAGGCTGAAGCAGTCTGCAAACTTATACCATCCCCAGCAACTCAGTTGGTGAAAGATCCTTTTTGTATTTAGTATTCCAGAGAATGCTAGGGAAGTAAATTCAATAGGTGTTTTTAAATGCATTTATAAACATTTGTTAAGGGCAGCATATCCTGTTCTGTTGGTTGGATATTTGGCAAAGTAAAGGTAAATTAAAGATAAACAGGTTTTTCCAAACACCCACTCAGGGTCCTCTGTCTAAACAGAAAAACACAAGTATTCTTTGGGTATTGGATCATTGTCAGCACTGCAGTGCCACTGTTGGTGGTGTGTTAGTGTGTGTTGTGCTGGTATGAGAGTATCAGACACAGCAGTGCTGCTGTAGTCTTCAAACACTCTGTCTACTCACTATCTACTCTATAAGCCAAAGCAGGCTGGCTGTTTGCAGAGTACACAAGCAATAAGGATGACTGCTGCCCTGAGAGGACTGTCAAGAAAAGCCAATTCAGGAACTTAAGAGAGCATCACAAGGAGTGAACTGAGGCTGGTGTCAGTGCATCAAGAGCCACTACGCATAGACATCTCCAGGAATGGGAGCCACTCCTGAACCAGAGATAATGTAAGAAGCGTCTTAGCTGGGCTAAGGAGAAAAAGAACTGTACTGTTATTCAGCGATCCAAAGTTCTCCTTTCAGATAAAAGTAAATGTTGCATTTGATTTAGAAATTAAGTCCTACAACTTACAGGAAGATTGAAGAGGCACAGAAGCCAAGATTTTTTAAGTCCAGTATGAACTTTCCAGTCCTGGTGTTGGTCCACTGTGTTTTATCAGGTTCAAAGTCAACACAGCCATCTACCAGAAGATTTTAGAGTGCTTCCATCTGCTGACAAGCTTCATGGAGATCCCAATATGCTTGTCCAGCAGGACCTAGCACCTGCCTACAGGCCCAAAGCTACTACCAGATCGTTTGCTGATCCAAGTATTACTGTGCTCAACTGGCCAGCCAACTCTCTGGACTTGAACACTCATAAACAATCTATGGGGTATTCTCAAGAGCAAGATGAAAAACACCTGACCCCCAAATACAGATGAACTCTCGCTCTTGATGTTTGCTAATTGCTGTCTGTCTTTGGTAGATAGCAACACATCTAAAATCCATCCATTTAGCCCAGTTTTACAGGATGTCCTATCCTTCGTTAGAGAATGACGCACTAGGATGATCACTAGCTGATCACTGGTCACAGAGAAATCTAAGAGGGTTATGAGACCATTAGGATGGCTGTCAATAGTAACCACCATGAAACTTGGACAATCGGCCACAGTATAGAAAGCTTAGTAAGGACATCTTTGATTGTCCTGGGTTGAATCCGATGAAGTCTAGGTACTTTTTCCTTGCATCATTAGTCGTACTTTGGTGCTTCTGCTATGCAATTTTATTTACTGAGAGCAAACTCACATTTACACCATTTCTTGTCACTGTCGTATCACCTACCGCCGTTTTTTCCATGTTTCCAGACGTGAGAAGCTCCACCCTTTCCATTTCCCATTGCATTGTGGGACGAAAGAGTCCGTGCCACAATCAAAAATCACCTGGTTCTAAGGGTGCATTGTGGATTTTTCAATATACACACCTGACAGTCTTAACTGTACTATATACTACATACTCAAAAACTCGTTAGTATTAGTACCTTAGTGTGGAGTTGGGACACACCCAGAGTGCTTTCGTGTAGTGTGAGTAACCAAAGGACAGTACTGCTAAAATTGCACAGCATATGTCTGGGGTTAGAGGGACATTCAACTAAAGTTCAACAAGCCTAACAACACAAAACATGAGCTTGATGGTTTAGTCACGGATGTGATTCCTGCTCTCATTGTGCAACAGAGACTGATGATGAGACAGATGAGGAATGGGCATCAAAACTATGAAACATACTTTACTTACAGATGTACAGAAGCTCCTTTCTGACTTAGAACAAAATCTACTGTTCTCCAGTATGACAGTGCTCAATCCAAGATAACTAATGTGTCACAGCTAGCTAATACATCAGCTAGATTTGAAGTATTTAACTGGTAAGCTACATTGCACCCACTTACAATAACAACTACTTCATTCTAGATATATAATTCATTACAGCATCAGACTAAATATATGTACTCATACTCGGCTTGGAAAAAAATGGCATGGATGGATCCCAAGTTATTTTGATTTAGGGTAGGTGTGTATTCCTCTTGCACTCCTGAAGGTTTCATTAATAGGAGAAAATATGTCTCTGGCAGGATATCGGTGACATTGCAGAGCCTAGAAATAAGAAATAAAGTCCAAAGACATGCGACACCCCTACAAGGTCTACAAACAGTAGAGTTAGTTTCCTCTTAATTAGACAGTATACAAACACTCAAATGTGGAACTTTGCAACACTACTCCGCAGCCGATAAAAACTTTATGCAAATTCAAGCTGCAGGTGTAGACATAGTGTAAGATAAAACCTTGCCTGGTAAATATCTGTGACCAAGGCCTAAACAGGAAGTTAGTGGGGGTCACAGGAAATCAAATGAGCCTTGCGGCAGAGGGCTTTTCAGACACAGCAAGTTCTGTCTTGTTTTAGCTTGGGTAGCTCAAACAGGAAGTCGCTTCCATCACTTCAGTGTCAAACCTAAATCAAAACCTAAAATGAAGAGGCTGTCACACACATTGCACTTCACCTGGAACTATGCCAACACCTGTAGCCCCTGACTGTAAGGAGGGAAAGCGGAGGAGCGGAGAAGATTAAAAAGATACTAACTTTGCATTTTAGGTGAGTTTTTTCATGCAACGCCTCGCATGGGATGGAAAGTGGACATCCTCTGACGCACAGCTCACCGCCAAATTTCCCAAATACACATGAACGGAAAAGTAAATGTCAGATACTGTTGATTACTCTTCAGAACACCTTGTTTTGCAGTATGAGATAGATTTACGTCTGTGCATGATTTCCTGTCATACTACAAGAGTCACATACAAATCCTACGAGCTGTATTGTTATGGGGTCAGCTTTTGTGTGCATGATGTAGAAAGGCCAGTAGCATGTCGGACTACTTGTCCCCTGCATTGTAATATTTGTGTTTGAACGTGGCAGCTCATGGACAAAATCACAAAACTGCTCTGAAAGCATGTCTGGTTCAGACAGAAAAACCTGTTTGTTTCACACAGTATGCATTGGGTGGATCTTACATCGCATGGGTCTGTCTGCATTTATTTATTATTTGTAAGCACTTATTTGTTTTCAACCTGAAATCAATCACTAGTTTGTGCACTCAGCCACAATAAGCACTATCTGCTGTGTCAGGTCATTTAAAAGACGAAATTCTTGTTTCTTTGTAATCTTAGATTAAAGTGTAGTGTAGTGTTCCACTATCAGCTGCACACAGGCTAAATGTATGTATCTGCTGCACTGCAAGACTAAGAGGCTGAGAGGCTGTGAGGGCGTCAGCTGGTGATGGAGCAATATACACAGGCATATACACAAAAACACAAACACGCATACAGTCCACCTCTTGCTCAAATGTTAGGTAATTACACTTATACAGGATTTATTTAACCCGACTTTTTCCTGAAGTTTTTTTTTTTGCCCACAGGCTAGCCCGCAAACCAGTGTTTTGCCTCATCTCTGTCATTAAAAGTAAATTATTTATTATTATTTATAACTTTTTTTTCCTTTGGCATTTCTGTAAAACAGATGGAATATGCTGACCCTCAGAGTCTGACTCTTCCCTAACTTGACGTCTTGAGTGAAACAGGTTACTCGGGCATGAAAATTGCAGGCTGGACATGATTTTGTTTTTAAGAAAAATGGGCATTCTGGAACAAGCAAAGAGTCTGCAGAATTCATCTTGCAGAAAAGAAAAAAAGGAACCTTATATTGTTAATAAAAAATGTACTACAGTACACACATGGACAAAAATTGTTGGTACCCTTCTGTTAAAGAAAGAAAAACCCACAATGGTCACTGAAATAATTTGAAACTGATAAAAGTAATAATAAATAAAAATGTACTGAAAATCAACTAATGAAAATCAATGAATTGTGGTTCAACAAAATCATTTTAAAGCACAAACTACTGAAACTGGCCTGGACAAAATGATGGTACCCTTAACTTATATACCCTTAACTATATTTTGTTGCACAGCCTTTTGAGGCAGTCATTGCAATCAAGCGATTTCTGTAATTCTCAATGATACTTCTGCACCTGTCCACAGGTATTTTGGCCCACTCCTCATGAGCAAACTGTGTCAGCTGTCCCAAGTTTGAAGGGTGCCTTCTCCAGACTGCGTGTTTCAGCTCCTTCCACAGATGTTCATTAGAATTTAGATCAGGGCTCATAGAAGGCCACTTTTTTCCATGTGTGTATTTGGTGAAATGCCAGTTAGAAGGCTACCCTGTTAGCATCTGCATTGCTCTCACTTTTCTTACACATTCACAGCAAAAGCAAGAGACAAAGACTTCAGAAAAAAAGAGGTTAAAAAAATAAATGTAGGGATGGACTGTGTGTTTGTTTATGTGTGTGTGTCAATACATGTCACTACATTATCAGCATTACAATATGGCAGAAGACTTTAGAAAACAGCAAATTCTGCCAGATATATGAACTACGTCACTCGTGTCAACAATAACACAGGTTTTCAGCATAAACAGGATGAAATAAGTCTTAATTGATGATTTTAGACCTGTTCTAAAAAACAAACAGTGAGGGAGTACAGTGCGAAGAAGAAAAGGTCATCTGCCAGCATTCATGTGCTTAATCCTACAGTGGAGGTGATGACTAGTGTTTTGCTGGATGATTGGTCAGAGTGACAGTCCCCTGGACCACGTTGACGGAACCAAATGTCAAACAACATTTAGAAGTGAAGAAATCAGCACACTTCAATGAAAGATTATAGTGAAACAATAATAGTCTTTTGAATGATGTGACTCAGTGGACTGTGCTTAAAGTGACTGATGACATGAACTAACAAGGTCAAAAAAGGTACATTTTATTTCAAGTTGACTTTAATACTATAGTATGTACATTTAGAGACTCTAGTGGAAATGTGTAATTGCACACAATGTGCGTAACAGCATTTTGTAGTGCCAGTTGTACGTCGGACCATTTCCTCAACCTGATGAATCTGGGGACTATGAGCATGTTAAAAGACGTATGATGTGATCTGAAAAATGTGTGACTTGGTCTGCATCTTCTGAACACTATTCTGAACACTGTTAATGTGACTGTTTTTGACTGAAGCATCACAGAGATATGTCTTTTTAAAATGTTTGCTTTGTTGTAGTTTTGGAGGTCAACAGCCATCTACATGCTGTGATGCTTGGAGTCTGGCTAATACACGTTTCCAATTCCATCATGCTCAGGCTTGTTCTTCAGTTTCGTTGTTTTTATATATTTACTGATCTAAACAGTAATCTGATCAGACTGCCAGAGAAGTTATTGTGATCTCTCTCTCTCTCTCTCTCTCTCTCTCTCTCTCTAACCGTGTGAGAGGCTGTTAAGATGTTTAACTGTAAATTAAAATAAAAATACATTTCTAATTCTGTGTAAAGTAATTACACTCAAAAAATGAGTTGCACCAGAAGTTAGTGTCGGATTGCGTTGCTATTCGAAAGGAAGGTAAAGGTTACCAGAAACAATAAGTGGTAATAAATTTAGACTGATAAATTTAGGCTGATGCGGACAATATTTACTTAGCTGCACATACAGAAGTAGTGTCTCTCAGTCATGTGTCATGCAGTCATCTGTCAATGGTACTGGCACTAACAGGATGACTCATGGAGGGCATTGCTGCTTGCCGAATGCCCGCAATCGTGGCTGTTGGGTCCATTCGGTACAGCAATAAAGCCCATTTTTGCTTTACATCACATGCGTGGCAAAGCATGAAATTTGAATAATTCGCATGTCTCTCGTTGTCAAACCTACCCACCAAGTTTTTATTCCTGTCACTTGATTCCATCTGGGTGCAACTATTTGTGCAACCATTGTGTTCACAATGAGTGTAGTATAATTACTACAGGAATGTATCATAGTGAAGAAAATCAACATTTTAAAAGCTACCTGATATTGTTCTATACTTGATGAACCTATGACCTATGAGTTAACGTTAGCTATAATATTCCAGAAGTTAATGGACAGTAGGGATGTCTCAAAATTAATTATTAGTTGAGTTATTAATTATTATTGAGTAATCTACCCATTAAGTAATCAGTTTTTTTTCAAGCCAAATAAAAACTGACTTCATTAAACAGTAACAGACTCTGTTTCTGAGCTACTTTATTGGAAACTGAAAACTGTAAAGGCTTATATTATCATCATATTTTATTCCTTACATAGTTCACAGAGAGATGTGCCCTAGCGGATCAGACTGTGATCACTCTTTTTTCTGACATCATCTTGTTTTGTTTTAGTTTCGTTTGTTCAGATTATTTCCAATGATATTGCCAAGTCATCTCAGAGATATTTTCAGGTTGCGATTGTGGCGTCTCTTACCACTGCTATGCTGATGACACCCCGCATCCCACCTTCTGATAATCAGGTTTCTAGCTCTGACCGACATCTTTTCCTGGATGTCAGCTCACCATCTGAAGCTCGGTCCTACCAAGACTGAGCGGCTATTCATCCATGGAGCTACAGGTCCTCACCATGATCTCTCCAACTCCTCTGTTGTTTTGTCTGATGATACAAGTGTGCTCTGGTGTGTTTCTGGATGACCAGTTGCCATTCTCAGCTCAAATTGCGTACCTGCCTTGGTCATCCAGGTTTCTTCTATACAACATATGGTCTTTTTCTCCAGAGACCACCAAGGTGCTAGTCTCTTGACTACTTGACCACTGCATCTTACTTGTAGCTGGTATTCCTTTGCAGCCTATCAGGTCCTTACCACTGATCCAGAATGCCACAGCTCAGCTTGTCTTCAGCTCACTCTTGTCGCTCCACTGCTGAGCTCTCCTCATTGGCTTCCTGTAGCTAAATGGTCAATCATCTACTCACACAAAAGTAAAGTTTGGTGTTCCACAGGGATCTGTCTTGGGACCTATACTATTTACCTTATATATGCTATCACTCGGTACCATAATCATAAAACATAACATCAAATCCGCTGCTATGCTGATGACACACAACTGTATATTTCCACTAGACCAGATGATCCACTTCAACTTAATAAGATAGAGGACTGTGTTAAAGACATGAAAGACTGGATGTCAAGTAACTTCCTTTTACTGACAAAACAGAGGTTCTTCTTCTTGGTCCCAAAACTGTTAGAAACAAGCTGTCTGCACTATCACTCAATTGTAATAGCTTCATAGTCACACCAGGTACATCTGTAGAAAGTCTTGGTGTCACGATCGATCCTGATTTGGTATTCGATGACCATATTACTAATATCACTAGAATAGCTTTTCTACATTTACGCAATATTTCAAAACTAAGACATGCCCTGTCCCTACAGGATGCAGAAAAGCTAGTTCATGCCTTCATTACCTCAAGGCTGGATTATTGTAATGCCCTGCTTTCTGGTTGTTCCAGCAAAAGTCTTAACAAACTTCAGTCAGTCCAGAACACTGCAGCCAGAGTACAAGAACTAGAAAGTTTGATCACATCAGCCCAGTTCCATCTAACTTACACTGGTTACCAGTTAAATTCCACACTGAGTATAAAATTCTTCTCCTGACGTATAAAGCTCTAAGCGGCCTCGCTCCTCTGTACCTCACTGAACTTATCTCGTATTATGAACCGTCACGTGACCTTAGGTCGCAAAGTGCGGGCTCTCTATTAGTGCCTAGAATTAACAAAGTTATGTCACGGGGCCAAGCCTTTTCGTACAAGGCCGTCCAGCTTAGGAAAAACCTACAAGTTAGTGTTCAGGACTCAGACACAGCCTCAATATTTAAGTCCAGGCTTAAAACCTACCTGTTCAGTCGAGCTTTTGGTAATTAGTTTTTCTGCTAGATTAAAGGTGCAGATCTAGGGGTCCATTGACAGAGAGTGTTAGGTAAACTGGGAATGTTGCTGCTGTCGTCCTGCTGCTCTTCACGTTCACTCAGGTTTGTTGGCGGTGGAGCAGAGGGGCGCTTACTTTTTAGGGAGTCCTCATGTCTTTGTTACCTTCTGGCTCTCCCTTTTAGTTATGCTGTACTAGCCAGGCCTGCCGGAGTCACTGCTGCACTCTGTTAACACCATATAGTGTGTTCTGATCTTCTGTCAGAGCCAGCAGTCTGTCTGTCCTCTTTGCCTTAGCTGAACTGCTGCTCATCCTATGTAGTCTGATGCTCTGCTCTGACTGGGTGCCACTGCTTGCCTTTAACCGCCACGGAGCTCCTGGCTGTCCTGCACTGTGGAAGCTCGGCCTGCGTCCTGCTGACCCATCCGATGACCCAACTACTTAATTACGGACTAATCAGACATTTATTCCTCTACCTTACAAACACTGAACGCTCCTTTCCCTTGCTTGTCCTGCTATCTGGTGTTGACCCGAGGAGGATGGGTTCCCCTTTTGAGTTTTGGTTCCTCTCGAGGTTTCTTCCTTTAGAACTGAGGGAGTTTTTCCTTGCCTCTGTCGCCCTTGGCTTGCTCACTGGGGGCTCAAACACCAGATTCTTTGTAAAGCTGCTTTGTGACAACATCTGTTGTAAAAAGTGCTATATAAATAAATGTTGACTTGACTTGACTAGCTGCCTGCATCAAATTTAAAACCCTGCTGCTTGCCTACAATGCCACGATGGGAAGACAAAAATCAAGACTCTTCTCTGTCCTGGCACCCAGATGGTGGAGTGAACTTTCACTGTCTGTCAGAACAGTAGAATCTGTTGTGGTCTAGATCTATCTATTTCGAAAGCTCCTAAACAAGCACTAATCTAAATACTATTGAAATTAATTGTATTACACTTATACTTTGTTTAATGCTGTGTTCTTTCTAGGTTTTGTATTCTAGCAGAATCAAAGGTAGTTTGAACATTAAGGGATTTTGTAAGTTGCACTGGATAAGAGCTTCTGCTAAATGCAGTAAATGTGAAAGTACCCATGCCTGGACCCCTTCTTATATCACTAGAAGTACACAGTATGACCAACGAAAAATTAAATTCTGTGGCAGAAAAAAAACTGTGAGCGATTAAAAGAATGTGGTAATGTGATTCTTTTAAATAGTGAAATTAATTTAAATGGTATGCTGTGTGTTGTTTCACAGACATTGACCCGTTATAAATACTATAATGATATAAACAACTCATAAATCTCCATAATGTAGCTTAGTTCACCAAAGTGGGCTTACTCATGGCAAATCAACTTTACTGACACTAATTTCCATTGTTTTATTCCAGACTGTCACGCTTCCGAATCCCCTAAGCGCCTCCGCTCCCTCGGACTCCACTTCCCAGAGGGCTACGCTCCATGACGACGCGTTCACATGCTCCCGGTCGGATTCTCCGATCCGTTCCGGGTCTCCCGAGTTTTAGCCCAGCTGTCACTAATCACTGTCTATATTTAAACCCATGGTTTCCATGTGCTCCTCGCAAAGCTTTGCCTATTGCAATTCTGAGCGTTTATTCCCTTCTATGTATTTCCTTCTGTGTACGTCCGGTTTTGACCTGTTTTTGATCTCAGCTACCGCTTTTCTCGTATTCCCTCTGGCTCTTGTTCTGACTCTCTTTGGCTTTTGATCCGCTTTTCGTCTTCTGACTATCCCTCTCACCTTGACCCCTCTAACTTCTTGCTTCCGCTGACTGCCTTTTCTGGTTCTGACCTGTGCCCATCCCTGACTTCACTCTTGCTTTCTCCCTGCGTGTTACTGTGTATTGCTGCTTGGTTGATTGTGACTACTTGTTAATAAATCTACCTTGACTTTAGTCCTGCACATGTCGGTTGGAGTCTTTTGGCCTGACAAAAGCTTCGCCTGCTACGATGGCAGAACTAAAGGAACTCCAGGTGGCTGTTGGCAACCAGGGCCGCCTTTTGGGTGAACACCATCAGACTCTCGAGTCTATCTCTAGCTCCATAAACAACCTCACCGAGCAACAATCCCAGCAACACGCTCAGTTAACCCAGATATCCGCTAATCTGCAGGATATCTCTGCTCGATTGGCTTCATTACAGGGTCTGGCTCTGGCCGAAACGGAACCAGCCGCTCCTCCTCTTCCCTCGGCTGGTTCCTTTCCGGTCAGTAAACCAGACATATTCGACGGAGCCCCAAATCTATGTCGTGGGTTTCTCCTGCAATGTTCCGTCTATTTCTTGTCTTCTCCTCCCAGCTCAGATAGATCATGTATTTCGTTTGTTGTCTCCCGCCTCACCGGGAGAGCATTGGACTGGGCTACTGCTTTATGGGCTACCTATGAGAACAGGGCCTGTGCCGATTTCATCAAGGCCTTCAAGGCGGTATTTAACCACCCTAATGAGGGTAGAGCTGCTGGTGAGCTCCTCAGTTGCACCAGGGATCCCGGACAGTAGTGGCCTATGCCTTGGAATTCCGCACCGTGGCGGCTGACAGTGGGTGGAACGAGCCTGCGCTCCTAACGCTATTCCGCAACGGCCTTAATGCAGATATTCGCAAGGAACTAGCCTGCTGGGATGACGGCCTATCCTTGGAAGAGTTCATCGCGCTGTCCATCCGCCTCGACCAACTCAAGCACGGAGGCATTCCCATGACTCGCCGCCCTGCTACCCCTCATGTCTTTCCGCCTCCGCATCCAATGAGGTCCTGGACAAGACAGCCCCTGGTTCCCAGGACACTCCATGTATCCAGCCCAGAAGAACCCATGCAAGTGGAAGCCTCACGCCTATCATCAGGGTAGAGGCTATGTCGCATTCGGGTAGGACTCTGTTTATATTGTGGCAACCCCGGTCACATTCTGCGTAACTGTGGTCTCTGGCCACAGAGATCCCAGCCGTCATCCACCAGCAGGGGTGAGACCATCACCCCACACACCTCCGTGGTGAGTAGCTCCTTTCCGGACATGGTTGCTAAGTCTTTTATGATTCCCGTGACTATGTGTTATCAAGATATCTCGTGTGTGTTCCCAGCCCTGATTGACTCTGGAGCGGAGGCTAATTTTATGCACGCCCACGTGGCTCAGCGGCTCCGCCTCCCCATACTTGAACTCAAATGATTCTTGCGTTTGACGGCGGTTGACGGAGACCCCGTGGGTAAGGGGTTCGTTACACGCATAACCGCACCCATCACCATGGACGCTAGTGCTTTGCGCTCTGAGACTTTGCGTTTTTTTTGTATTGGACACGGCCGAGTATGCGGTTAACCTTGGCCTATCCTGGTTGCAGGCACATAACCCTTCTATCTCCTGGACTACATGCGAGGTTATTGCCTGGTCCCCTCATTGTTTTAAGCATTGTTTGTTGTTTAAATTACCACCGCACAGAGTTTATGACTGTGCTATAAATTTAATCCACGACCAGGTTCCTCCCAAATCACGAGTGTATCCACTCACTCAGACAGAGGATAAGGCATTAGAGGAATACATATGGGAGGGATTGGCCCAGGGATACATCCACACTTCTACCTCCCCTGCGGCCGCCGGCTTCTTCTTTGTTAAGAAGAAGGACAGCGGCCTCCGGCCTTGCATTGATTATCAAGGCCTTAGCGCGATAACCAAACCGTACCCGTTACCTCTAGTTCCGGTTGCACTCGAACAACTCCGTGGCACTACGGTTTTTACCAAATTAGATTTGCGCAGCGCCTACAACTGGGTCAGGGTTCGCAGGGGGGACGAATGGAAAACTGCCTTCCTGACCATCAGGGGGCACTATGAGTACAAGGTTATGCCCTTCGGTTTGAGGCCCCCTCTGTTTTCCAAGCCTTCATTGATGATATTCTCCGGGACATGCTGGGTCTGTTCGTTATTGCCTATATCGACGATATTCTCGTTTACTCGCCAGATCTCCCCACTCACATACAGCATGTCCGGAGGGTCCTTTCCCGCCTTCTAGAACATCATTTATACGTCAAGGGAGAGAAGTGCGAGTTTCATCTGGATTCAGCTTCATTTTTAGGTTACGTTATCAGCCCTGAGGGTGTGATTATGTGACTTCCGACGCTTTTTGGGATTCGAGAATTTTTACAGGCATTTTATTATAGTTCCATAGCCGCTCCTCTAACATCTCTCCCCAAGGGAAACGCTAAGCATTTAAGTCGACCTCCGCAGGCAGAAAGTGCGTTCAAGGAGCTCAAAGCGAGGTTCACCACCACTCCTCTGCTTAAACATCCCGACCCCAGTAAGCCGTTTGTTGTTGAAGTCGATGCCTCTAACGTGGGGGTGGGCGCGGTGTTGTCACAGCGCAGTGGTGAACCTCCTAAACTGCGGCCCGTGGCGTTTTTCTCACACAAGCTATCCCCAGCGGAGAGGAACTATGGAATTGGGGATAAGGAACTGCTGGCGATTAAGCTTGCTTTGGAGGAGTGGCGCCACTGGCTTGAGGGCGCACAACATCCTTTTTTGGTCCTCACGGACCACAAAAACTTAGAATATCTCCTCAACGCTAAGCGCTTGAACTCCGGCCAAGCCTGCTGGTCTTTATTTTTTCTCTATGCTCTATCCCACATGTTCGAGGAAAACCCAGATGAAACCGAAACCGATAAATTCATTCTTGAGCCCGCTATAGTCCTCTCCCCCATTCGGTGGGAGATCGATGGCGAGATAGAACGACTTAACGCCGCAGAACCCGTCCCAGAGACTTGTTCCCCTGGCCGGTTGTTTGTTCCTGCTTCGTTTCGTGACAGGCTCATCACATGGGCCCATACCTCTCTCACCTCTGGTCACCCCGGGGAGACGCGAACGTATCAACTGCTCTCTGGGAAGTATTGGTGGGAGAGCATGAACGCCTACATCCACTGCTTTGTTTCGTTCTGCACCATTTGCTCGCAATGAAAAACCCCCTGCTCTTTGCCTGCAGGCAAACTAATGCCCCTACCAGTTCCGTCACGTCCGTGGTCACATCTAGCAGTAAATTTCGTTACAGATCTCCCTAACTCCCAATGTTACACTACCAAACGGAACGAAGCGCACAGCCCGAGAGAAACGGTCAACAATAGTGAGTCTATTGTCGACTATTTCTCTTGGGGTGTGCGCTTCGTTCCGTTTGCTTCCCTACCGACAGCTTTCTAAACAGCTGAAGCTTTATTTAATCACGTCTTTCGTCTCTTCGTCATCCCGGAAGATATAATGTCCAACCGAGGTACCCAATTCACCTCCCAAGTATGGGCTGCGTTCATGGAACGATTGGGTATCTCGGTCAGCCTCACTTCTGGTTACCATCCACAGAGTAACGGCCAGTGTGAGCGTATGAACCAAGAACTAGGAAAATTTCTTAGAATATACTGATAACCAATCGGACTGGTTAATGTACTTACCTTGGGCCAAGATGGCCCAAAATTCTCTCACCAGCTCCACTACTGCTATGACCCCTTTTCAATGTTTCCTAGGGTACCAGCCTCCTCTCATGCCCTGGACAGGCCAGCCATCGAACGTGCCTGCTGTGGAACACTGGATGCGGAGGAACAAGGAGGTTTGGGAGCAGACCCACCGACGCATCGAGAATGTTTTATGTCGGCACAAACGGCATGCTGACAAGTGGAGAGGTGACACCCCCTCCTATGTGCCAGGGAATAGAGTATGGCTTTCGACTAGGGACTTCAGGTTGACCGAGGGAAGCAAAAAATTGACCCCTAGGTACGTCGGGCCTTTCTGTATATCAGAGAAAATAAACGGCGTAACCTATAGACTAGGGCTGCACGATGAATCGTATTTTTATCGTTATCGCGATATGAGGTTTCAGGATAAACACATCGTAAGAGCCACGATAACGCCTTGAATAACAGCAAACTCAAATTGCATCATCTGCGTGCATTATCCGCGTGCAGCAACAGAGGGAGCTCTTCACGCTGCAGACTATGATCACGTGACGTAAGTAGGCAGGAGGCAGAGCGAGGTGAACACGCTCATCAGACACGCGATTTCTTAGTCCGGGAAAAAAATTATCACAGCCAGGCCAAGTGCCGAAAAAGCTTCGAGAAGCGAAGACGTAAGTGAGGAGGAATTGGTTCCAAAAAGGGGAGGCATGTCTGTAGTCTGGGAATACTTTGGTTTTAGTCGAGATGACCATGCTCAATCCAAGGTTTTGTGCAAAGAATGTCTAGCCGTTGTGGCTACAGTCACAGGGAACACGACAAACCTTTACCATCACTTAAAACACAACCACAAACAACTGTATGAGGAGTGTTCAGCAAAAAAGACTGAAAGCACGGTTAGATCTGCCTCTTGTCACGATGCAGCTCCAGGTGTAAAACAAAAATCCATTGCTCAAATGTTCGAAAGCGTGACTCCATATGATCTGGCCTCCTGGCGTCACAAAGAAATAACCGATGCCATCACATGTTACTTGGCTAAAGATATGGTGCCATTTAAAACGGTTAGCAAAGAAGGCTTTGTGCAGTTACTAAACAAGGTGGATAAACGGTACAAGATTCCGTCACGAAGGCATTTCTCCCATTTTGCCATACCAGAAATGTATGCTCATTGCGTTAGAAGTGTACAGTCAGAACTGAAGCAAATTTAATTCTTGCGTGTACAACGGATCTGTGGTCCAGTAGAACAACGGAGCCCTACGTGAGCTTGACAGTTCACTTCATTAACCAGGACTTTGAACTGAAAAGTCGATGTTTGCAAACATCCTATTTTTCTGAAGAACACAGTGGGGAAAACATAGCTCTGGGCTTGCGAGACGCTTTGACGAGCTGGAGTTTGCGCGAAGAGTGCCTGGTGTGTGTTACCACGGATAATGCCACAAATATGATCAAAGCCACAGAACATAAAATCATATTTAGCTGCTTTAAATCAATTTAATTTTATTCAGCTTCAAAGTCAATTAAAATAATTTTTGTGGGCTTTTTTCCCACAGAAAATGCAGTTAAATGTGACAGTTGCATTGATCGTGCTAGAGGAATGTGTAAAAAGCTGGTTGGACATTTCGCACACAGTTGGAAAAAGAAGGAAGCACTGCAGAAAGCTCAGAGGGAGTTGAACCTGCCGGACCATTCTCTAATTACAGAATGGCCAACAAGATGGGGCACAAGGCAGCGGATGATGGACAGAATACTGGAGCAGCAGCGGGCCCTGTCACAGGTTCTCTCAGAGAACAGAAATACACGACATCTGGTTCCTTCGTGGCAGGACATAGAGGTCCTTGAATCAGTAAACAGGGCACTGAAGCCACTCCAGGAGTTTACCAACGCCCTGTCTGGAGAAGATTATGTGAGCATATCTTATGTGCAACCAGTTCTTCAGCTGCTGAAGACAAAGACTCTTGCAGAAGATAAGGAGGACAGTGAGCTGACACGCTCAGTCAAAGCCAAAATTCTGGACTACATGGAGAGGAAGTATGAGGAATCTGCAACACAGTCTCTAATGGACACTTCTTCTTTCCTGGATCCCAGGTTCAAGGCAGACTACATCAGTGCTGAAAACCTCATAGAAATCAAGGCAAAATTGATGGCTGAAATGAAGACAACACAAATGGTAAAAATCCCTTAATGCTGTGAATGATCTAGACACGACTCTAGACATTTTCTCATGCTGCAAATAACCTTCACTATGTCTTTTCTAGGAGAGGGAGCCTGTTTTTGATGCCACAGCAGAAGTACAGACAGGGTCTCATCAGAGCCATTGAGCACCAAGTGAGAAGAGGAAAAAGAGGACTTTAGGAAACCTGTTACAGTGTGCCATCCCCTCTACATCCTCCTCTGTACCACTACCCACTGATCAAGCTGTTGTCGAATCAGAATTTAACAGCTATCTTCTCATGCCCACAATTGACAGTGAGGGAGATCCTTTGGCCTCAACTTTCCTCATTTAAGTGTGCTTGCCAGGAAGTATCTTTGTGTGCCTGCCACTAGTGCACCCTCTGAAAGACTTTTCAGTGCCTCAGGAAATGTAGTGACCTGTCAGCGTTCATGCTTAAAACCAAGCAAAGTAAATATGCTGGTTTTCTTGGCCAAAAATCTTTAAGATTTTAGGCATTAAGTTGATATGATAATTTGTCCAATGTGTGACTAAATGTAAAAAAAAAGATATTAGGTAGAAGTCAGGAGAATTAATAGAAAAAATGAAAATGGATCGCTAAGCTTATTTGCAGTCTGTTGGCATGTTTTTGGGTTTATTTTTTTTATATTTTCTGACTGTAGAGTTCTACACTGTAAATAATGGTTTGTCCGTTCAACCTAAAAAATTACTTCATGTGGTAACAAGACTGAACTGTGTGTAATCAACTTTAAATAAATACTTTTAATGGTTCATTCAAAGTATTTATTTGAGTTAAATAAACCCAGTTCTCTGTTACCAAATGAAGTCTTTTCTTTTAGGTTGTACAGGCAAACAGCATTTTACAGAGTATACCTAACTTAACTACTAAAAAACTGCAAGTTTTTGTGCTTTTATGTTGGCTATGTTGCTTCTGTGATGCTGAGCTCTAGCTATAATAAGTTTGTGCTATTACCAGAAAAGAGAGCTTTTGTTTGTGTTTTATTTAATTTATTGTTTAACCTTCTTTTTCTATTATTTACTTTATTATTTATTATTGTATTTATTCATTTGTTTTATTATTATTTATTATTACTGAATGTTGAGAGAACACAGCCTTGCACCGCACGAAATGTTTGTACTATTATTACTTGTATGCGTGTTCTTTATCTATTGTTGAATAAACCTGCAAAATATTTGGATTTATTCTGGATTCATTACACAGTAAAAAAAACAAGACAAATGAATGTGCTGCTGTTCAGAGAGACACTAAATTTCTGTATTTTAATCTTAATTTATCGTGTTTCACATTGATATCGGGATATCCAACAATGTTATCGCACATCGCAATTCTAATCCATATCGTGCACCCCTACTATAGACTCGAGTTACCTCCCCAGTATCGTTTGTGTCCATCTTTCCATGTGTCTCTGTTAAGCCTGTTGTCCCTGGCCCGCTAGACGAGGTACTGCCAGTGACCACAGCCCCTCCTCCGGTTATGGTGGAAGGGACCCCGGTATACACTGTTCGTCAGCTCCTGGACTCCAGAAGGAGGGGTGGGGCTCCCCAGTACCTGGTGGATTGGGATGGTTATGGCCCTGAGGAGTGGACTTGTGTACCCCCCGCAGAGGTGCTGGACCCTGCCCTCATAGCAGATTTCCACCGCCGACACCCATCACGTCCCGCTCCCAGGCCTCGGGGCCGCCCTGGGAGGTCGTCCTCAAACCCGTCTGCCGGTAGGCAGCATGGTCGTCCGAGGTGTCTTTAAGGCAGTTCTCTCTGGACTCGCCCGAGTGTCCCCAGGTATCTGGTTCCTCCAGGGGAGCCCCCATTCCGGGATGCAGCAGGTCCGGGAGTGCTCTTCCTGCCTCGTCTGGTGTGGTGGGGGGTCATCGCCTTGGTCGTCCTCTGTCCTCTTCACGCTCGGACTCATTGGGGAGGGTGATGTCACGCTTCCGAATCCCCTAAGCGCCTCCGCTCCCTCGGACTCCACTTCCCAGAGGGCTACGCTCCATGACGACGCGTTCACGTTCTCCGATCCGTTCCGGGTCTCCTGATTTTTAGCTCAGCTGTCACTAATCACTGACTATATTTAAACCCCTGGTTTCCATGTGCTCCTCGCGAAGCTTTGCCTATTGCAATTCTGAGCGTTTATTCCCTTCTATGTATTTCCTTCTGTGTACTTCCGGTTTTGACCTGTTTTTGATCTCGGCTACCGCTTTTCTCGTATTCCCTCTGGCTCTTGTTCTGACTCTCTTTGGCTTTTGATCCGCATTTCGTCTTCTGACTATCCCTCTCGTCTTGACCCCTCCAACTTCTTGCTTCCGCTGACTGCCTTTTCTGGTTCTGACCTGTGCCCATCCCTGATTTCGCTCTTGCTTTCTCCCTGCGTGTTACTGTGTATTGCTGCTTGGTTGATTGTGACTACTTGTTAATAAATCTACCTTGACTTTAGTCCTGCACATGTCGGTTGGAGTCTTTTGGCCTGACACAGACAAATGAACTGAAGAAGAACAAAGAAGCGCACATAACTAACTGCTAACTGTGCTCTTTATCTCCCCGCTAATTTCAACTAGGAAAAGGTACGTTCACATTCCACAACAGCTTGTAGCAGACAGTACCAGACAGTAAATCTGTTGTCTCTAACAGTAGTAACCCAACTGTCTCTAAGTGCTTTCAGTGTATTTTCAATGTGTATTACAATAGCAGTGAATAGTAATTATTTTGACAAAATTAACTTATGTAATGTATTAAGGTTAATGGTTCAGCGCTGTTTTCATTACATGCTTAAGAATTGTCCTAAACACTCGGAACAGTAGTAGTAGTGATAGTATAAATGTTACTGCTATTATTCATAATAGTTCTAATAACTAAAATATATATTTTTCTGTCGTAGTGGTAGTATGATTACATTCAAATGAATACACTTTATGCATTTAATAACAAGAAGTGCCTGGTACCCCATTGTTGCAATTATGGCAGCTGAGGAGGCCATTCTTGCCGTTCTTTTCAAAGAATTTTGCGGAGCCTGACGAAATGGGTTTTAATATGTGTTCAGTATCTTACAGTCGCTGCCTTTGCCATCCAGAATACCAGAGAACATCTGTATTGAGTTAACGGATATATGGAAACTGTGGTTTGTAATTACAGTGATACAACATTTGCCAGGATACCCTATTGCTGATCACTGGTCTTGTGATATGGCATTGTAATATTTACCTCTATATGTTCAGAGGAGTAAAGTGGAGTAAAAAATAAATATGTCTTAAAATCACATTGTGCACCACTCCTAATAGTGAATAGGCCCACAACATTTAAACATAGTCCACAGTATGTTTATTTCTTACATTGATCATAATGTCCAGCGCACCATCCTAAAGAATTGACATGCACCAGAAGACACTGCAGTTAACAAACTGAGTTATGAATGAGTTAAGAAACCCCTCCTCCTTCTAAGGCCCTATAAAGTCACATGCTCACCTTCCATTAGCTGTGAGATGCCAGTTCAGTTACTAATGCAGACCTCAACTCGTGCTGCATCTACAGTCAGCTCTGCAACTCATTTCTGACTTCACTCTTTTCTATCTCAGATCAGCTTTGTCACGGATCAGCTCCGTCTTGAATCGGCTCCAACACAACTCTGGAACTGATTTTTAACTCAGGTTGGCTCCATGCCAGATCAGCACCATCTCAGAGCAGTTGTATTTCAGATCGGCTACATTTTGGATCAGTTCCAACTTAATTTGCTCTGCAATTCATTGCTGTTTTAACTCTGCGCGTTGTATGGGCTCCACCTTCACGCCCCATTCACACACAGCTCTGTCTCAGCCCTGCTCTGTTCATGCTCAGATCCATTAACAGGAATTGACCCCTTTCGCCATTCAAATCAATACCCCATGCACTGGGCTTCAACCCAACTGGCCACACTCTTCCATCACCCATCCAGACTGAACTAACAGTGGTTTACAGAACCTGCTTTTTTCCTGGTCATTTCGGCCACTTATCTGCCACCACTAATTTGACTACCCTTGTGCTGTCAAATTCACTCTCCCTTCCCTGTATACCCATTCAGCACATCTCCTTACGCCATACGGAAATAGTGTATCCCGCTTATCCCAGAGGCAACAGGAGTTTAACACACTCTCCAGCTGAACCAGAGTTGTCATTGAATGGGCATCTGGGCTTCTGAAGAGGAAATGGGGACAACTGAAATACCTGCCTATAGAGGATTTCATAAAGGTCCTAGTGGTAATCACAGCTGCGTATGTTCTACACAGTTTCTTCCTGGGGGAGTAAGGGCATCAAATGGAGCATTGTGAAGATGTGGCTATCAGTGGTGACAATGAATGTCATGCCCCTGCCTTACCCATCCTAATGAGTCAATTAAGGCCTAACTAGTTTGTTAATATTTTGGATGCCTGTTTGAAGGGCAACCAAAGCTTAGCACATGTCACAATTAAAATTACTATTTTATTTTTTTCTATTTTTAGGTTTATTGTATTAAATATTACATTAATTAAAAAGAAAGTAACTCTGTATTAACATTTGCAGTTATGTAAACATTTGAAATGAACTATTACTTAACAAATATGTATTGTGTTTGTGTACAGAATGTGTATTTTGGCCAGGACTGTAAGGTTTAGCAGCAGGCATGAAGCTAATTTAATACTCTTGTTTATCTAAATTAGTTTTTTTTTTACACTTGTTCATTCGACAATGTAATATCTTCTCTTCAACTCTATCTGTCTAGGGAGGCCACTCAGATGCTTGTTGAGTCTCTTGTCATCTTAGGGCTTGTCTAGTCTACCTATTTGGTCCTTCAGGTCGCTGCAACTGATCCAGAATACAGCAGCATAGCTTACCCCCTGGCATAACCTCCACTGGTTACCTGCCTGCTTTTGGCTATCAGATTTGAAACGCTGATGATTGCCTACAAGGACCCTCCACGCCAAACTTGTTCCATACCTCAAGTCCTTCGGGCTTCAAGTCTGGTTTTTAAATGAACACTAATCTAGGACATATTAAAGTGTCATGAGTGGTTCTGTCTTATTTCTGTATTTATAAAAATGTCCTTACACATTTGGAAAAATGTCATGATAAATTATGTAAAGGTACGTATAATGTCTGAACCAATTATTCTGTTATTGTTCTTATAGTATATATTATTTTATAATAATACTAAATTGTTTATTGTAATACTATATTTTATTTTAATACTTTCTTATGTCACAAATATTATATACAGAATTTCATTTTCTAAATATCTTCCTTCATGCTCCTATGAAGATTGTGTCTTTACTGAAACAAAATTAAAGGTGACATTTTCTTATGAAATATTTAGTACTGCATTTTCAATAATTAGCAGATGATAAAGTCCACAAGCTCTTGTTAAGCTTTGCTGGATGTACTTGTGGCAAACAGCTGATTCATTCTCAGACAATGACAATGTAAATAATGCCAGAGGTTTCTCCTCTAATATTTTCTCCTGGGAAATGCAGTCAACCTTGATAGTAATCTGAGTAATGCAGTCAGTTTTTATGGAAAATTTGCACTAATGAACAGACCATAGTCACACAATGCTCTAATATACACTGAGGAGCCAAATCATGACCACCTGACTAATATATTAAATGTCCTCCACGTGCTGCAAAAAGAGCTCTGATCCACAAAGGCCAGGTGGCATCTGGCACCGATATATAAGTGGCAGATCCCTTTAGCCCTGTAAGTTGTGAGGTGAAGCGGCTGCAAATTGAACTTGTTGCTCCTACAGACGCTTGATTGGAAGATCTGGAGAATCTGGAGGCCAGGGCAACACTTTTAACTTATCTTCATCATGTTCCCGCAAACCATTCTCGAACAAATATATGCAGTGTGGCAGAGCACATTATACTGCATCAACAGGCCTCTTCTATTGATGAACACTATTGCCGTGACAGGGTGTATCTGGTCCAGAACAATGTTTTGGTAGTTGTCAAACTGACATCCACAAGAATGTCCAAACCCAGGGTTTTCCAGCAGAACATTGCCCAGAACATTACACTCCCTCCACCAGCTTGTCTTTTTTCCACAGTGTATCTTGAAGCCATCACTTCCTCAGATAAACACATACCCAACCCATCCACATGATGGAAATGAAAACGAGACTTATCAGACCGAGCGACCTTCTTCCATTGCTCCAAGCTCCAGTTCCGATGTTTGTATGTCCATTGTAGGTGCTTTCAATGGTGGACAGGGGTAAGCATGAGCATTCTGTGACTAAACAGCCTCCCATATGCTGGATAGTGCAATGCGATGTGTTGTGGCCTTCTTCCTGTAACTTGTAGTGTCCTACTATTGGCTAGTGCAGCCGTATGGGCACAGGCTCTCTATAGTGCTGTGGTAGCAAGAGACTTAAACATTGTAAACAAGTTGTTGGCTTGAAAATGTGTTGCATGTTGGTTGTGTGACTACCATGTACTAGAGCAGGCAAGAATTTAGCTGGTGCCTCTTTGATGGTGAAATAGATAGTTAGATAGATAGATAGATAGATAGATAGATAGATAGATAGATAGATAGATAGATACTTTATTGATCCCGAAGGAAATTTAGCAGCCAGTAGCAGTTTCACAAAACAGCACAGTAAAACATAAAACAAATACAAATTAAAAAATAAAAACAGGGTTGTGCAGTATGAAAAACCTAAATAATAGCACCTAAGCCACATCATAGCTTATAACTTTCTAAACACAAACAAGAGTATATTAAACCTAGTGTTCATGCACAAAACGTATTCAGTGAGCCATTCTCTCGCATGATGCATGCTGTTTGTTGTACATATGAAATGCAATGAATGAACTGAAAATGAAAATCCAAAGTTTTACATAAGTTAATGACAAAAAGAAACATTTAAGTCACTGTTATAAGCAGGACTAACACTGACTAGCTAACTAGACTAAAGTGGCAGTAAATGTTTTCCTCAGGCAGACAGTGGATGGTTTGTGCAGCACATTTACAAGAGAAAGTGTATTTCTCTAAAATATGAAGGTTTTTCCCAAAAATCCTTCATAGTCTTTCCACATTTGATAACAAATACATTTCTTATTAATAGTGTAAATGAAAAAATAGTACAATACAAAAAGTAAAAGTAGGATTTTTTTCTGCTGCGTTCAATAAAGAGCTTAAAGCACAAGTTTCCTGTCTTACTCTATGCGAAACGTCACATTGTCATTCTGTGACTTGTGCCACAGTAGTCCTTCTGTCAGTGTGGACCAGATGGGATAGCCTTCATTGCCCTCATCTGTTGATGAGCACAGTTTGTGGTTTGTCCCTACTCAGACCACGGTTAGTAGGCACCCACTACTGCTGACTGTTTCTGAGGTTCTCGGATTCAGTCATCAACTCTTGTTAAAGTCGCAAAAGTCTTTGTCTGTCAGTTCCTCCCACATCCAGCACATCAACTACGGGAATCGACTGTTTGCCTACCTTAACAATGATGTATGAATTTCCTCTATCCCTCCTAAAGTAGGAGTACTGTTACTGTAGTGATAATTTACTTGAGTGCAAATTAAAATATTAATAAAGGAAAATTACTACATAATAATAAGAATAATATTAATCAGATAGCTGCAGAAATACGATTACATGGAATTGCACTTATTGTCCACTTAACCACCTAAGTTAATGTTCTGTTAAAGAGATAGACCATATAGGCCAATAAAAGTTTAGCATGATGTCATGTCACAGTCCCTTGGAAAGTTTGCATTATGTCATGTCATGCTGTCCTGGAAAATCAAATCATGCACAGGTGTGAAGATGAGTGAAAATCTTAGGTGTGTAGTCCCTTTCAGTACTTAAATACAAAACTACGCATTACAAGGCACATTAGACAATAAATACACACAATAATACTAGCTCTGGTTTTTTATATATATATGTGTTACATGTACGCAGACCATTACGACGACTGCCCTTAACCCCATGTTTGCGTTGCCAAAGACTGCAGTGGTGTCGTGCCAGATTGTCATGGAGTGATTTAGAATGGCAGCGGGTCATCTTCAGTGACGTGTCCTGATGTTGTCTTGGTGGAGACGACCAACAAATCCATATGTGGAGGCACAGTGGTCAGCCCTATCGCGAGACCTGTCCTCGTTTGAAAATGTGTGAGATGCTATTGGACATGCTATCAACACTCCACCCCTACCGCAAAATCAGCAGGAACTGTGTGAGAATATTCAAGCTGCATGGGATGAATTATTGCAGGACACCATTAGAAACCTCTACAATTCCATGCCGAGATGTCCTGACACCATACTGAAAGACACTACTTCTGTATCTGTAGCTCAATAAATATTGCTTATATATATATATATATATATATATATATATTGCAGCTGTACAATATATGGATAGAAGATAAACAATATGTGTCTACATTTGCAGGTATGGATATGCTAAATGTAAAGTGCAGAGTGACGGTGAGAGTAAGGGTGTGGATTGTCCATGGAGATCGTTGTGATGATGATTTAGGGGAGATGTGTAGTGACAGTCCCATTGACCGATCAGCAGCCTGATGGCACATGTGAAGAAATCTCAGAACCAGCTGGTTCTGGCTGCTTCTGAACTGGTGATGTGCTGACCTGTCCTCACTACCCTCTGCAGAGATTTCTGCTCAATGCCAGTGCAGTTCCTATACTAGTTGGTGATAAAGTGGTGATATGTAAAACGTTTTGAGGATGCAGGGGGTTCCTGCCAAACCTCCTCAGCTATATGAGGTAGAAGAGGCGCTGCTGTGTCTTTTTCACCACCCGTGTGCTGAGTTCAGTCCAGAATCCTCTGCGATATGAACACCTAGGAACTTGAAGCTGCTGACGCTCTCTATAGTGGCCCCATTGTGATGTGGGTTGATTGTGATGGGGGTGTGCACTTTCTCCTGTTTCCTGAAGACTGTGTGATGACATGTCGTGCTTCTCTGGAAAAGTAATTTTTCAGTATTTTTAAAATACAAAAACACTCTAGCTTGTTTTGAAGCCTGGTATGGCTGATGTATTTTGATACACTGTCTTGGTATGTTATTAAAAAATATTTTGAGGTATCTTTTCCCATCACTGGTTCATCATTGCCAGAATAGCTTAAACTTTTTGGGAAAAGCATGACACACTCAAATCACACATTACATCATAAGCACAGCAGGTCTGGTCACAACAGCTCATACTTCCGCCTCAATCTGTCTCTTTGATACGGAGAACTTTGGACTCTTCCAGAAGAGTTTTTGTTTTTGTTCAAAGACGTAAACCACTTTCATGATAGCATCAAAAAAGGCTTTCCACAGAATTTCTGGCAGACGATTACTAGCACACAAAATGCCTCAATCTTTGTGGCTCTTTTGGTGGCAAATGAAATAAACGCATACAAGCATATACATGTAATATATGTATTTTTCAGTTTGTATAGACATACCTTGAAGTATTCCTAGTATTAAAGTTGTCAAAAGCAACTTAGATTATGGGCTCCTCAGATCCAGGTACTCATAATAGAGAGACTATTTAAACAATTATTTTTTATTATAAAAGAGTAAGTTTTATATGAGAAATGCTTAGTATATATATTATTATATATTTATTGCCCTATTATAACGGTTCTCTATTTCTTTGCATACTTTGTTAGAACAATTTCACCCTGTTCTTCAATAGTCAGTGCCCCCACAGGACCACCACAGAGCAGGTATTGTTTGGGTGGTGGATCATTCTCACAGTAGTGGCATAGTTATAGTGGTGGTATAGTAGTGTGTGTTGCAGTGGTACATGTGGACCAGACGCAGACGCATTACTGTGCCCCATTTTTTTTCTCTGTCCATGATTCTGTTGGTATGATGTCCACAGCTCATCTAATCATAAGAAAGCCATGGCTACAAAGACAGAATTGTCTTTTCTTCAACAGTGTAGTAAAGAATACTTTTTTTTGCTGATAAATACTGTATATATATATATAAGCTGAATTTTAATAAATATTCATTTTAACATGAACACATTTTCTAAATTGCAATAAATATCATCTGATTGAACAAGAATGAATTTAGTGTAGGAAGAGTTTCACTTTCTCACATTATTCTGCCCCCAACCTACGTAAATCAGCTTGGTTATGGTAATGTTGTGGTGGAAAAAAGGCTGCCAGACTGGAGCCAGATGCTGTAAAGAAAGTAGAATTTTTAAACCATAGTTTAAAATGACAGCTTAGAGTATTTAGCCATGCTGTGAAGTTTAGTGCATTTTCATAGACAGGTCTGTGACCTTAATTAACATCTGGATGCAGTTTTAGCAGGTTGAGAAGTATTGATTATTAACTGATTAACTGATGGTGTTTGTAAGCAAGGTAAGCCTTGTAGCTCTAATGCCAAACTAAGCTTGTGCTAAGATATTTTCAGGAAATACAGCTGTGGCCAGTTGTTTTAATAAGGGCTGTAAACACAGCAGTCATGGTCATATTCCCATTGTAATCATGTGAGGGTGTGTGCCGAATTACTGTCAGCAAAACATCTGACAGCAGAAAATAGACCATCATAGATTGATTTACCTTTGAATTTTTTTTTTTTTTCACAGTAAACAGTAAACGTGTGTTTCACTAAAGAAACAGCATACACATTCAGACTGGTTGTTGAAGACATAAAATTGCAAGTTGTTTCAATGAAACGGCATCCTGGCTGACCCAAGAGGGCAAATATGTAGAGTTGTGCAATAGTAGCCATTGTGTCCTGGCATGTTCTTTCACCACCCACAACAAAAACGGATTCTGTGGTAGTAATAACTAATGGCAGCAAGCTAGGCCAGTAGCAGTTATGTGGTAGGATGAGGTGTATAGGCAACCAGTTCAAGACCAATCAATGTGAAGGTAAGAAGATAGCAAGTGAACATAACTGAGTGTGTATGTACCAAACACATGATGGAATTCAGTAATATTCTCCATTAAAGTTACAATTACTTGTGCTTGTACAAGAGTGTTTTAATGATCTGAGATTTTAGACACATCTTTAGACACTTAAAGGTTACTGGGTCTAGAGGTGACGCTGCTATCTTTCCAGGTGCCGGCATACTGGATATGTCCAAGTTGTTTCCCACAGCCTGACTTAAACAAAGGGGATATATATGCAGGGCTGAACGACATCTCATCCCATAGGAGCATCATCAAGGAACTTTTTAAATCACTGCTAGACACTGTTAAGAAGAGGGCCGAGGCCAGGCACCCTCTCCACTGTTAACTTTAAGGCTGGTGCATTATCAATGGCGTTAGCTACATAAGCAACTGGGCAATAACAAAACACTTCTGATTAGAGATCTTATTGAAGAGAATCATTTGAATTGACGTTTCTATCTGAAACATGACTAGATGAAAATGGCAAAGCAATTTCATATGAAGCTTCTCCTGAAAATGACAGATTTATTCATACAGTAGTGTCATGCATTTATAATAGTGACTTTTACTGCAATAATACCACTGTTGGTGAATTTATGCCCTTTGGGTATGTTGCAATCAATCTTTTTAGTGACACTTTTGTTTTATTAATTGTAATATATAGGGCTCATAAGAGACATAGCACTTTTTTGGCAGAAATTGCGGAACTAATATCAATTGTATCCACAAACAATAATATAATTCTCCAAATAAATAATGCATTAATGCATTATAATCCATTTTCAAAAGAAAACAGCTTTGATAACATAGAGCATAGCTCAGCAAGCTGGAACCCAGCTGGAACCTAGCTCCAATAACCATTCTGATAAGCCACCTACATCTTTCTCTGTTATCGGCAATGAGTATCTTACAGCTGTTATAAATGAATTAAGTTCATGTGATCCTGATCCTGTTCCTACCTCTTTCCTTAAGATGGGGTCTGACTGATGTTTTAACCGTTGTTAACTGTTCTCTGTCTTCAGGTGTTTTCCAGATGTGACTGCCTTGGTGAAGTCTCTTGTAAAAAAGAGTAGCATAGTTGCTTTCGTACTAAATAATTTTAGACCAATTTCAAACTTTCAGCTTTTGGTTAAGGTGTCTTTAAAAGTTAAATGCTTTTCTAAAATCAAACAAGTTAAATGAGAAGTTTCAATAAGGTTTTCATTCCAACCATAGCACTGAGACAGCGCTGCTTTGTGTTGTCAGTGACTTCAGGCTCAGCATTGATGTACAGAACCCTTCTGTTCTGGTCTTATTGGATCTTGGGGCAGCTTTTGATACTGTTGATCACAAGATTTGAATGCACACCCTTGAGCACTGGTTTGACCTGAGACTGTTTTAAATCACATTTAAATTATATAAATAAAAATTTTATTTCTTGGGGAGTACATAAAGGCTCAGTTTTAGGGCCTTTGCTTTTCTCTTTGTACCTGCTACCTCTATGTGATGTCATTAAGAAACATGACCTTAATTGTCATTACTATGATGATGCTACACAATTATACAGTCCCATTCTTAATAATCAAGAATCAGTAGAAAGACTTAGAAGCTGTGTGTTAGATATTTCTCAGTGGATGTGGATGTCATAAAATTGATTATAACTAAATCAAGAAAAAAACTGAAATACTGATTCTTGGTACTAAAATTCAGAGAACAATGATTTATGACGGACTGGGTTCTTTAGCTACTAAACCTGAGGAACAAAACTCAGGTGCAATCTTAGACTCTGAGCTCTGTTTTATCCCACATATAAACGCAGTCACTAAAGTATCTAATGTTTATCATTTGAGAAATATTGCTAAAAGTTTTGGGTTTTGTAGAGCAACGCAGAACAGCTTGTTCATATGTTTGTTACAAGCAGAATCGATTATTGTAAAACTGTAAAACTTATTGCGGTTCTCAAGAAAGCAATCCTAGTAGTAGAATTAAAGTTTTACTACTACTCTCTAAAGCCTAACAGCACCAGCTTACATCACAGAATACCTCTCTGTTTATGTTTCAGCTTGTGATCTTAGATCTTCCAATAAATATAAAAATGTGGAGAGACTTCAGTTACTATGCTTCTGAACTGTGGAACTCCACAACTTTTATAGAGTAAAGCTATGAACTTTTATTAGAGAGTAAAGCTATGAACTTTTATTAGAGAGTAAAGCTATGAAAAGTGCTCTATAAATTAAGATTTTTATTTGTTGTATTCTTTGGCTGACGTCGGTTGAAGAGCGGAGACCATACTGGATTTAGAATGTTGGTTTATTTATCTAGCTGGACTGCCATAAGTGCTTTGGTATCAACACAGCCAATAATGGAAAGCAAATAATAATTAATAAACCTTCCAAATGTCCAGTACATTTTATCCCGGGTTTCATAGAAACAGGCACCACAGAACTCTTCTTTGTCTTTGTATTACTAGCTAGTCCAAGCTCTTGTTTCAAGGCTTGATTACTGTAACTCACTCCTGGCTGGTCTTCCTCTGCGGGCCATCGGGCCCTTGCAACTGATCCCGAATGCAGCAGCTCGACTTGTCTTCAGTCTTCCCAGGTTCACTCATGTCACTCCACTGCTAGCTTCCAGTATCTAACTCATGCTTCCCTACAAAGCCAAGAATGAACCAGCCCCTACCTACCTTATGGTAGAGACAAAGAGTCGATAAGGCACCCAGATGGTGGAATGAACTTCTCCTTGCTGTCAGAACAGCAGACTCTCTCCCAGTCTTCAAACTCAGACTGAAGATTCATCTATTTGTGAAGCACTTAACTCTTAACTTCATTCTTTTCTTTCTAGGTATCAGCACTTCCCCTTGTTCGGGCTGCTTCTGAGCTCAAGGGTACATTCTCTGACTGAACACTATGCACTTTGGTAAGTCACTGTGGATAAGAGCGTCTGCTAAATGTCATAAGTGTAAATGTAATTTGATCTTATATATTGGTTGAATTTCTAAATATGATATTCCTCAAAAATGCAGCAGAAAAGTACTATATTTACTATGCCACTGTAGTAGTATGTGTGAATGTATGTCTTAATGATTCCGGTTGTGAAAATCAAATCAGAATGAAACAGTAGTACTTGAATTGTAAGTTATGTTTATTAATTAAATAGTCATTGTGATTATAAAAACAACACACCGATTAAATGTACCTTTCCACCTGAAAACCAGTTGTACGCCTACTATACCCCCCTCCCCCCCCTCACAAATTCTTGTGACCCAGATGAAATTAAATAATTAGACTATAGCCATTCAGTGAATGTGTTCATCATTTGATTAGGAGAGGAAATAAGGAACATCTTACACCCCAGCTATCATACATCTCATGTCTCGTCCAAGAATTGAATAGTGCTACACTAAAAAGGCATTTTAGGGAAAAGGAGGGTGATAATGTGACACACCCCTCCAAGCTCAACATCATTATGGTAATATTGATATGACAATGATCAATTATCAAATTATTTTTAATAAAATTGGTATTGGTAATAAAACTAATGCTTTATGTTGTTCACATTAAAAAGTAGTACATTCATCAGCAAGACACACCATAGGAATAATAGTGTAACATTCATCAAAGTATGTCTGTTAAACCTCATTTTTCACACAATTAAAAATGATCATTTTGTGTGAATTGGTAATTCACTTATATACACTCCAGATTCCAGCTGATGATTTACACCAGGCAATTACTCAAAATGAATTATTGTTAAGCATTCACTATGAAGCATACAGAGATACTATAAATGTAGTTTTCCATGTGTTACATGTGTTATCTTTTATCTGCTACAGTGATGGAAAGGTCAGCAGCCAGATCATCTTGAACTTGTGTATAGGCACTGAAAAATCAACTGCAGCACAGCATGTGTCTGCTTTATCACAGTGCAGGCATAAGCAGGGGCTATATAAATAAAGCTCTTGGCCCTTTTAAAGTCCTGCCACACTAATACAACTAATGTTTCATATCATACTTGCAAAAAAAAAGAAAAGTTGTTATCATATCATTTTTAGATGGTGGGCAGTTTAGTTCTAAGAATACTTCGGCATCTTCTTCTAGCTGGACATCGATGGCGATGGTCTCATCTATAGGAGACGTAATAAATGTCTTATTCCAGGACAACCTGATCCCATTCTTGCAGTCAATGTCCTTTTCACGCTGCTCCTGCACCTTGACATAGAAGAAATACGTTCCATTTTGCTGCGCTTTGAAGACTCGCATTTTTTCTGTAAACATAAAGACAAAGCATTGTGGTTTCAGTCTTAAGGGTAGTAAGACCTGGTTTAACAAAGATAGATTAGCCCAAACTAAAGAAGAATCTCAGTGAAGAATATTCACTGTTAAGGTCATTTAATCTGTCTTTGTCACAACATTACAATACAGTAAAAGTAGCATGTCTAAAAAAGTAGCAGTCTCATTTTGGATAAAATGATGGTAGGACAGTCACCTGTGATTTTTTCGGTTCTGTTGAACTTTCCACATCGTGTAGTAGTAGCAGCAGTAGTAGTAGGACTAGTAGTAGCAGTAGTAGTAGTTGGAGTTGTAGTAGGAGTTGTAGTAGTTGTCAGGTTTATCTTCTGTGGAAAGAAGTTTTAAAAATGTCATGATACATTCTCGAAAGGTATTCACCTTTGAAAATCAGGCATTAGGAATGCAAAAGATGGTTCAGTCTAGCACTAATAAACTCTTCTCAGGATTTTAGGCAGACATATTTCACAGCAAGTATGGTTATAGTTATGTGGTCACCCTGCAGTTTTTACAGAACATTATTTTTAGTATGAAAATACTGGAAGTCACACACACATTTCCACACATGTTCACAAAACGCACACTGTCAATAGCAGGGAGAAGGACTTACCTCTGTAAAGGGATACAGATACATCCAGATGCAGAGTCCCGCCATGCCTACAACCAGCAACGTCATCACAGAGATGACTCCCAGCATTAGCTTCATGGGCCTGCTCTGGAGACCCCTGGATTCCAGGTTGGCTTTAGAAGTTGTAGAGGACTCCTGGGGCAGATGAGTTTCATGGATGAAGACAACTGTTTCCATCTTGGCAGAGTGAATGAGCATCTCCTGTACTGACAGCCAGGGCATCTTATATGGGAGGAATCTGCCCACTCAGTCTCGCATTCACGGGAGTTGCTTTACAGCTGGTGAAACCCGCCTCTGGATTCACAACAATTTAATGCCACACCCCCACTGCACTCTCACAGGTACTGTGATTGCCCACACACCAGCATGGCGAGCTCACACACGCTCACATTCACATGCTTGCTACGCACACACTCCCAAGTACCCAAACAAACGTGGGGGAAGAAACCGGTTCAGAACAAATTGTAAATATGCTTTAACAGCACACATACGCCAGTGCAAATTGTCTGGATAAGCACTCTGATAAACATGAAAAGAGCTAAACAGTGTTCTCCTGGTGATATGGAGCGTGCCGAGAGATATATTGTTTGCAGCTTACAGGACGGAAAGTCCAACTGGGACTAAACATTAAAAGGCACACCATATAAAAAACAATCATCTTTTATGAGAGAGGAAGGCAGTCAGTCTGATCATTAGCTTTTGACTTTTGAACTCTTTCACTGCTTTATAAATAAGGAGAACTCCAAATCCATTTTCCATAACTGGAAGCATGAAGTGTTTTTGGGGTTCTGGGAAATTGTCTCGCTAAAGCAACAGGTCCCTAGGAGTAGCTCAGGGCCCAGTGCTGGTGGAAACAAGAATATGACAGTGATATAAAATGCTCCACTTCATGAGGTGGAGCCCTACCTCACAAAGCCTTAACTAAGATGCTTTAAATTATATGTCATAGTTTTAAAATCTTGCAAATGAAAACATCAGTTATTGACCCAGTGCCATGATCTATAGATAGCGAGAGCGGGAAAAGGTCTATGAGCAACATCAAATGGATTTACTGTTAGTCTTTTCATGAATAAAGGGAAATGAAATCATAACTAAAACTTTAAGTGAAACTTGTCCTGCTAGCACAGAGGAATGTGGTGTAGTGTATGATTTACTGTTAGTCCAGTAGGAAGTGCTCTTTCATCATTACTTTCGATAGTTTGGGCTGCATTACCCATTTTCTATTTTTAAAAAATGCTCCATTGCAATTATGACATGTGACACTGTCTGATTAGTCCCAAGAAGCAAATCCTTCAGTCATATGACAATGGTCTAGACATTTGTTGTTCTGTCTGGACATGTCTGTTTTTCAAATGCATCAACTTTAACGTGCAAATCTTTCCCAGTAGAATAGGACGCCCTTTATGCCCATTGCTGATTGTCAGTAAGAGGAGTATAAAGTCCCCCAGCTTTGGGCTTAGGAGCAGTGGAACTGCATTCTATTGTTTCTTGTGATCCAGAGCTAATCCACCAATCTAATGCTCTCGTGGCTGAATGCAATCAAATTCTCACAGCAATGTTCCACCATCTAGTAACGCCATCTCAGAAGAGTACAGGCTTTTACTGCAGGAAGAACAAACTCTCTGTAAACACCCTTGATTTCAGAAGAAGCACTGCATGAGCAGTTGTTTACAAACTTCTGGACATATATCCTGCAACAGAAAAGGGAAGTGATCTAGAAAGTAAAGTTAATGTATCACTTAGATGAAGATTGTACTGATTTTTATTCTTTAGCTTGCATTTGCAAAGAGTGGTGAAAACATACAGTTTAACAATAGCTGTTAGAACAACAAGTCAATATTTTCATGTGAAAGATTGTAATATACTGTCATAAAATATTCCACCTGAGCCAGTTTCTCTACTTGCCTTATATTTTCTGTGTCAAAATGTACTCTTATAAAGAATTTATTTATTTATTTATTTATTTTATTTTATTTTAAGACATAAACCGGCTTTTATTTATTTACCCTCAGTGACCTTCGGTGTGTCAACTAATTCAATATTAATATTGAAGTGTAAAAAAATGCTATAAAAAAATACTATTTTAAACTAAAGTTTGTTCATATGGAAATCAGATGATACTTTCAGGCATCATTCCTGCAGAAATTGGGTGAAGAAGACATACAGGCAATTCCAAAGGTTACGTCAAGATAGGTTCTTAGTAACACATTCTCACAATCCACTCAGCAGATAACAGAGAATTCTGGAGGCAAAGGTGGAGCAAGGCTGAAAGAAATCTTTGAAGTTACTTCAAGTGGGCGTGCCTCAGAGGGGGAATTCTGTCTTGGATTGCATCACGCCAACACGAAACCTTTTTTTAAAAAAACAAGCTCGGTTACATCACCACTTCTTCTGCATTTCCAGGGTTTCCTCATTGGCCAGCATCCAAACACACAGTAGTAAAGTGTCTTACTCAGCTTCCCTCCCCAACACCTGCCTACCCAAACACACACCCAATTAGCCTTGCCCACCCACACATACAAATAAAACTAACAGCCCAAGTGCCCAGAAACCTACACGGGTAAACAATAAAGAACCTGAATGTTTTTCTCAGGTTCTCAGTTATTGTTTCTCAGTTTAAACCTTGATCTTCTCCTTGACATGCACAACTGTGGTAAAGTGATACTTTGCCAATAAGAGAATGACAGTCTTGGATAATGGGTTATTTAAAATGCCACACGGCTTAACATTTTTTGTAAAATAATACAATGAACTTCATATCAGTGCTGTAAGAACAAAATCTCTCCAAAATAAATAACTTTGCAGGAGAAGGAAAAACATGCTTTACTTTCAATGTCAGTTAGAACCAGGTTTTTTCCAAGTAAATTTGAGATATTACTCACCATGTAAAGGTACAGGCACTTTTAAAATCTGTCAAAAACTATAAAAATGATGAGATACAAGATTTTGTTCTGACAGCAGTGATATATTTGCAGGCCAAATTGTTTTTATGCCACTGTAGACAGTAGGTCACTTTATCCTTCTATTGTGTTCTTTGACGCAGGACAAACAATCTGTGTTTAACATGCATCTGGACTCTGGTCTACTGTGTGCAGCCAAAAGTGTGAAAGTGCACATGTGAGGGAATGAGAGACAGAAGAGGAAGGTGTTTCTTTCTGTAGTTAATCATTTATAAGGCAGTGAGAACAACTGACAGGTGTACCAGTGTAGCTAAACAAGAGTTATTGCATATTACCTCCATTTTGACAAACATCTTGGCCAGGATATCTAAGCCGTAAATCCAACTTTGCAAGTCTTATAGTGAGAGCAGAGAGACAACCTGAACGAAGCCTGCAGGCAAATTTAAGAAGCTGTAGAAACTACAAACATTGGCTTTGATTCCAGCTGATTTTCAACGAACGCTTTCTTCATGCACTGTCTCCATTAATACAAAGAGTGATACGAGGAAAACAATTTACACAGTGCTGAAACTGCAATGACCATTGTGCCCACACAGATCAATATCAGCAAAAGAATCTTCTCTCATAAGCATGTTGTTGTTCATTGGTGCAAACAAATAGGTCAGCCTTCCTCAAGGGCACGTGGCTCCTTCACTTCCTGCATTTACTTAGAGGAATGCAGCAGGTTGTACTCAGGTGACGAACTTTCGTGTGGGCTACCTTTTGCAAGTCAGTCATTCTCAGTGAGTGCCACGCTTTATTTAAACAGTCATTTGTCTGTCGTGTCAGCATGGGATTTGAGGCATTGTACTGACTTAATCACTAATCTGTGGGGTAGGTACTTGCCCATCTGCATTTGATAGAATGCTGGAAATGATGAAACTGTGAGGCTTTAGGAATCTGCAAAAGCATTCAAAGACGGTAACTTCTGGCAAAGGTATTTCTGTAACGTGCTGTATTGCATCACTTTTTGCAACACTTGTATAACAACTTGTATAACATCTCAAGAGTACCAAACGCTGGGAACAAGTTTTGTAGCACTGACGTTTTGCATTCTGTAAAGTGTTGTCTTCTTTTAGTTTAATCATTTTTTATGTCATAAATAATGAAGACTGATGGCAGAACTATTAATGTTTGGATGTGACTCTGCAAAATTCACATACAAACTCAGCTCTCTCAAGGTGCTTGTACAAGTGGCCTAATTCTAGTGAATGACAACTATAGCTATCATGTAACACTTATGCTAGCTAGCCAGCCGTGATGGAAACATGCTTTTTTCTCTTGTCTGAAGAGGATTCTTGTCCCGAGAGAATTATTTTATATTTTCACTTCAAAATAAAAATCAGTTATACTTTCCACACACCCCATAATCATTTATTTAAAATGTTTCTGGTACAACTTAATACTGTATAAATGCTTAGACTGGTAAAATCCAATACCAACATCTTAGAACTGACCGCCAAAAGGGTCCAGGAGAAGGAATCTCAGGATTAGCCAGAGCTTCTGGATTTTCTGCCTTTTGTGCTTGTAAAAACTTGGTGGTTAAACTTTAACGTGAGTGCTAGCTAGTTCTACATTTGCATTTGAGCTGCAGTACACTGGTACACACTACTACTACACTTTCTACTGTTTCAAAGTCACTATGCAAGGACTAGGCTAGCACTACTGTCATCTATCATGGAATAATGTTTATTTTCTCATTAGAATTAGAAATGAACAGTGAAATGGTTTGTAGTTTGTAAACAGGTCAGATGAAACATTAATTAAATTTAAAAGGCTCAGCCCTGAAAGGCAATCAAAACAAACCAGCACCTTTGTACCAGCATACATGACTAAAATTCTTGGCATATTTGTGGCCTAGTCAGACTGCAGTTTCTAAAAATGAAAGTAATTGCAAATTCATGGTACATATTCTGTGTAATATTTATCTCAGTATTATTAAGCCCTCAGTTTGTTGTCAGTGCCTGTCATGTTTGTAACTAACATGAGGAAATCCACTGATAGTTTTTGTGTATTGTGACAGTCAGCAGTGACTGTTTTTCAGCTTACCTCAGAACTGCTGTGGCTTGGCCATAGACTTGCCGCTGTGTTTATTTCTGTATGCAACACTACATTAACACAAACCAGAGCAACTTTGACTTCTTGAGTTACAGGCGTGCAGTACGCATATTGCATGCCAACATACAACATAGCTATACAACAGACTCTGTAACTGGCTATATTAGTGATCAGACGAGAAATTAATGGTAGTTCAAAGTAATAAGGGACTTCAACCAGCATGAGGAAGTTGAGTGCATTTGGTTGCATTATATCTGATTAACTGAATGAGTATTTTCCTTCCCATTAGCTGGGTTTGGTAGAGACTGACGTCTAAGTATTTTTAATCTATCCTTTTTCAGCAGTCAGTGAGGGCAGAGAACAAAGAGATCAAAGGAGACTTATAGAAACTTACAGAGAGAAATAAAAGAAATAAAATCAATGTAATTATCAACTGGTGTAGTGCATAAAGCTGACAGCATGCATTTTCCATTGAACCCAAATGGGTAAAGGATTAGCTAAATGAGTAAATAAATTCAATTAAACAGGGTACCTTGAATATATGGAACAGCAATAGCTGGGTATGGAAGACTGGATGAATAGGTAAGGAAAAATGAAAAGACAAGGTACATAACAGTTATAGACATGTAATAAAAATCAGCTGGAAAAAAACTAAAGGGAAAACTGACTTCTGGTGTACTACACATATAGTATTTGGCTGTTAGTTTAGTCAGTGTGTGATGTAGGTCAGATTTCTACAAAATCAACTTTTGTTATTTATGGTCCTGAACATAGCATACGAACACAACTAAACATAATGCTAATCGTGATAAAACCAAAGCAAATTGATTCTGCATAAAATATTGTCTAGCACATGATTACCCAAACACACTAACAATTTTACAACTAACAGGTTTTCTGTAGAAACAAAGTTCTAGAAAATAGTCCTGTAACTGAGCAGAATACAGATCTATAAGATTTTGTGCTTGCAAAACAGTGTGTTATATATCATATAGCCAGTAAGTTAAAATAAATAGCCTGCAAGATAGCCAATAAGCCAAGTTAGATATTTTTCAGTGGCAAAAATGAATCCAAAAAGCAATTCAGTTGTTAATTATAGTTATTATAATTAACAGCTCCGTTGTCAGTTGTCTTTTGAGCAGGTACAACATGAACTAGAACCGTTCTGATGTAGGTCAGTTCTGCTTTTTAAATGTGCAGCGTGAAAACACCATAAATGCTTCTTTATTAAATCCTGCAATGAAAGGTGTGGTTAGCATATGTTTATGATTAAATCACAAAAAGTAAGTCTCACATAGCCTCTAAGTTATCGACCTCTATACTGTAATTAGATATTTCCTCACAATATCACTGAAAGCTTTTTGCTTAAATAACTTAGATTCAAATAAAATCCTGTTTTATCCATGCAGCAATACTGGTGGTTTCCACCTATAAGTATGTGCCTTACCTTTATGAGGTGACACAAATTTGTGATATTGTCTTGTAATTCACTACTTTACTTCTGTCAGTTAGTGTTGATGTGATCAGTAGATAATCTATAGTAATTATAGCTTTAATAGCTCTCAAACAGATCTGCAATTCTCAGTGGTTATTTTTAGTGAATACTATTACCTGCTGAGTAACCAGTGTTACTTGGAATTGCTGAGCAATGATTTAAATGTTAAAAAAAAGTGTTACTACTACAAAACAGTATGTATAAAGTGCTAACCTTTTTTTGCACGTACTTATAAAGGGTACCAGTACTTCTGGAGGGAACTGTATATTGGAATAAGAAAGAAAAGGAAAAAAAAGTGCCACATGGGACATTTCCACAGGAGGTATGTGAGAGCGGTATACAGAAGTCTTGAGTCTGAAAGGCCTTCATCCGAACTAACCTTTTCTTTGAGGCAGAGTATCATCTTGTCTTCTGTTGAGAATATTTTTGAAGTGATACATGTCTCGAAAGTGTCTGGCTGAGATATTATTCCAAAGAAAAAATGAATAGCAAGTTTCCTGCAACAGAACCAGTCAAACCAGGTACATAAAGCTTACATTCATTGCATTCAGGGACTGAGAAAGACAGCTCCTTTTCAAAACAGGGGTCAAAGAAATCTTACCTTTTGTTCCAAGGAGTTTTATAACTATACATAAGTGCGAGGAACATGACAAGTTTCGAGTGACAGCTCAAATCATTTCTTGAAGCTACTCATGTGGGATGGGCTCTTTGTGTTTACTACAACACCACAACTCGATAACAGACATCAAGCGTGCAATTCATTCATCACCCCCACCTTGCCGATGTAGAAATGTAGATGTAGGATGTAGAAACATTCCATGGGGAAAAAAAAATATTGTTCTGGAACAATGCACATCAAAATCATCCCATTCATCTAAAATATCATAACCATAAATAGCATAATAAAAGTTTTCTTATGGCTTTGCTCAGACAAACAGCAAAAGACTGCCTAATCTCAAGTCAACACAATTAAAATGGCTAGATAGGTTTATTAAACAGTATGGAACAGCAGAAACCACAGTCCATAAATATTTGGACAGTTTTTCTATTCTTTTATGTCACGATCTGCACAGCTTTTCATAGTATTGATCCATGCATCAAGTCTACCTTCAATAAGAGTTATTTATTGGCTAGATATTAATAAAAAGGTAAATAAGGCATAAAATGAGGAGTTTGATTAATGTATGTATAACAGCAAAAACACCAACTTTGTATTCACATGAAACTTTCGGAGTTTGGTAAAACTCAGAGATAGCTCATTCCTGGAGGATGAGATGAGCAGAGCTGGAGTGTGAATCTGAAAAGAATGAGGTATCTAGAGTTATATTAAACAAAAACAGGGGGAACAGATATAAAAGTAGGACAGAGACTGAATTATAGCCAGGTCGACAGGAGTGAAAGTAGCTTACTGACTCTGGAAGCTTAGGAGAGAACCACTGGTCTGGGCCCCTGGATGGCTGTGGTTATTTCCTAGAGGTAAACCATCAAAACATCTCAGCTCTGTTGGACTTGCAAAGTGGATTCAGCTGGTTTCTCTGAAGGATGGCTGGTTTGGAAGACTTTCTCTGTCGTTGAGAAAAAACGATTGTGGCTCACACAGACTGGGTCATATGGAGTGTCTAGGTCATTTCTGTGATGGTGTCTGGCGAGTTGGTGCTGGCTTATTTCTGATTATGCAATGAACTACCACTGGCCAGAGGTGGTAAGTAACAAAGTGCTTTGTTACTGTATCTAAGTAGTTTTTTGGGTGTCTGTACTTTATTATGCAGTAGTATAGTATCACTTTATTTCAAAAGAAAAATCTGTATTTTTAACTCACTACATTATTATAGTACGCTTGTAACTTTAACAAATGATGCACAAATCAAAATACTACAGAATGTGGCCTGGGGAGGAGGTGGGCCTCTAGGCAAATAAGCAAATGAGGCGACTGATTCCAAAGAAAGTGACATCTTCTAGTCAGCGCTTTGTACAGATAATGTGTCTGAAAGAAACCTGCATCTGTGGCCTTACTCAGTGGCAGAGTGGGTGATCAGGACAGCAGGGAGAATTCCTGGTAAGCCTGTAGTGTTTTGGGCCGCTTACTGTGAGCTAATGCATAAACTCATGTGCATAAACACAAGAACGCCTGAGTGTACATCTGTAATTTAGGGGTTAAACCAGTGACCCCCATATCTACTGATACAGCCCAGGTGTGCTAACTGTAAAATAAAACTCGTACTTAAAATAGAGACTAGATGAAGCTTAATTTCCTGTTCCACCATAAATGATGTAGCAAATACATTCAGACACCTGGACAGACGCATGGGGGCAGAAAAACTGGAATAAGAAGCCAGCATCAATCTCAAGAGATTAATTCATAATTTTCAGCGTGACTGTGTGAACCTGAACAAAACAGCCTGCTGTACAGACTTCGTCACATTTGTTTCAAGCCTTCAGTTCATTATCAGTACCAGTTTTTAAATTTGAATCTCCAGTTTGTTAAAAGATTAACTGATGACATTTAAAAGTATATCTGTCCCTTAAAGTCTGTCGTTTCCTACCCACCCAAAGCCAAAAACAAATGTAAAAAAATGTTGTGTCATCAGTTTTCAGTCCGTGTTTGAAGTCCACAAGAGACTGCTGTTTGGACAGCAAGGGGAAGTTCATTCCAGAGTCTTGATGCTTGTCTTGCATGGATCTTGAGGGATGGTGGGTCAAGCCGAGATGTACTTGAAACTCAAAGGGCTCTAGGTACAGATCGACTCCTGACCATGGCCATAAGGTAGGGAGGGACTGATCCATTCTTGACTGTTGTGTCATCAGTTTTCTGCATATTTGGTACAGTAATTACAGTGCTGTTTTCCTACAAACGCTGACATGGGCTTTGAGAAAATGTCAAAGCAAACATCTAACGTTACTTCAGACCATCATGGACCATTAACATGTTTTATGTCCTCCATGGTAACATGATTTGGTTTACAGTAATTATAAAAAAAAACTGACATTATAAAATCCCTGTCTCATTTCACTGCAGGCATTCAGAAGCTGTATAATTTAAGGTACATATAACACATTAAGCAATGTCTGGGAGCAGGGAATCTGTTTGAAAGATTTCAAAGTAGTCCAAGTACTCCAGAAAAGAAAACTATCAAATCATTATTTATGTAAATCTTGGTCTTTGAAAGTCTTTTGAAAGTTTACCCAAAATATTCAGAAAAAGTTGTCTAAATTTTGTCCAAATTGTCTAATTGTCTTTCCATTTACTTTATCATAAGTAATGAAGTATAAGAATACTGTCGCTTGTGTGGCAAGTGTTTTTTTTTAAACAAATAAAAATGTTTAAAAACTCTTTTGTTTCCTTCTAAGCATGAATAGCAGCTGTGTAAGTGACAAAAAATAAGACTGACTTTTCACAAGTGTTAAACAGTACACATTCAGGAAAACAAGAGAGAAAACTCTCCAAACTGAAAAAAATGTATTGACATGTCCTAGCTGGACTGTTAAAATGCCCTGAAGAAGACACAAGCTGATATGTATGGGCATTTTTAATAGTCTTGCTGTGATGTCAAGAGCACCTTTGTTTGGAGAGTTTCTCTCATTTTCCTCATTGACACCAAAAAGCAGCTGATTCTAACCAAATTTAAGGACAACTGCTGAGCTTAAGTTATGCAGAGAAATAAAGATGCTTCTGTTTTGGTTGTATCAAGAACAGTAAATGGCCTTTTTACATTTTTACATTTTATACCTGCCAAAAGTGCCATTACGCCAGTTCATAAATTGCAACAGTCACATTTTAATGCCATGGCAAACAGTGCAAAGGGTTAGAAAATCAGTCCCCTACAAGAAGGCCATGTTCATGCAGAAAAGACCGTAACCCTCAGTATGAAGTTTAGTGAGCATCTAATTTTGGGGGCTGTATTAGTTATAAAGGCCTTATCAGCAGTCTGAAGTTGAGTCATGGTTAGTTCTTCCAGTATACTGTGAATTCGCTGAGAGAATCAGACTTTTCCAGTGGTCAACCATGTCCCCTAACCTAAACACCATGGAAAATGTGTGGGGTGAAATGAAGAGCACAGTTCACAACTCTTGTTGTGTATGAATAATTGTTCTTAGGAATAATTTGATGAACTCTGATCTGATTTGCTTGGTTTAGAGCTAGACGCCTCGATGATCGCAAAGATGATGATGATGGCAGATGATGATGTTCACACAGAGGATTAAACTAATACAAAATAAAATCAACCTTTGGGTAAATAAGCTAAGTCTTCAGACTATTTAGCTAGCTATGCTTGCAGCAATGTTGCCTATACTAGCTACCTGCTTTCAATGTTGACAACAACAAAAAGTAAATGGAAGCTGCTAGCTCTCTCAATGCAACTTTCAATTTAAGATAAAACAGTGGATAAAATCACACAGCATGGCTGCTACTTACATGTTGCTATTGGGGTTGTGATGTTAATAAAGGTGGAACTGCTCGTCTCTTCAGTATTTTCAGTGTCAAACGTTGAGCAAAGCCACTCGATAAAATCCAAGGTTGGAGAGACTGTCCAGAGTGAAATGTGCAGAGCAAACTAACATCTCGAAATTAAAGTTGTCCAAGATCCTGTTAAAGATGTGAGAATTGAAGTTGTTCATCAGCTTGTTTTCTCTTCCACCTTAAACAGTTCCACAGGTTCATTCTGGCTTCGGCACAAGCTGTAGCATTTAAGGTGGATCGTAACATTTGATTAAGAAGATGGCAAATAGGAAGTTAATTTTAGCCTTGTCATGCCCAAGAACACCACCAAGACAGTACAGTTTTCCATTTTATGGCACCTATAATGCAGATTACACCTATAATACAGCTTCATGATTTGCTTTGTTTTACCTAATTACCACCACTGTCATAGTTCCAATTTATACCAGAACCAAGCTAGTAGTGCTGCATATTCATGTTTTATGCCACATACTCAAAGTCCTAGCTTTTTGAAATTTGCAACTTGTAACATATTGCTAAAGCTGTATGTTGTAGTTTTATCGTATTTCCACTGGTAAAAGCCAACAGTTACAGCCCTTCCCTAATGTTATTGGAGGAGTCTGTTAGCCATCTACTCTAATGTGGGCAGAATATATTACAGTAACAGAGAACATAGAGTTTGTTAGCCACATCCACAATAAAAAAGCTCTTTTGGGAAACTGACACTTTTTGAAGGGACACGATTTAAAACTACTGAAATGGAGACCCATTACCCATAACTTAATCATTTTGCCTAACGATATTGTAAACAACTGTTTCAAGCAGCTCAGTTCACCTGGCAATCCAAAGACTCTTGTTCTCTGGCTTGCACAGTTAGTGCTAGCTAAAATATGTCTGTGATACAAAACTTCACTGGCAGACAAAAGCTAAGCTCACAAATGAGGCAAGGCCATCAAGGGGCTTTCCTGAAGATCTTAAGATTAAAAAATATATATTGGTATGAAATGTTTACGGGCAATGGAAAAAATTGCAGCAACGATTAGACCGGCCTGTGTGTAGGTTTGTATATGTGCGTGTGAAGATACTAGGCTCCTTCACACCCACACAAGTACCCTGAAGGTGAAGTGAGGCATGCACAGAGATTTATTTACCAGTGCATGTTGATACTTGTTGTTTGATCCTTCAGGTTTCCCTGCATGTCATCTGAAATGGAAAGGAAACTAAATTTAGAAATGTACGTCATCAAAGAGGACACTCCAGAGGATTCTGAAAGTGGGAAAAGCATGTAGGTGGGAGTGCAATATGCTTAAAGACCACATGAATCCGAATGAAGAGGGCAAACCGACTCGTAAAGAGATCAGTTATATTACAGGGACTTGCACTCATTTTCAACACAACTGACCTGCCACCTTGGCCGTGAAAAAGTATTTGCAGGGCTACACCCAACTTCTTTAAAATAGATTATCGACATAATTATACATAATCTATAAAAATATATAAAGAAATATACATAAATATGCATTTACAAAGTCAAATGCAACAGAATCATGGGAACATATTTTGAGCTTTTAAAAATCAATGAACGACCACTGCATATGATAAAAGATTTTAATTGTGGCCTGTTCCTAATGTGGGGCTACCGAATGGATTTATGAGAGAATGAGATAGGCAGCAGACATGTATTTATGTTTAAATAAGGTCTTATAGTCAATTTGATTTTATTTCAGTATAACATTAAAATGACATGTAAATAAATACACAAATAAAACAGTTTCAAAGAAATACTCGTCGTTGCTTGCTACAAAATGGCTGACATCTCTTCTTAAGCAAGGTTGGTCTACTTCTGTGTTTCTCTTTAAACATGAAATCTCATAAATAAATGTAAACAAGAATAACTTGATTAGAAATTGATAGATTTAAACCAACTGGCCTGAAAATGTGAAATAAATATTCCAGCATTGTCCACTTTGAAATATAACTTCTTGTCTTCATCAGGATGGGCTTATCAGGCTATTACGGTATTTCTCCTTAAACGTAATCATTTGCAGTTTAAGATTTGAACTGATCTGTTGTTTGTGTGCTTCTGTGAGGTGAAATGGGTTTTGCTGCTTTCTAAGCAACGGCTCTTCAATCAGCTAATGGACGTGATCAAGTTGGCATATGAAACTGCCAACTGTTCCCTGCCTTGTAAAAAGACGTATTGCCTGTTATATATATATAGTAGTCTAAATCTACCCAGGTAATTACAGAACAACTGCCTAGCTATGCAACTGAGTGGTTTCAAGTGTTATCAAGATCCTTTTAAAAGTTGAACTTACCACCATAGAAGACGACTTCTACAATAAGGTTATAGCTAGTCTAGTTTACTAACCAATCCATGTCAGGCTTCAGCTTCTCTCATCAGTTAACCAACCCTGTACTGCTGTAAAATTGATTTTTTTTTAGAAAGCACGAAATATACCAAATTTAAATGACAATGAGATTCATTTCACTGAAGCACACTAGTCCATGATCTAAAGCAAATTTAACAAAGATGAGGAAGAACAAAGCTGTTTAAACTATCAGTCTACAAAAGGTTACTAGTTGCTAGGACATCGCCAAAGTCCAACAAGAGCCATTATCTACTTATTAAGATCACTTGGAAAACTGGTGAACACTGGTGAAGAGTGGCTGGCCTGCTGAAAGTTCTCCAAGGGCCTAGTGGCAGTTCTTCATGGAAACATTGAATCTCTAAATCTGCCCCAACATGGTTTTAGCACAGTAAGGTGAAAATCATGCAGAAAACAATAATCCTTGTATGGAATTCACTGGTGAATGTTGGGGGCTGTACCAGCAGTCTAACTCATGGTTCTTCCAGTGGGAAAATTTGTCTTTTCCGGTGGTCAACCATGCCCCTGATCTAAATGTCATGGAGAACGTAAAATAAATGGAAGAGGAGAGTTGGAACTGCAGGAAGTTAGAACTGCAGGTCTCACTTCCCTCAGCTAAGGTCAGTGTCCATGATTCTAGGACTGGGCAAAAGTAGGGCAGGAGGTCAATGCTTATCTCTCACGAAAGGAAAATCTCCAAGTCTTGGGGGTATTAATGCTCTCTGGAGAGACCATAAAGCTACAGAAGTCCCTTTATGTCTACCATAAAGCAGATCATCTTGTCAACATTTAAACATGGTGGCGGTAGTAGGAAGGTGTCAGAATGTTTTGCTGTGTCAAGGCCTGGACAACTTGCTGTTATTGAACCATAATCCAAAAACAGAAACACAGATACACATCTGGATGGATGAAAATAAATGAAATTAGTGGCAAATTGAAATGTGAACGCTATAGTGGAACAATGTAAAATGCAACACACAAACAACATTGCCTTTCCATAGCAACATGCTGAATATGTTTTGTTCATGTCCACCATCGTTCACATGTCCACCATCTCCCAATCCTGTTCCGTTTCCTAGATCAGAGTCGTCTGAGTATTGAGCCCACCTGCTGTTAATTTAGTCTGTTTGTATATATACTTCTCTCTCACACTGACCCATTGCGAAGTATTGCCACTCTGTGCGTACTGAGCGGTTCTCCCTGTTATGCTTATGAGCGTCTCTGGTTTTACTCTCTTTTGACTTTGTGGTTTGCTCTTTTGTCTTTTCCCTTTTGATACTGTTGCTGGTCTGGATGTTTGCCTGGTTTTGACTTCTGCCTGTTTTCTTCCTCTGACTCTGGCCTTGCCCCTTGGTTATGTCTTTGATCTTGTTGCTGCTGTATTGTACTACCAGTCTGTTTAAAAAACATCGCTTTGCATTTAGCTCACCGCGCGTCACAATCTGTCTGTCCATCAATACATAATTGTGTGCTGCTATGGCTTCATCCAGTGTCCTTTCAAGACAGAGTAAAAGAGGAAATAAACACTCTAATCCTATCAGTTGAGGAGAGTGCAGTTATAGATTACTATGCACTTTTCAAAGTTGAGGGACTTTTAGAGAACATGGGTCATGTGGGGACAGTCAGCGGTGAAGACTTTCCCGAAATTAAAAGAAGCCCTGAAGTCATTCAGGAACAGCCCCAGATTTCAGCTACCCAACCGCATGCAGGGTGGTTAAACATTTCTGTTCCAATCAGCAGTATAATTTGCTATCTTAACCATGGATTAACAGTGAAGTTGCTCATTTAATGAGTGACGGTAAAATAAAACATGTGACCACTGTAAGGAAGACATGGTTTTAATGTGACCCAAGGTGATTTAATATTCAGAAAATAACTGGCAATACTCTGAGCAATACTCAGGGGTAAAGGGGCAGAGCTTACTGGAGAAACCCTGACAAGGAAAGACACGCAAAGACAACCAGTGTGAGTTAACCAACCAGTGTGCTTTATTCACACATTTGGGAATGACTGGGTTTCTCTCTCTCTCTCTCTCTCTAGCACTACATGGTGGAAAGGAATTCAGCTCTGCTTTTATTTCATTTGGATTACTTTCAACTCTGATGCAATTTTTACATAAATCCTAGTGCACTGTTTTTCAGTAAAGAAGTCAAGTGACATGGAAGCAATTTAATAGAGGTTTTGCTTTTCATTTTGGGACATATTCAGCATGTTACCATGGAATGCAGTCAATGTCATGTGTGTATTGTGTTTCCCATTTTTCCACTGTAGTGATTTGAATTTGGCACTAATCCCTCTCCAGACCTCAACAGAATTCCCAATTAATTCTCGAAATAACGCATTCATGCAAATTAGAGTGGTCTCAAATTGCTTAACAATGTAAAAAAGGCCTGATATCAAATGGTAGAAAATGTTGGCTGCAGTTATTGCTGTGGAAAAGCATAAAACCAACTCTTCGTGTCAAGGGTTGATTACGTTTGATGACTTTTTCACCGCAGTGATTCCCATGTCGCACTACTGTGCTCCGCACATATATTAATTAATAATAGAAAATAAAATGTGTGCTTTGTGTTTTAGATGTAAAAGCATTCACTGTGGTATGCACATTGTAAAATCAAGGCATAGTTTATCTCATGGCATTTGAACTGTTTTGTTCTGCTGACAAAGTTCCCCACTACTGGTCATCATGTACTACTCATAAAAGGTGTGGAACACCATACCGTAGGATGATTCCACACGAGGATGCTTTTTATTAACTGTGGCACTGCATTTAAAATCAGAATACTGTATAATAAAAACTATTGGAGCTGTATAACATTACTATAAGGAACTGGCTGGAGTTTGGAAGGATGAAAAACATTTGTTAAACTGTTTTGTTCTTTGCTAAAAAGAATAATGTCACTAATAATCACAAAAAAATCCAGGCATGTGACGTTTTTTAAGCCTCTGCAAAACAAAATAACTTTTTGGAACATCAGAACAGATTAGTTAGCTATTAGTGACTAGCACTGCAATACTTTTTTTTATTTATTGATAAATTAGTTATTAATCTTATTACATTAAAGCCTCTGTCGTCAGTCAGTCCAGTGCTATAATCACTCCGGTATTAACCATGTTTGTGTACAAACCCGAGAAATCCACTGACACACATAGCTGGTACTGATATGTTTAACATGCGCTTACATGCACACAGTATAGGTTTATTGTTATATTGTTCAGTTTTTATTGTCTATTTAGCACCATTAATATATAAAGTAATACACCCGTATGTATATATAGTTGGGACGCTGTGCAAAATAAAAAGCTACACTTCTGTGTTAATAAATGCAAATAAAAACAGAATGCACTGATTTGTAAATCTCAGAGACCCAATATCTTATTCACAAAAGAATAAAGAACACATATCAGATGTTTAACGTGAGACATTTGCATGTCTCATGATGTCAAACCTACTCACCAAGTTTTATTCTTGTCAGTTGATTCCTTCTGGGTGCAACTGCTTATGTAACTATTCTTTTGTTGATGTATATACTGTATATATAGGAGTGTATATATCCATCACTACCCTGAGGAATAAAGTAAGATGTTAATTTGCCACAAATTAAGTAATTATTTGCTATTTTCTTTTACAATGTAAGTGTTGTATTTAGTAACTTGTGCATAGCAACCGATGATCTACTGGTAATGGTTAGAAGTTGTTTTTCAGGGTTTGGGCTCAGTTCCAGTGCTCAGTTCCAGTTGTCGTAGACAATTACACGCTTTGCGGCAAATGCTAAAGGTATGTAAGTTTGTATGTATGGTTTGGAGTTACAGAAGAAAAATACAGAAGAGGAAAGACAATATTTTAGAGCATTAAGTATGATAATGGGAAATTTAAAAAATTAGGTGAAAGACAGACCCATGCCCTCCATTCTGATTGATTTTTGTTATTCTTATCATTATTGTTATTATTGTTATTATTATTATTATTATTATTATTGAATATCAGGGCTTTATAGTTTCTTCATGGTCAGATTTTTCTCAATGCCTACTGGATCTCACAATCCACCACAGAACATTCCGCCTACTGCACAGCGTGGGGAGGAGTAACCACAGGTCTACTTCACGCACTGGGCTTGTGTACATGGTGCCGTGCAGAGGTGATGTCACGCCTTGTGATGCAATCACAGCCATGGGTTGTAGTTGTTTTGCAATACGACCGAGAGAAAGGGAGAAACTTGATCTTGCCGCAGAAGTTGTGAAAGGTCAACGCGATCGGCTCTGTGGGGCTTTTTGTCAGTTTCTTCTTGGCCCGCCCCTGCCTGAGCTTCATTCATAGCTTTTCATCACCGTGTCCAACAGATTTTGAGATGTGAAAGACACAGTAGTAGTTAAATGGAGAATGTCTGAACAGGGTATAAATATATCTGTGGAGTTGTGTCACCCAGACTTACACAGAACCATACTGGTCTCCTGTAGCTTTAATGTAATACTAAACTTGAGCAGATCTGTGGCACAGGCATGAGGTGTACATAAAAGGTTTATTGGTTAGGGTCAGGGTCAGGAAACAGTCATAGGTTAGTAATAGATGTAAGTTCCCTTGTCTAAGTTTCATGCTGGCTGTCCCTGAACACTTTCATTTTCGTTTGTGTCTATCCACCCACCTTTTTGTGCCTGAAGAAGGCTGAGATGGGCATGTGGGAACAAGAAGAGAGAGTGAGGGAATAATTACAATAACACAGGGAAGGAGACATTTGAAATGGCTATGAATGATCTAAAAGAATAAATTAATCCTACTGTCAAATGGAGTGTTGTAATGAAATACCAATTATGGCTGGGTTTAAAGGGCTTACATGAAGGAATTTCATCTATATTACTATACACCGATCAGCCACAACATTAAAACCATCTCACTGTATCTACACTTTTTATCCATTTTTATCCGTTCATAACTCCACTTACGGTATTATGTGGGTGGTGGCTCATTCTCAGCACTGAAGTGACACTGATGTGGTGGTGGTGTGTTAGTGTGTGTTGTGCTGGTGTGAGTGGATCAGACACAGCAGTGCTGCTGGAGTTTATAAACACCTCAGTGTCATAGCTGAACTAAGAATAGTCCACCAACCAAAACTATCCAGCCAACAGCGTCCTGCGACCACTGATGAAGGACGAGAGAATGACCAATACAAACTTTTACAACAAAGTATGCAAAGAAACAGGTGGACTACAGTCTGTAATAACAAAATGCTTCTATTTGGTAAGTGGAGCTGATAAAATGGACAATGAGTGTAAATACAAGGAAGTGGTTGTATTGTTATGGCTGATATATATATATACTGTATATGTGTGTATATATACACATAACACATACACTGCCTGCCTCTACCTGGATTTAACTAAGTAAATGGGTACGAGCCTCCCATTAGATAATTACTGCATGGGTGATTATGTTTCAGCTGGCAACATGTTTAACCCTAAGTGATGCAGTGAGTAGCTTCTCATTTGTTAAACAACCATGTCGAAAGACACATCATGTGGTCGTGGAAAAGATGTTAATCTGTTTCAGAAGGGTCAAATTATTGGCATGCATCAAGCAGATGCTATGATCTGGGGTTGCTGCAGTTAGTCAGGTCTAGGTACAGCAACGTTATGTGCCCAGAGAATGAGGTCAGCTGACTACCTGAATATACTGAACGACCTGGTTATTCAATCAATGGATTTTTTCTTCCCTGCTGGCACGGGCATATTCCAAGATGACAATGCCAGGATTCATTGGACTCAAATTGTGAAAGAGTGTTTCAGGGAGCATGAGACATCATTTTCACACATGGATTTGCCACCACAGAGCAAATCTGAAGACCTGAACCCCATTGAGAATCTTTGTGATGTGCTGGAGAAGCAGTGATCCAAATCTCCCATCATCAATACAAGATCTTTGAAAAATTAATGCAACTCTGAACAGAAATAAATGTTGTGACATTGCAGAAGCTTGTGGAAACGATGCCACAGCGAATGTGTGCCGTGATCAAAGCTAAAGGCGGTCCAACTAAATATTAGAGTGTGTGACAATTTTTTGGCCAGGCAGTGTATAAATATACATACATACATATGTATTCACAGTTCAGTCACATTATTATGACCATCCTACTTTCGAAGACAGCAGCAGTAGTGCATGAAGGAAGTCACGTTTTTGTGGCATTGTCTGAGCCCACTCTTAACCGATTTGGGTGAATCCATCCTTGCAGATCACGTACACCCATACATGCTGATTGTCTTCCCTGGGGCGACAATGCGTTTCCTGTAAGACAATGCGTCACGTCATACTGCTAGAAATGTCTGACATTGGTTGGAAGAACATGACCAAGACTTCTAAGTACTACCCTGGCCCCATAATTCCCCAGACTTTAACACATTTGAGCATCTGTGGGACCACCTCAATCGCCGTGTTCGCTCTATGGATCCTCCTCTGTGTACCCTCCAGCAGCTGTGGGATGCACTGCAGTTAGCACGGCTCCAGATACCTGTGAAAACCTACCAGGACCTTACTGAGTGTGACCTGACACGTTCCAAGTTCGCTACTTCAGTACAATGAAGCCATGACACTTCTGCAGCTAAAAAGCTAAACAGCAATGTAACCTAAAGACTTAGGAAAGCAGCCTCATATCGTAGTTGCAAAACTAAGAAAGCAAACAAATGGACAACAAATGTTTCTTCTTGGTTGATTACATTTGAGGTGAAAACCATTTCAATAATGCAATTTTAACACATTTCAGGGAAATACAGCTTCAAGAAAAAGTACTTTTATTTAGTACAAAAAAATATACAATAGATTAAACTCACAACACAAGGTGCAAATTTTGCTATGTAAATAAACCACTGCCAGTTACAACATTTAAGAATTTCATTCTAAGGGAAGTATCTTTAGTGACATTTTAGAATACAAGTGTTCCTTTACTTAAATATTTCCACCATGGTCTGCAATTTATTTATTCACTAGCATCCTTCTATTGTTAATAAATACAAAGTAGAATAAACATTGAGAACATTGCTGTGTCAGTTAAAAAAGGCAAGCCACAACGCAAGCTCTGAAGAAGGAAGATAATTTACAAGTTGAGCTTACATCATCATTCAGTGGTATCTGTTATGATATTGATTTTTTATAGTAAACAAACCTATATATGTATATAAATATACATTCAGTCATCAGTAGATACACCCTTATATGACACGTATCAAAACACGTATCCATTTTCTATTATACTATATATACAATATATAGCAAGGTTTTCTGTTGAATTATACAGTACAATAGAGTTTTGTTCTTTAAAAAAGTACTTAATTCATTTCCCAGTGGCCTGTGAGATGCATACAAAAAAGTTCCAAATTGCACTTTTAATTTCTAATACAGGCTGAGATTATGTTCTGCTAAAATGAACAACACAAACCGATTACTGTACATATTGAAACAATATGTGTCAATAACTCTTACAGCCATCCTGTTTTAAAAAGCCCTTTAAAAACACTATCTCAGAACCAAGCATTTGTGTTGCACAGCTGAGTAAACTCATATCCACAAATGATTTGGTAACTCAGGCTCTGGGTGTAAGCTTAAAGACAAAAACATTCAAAGAATGTTCTTCTTTGTTTCCCTGACATTGTAGGTTAAATACCTTACAAGGACACATTTGAATCATCTTTACACTACCTGAGTAAGTTAGCTTCATATTCATTTGGCACTGAGGAAATAAAACAGCATTCCCCTTTGTCGATTAGCATGAGCAGAGTCAACTTTGCCATGCCTTATGGACCATTATGAATGGAATCTTCACTCAGAAGAGTTCCCTTCCATGTCCAGGAGCGGTCCAGAAACCCTGTCAGGGTTACTCAGCTGGTGTTTCAAAACGCTGATCTCCCAGTGTGTACTGTAAGCCTACTCGAAGGTCTTTAAGAACGATGGGCTTGTCCTCTGCCTCAGGGTTTGAGAAATGGAAGGTGACCATGTCATTCTCATAGAGGCTGATCAGTCTCTCATGTCTCGCACACCTCTTTACTTTGTCCTCAGGTTCAGCTGGAAGTTTGATGGATATTTTGGTTTGTTCTTGCTCCAGGGTCAGAGTGCCGTTGCCACCATTCTTCCCAGTCACCTTGGCACAGATGTAAAAGATGTAGGGGCCTGGGACCTTCACTCTCACTTCACTTTCCTGACTCAGCTCCATGGTCTGGTTCCAGGTCACAGTGAAGTGCAGTTTTGTACTGTTTTTCTTTGGAACTGGTAAAAGACAATGTAGATTGATTACATGATTTGCATTTTGATAGTAAAATTGTGTATATGTATGTATGAGAGAGAGATATACAGAGAGAGAAAAGGAGAGAGTGAGAGGGAAAGAGAACTACAACCACACAAGTGAGTAGAAAAAAGTAATGAGACAAACCAAAAGTTATCTTTAATGCCAGTCCACGTTTTTGAGGCTTAAAGATATAGGTCTATTTATTTAGAAAGCATATGTTAAAAATAAGTGTTTTTAAAACTTTGATGGCTTAAAAATGTTGGGACTATTCAGTTTAAACTTGTATTTAGTAATTTAATTTTATATAAACGTGTATTAGTAATTTATTATTAGTACCAGCAATTATATGTCCATTTGACTCACTCTGTAATGCTTGATCAATAAATGACAACAGTATCCACTATTATTACAGATAAGCCCTTTCTACAGCTCATCTGTCCATTTTGTGTAGTACTTTGATGATTTTGCTGCCCACTCTGTTTCCGGTAAGCTGTTTGGAAAAGGTTCTCATGTTGTGGTGGAGGAGGAAGGAAGGACGTCAAGAGCTGCAGCCTCTAGTTACCCTTTGCCATAAGTAGAGAAGTGGAACAAGCTCAGATGCTTACCTTTCTTCATGTTTAGGTATATCCCATTATGTAGCAGGGGTGATGGTGACTGTGAAAAAAATAGCCTTCTATAAGGTCAAAAGTTCTATCATTGTTATGACTCAAGTAAATAAATACAACCTGCATTCAGCTAGACACCTACACTCACAAAACACCACTTGCTCTTTCCTGCCAGTAAAACTACCACTGCTAAGGTGAAAAGCTTAGTATTCTTGAAACAAATAAAGGTTGTTGTAAAGCAATGAGGCAGCACAGGTAAGTGCAGGGGTTTGCAATTCCCAAACATTGCCAAGGGCACAGCTTCATAATGTACAGCTTGACTGTTTTTGAAGGGGAGCTCCACAGTTTTATTTTTTTTACTCTACATAATTAAGTTGTTGAGAAACAAGTTAATTTGGAGTGGGTTTGGTGTGAAATACTGAGTTCTAGAAAAACTTCCCCAAGTCAGAATTGTTCACAGTGGCACAGTGGAACCAGGCATCCACCTCTAAAAGCTTCCCCCAAAGAAAATGATTCCATGATATGCTTGTGATATGGTTGCACTGTGATGTGTTTTGTGATAACAATCTGGCTTAAAATTAATTTTAATCCATGCACAGTGTTGTAAGTCCCCAAATATTTTTTTTTTAGATTCATGAGTTTTACCAACAACAGCATATACACATTTAGAAGACACGTGTAGGTTTTGGATGGTAAACATAATGGTAATACTTATGTTTTAAAAACTTATAGGGGAGACCCTTGGTTCATATCACCACCACTGTAAAGAAACGTTTCTCTATTTCACACCAAACCACTCTGAATGACTATGTGTACATCTCAAAGACTGAATTATTCAGATAATTTGCCAAAAACAAAAAAAAAACAAAATGGGTGGAATTCCCCTTATAAATGAATAGGCATGAATAATAAGATCAACATATTGATACCTATTGTGCCTGATAGTAGAACAATAATGAACACTTAACAATGTTAAACTACATTACGTAAAACACACATTGTTAGACTAGAGCTGGGTTTTTGGGGTTATGTCCCCGTCTACCGCACTGTATGTTAAACTCCGGACAAACGGAGAAGCACACGGGCTACATGTGCTCGCCGTACTAAACAACGCCCTCTGCCGGACAACTCGAATTTAGACGGACCTTAAACTATCACAAATGGTCTATAAGTGTCAAAAAAGTCCAGAATTAAAGTATACAGTGAAGTCTGGCTAACAAAACAGTCGAACAAAACTCCAGCTCCGTTAAACCGGTTGTATGCTAAACCCGCGGTGGAGCTCCGCACGTAGGAGACAGAGACAGAGAGACAGACCTCTCCGAAAACACGGTTAAAACGTCTCCATTCTAAGCAGACCCTGTAAGTCCGTTCTACCGAGCCCCCGCAGTCGGGAATGGACGTAACGTTACTCACCGGAGAGCTGAGGCTGGATAGCGTGTAGATGCAGCAGGCGATGCACGCGCCAGTCAGAAGGGTGTGAACGAGCAGCAGCGCCCAGAACCTTCTGCGCGCGCCCAGCTCTCGGCCAATGGCGACGCTGCCTGCTATCCTCACTTCAGCATCATTTGCGTCCATAATGAAAAATGACTCTTCTCAGCCACGTCCAGCCGTTTTTAACCGAGTGGGCACCCCGTGGGAGTGAATGGGAGTGAATCGAAAACCAGAAATATCCCCTTTTGATGCAGACTGACGCCGTGGAGGATGTAGGCAAGATTTCTCCACATTGCACAGCAGCATCTTAGCCTACGCGTTTCATATAGAGTGTTCAGCTTCGAAACAACTTTGCTAGCCTGGTTTCACCGGTTTCGCATCACCAAATGAGCCTCTGAAGTAGCAGCAGTAGCTGAAGTGCAGTACAGTATAATGGAGGGAGGCAAATAGAGTCTACATCTAACAACTGGACACCTTATTGTCAATTCAGTAACTGCTCTTTATGATCTTCTTTCTTTTTCAGTGCCAGTACTGAAATACTCTATAATGTGGATACCACTCCAAATGTTCTCCCTTTTAAAACCTCTTAGTTTTAAAATAAGCTATTCTGAATTAAAGCACTTTTCGTAAGATTAGTACTGAAAATAAAAGTGGTTGAGTTTACATGAATAATTCACACACGTAATACGTAACATCAACTCAAATATATTAAATAAGTTAATTAAGCACCTATGTGCAGTAATTTGTGTTAATGTCAGTTATAGAATAATGGTGATGAGCGCTGGTCAGAGGGGCCCCTTGTGAATTTTTGCCTAGGGCCCCAACACAGTCTAGAATCTCCCCTGAGTGTACACATCTGAATCAAGTAAATTTAAAGCAATCTTTAAAGGAGCAATATGTAAGATTTGAAGTTTACAACACAAAGTGAAGAAATAAGAGTTTTGGTGGCAGGATGTCTATGTATCATGTTGCAGAATTATCTACTGAGGTTAGCATGCTAACCAGCCCCGACCCCTGTCTCGTAATACCACTCAATGTACATCTTGAGACAATAGTCACTGTAGCATCATCTTCCATCCGTCCAGTAAGAGAGGATGAAGAAGTAGCACTTCAATCATGCTGAAGGTGCTGCTCCCGGTTAGATCATTTAAGGACAAGTAGCCAATGAAAGGAAGAGTAAACGCAGCAATGGCTGTAGCTCTTGGTAAGCGGCCACTCTAACGACTGCTGCTGTCTACTCATGACGGAATCCACCATTGGCAGCAAACAAAAGAAGTGAATCAAGAAGCAAAACAAGAGTTAACATTGGCGTTCGCTGTTGTCGAAGAAAAGGATGTTAAAAGGAAGTTTGTTGCAATGATGTTTCTGCTAGGGTTTTAGGAACTGAAGAGGGAGGTGGAGGGACTGTGCCCTTTTTTGGCAACATGTTGCCTCCTATAGGTTTGGTGTATGAATTCCACAGGTCGAGTCGTCTTACAGATTGCTCTTTATAGCAGGATTTTTTTAGCAGTGTAGGTTGTCACGCTCAACCTACTCACAGGAGGAGTGGATTAATGTAGATTACATCACATTACACAATGTGAGTAAGTGCTATTTAATTTTTCCCACTGATATCCATTCCAGCATTTGCTGCTGATCTTGACCTGATGTGGATGCTAGTCATCACTGACTGTGTCATGACGGGTTGTAAAAGACACGCTATCGCAGTGTAGGCTGTCGATTAAAAATTCAACTTTGCTTTATAGGCAGGACAGTTTAAGGCCTAGGCAGAGTCGTAGGTGGGCCTAGATCACTTAAAGGTCAGGTATTGCTAAAACGCCAGGCCCACTTAACAAGCGCAATAAGTTCATATGCATGGTTAGGAAATGTATGCCTGGGAATGCTTTCCTAAACGAGCAATGGAAGAACTCAAAGCTCAAGTCATTATCTTGTTATCAACCCTGCAGTTGAATCAGGTGTGCACCAGTGGGGAAAGCACTAAACACTGCAGTGTAGGTGGCACCTAGCACTGGTTTCGTTAGAAAGACCTTATCTGTATCTTTGGGCCAGAAACCTTGTTTTTTGCTGGGTCTGTCTCAAACGCTTACTGTATATATGAAACTTATTCTGACCCCAAAGCCTTTAGGCAACCAGTCTTCGTTTGATGTTCTATTGATTCTATGGAAGACTTGCTGCTTGAATAAAGAGGTTTCAGGGTCAAGATGGGCTCTTTATTTAAGATGCATGCCTTCCACACAATTCTTTGCTAATTCCATGCCAAATTACTTTGGACAGTGCTAGAACAGTTATAAACTCTGGATTTTTCATGTCTTCACAGCTGAAAAGCCCTGCTGTACACATCTGAAAACAGGGGCATGGCAGATGCACTTAAATGAGGGTGCAGGGGCTGATGGAGTATACGTACTCATGCAGTCTGTTGAGACTTGAAGCAGATGCATATTAAGGCAGATAAAGATGGAACCTGTCTCCAGCCTCAAGTTTGTGTTGTCATGAACTATAAGATACAAATTTCAGCATATACACAAAAAGTTCCTGTAAAGAACCCACAGAGGAACACTACTTCTTAAAGATATCTCTCTGCGGTATCTGTAACATACTGTCAATTGCCATGGACAAGGGTGTCACTTATGATAAAACCCAAATGGGCATTTGCTTCAGTTTTTTCTGTTCAGTTCTTTTGCTATGTACAGGGATATGTGGGTTTACTGTGCATGGTATTTGTACATGAGCCATAGTATTTGCAGAGCCCAGAAAAAACTTCCCATTGTCGTATTCTATCAGTATAACATGTAAGAGCAGTCAATTTAGACTCTAGCTAATCCAAATCAGGATATCAAGGAACAGCCTGTTTGATTAGAAATAGATTTATTGATTCAGATTGATTAAAGTCCTAATTGCATCATAATTATTTATAATTATTTACAATAATTGCATTCTTGTCCACAATAACAGACACCTATAATTACCTTCTAGCGGCTGCTTACGTGAACCCTGCTAACGTTCTGTCATTTTCTCAACTGCATATATTTAGCTGCATTCTAAGCAAAGTAGAAGCAATCTAGATAAATTGTCAGACTGTAGTCAGTTGTGAACGATTCTCAACACTTCAAAATGATTTGAAGGGCCAAACCACAGAAGTCATCCGTACCAGTGTCATCTACTGGTGACAGACTGATGAGAGCAACGTTTGGTATTGGGAGACGACGGAAAGCCTTTCCTGTTTATTCTGACCAACTAAGGGTGCACAAATGGGGGCTCTATGAAGTCCACTATCATGTTGGCAAATGGTGCCTGTGATGTCTAGTGTGAAAATATAATTTCTATATTATATTCTATATTATATTCTATATTATAAATTCTATTATCTACACCAAATCTGAGTGCCAAAATCAGTCACAATTCATTTTTATGTACCAGATGTAACACAGTCAGTTGCAGTTCATCTGTATGTAGCCACATTCATTTCGCATTTTCCATCATGTCTTTATCCCATAGAATTAAACGGACCATTCCTGTTGCTGTGCCATACAAACTGCTATATGTAAATGAGCTCTTCTCTGATTGGTTGCTGTGTTGTGCCTCATTTAAAACACAGTACAAGCAGAAGCACTCCGTATGCCTTCAGTGTGAATGGCTGAACCCTAAGCTAAATGTGTAAATGCATTGGATGTTGGTGTCATCACAATAAATCCAAACAAAAGGAACGTTCTTGAAGCTTAATTTCCATATATAAACCGTATGAACTGGGGAGCAAAAGGCACATTTGTTTTTGACATTTATTGTTGTTGACTTTGTTGAAAAAATATATTGAGCTCAAATTCGTACTCCAAACAATAGGGGGCAACATCACACTAGAAAATGCACAGTCACTCCTCCTCCCTCTTCAGTTCTTACTAGCCTAGAAGAAGCGTTGCAAGTTCAGCATTAAACCTCATCCCTTTACTCACCAAGAGGGTCTCCAGTGATGAAAAGCTATACCAATGTTACATCTTGTTTTGCTTTTGTTTGTATCACTTCTTTAGTTTATGTTTGCCAAACTTGATTTCTTTTCAGCAGCAGGCAGTGGCAGTCCCAGCCATTGTTGCGTTTACTCTACCTTTCATTGGCTACCTTTTCTTAAATGATCTAACAGGGAGCAGGGTCTTCAACATAACAGACAAGAGGTTGGAATACGCTGTTGGTGCAGTGCTACTTTCCCATCCTCTCATGTAGACTGATTCCATTCAATGCTACAGTGACTCACTGTTACCTCTCGAGGTACGAAGTGGTATTACAAGACAGGACAGGCCAGGGCTAGCTGGTTAGCTTCAGCAACTTTAGTGGATATCTCTGAAACACGATACATAGGTGTGTTTTCTTCACATTCTGTTTGCAGTTTTAGTTAATTTTGGAATGTTTCTAACTGAAAATTTGACATATTGTCGGAATCCTCATAAAAAATGATTTCTTGCTTTTTTGAGGGCCCTTTACTGTGCTGCAATAAATTTAATAATTACTATTATGAAGTCCTGATTGTGGATATGGCAGGAATGCTTGGCCGTAGCACACAAAAATGATTATGTTGAACTGAGCTGTGCATTTCTCAACCCTCATGTCCATTTCTCACACTTACATACACTAGTTTCACCATTGCTGCTGTCTTTTATAACAACACAGGGTGGTCGATTCCAAAATGGCACATTAGGCTACCTGGGATGAGTCAAGGGGCCCTCCTCATCCACACTTTAAACATGTCCAGAAACCCAATAGTAAGAGTACCTGTCAGTTTTAGCATGCCTTATCATTTCACTTTTACTGGGTGGGAATAGTAAATGAATAAGAGGGAAATTCCTTCCTCACCAGAACACTCTTCCCTGATTGAAGTGTGTTGCTCTATAAAGCTTCTGTTGTAGTTCTACTTTAAAGAAAGCCTAGATTGCTCCTTAATTCTTTTTGAACGAGCGAGCAGCATGTACAGTCTTTTCCGTTAACTCCCAGGTCTCTCGGCTCTGCAAGTGATGATAGCACCACAGAGAACACCGAGAATGAGTGTGTGTTTGTGAATGAATATGTGCACATTTATCCTCTCTTTTTTTGGGAAAGACAAGAATGTAGTGTTTAAGCAAAGGATGCATGACAAGGCTGTTATCAGAATGTTTTCAGACATAGCGAGGCCAGACCCAGGGACAGACCCAGCAGACTTGGGACTTTTCTTACCTTATCACTGAATCACACCAGATTAAATCGAGAGAGTGAGAGAGAGAAACAGTGAGAGCGTGCGAGAGAGAGAGCGAGCGCGAGAGAGACACTAACTCATTCAAAGAAAATAAGCCACCATTTCTTAAAATTACAGCCATGCTTCCGCTAAGGCTGAAATATGTGCATTCACACTGACTGCTTTATGGTCTAGTCAAGGCGTGTGAAGCGCAACAGAAACTAGTCCATAAATCAAGAGGGAAAAAAGTGGCGAATCACTTTGCTGTGCATTCAAGTTCACAGGGATTTTTAATACTAATTTCTGGACTCTTTAAGAGCAGCTATTTTTGTATGTATGTACAGTTTTTTGTGTATGTTGAATTGCAATATAAACAGAGAAGTAAAAAAAAAAACTAATTCCAGTCAAGAGCTGCTAAGAATGATGAATCATATGTAGAAATTCAGCAAAACACAAAAATCAGAAAATGAAACTCAATGGGTAAATGAACAATGGTCTGACAACACCATAAAATGTGTCTAACATCATTGCATGCCTGAATAAAAATGAAAGTCTTTCTGAATTCGGGAATGTAAGTGTGATACGAGATAACAAGAGAAACTGCTGGGACCTAAACTGGTACATGTGAAAACCACAGACAGGGATTTCACAACAGCAGAACCACAGTTCCAACACTGAACGTTCTGAAACGCTGGGGCAAGGAAGCATACAGCCATTTTCTTATAAAGCTCTGAATTTAAGATGTATTTAATCTTGGTTTGCATTTAACATTTGTGTGGTTTTATGTACCAGTAGTGGTCACTCAGTTCAATTTTACATTCAGTCTATCTCAAACAGGTTATTTTGTTTCCATGTTTTAAGACTGATATAAAGGAATCATCTTTGTGCCTCGTTCAAAAAGCACACAGGTCTAAATCACTGCTTATAACTTCAGTGTGAGTGGGTGGCACTAAACCGTTCTAGGCTGAATAGGTGGATATATGTAAATGATTCTCATGAAAATCCAGAAGCAATGAATTCAATACTGTACAGCAGTACTTTGTAGTCTAGAAAGTAGACAGACTTCAATTTCCAATAATACGGGTCCTGAATATATGCAGCCGAATTTGTGTTATACATCATAAGGGTATACCACAATTAAGATGTTTTATGGTCTACCTATTTGGGTTGTAAACCAAGTGTGCCTCAATTTTCGTTGTATTGTAGATTTGCTATGATTTAATCTACATTCACCTAAATATTCATTGAATTCATCGTTATCCCTAGCCACTGGCCAATGAACTTCCAAAACATAATCTTAACCTCAACCCAAAACCTAATTCCTAACCCTGACCCTAATCCTAACACTAACCTTCACCTCTACCCAAACCTAATTCTACCCCCAATGTTCACTTCAACCCAAAATCTAAACCTAAAACTAGTCCTAACCCTAACCTTCACCTTTACCCAAAACCTAATTCTAACCCCAACCTTCACCTCAACCTAAAACCTAATTCTAAATTTCACCTCAACCTATCACCTAATGCTAACCTTAGCCTTCAAATCAACCCAAAACCTATTCCTAACCCCAGCTTTCTTCTCAACCCAAACCTAACCCTAAACCTAAGATTCACTTCAACCTAGAATTTAATTCTAAACCTAACTCTAATCTTAAAATCTACTGTTGAGTATCAAAATAGTCTGAGTATCTTTAGATATTATTTAGCATCTTATAAATAAAGTGGGGCCAAAGCTAGTTCTAGACTGCAAAGAATTTTCTTTGGAAAATCCCCATTCACTGTGTGATTTTGTCTAGTCCAAAGCTGTGTGAAGAAAAACACCTCTGGGTTTACAGTAATGCCTCGCTGTATAAAAATCCATCACAATTGCTTAATAGAAGCTTTTTTGAGGGCCAAACAACATTCTAATATCTATCAGCTTTAAAAACTAGGTAGTTTCCGCAGTCTGATAGTGCAAGAAGCACATTGTGTTGACATTAATCTCTTAGGGATTTTAACCTATTTTTAGACTGTTAACCGTTATATGAGAGTCTAGTGTCTTACAAACCCTGACATGTCCTTATTTTCCGTTGTTGAAATGCATGGGTATGGAGATTGCAGTGGTTTGAGCAGCATGAGTGTTCACCATGAGTAGGCAAAGTGATCTGACAGGCTCTGCCCAATTTGAGCCAGCTGTGGTAAAGGTTTCTCCACTGCTGGTGTGTTTAGTAAAGAACATTTGCTTAAAGCACTATGTTTCCTGCGTCTTCATCTTTGCCCATATGTCATATTTGGTGTCAGAAGTGGGAATCTCCTGGCGGACTGGAAGGGAATGGTGCTACCACAAACTTAAAGATGTGCATTAAAGAAGATCGAGCCCTGTGGAAGAAGAGGCAGCATGGTGAGGACGGGCGATGAAGAGAGCTGTAGCACTTTGAGGATGGCCAGTGGATCCCCCCAGCAGAAGATGGTGAAAGTGGTTGCAGCAAGGATGCTTGGATAGCAGCTGGCAAAAATCTGCTGGTAGAGCAGCGTGGTGGCCTGGTAGCGTTGACCACGGCCCTCTAACAATGCTTCGAGCTGATGATAGAGCTGAGTGTGATGGTTTGGCCCCAAAGGAGGACTGCCAGCATATGTGGCTGAGAATGCACACCTCATGTCATGCTTGTTTCCAAAACCCCTGTTGTTGGGGTTCGGGGTTGGCTGCCAGGGACACTGCTCAGACTTTATGGGTTTCAGGGGGTTTCTTTAGGAGGGATGGGCTATGTTGTGTTCCACTACAGCCTTGTGCAACATAAATACCCTGAATTTTGTAGGAAATCTGTAGATAGGTCTTGTAGCTTAAACAAGGCATGCAGGTGTTATATGTGTGATAATGCATGGGGCTGATTTAGTTGAGTAAGTGTCTACCATGTGAATACAGTATATGGCTGTTACTGGCCTGCCTGCCAGTTCAGTGAGTTCTGGATGCTGGTTTCTTGCCTGATGCCGTGCTCGATAATAAATTGTAATTTTAATGAAGCCATGTGCAAATCATAAATAATATTACACTTTTTTTTTCATTTTATTCATTTTAATTCACCATTTTAATATGTACAAAAATCTTGCAAAAGTTTTGCAGGATTTTTAATATCCTGCACACATGCACTTGACTGATGCCATGCAGCCTGTCATAGTCAGGTAGCAGAACTTGGTTTGCCTAGTAGAGTTTGAAAAGGTTTGAAATAGTCGCAGAACTAGATTAAATCTACTGCTAGAATACGTATTCTACAAATATCTTGTACAGACTATTTATAGTTAAATTCTCAGAAAGTGTCACTGGGAACAACATAGCATTTGTGTAGTCAAAAAATGTATAAACACTTTTTAATCAACTTTGTGCCATATATATACACTGTCCATTCATTCTTGAAGACATTAGAACCAAGAACAACTTTTCTACCCCATTGTGGCTTTTCAGTTCCACTGATTACAAATAATGATAGCCTACATAAAGTGAAAGCGTTTTTTTTTTTTTTTTTCAGATTGACAATTGGGTCCTGCATTAGTATCTCAGTCTTTTAAGCTGAGGGGCTTTCTGCTGCAAACAACTTCTTTGGTTTCATAGTAAAGGGTGCATTAGGGTCCCTGATTAATTCTAAGACTATAGAGTCTGTAGAGTATGTAAAAGTTCATGTTAGAATTTTGTATTTTTTTGTTTATGTTCTGTGTTTTATCAAATACAATACTGCAAACAGAAATACTTCAGTCAAGTTTGTCTTCAAACTGACACTAATATATTACATAACCTCCATGCTGATCCTGTGTTATGTACACTTTGTGCATATTATTTCATTCCTGTAGTTCGTGCTGTTACAATAATAATAATTTAATAATAATAAAACAAATTTGCTGTCCTTAGCAAACAAAACTGTGTCAAAATTGTGTAACTTGTCCGTTGATAGCTATAGACGGCAGTTAGTGGCTGTTCACCAGTTTGATTTTTTACTGGCTGCGTCAAGAAAGTTTTAAAACTGCTCCTGTCCTCCTCCTCCCTTCTTACTGCTCCTCTTGTATTCTGGAAGAACATGGAGGAATCGAGGAGAGGAGCAGGAGAAATGGAGAGAATGAGCAGAAATCGGGGAAATGGTACAGCTGATTATTTTCAACGTCATTAAATATGTTGTCAACTATTGATGAAATAAGAAAACATTCTTAGCTGCTACACAGAGGTTTTCTATCTTAAATCTATATCTTAATATCTTGAATTTCTATTTTAAAGTTTACACTAAATACAAAACACACAGCAAAGATAATGATATAAACCCAAACAGCACACAGAAGTTAAAGTATAGTGGGATTGCTCTGTGTTTATCCGTCCTCTCTGGGTGTGTCTGCAGTGGCGCCATGGTAAAATCTGTAAAAGTCTTCTTAGCACACATTGGAGAATCCTCTGAAGCGCCTGGAATTTTAAGCGTCTTCTCTCACGTCCTCTGGTATTCTGATAGCCAGTAAGATGGTGTCACAAATAAATTTCTGGGTCACAGAGTAGAGGAGGAGGATCAGTAGGACAAAGCAGTAACTTTCAGCGTTTCTGGACACAACCACTGACTGAGGCTCCACACCATCTCCTTGGTTAATGCATGAGTATGTCAGAATACAAGCTGTCAGTGCTTTGGAACCTGTGGTCCTTGAATGCATTGCTCTTATTGTTTTTGTATATATTAATTATGATATATTTTATTTTTAAAATGCATTTATACCTGTAGGAATAACCAGATGCTGGGTTTATGCCCTGGTAATTCTCTGCCAGGACTTTTCTGCAGCTGTAGCTCCTGCATGGTCAGTTGGATTGAGGTCAGCATACTGGCCATTGCAGAACATTAGTTTTCTTTGCCTTGTCTTGTATTGCTCTAAGATCGTGCTTCAGGTCATTGTCCAACGGCTCTCTGAAGTACTGTCCAAAAAGTTCTGAAGCTTTTGCTAGGAACTGAGCAGATAATATAATCCTGCGCTCTACTATACACACAGAATTCATCCTGCTGTTTTTATCAGCAGCTACATTACCAATACATACAAGGAAACCTGTTCCACTGCCATGCGTGCCCACATCATAATGCTACCTCCACCATGCTTGACAGATAAGGTGGCACGCTTTGGATCACGAGCAGTTCCTTCAATCTCCAAATCTGTTTCTGTTCCCATCATGCTGTTATAAACTGATTTTCTGTCTTATCTGTCTATGTATGAAAATATGTACTGTAAGTGTAAGATGTATGTCGCTTTTTTTTAGATTTGAGGAGTTTGAGTGGTAAACCCTCTGTATTCACTCTGGGAAAGTCAAATACTTTGAGGGTATTTCTTTACCAGGCAAAGAATTACAAACAACATCCACCACCAGAGCATTCAGGGCGTCCAGACCCTGAGACAGCAAAGCAGCCTTGAACAACGCTTTACGGTTGGATAAGGTTTTGGTGTTGGTTTGCAGTGTCTTTTTTCCTCCAAGCATAGTGTCTCTATTGTCTCATCTGTCCTTAAAACATTGTGGGACATCCAGGTGATCTTGGGGAAACTTGAGACGAGTCCCGTTTTTTTTATGGAGAACAGTGCCTTTGTTCGTGGTGTCCTTCCATGAATTACATTCCTGTCCAGTGTTTTTCTAGGTTTGAAACATGCGTAGGCTTTAAACATGTTTAAAGCTTGTTGTTTCCGTGAGCTGACCCTGACTGTCAAGAAATAATACTTCGCTTTGTGCCTGGGATTGTGCCATTTTTAAAGGCAGGGCATTGCGATACTCTTTTTTTAGTATCGGTATACCAGGCAACACTAGATGCATGATGTGGCCAAAGAACCCCTGCAAAATCAAAACTGATACATTTACAATATTTTAAGGTTTACAGGTCAATTCACAACAGTGCATCTTTTTTTCTCCTAACTCAGTAATGACACTTCTGTCAATCGAAGAAAAAAAAACAGAAATAGCCCAGTTTCAAAGCTGCAAACGGTTCATATTCAGAATTTAATTTCAAATCCAATATAGAGTAGTAAGCTAATATTACAATAACTTTGTCACCATCTAAATAGTTATTGACTGGACTGTTAACCTATTTTAATTTAAGTAGATTTTGTTAATAAATAGAAAGACAGAAGCTGTGAAAATGTTTTTTAGTGAGTTGTGTTGCTGGACATTGTGTTAAGGGGTTTTCTCATTTCATATACACTATATATCTACAAGGCAACACATCGGCTATTTTAAAGGTGCAGTTTTGTTTAAAACTTTTAACGTGTGCTACAATTATTAACAGATGGCGAAAAAAACATTTATGTATGATGTTTCAGAGATATCTAATTAGCATGCTAACCAGCTAGCCCCAGTCTGTACTGTCTTGTAATACCACTTCCAAGAGGCAACATGGAATCACTGTAATGTCAAGTCTGCCATCAGTCCAACAAGAGAGAATGAAGAAGTGCTATTATAACCTTGTCAATCGTGTTGAAGATTCTCCTCCTGGTTAGGTCATTTAAGGACAGATAGACAATGAAACACAGTGATGGCAAAAGCTCTTGGAAAATGATTGTCACTGCCTGTTCCTGGCAAGAACCACATTGGTTAGTAAACATGTTAACATCAGCCTTGCTTTCCACCACTAGAGACGTTCTTGTTAAGTTAAAGGGATGAAGTGTGATGCTGAACTTGCAGCGTATCTAGATGGGTAAGGAATGAAGAGGGAGGCAGAGGGGCTGTACATTCCTATGGTTCTTATAATATGGATGCCACATTTTTCTAGTGATACATTGCCCTCTATTGTCTGGAGCATGAATTCAACAGGTTGCATTATCAAATTGCTGTAAGGTCGCTTATTGTTGACAGTTCAATTTCGCACACACAGCTTGCATAATCTCCATAGAAAAGCACTTGAACTCTACATACTCTAGAGCAGCCAAACATGAGCCATATGTCACCATGCCCAATGCAGTTTTGCTGAGCACCACTGAATCAAACAGTATGACTTTCTGAGCATACGTTTATAAGATTTAGTCATGTCAACCTGTTATTACAATGGAAAGCGTTTCAGTAACCATGTTTGGGCCTGCAAATAGCAAATATGAAGAAGCTGTTGAGCTTATCTAGGAGTGAAGCGTGGGCGTCGGAGAGAAAAGATGGAAAAGTTTTGTAATCTGTGATTACTTGCAGTTCCTCTCCACATGCAGCATGGACTGCTGCTGCTACATTCATTTTCCATGTAATGTTAAAAACCTTAATGAAACAAAGGATAAATTATCTGTCATAAATGTATAATTTAAGGTCACATTTTTTAAAATCACCACTGCTTCAAATGTCTACCCTGTCTGATCCACGTTATTACATAATATTTATCTCAGTTAAATAACCATGTTTCATATGTTGTAGAATTCAAACCCCAAAAATGCTTCAAAATTCATGCATGTAGATGACACGTAATTCTCACTAAAAGCATCAATGGGTTTGATAGGCATCTAAATGAATGACAGTTTATTAGTGTTTGCTGGTATCTTTCTCTACCTCTGGTAGATACCTATCTACATTTTGTTGAAATGACAATACATGTCATATCTCTACTGTTAGAAAACCACTGAACCAAAATCATGCAAGGAAATAAATGCGTCCATGCAAGGAAACTAAGAAGGAAGCTGCTACTGCAGCCCATTGTAACTTTGCCCAAAACCTCCTGGATGTTCCACAATGCTTCTGAGAAAATGTTCTGTAGACATATGAGATAAAAGTGGAACTTTTCTTCAGAAATGTCCTACGCATTATTAGAAAGAAAAAGTACACTGCATACCAGAACCTCATTTCAACTGTAAAGCATGGTGGACAGTTCATGGTTTGGGTCTTGAATTTAAAGGTGCATCAATACATTCTATAGGAAAATGTAAAGGCAGAGGTCTTTGTGGTGCTAGGTGATGCAACAAGATAATGACCCAAAACACACAAGTAGATCAACTACAGAATGGATGAAAAAGATTTGTGTTTTGAAATGGCCAAGTTAGACCATGGCTGATGTTACCCTTATCGAGATGCTGTTGTATGACCTGAAAAGGGCTGTGAAAGCAAGGCATCTCAGAAATACTGAGGAACTGGAAAAGATTTGCAGGGAGGAATGATCCAAAATTCCTCCTTAATGTTGTGCGAATATTTGCAGCTACAGGAAATGTTTGTTAAATAATTGCTATAGGCAGATCTACAGGTTAAATTTGAGGGTTCACTTACTTTTTCTGGCCTGCACTGTGGATGTATACTCAATGTGCTCAATAAAAAATCTGAAAAGTATAACTGATTGTATGTTACTAGTTTAGTTATATTGTGCTTATCTATAATTGTGACTTAGATAAGCAGATAACCACGGTGAGGTCTTCTGAAAGTTGTTTGAGTCAAGGCAGGGTTTACACTAACCTTTCCTGAGAAGAACAGATTTGTCAGTAACCATCTGTCAAAAATTTTGACTAACTCTTAAATCTGCTTCAGTTTCCAACCAAAAATAGTGTTCCAAATCCACCAAAAAGTCAGCATTTCAATCATAATACTTAATAATACAGCATTAAAAAAAAAAGTTTACTCTTCACATTTGTGTGAACCTCTGTAAAATTCTTCCAGTTACTTGTTCTGATCACTCTCACTTTAACAGGAAACGTACCGTTGAAGGTGACAAGCAAGAACATTTTTTATATTTCTTTTTGACATGTACCAAGCAGCAAAAATAGACACTAAGCTTCGAGCTTAATGACTGTGCAATGATCTTTGTGCACGTGACCATACTTACTGCAGGTGGGAGGTATGGAAGGCCACACTTATAACAGGAGCACATTGGAAAAAGTAGCAGAGAGGTTCCTGCATCTGATCTAAACAGTATGCTACTTTCAGCTCTGCTCGCTTGGAAAAAACAAAATGCTTTAGTCCAGCTTGCTCATCAGTCACCACCCACTCGTCCCCACACAAGCCAGTTTGAAAACCATTGATCTAGAGGAAACGTGTCACTTATCAATCAAGCAGTTCCTCCTTCGACTCACCAAGGCTGAGATTTACTAAGTCTCTGTTTTTGGAGCTATTTGTGTTCAGGCTCTTCCACTAATATTGTTGACCATGTGCCCTGTTTCACTTTGTGTCTTTGCTGGTGATAAAACAATTATATGTTGATCTGAAATAATAACACTGCACAGTGACAGATTAGCAGCCTGTCTATAAAGCCTTACGGAGATCGCCAGTGCGGTGTCTTCATCTGTCCAGGGTACATTTTACTTGGAAATGCTTAGTTCCCGGTTCTCCATACTCAAATCTACTTCAGCACCGGTCCTGTTCAGATTATACTGCCACCCTCCTTAATTAATCGTACCTGAAACATAAAGTCATAGATGAGGAATACATCTTTTCATTTCATTAAAAAGCTCTGCACTGCCTGGCCTCTAAAGAGCTCCCCCGACCATGTGTTCCCACATGTATGTTCCGACTGGTTAAACCAGGCCTTCTCCAGGTTCCAAAGTTTAGGCAGACCTTTATTGGCAGTTGAGGATACTGTTTAGATAATGCTGTGTCATATGTTATCTCTGTTGTTCAGTGTGTGGCTGTACATGCTACTGTCCATCTAGTCTTGCAGATAAAGTGTACTTGAACATGGGGAAAATGATATATAAATAAAAACAATGATGATTTAGAGGCACATATGCTCAGAACAGTGGCATTTTGTGTGTCACAACCAGGATTTGCAAGTCAGATGCATTTTCTATCTGTCTTGCTGTGGCGGCAGCTCTGCGTAGTCGATCATGGAGCATGTGGGTTTTTTGTGGTAGGCTTACAACTGGCAGATGAACATGTCAGGTTTTGTATGGGCATGCCATGTTCTGTCTTTGCTGAACATGGCATGCCTAGACTTGATCAGGGATTTTAGTGTAATTGGTAGAATGCTAGTATTCGCCGAGTCACTTGGCTTTGCTGCACTGTGAAGCTGTCTTAATATGAAACCATCCAAGTCAGTGGAATTTTTCAACCTTTTGCAACCTTTTAGAGTTCCTTCCTCATCACTGGATGATTTTTTTTGCTGTTTCCTGTCATTTGAGGACTGTTCTCTGTTGCCTTCTGCTTCATGGTAGTTCTAAGATGATGTAGAGATGTTTTCTATGGTCTGTGCTGATTCAAAATCTTGTTTATATCACTGCCCTATCAATGGGCTAAAAAGCTTTACAGACATCCCAGTTATAATGCAATCAATTTTTATTAAGTCAGTGTTTTAAGGAATGGCTGATGGAAATCAATTCCCAGGTCACTTGCATTCACAAAATGAAAACTGCTAATAACATCATAATAGTAAATGACCAAGAATATACAGTACCAGTCAGAAGGTTAGACACCTCTACTCATAGAAGGTGTTCTTATTTTTAATAATAATAATAATAATAATAATAATAATGTTTATTTATAGAGCACCTTTCATACCAGCTCAAAGGGCTTTACAGTTGACATCAGTAATGGGAAGGAATACTACTACTACTATGTACACACACACACATATACATATACATATACATATATGTATGTATACACATACACATATAACATACATATTTTAGCTTAATGCTTTACTTTAGAATGAAAGTTAATACATCAGACTATAAAAAAAGCATTCATGGAAATAGATCACCTTAAAACTGTCCTAAATGGATCTTTACAGGAGGATAAAACAGCTTTCTTAACTTGCAGTGGAGGTTGATATAACAAGAAATTTTCTAAGCAATTTTGGACAAATTCTATTGGTCTGTCCATCATGAATATTCACAAGTTTGAAAGAGTAACTAGAGCTTTTAAACTATGCGAAAAAATAAAAAGATCAACATTTTTGTTTGCACAACAAAATATATATTAGAGGCAATATGGCACAAATATGTGATTAATGAAGAGTAGATGTTGTATGTCATGATATTTATTTTTTCAGTTCAATCTCATCAGTTGGAACTGTTAAGCATAAGCCTGTAGACATCTAACATAATGGAAAAAAACACATTCATTTAGATGGGTGCGTCTAAACTTTTGACTGGTACTATATTTGCATAAATCTGATTTACATGATTAATCCATTATTTGGGGTAGGGGTGCTGTTTTGAGCATGCACAAATTTGGCTTGCAAATACCCTAGTTTGATGTATTTGCTTAAATGTAGTTCAGGCAAGTCCATTTTACACGTTTTATTGTTGTTGAATGTAGTTCATTCTTACTAGAAAATGATAAGATGCTGTAATTCACATCAAACTTTTTTCTTGGTGTGTGAAGACTGAAACACTCTGTATCACCATCATGTTTAAAGTTGTTGCATATTGATTCCAATTTCCACATTAACACCACAGCTATGGTGTTAACATCTTATTAGCCTTATTTCCCGTTTCCATAAACAGTCCTACGTTGATGCTCTCAGTTCCTGGTATATCAAACCTTAAGCAAAAAAAACAAACAAACAAACAAAAAAAATACACCCAGCTTCTCTTGTTCAGCTTAACACTGAGGGCCAGATTGGATTAGACACCAGGAAATGTTTACACTTCAACCTAGATATCCCTCCCCCCTTTCCAATCACACCTAAAGCACAGCACACTACAACACAGGAAACATGGCTGACACCTGTCAGCAGATACAAAAATTTTCATTTTTCAGTTTCAAATGAACATGTAAGGCATCAACAGCCTTAACAGTGGACAGAAATGAACAAACACCAAACTATAACCATTTTCTCACATTCCTTACCATTCCAGACAGGAGCAATGACACGTGTCACGGCACTCCAAATATTTCAGAGGCGCCTTTATAAGAGGCAGTTAACCTCCTTGTAGAATTTTATTCTAGTTGATATTATTGTCCTGACTGAGATCTAGAACCAGCAGTCCGTGATTTAGTGTGTGAATGAAGTGAAGAAAGAAAGATCCTTATAGCAGCTTTCTTCCTTAATGAGAAGACCTAAGCAGTCAAAGTAGCTGGTGTGTTTTATGACTGGAAGAAATACTGGAAGTTAATTAGGATGTTAATTAAGCCCCCAAAAGTTATAAAAAATGCTCCAGGAATTTTAAATGCAAGAGCAAAAAAGGGATTTCTGAATGATTCACTAGTACTGAGAACGGTCCTGTCTGACTGTCCACTGATAGTGAGTAGGTGAACGACGCTGTGTATTAAAATAGGGCCTGACTAATATGAACATTTAATGACAAATACTGATTTTAGGCAGCTAAAAATTCAGAACCAAAAGATCACGCTCGCTGATGTAAAGGTAACATTTGCATGTGTTTTACATGTGTTTATTTTCACCACCATCACTTTTCGTGTTCAGCCAACAGATTTCAGTTGAGCTCCAATAAAAAAAAAAAACCCTATTCATAATTTGTGACCTTCTAATTTAATGTATGCCATCAGTTTTACCAGAACAGATGTTGCACGAGCATATATATATATAAGCGATGAACTGTTTCCCAACAAATAAATGTTTGTTTGACTAATGCTAGTGGCTAAAAGCATGCCTTTAATTTCCTAAGAACAACAGTCCTGTTTAAATAGCTGAGTTGGTCTTTAAAGCTGCAGTAGATAGACGCTTCCACTGTATCACTTTACTGAAAAATGAAGTGTGCAGCTAAAAACAGTGGTGTTCAGCATATTCTGAGAAGACGATAGCACAACTACAACAGAGTACTGTACTGAAACCAACATTCACAAACAATACAAAGAATTTTGCCCATGTTCTCCAATCACACACTGGTGCACAAAACTAAAGCATGTGGTGAATGGCGACAGCTTCCAAGAACTACTGAGGTACCCTAAGCCTAAACTAGCGGCAGTCATAGCACTTATGTTGGTTTTTAACTGTGGCTGGTAATGAGTGACTTAAAATGTATACAGTAGTGAAAGTTTATGAAGCCTTGAGAACTGTCTATATTTCTGATTAAATATGACTTGAAACATAACAGTTTCACACATGTGCTAACAGTAAATTAAGAGAGCCCAATTAAACAAACGAGCCAAAAACATTATACTGGGTAAATTATTTTATGAGGAAAATGATGCAATATTACAGATCTGTGAGTGGCAAAAGTATGTGAATCCTATGTCAGGAGTGTGACCTCCGTGTGCAGCAATAACAGCAACTAAACATTTCCGGTAACTACTGATCAGGAGCTGTAGCCCATTTCTTTCATACAAAACAGCTTCCACTTGGGTTTCCTGGTGAGTTTCCTCAGATTAACCGCTTGCTTCAGGTCCTTCCACAACATTTCTGACACGGCAGAACTGACGTCACTGTAAGAATAGCCACAGTGGTGTGTGGGGTGAACTCAGGATAGAGTGGACAAGCTGACCAATCACAACAAACTGGGTTCATTGGGAGGCAGGGCTTAAAGACACAGGAACTCTTAACAGAGTGTGGGAAAATTAAAGCATGTAAATCTGTTTTAAACCTTTAAAGTGCCCAAATAATGGAAAAGATTACGTTTCAATACAAACTCTCCCATCCATACAGTCTATAGACTAACCTGCAAAATACTTTGCATCTGTCTGTTTGCTGAGAACACAATTAGGTTGCTGTGTGCACTCAAAAGTGTGTATATCAAGTATTTCACGATGCCCTGGAATGCTGCTTGGAAAGACAATCAGATTTGAGACTCTACATTTTATAAATTACCAATTTTTTATGGATCGTGCCATTGATTTAAGGCCTGCCAGTTAAGAATGAATCATTGACTAATCACGGTCAAAAGATCTGACTAACATTTGACACCATCTCCATGTTGTGCAGAACTTTTAAATGATGCTGATTTTTCACAAAGGTTAGCACACCATGTTAGCACTTCATGACCATCACAGCTCTGATTATAAGGTTAAAGAAAAAGCCTTTATTAAGTGAAACATGCCCCTATATTTTGCCCTTTGATGAGGAAAAAAAAAACCCACACAGCACGACATACAGCCTTCCACACATTCAGTGAACTACTGTTATATTCCCACAGAGTAAAGAAGCCTGCCAGGTGGAATCTAAACCAAGAATGATGCTGCATTTTGTCCTGCTCAGTACAGCTGGATTTTACATACATGCCTGACATGATGGTGCATGACATTCCCTGCATTGTTGCCTTTTTTGGTTTGTTTAGTTTTGTTTACTCATCTTGAATGTTCACACACCTCCTCCTCTAAGGTTTACAAAAACACATGCAGCATAGGTCATGGCACCTCAGAGAACATCACACTCAAACACAAATACCAGCAGTGGGTTGGACAATCCACAGGGCAGTCCCTCTCACAGTTACAACTCTTACAGGCACACGCTGCAGTAACCATAGTGACCCAATTCATAGCACAATGTAAAGTCAATACGAGCAGCTGATGTCGGTCTCAGCCCACACACACATTCACAACCACACCAACAGACATGCCGGCATGTGGAGGGAGAACGCGATCGACCTGAGAGTTCAGAATGAGCAAGTGTGGTTGAGGCATCAGTCATCCGGGGCAGTCAATTCAATTCCGAAATGACTGCGAACACCAGACCTGATTGGTGGTTAAGGGGCAAACGCTAGGAGCGCATCTGCTATCTGAAGCGCACTTGGAAATTCCATAGCCCAGTTTGCAAACAGACCAAACTCTGAAGTCATGATGCAAAGCGCCGTTCAGGGCAGAACAGTGGTCTGAAAGATTAATCATGGGAAGAGAGAGCAAGGCTGGGGGGAGAGCTAAAGAAAAACGAATCCTTTCATCGTGTAAAAGAGATATCCAAAAAGTCCTTACACTTAACCTTCTTGTGTTTCGGTCTCAGTCATGGGATATTATAAGAATACAATCCAACTGAAAGAATTAAAGCATCTTCTCCTCCACGGCTTCCAGTAATCTAAGCGAAGGCACTTAATGAGGTCATGGGGCGCTGGAGTGGATTTAGCTGTTAAGCGCTGCCCCTACAGAAGAACAAATGAACAACACGGCACCATTCTGTTATGGCTAAACTGCCCCACATTTTACCAGGTACACCGGCCACATGCACTTTGCAGGTGTATGATTACTGACTCATCTGATACAGCCATGCTCCATCCTCGAGACCATTGGACACTATTAAAAAACAGAGGAGTCAAAAAGGCCTCCATAGACCATCAGAGGAGTCAAGAAGGCCTCCATAAAACTACCACTTTTGGTTTCCTTAAGAATCTCTTAATTGATTGGTGCTTTAAATACCAGTTTTTGTTATAGAGGTATGTGAGTGTGAGGAACAAGCCTCCATGCAAGGAAGAGTTTCTCAGAAGACCTTTAAAAGAGGATCTATTATGCTTTTCTGGTTTTAACCCTTTCCTTTAGTGTGTCCTGTAGCTTTCTGTGCATGTAAAGGGGCTGCAAAGTTCTAAAATCCAAAACACACACCAGAGGGAGAAACTCTCTCCCACAGAAACCACTTTTCCCAGCTAACCAAAGCCCTTAGTTGGCATTCCAAGTCCATGAAATGTCCTGCTCCAGTCTAGCTTGTGAAGGTGGATCAGAACTACGAACCTGACTTTCAGTGTCAGACTCTGATTCAAACTGATATGGAATATGCCACTGTAGGAACAGACACAGCGGTGCTGGGCAGAACTTGCAGCAGGATGCCACTCTGTCTGTCGGAATAAGAAACAGAACAGGGAAGGCGAGCTGACCAAGCACAGCACACTGGCCTCATTGGGGGGGGGCTACATTTCAGACAGAAGGGGAATGCAGACGTACAGAATGAGAAAAATATTTTGTTTTGTTTTTTTTGTTTTTTTTTTCCAACTGCCAAAGCAGACGAACAGCTTTGTGGGGTAAACACTAAAGAATGTTAATATGATTTTTCACCAAACTATATACCTGTCAGCAAAATCTTAACTCCCACATTCACACAATCCATATATGAAGACTAAGCTGCAAGAAAGGCCCATTTTAATCTCACTTTTGTGTCCTGAAAAACAGCAGTGCACTGTGTACACTAGTTTAGCTCCGCCCATTCACATAGATATAATCTTTGGTCATAGGGAGTTTCAACCCAGTGTAACCAAAATAGTTACGCTATTCTAAGCTGACAAGATTCTCAAGTGTCGACATCTCACGCGTCGAACTGTACACATTAAAAGTTGATGCTGACACTGCACAAACATTTATTCCATGGTACTACAGTTACATCTCATCATTTAGTGGGCGTGTTTAGTAGCCGAAGTGGCCAGTGGGAGCTCAGTGTACGTTACTACAAAACACGATAGTGCCTTATTGCATTACCCAATTAGAATAGATGACTTACATAGATCATACAGGTCCTTAGCCTGTTTAATGCTAAGGGTAGTAGGAGGTTGGAAAAGAGTCACGAGTAGATTCGTTATGACTGTTACTGGACCTCAGGTCATAAAATTCATCAGTAAATACAAGGAAAAGGTATGATATGGCCCTTTCAAAAGCTTCTGCACACTCTGTGAGCAAACATAGGAGTGGCCACAGCTGAACAGATACTATCTAAACGGCGGATCATTATTAGCTCAGCAGCGATGCATGGTAGCAGTGTGCTAGCTGGTACGAACGTAATGGAATTTAACACATGGTGCACGTTAACGGAGCACTGTTTTTATTTAAACAAGCCAACAATGCCGGCACGTCTTATCAGAGAATCTTTTTCCATGCGCAATGTATGATCGTCACCCCCTAACCCACCATCAGTGCCAGTTCCAGACCACACCACCACTACTGGGTGGGTATTTTTTGGTGGGTATTTTTTTTATTACTATTTTCAGGCCAGCAGATATTAGCACATCAGCGTCACTGCTGAGAGAACTGCCCCACAACCAAACGCGATATGAGCACCCTGTGAGAAGCAGAGTAACTGATAACTTGCAACAAATCATACCTTTGTGTTATAAGTGTCCTGTTAAAACATGTCAGTAAAGCTCTGTGCAACAGATGTCCCTTCATTTATTATACCTCTAGACAAAACATCCACAAAACAAGCTACTCATTTTTCATATCTGAGGAGATTAGAGATCAGATAATCCACTTGTCATCGCCAGATGAACAGGACGTTCATCTTTGAGAAAATCAAACTCTGCTCTTGCTTCAGATCTGGGAAAAAAATAAATAAATTAAAAAAACAAAAAAAAACAAAAAAAAACACTAAATAATTATATATATATATATATATATATAT